>CM052799.1:166323115-166397250 GCA_028533885.1 Nasua narica | reverse complement strand
AACTTCTCAAACTCAACACCCAAAGAACAAATAATCCAATCAAGAAATGGGCAGAAGATATGAACAGACATTTCAGTAAAGAGGACATCCAAATGGCCAACAGACACATGAAAAAATGCTCAACATCACTTGGCATCAGAGAAATACAAATCAAAACCACAGTGAGAGACCACCTCACACCAGTCAGAATGGCTAAAATTAGCAAGTCAGGAAATGACAGATGTTGGCGAGGATGCGGAGAAAGGGGAACCCTCCTACACTGTTGGTGGGAATGCAAGCTGGTATAGCCACTCTGGAAAACTATATGGAGGTTCCCCAGAATGTTGAAAATAGAGCTACCCTATGACCCAGCAATCACACTACTGGGTATTTACCCTCAAGATACAAATGTAGTGATCCGAAGGGTCACATGCACCCGAATGTTTATAGCAGCAATGTCCACAATAGGCAAACTCTGGAAAGAACCTAGATGTCCATCAACAGATGAATGGATCAAGAAGATGTGGTATATATATTCAATGGAATACTATGCAGCCATCAAGAGAAACGAAATCTTGCCATTTGCAATGACGTGGATGGAACTAGAGGGTATTATGCTAAGCGAATAAGTCAGTCAGAGAAAGACAATTATCACATGATCGCTCTGATATGAAGAATTTGAGAGGCAGGGCAGGGGGTTATGGGGGGTGGGGAAGAGAAATGAAACAAGATGGGATGGGGAAGGAGACAAACCATAAGAGACTCCTAAACTCATGAAACAAACTGAGGGTTGCTGGGAGGTGGGGGTAGGGATATGGACATTGTGGAGGGTATGTGCTATGGCAAATGCTGTGAAATGTGTAAGCCTGATGATTCACAGACATGTACCCTGGGGTAAATAATACATTATATGTTAATAAAAAAATTTAAAAAAAAGAAAATGAGCTTGATGAGGTCCTTCTTCAGTCTATTTCATACACATATGGTCAGTAGCTAGCAGAGACCAGAGAAATTGCTCAATACGTTTTTACGGAATTAATAATGACTCTAAATCTTTGAGTATTTACTATAATCAAACCCTCTGCTTATATAGGCTCTGTCCTTATAGAAAATCAACTTTTGAAGTAAAATTAAATGGAGCAAAATGCCACCATTTGGAATATATAGTTCCATGAGTTTTGGCAATTGCATAACATACCTGAATCAAGGTACAGAAATTTTCCACCTCCCCAAAAACTTTCCTTTTCCCTTTATGCAACAAATCTCACTCCTTCTCAATTTGTGTCTTCAGGTGGCCACTTACCTAAGTTCTATCGTTATGTATTTATCTCTTTTAGAGTTTAGCCTACATAGAATTACTTAGCATATATTTTTCGTATGCCTGGATTCCTTTGTTCAACATTAATTTAAAAAGAAACTAATCCATGTTGTTGCATTGATCAGTAGTTTGTTCATTTTTGTAGCTGAACAACATTAGATTTACTATTTGAATGTATCAACATTAGATTTACTATTCCCTGTTTTGGGCTTTTGGGTGGTTTTCAGTTTGGAAATATGAAAACTGGCAAAAAATTTTAGATGACTTGTTATGTGGACATACATTTCCCTTGGACATGTATCTCGGAGTGAATTTGCTAGGTTGCAGGGTAAGCATAGGATTAATTTGATCAGAGGTACTGATTTACGTCCTCACCACAGTGTATCAGAGTTCCAGTTGCTTCAAATCCTAGTCAACATTTGTCATCTTTTTAATTGTATCCCTTCTCTTAAATTGCATCCCTAATATTCACTGTGGTATCTGATTGTAGTTTTAATATACAGTTTGTTAATGACCAAAGAGAGTAAATATATGTTAATGTGCTTATCAGCCATGTTTATATTTTGTTAAGTGTCTGTACAGTTATTTTGCTATTTTTATTTGATCATTTGTTTTCCTATTATTGTTTGTAAGGATTCTTTAAATATCAGGATATAAATCCTTTATCAGATACATGTACTGAAAATATTATTTTCTTGTCTTTGTCTCCTTTATTTCTCTCTCTCTGTCTTCCTCCACCCTTCCTTCCCTCCCCCTTTCTCTTGCCTTCAGTGTCTTTTAAAGTGTAGCTATTTTTAATTTTAATAAATTATAATTTATCATTTTTTCTTTTAAGTTAGCCATTTTGATTAAGATAACGTTTTATAATATATTTTTGAAACTACGTAGCGTAAAAATTCACCTCTTTTTATCAAAAAATTCCTGGCTTTCGTAAGTACTTTGAATTTTATATAAATCTTAGAATCAGTGTGCTTATTTCTATGATTAACCTCTTGGGATTTTGATTTGGATTACATTTTTTTTTAAGTCTTTAATGATAATGATAATAGCTTTTAAAAAGTTTTGTCTGCTAAATTTTATCATCCTTGTCATTTACGGATGTGTTTTTATTGTTTTGATAAGTTTTCCCTGATTATCTGCATGTCATTTAAATTTTACTGTATGCATTATAGATGCTACATTTTTGAAAGTCTAGTGTTTTTTTTTTAGTCATTCTTTAAAAAATGTTGAGTTTTGTTCTGACAGGTCATTAATTTAATTATCGTTCATCTTGATCATTTCAAGACTTGTTTCTAAGCTTTCTTATTGTTTCTGATAGAGTAAACTTTATTCTGGGAGTAGTTAACCCTGCTCTCAGGATGGGCCTTTATGGAGTCTATTAAATGTTCCAGATGTTCAGTGAGGTTACTTCCCTGTTGTTACATTGTTTTTGTAGGGTAGAAGAATATGTCACCCCAAAATAAGTCTCTTGGGGCCAAGATTATTTTAAGCTGATTATTGAGAAATTGCCGACAC
Organism: Nasua narica; assembly: GCA_028533885.1. Classification (NCBI taxonomy): domain Eukaryota; kingdom Metazoa; phylum Chordata; class Mammalia; order Carnivora; family Procyonidae; genus Nasua; species Nasua narica. The sequence goes on along the minus strand of CM052799.1, from coordinate 166,394,438 downwards.
AGGAAACTCTGAAAACAGAGTAGAGGTTACCTTTTTGTAAAGGAAATTTACATTAAAAAGAGGCCTGGACTAAGAAGAAAGCTGTTACCAGAGATAAACTATTCACCTGAGAGATCTATCTACAGAGCAATATTTGTTTGCTAAACATTTCCTCTTCTCACCTTGTGAATTCCCTTCCCCCTTTCAAAAATTCCTATGCCTTTCCTTCGCTAAGGATGTTATATAGGCCTCAATAGTCCGGCAGGCTTTTGAGTCTCAGATCTTTGTGAAGCTTCTGTATGTACATACATATATAATTAAAATTACTTTTTTTTCCTTCTGTGTTTTGTTCCAGATAGGCCTAAGTCAAAAAACCCTAGAAGAGTAAAGGAAAAATTACTTTTCCTCCTTAGTATGGGCTCAAAGGCCTAAAGGGGCCTATGCAAATTTCTGTAGTTTTTCTCTGGTTTTCCTTCTCCATTCTGTCCAGCAAATTTCATCTTTCTCGACATCCCTGAATTCTGATATCTCTCTTCCACTATCTGTCAGTGAGGCTTGGATGATCTGTTACATTCCGTTTGGTCTCTAAGCTGGTGGGGGGTAGGATTGGAGGGATAGTGGGGAGGGGTGGCATACCTCCAAGAAAGCAAACAAGCAGCTCAGGCATGAGTGGCTTTAGAATGAAACAGTAGGCTTCATGTAGTTTTTGTTTGTTTTTCACTGTGATCTCTCAGAGACCACCAACTCCCATTATCCACTAGGTTGTGCATTCACAGGTAGAGACTTCATGAGTCCAAGCAAAGAACAGGCTTCTGGGGAAATAACAAAAACAAAGAAAGATCACCTACAAGGGAGCTCATAGTGTTTTGAGACATCTGAGTTCAGTGACCCTAGTGAACACTTAAGACTTTCAACAGAGACTCCAGAGAGGCCCTACTTCGAAAGCAGCGTTAATTACTCCCAGAATAAAGATGATCTATATTTACCTTAAGAAAGCTTAGAAACAAACAAAAAAAAAAAAAAAAGAAAGAAAAGAAAAGAAAAAGAAAAGAAAAAAAATGAAAGCTTAGAAACAAGTCCCGTTAAAAACAACTGGAAGCTAGAAGCAACAGTATCTGGGTCCTAGGATAAAATGAGACTGAACCCTTAACTTTTGGTTTCTGGAGTCCACCCTCTATGAAATAATCAACTATCAACTCAAACTATTTGAAAAGCTTTTCTAATCTATAAATTCTTCATAAAATTCATTTTCTCTGCCAGCTTGTGGATGAAATATTTTTTCTCACCCTCTTCCATTTTGAGAATATATCTTCTTAGTCTCTTCCCATTGTTTTCTTTTGATGAACTTAGTTTTCCTTTTAAAATCTTATCATGTTCATGTTCATATTAATTTTCATTTGAGTTGATTCTTATTTTATTTCTGTCTTAAAGTCATTTAATTTTTGTTTTAATTTCTTTATATAATATATAAAACAATTTTTAATCATCATTTTAAATACCATTTATTTTAGGTTTCTAAATTTTACATACCTATACTTTATTTTAACTCTATTTCCACTGAAATTTTTTAAACATTTTTTTCAGATAGCTGATATTTAATTAATATTAACTACGTTAATGGTTTTCAAAATGATTTATCTATTTCAAGTTCTTGATCCTGTTTAAATTTATTATAAGATTCTATAATTATAATTCTATTGTTATATTATTGTCAATATTTTATTTTATTTCTACATTGTAAGTTGACTTACAGAATAGTGATTCCTTACCCAGTCACTCAAAACATTACTGAGATACAGAAAAGTGCCTGAATTAGTCCTTCTCAAAAAATTTATGCAGCTTTCCAAAGGTGAATAGGACATTTTTATTAGAAGGTTTAGTTCCTTCAAGAGTAATTGGTCTTTCCAGAAAACAAAGCGTTTGCCAAATAACTCAGTACTAACCTAATGTCATCTTGTCTACAGAGTTCAAGTGACTTTTGAACACTAAAGAATCAAAGACCCTCTTGGAATGTGCTGTTAGTTTGAAAGAACTTACTGGTTAGACAATATGACAAGACCTATCCTTCTGCAAATCCAGCATTATAGTGGGGCTCCAGCATCTCATGACCACTCCTAAGTAATTCAGCTGCTTCTTATGGGGAATATAGGTTATCATGACAATGACATATTCATCTATCTTCTGATGCCCACTGGTCTGTCAGGAGTCAAATTTCTTGAAAGAGTGGAAAGTGGAGCATTTCCTTCCTGTATATCACTGAAAAGCCTCCAGATTTAAGAAGTACTATTACTGATAACCTTCTTGTTAGCTCAAAGGTCCAGCCTCTCCTCTGGAGCCCAATAATGATTTGAAGGAAACTGTAAGCCATATTCCTACTCAACTCTTCTAAAGTTAGAAACCGGAAGAAAGAATAATATGCATATGAGTGAAACCCAAGTTTTGGAGGATATCAAAAAGGGAACTGTTAATTCTAGGTTCAGATTAGCACACAACCATTTTAGCTTTTCTTTTTTTTTTTTAAGTTTTTATTTGTATCTCAGTTAGTTAACATGTGTGTAAGATTAATTTCAGGCTTACAATATAGTGCAACACTTCCATACAGCATCTGGTGCTCATCACAGCAAGTACACTCTTTACTCCTCATCACCTCTTTAACCCATCTCCCAATCCCCTTCCCTCTGGTAACCATCAGTTTGTTCCCCATGGTTAGGTCTGTTTCTTGGTTAGCCTTCCTCTCTCTCTACCAGGAATGGCCAGCAATCCCTGTACCGATGGATGAAAGATCACTTCAAACTTTGCCATGAAAGAGAGAAGGCAAGGAGGTCAACACTCAGTGGTGAAGACCCTTTGCTCTTCTTTGCTCCTGCTTTTATTGGTTCTTCAGGATAATCACAAATCCTTATCACTGTTTCTCAAGCAAGTAATGTGTGACAAGGGGTCTCACTGAAACTAGGAGTATTTGTTTACAGGAATGATATATGCTAATCTGCGTATTCTACCCAACATAACCTAAGGGACAATGCATACAACTCTTAGATCACAGGGTGCCTGTTTGGCCTAAGAAGGCTTCAGGAAGGCACTTCCTGTAGCATTCTGATGGCAGAGTGGTCAGGCAGGCCTCAGCATTCCAAAGGCCTACGCCCTTGTCCAAAAATTGCCCTCAGCAGCCTCTGTGTTACATTTTAGCATGCCAGGTATTATGGCTGATTTCATGCTCTACATTAACCCCAACACTCACTTTTTTTCCCCTTTGCTACTTTATTTTGTTTTTAAATGCCACATAGAAGTGAAATCATATGGTATTTATCTTTCTCTGACTGACTTGTTTATCTTATTTATCTTTCTCTGATTGACATTATTATCAGCATAACACTCCCTAGCTCTATCCATGTCATTGCAAATGGCACGACTTCATTCTTTTATATGGCTGAGAAATATTTCACTATATATGTATATATGTGTGTGTGTGTGTGTATGTGTATATATATATTTCATAAGTAGTGTATATATATACTGCTTCTTCTTTATCTACTCATTAGTTCATGGACACTTAGGCTGTTTCTATAATTTGGCTATTGTAGCTAATGCTGCTATAAATGTCAAGGTACATGTGTCTCTTTAATTTAGTATTTTTGTGTTCTTTGGGTAAATAGTAGTACAATCGCTGGATCATAGGTGGTTCTATTTTTAACTTTCTGAGGAACGTCCACATTGTTTTCCAGAGTAGCTACACCAGTTTGCATTCCCACCAAGAGTGCAGGAGTGTTCCCCTTTCTCTGCATCCTTGCCAACACTTGTTGTTTCCCGTGTTGTTGATTTTAGCCATTCTGACAGATGTAAGGTGATATCTCATTATAGCTTTGATTTGTGTTTTCCTGATGATGAGTGATGTTGAGCATCTTTTCATGTCTGTTGGCCATCTGTATGTCTTCTTTGGAAAAATGTCTATCCATGTCATCTGTCCATTTTTTAATTGGATTATTTGGTTTTTTGGGTGTTGAGTTTGGCAAGTTCTTTATAGATTTTGGATACTAACCCTTTATCAGACATGTCATTTGCAAGTAAATTCTCCTATTCTGCAGTTTGCCTTTTAGTTTTGCTAATTGTTTCCTTCACAGTATAGAAGCTTTTCATTTTGATGAAGTCCCAATAGTTTATTTTTGCTTTTGTTTCCCTTGCCTCAGGAGACATATCTAGTAAGAACTTGCTATGGCTGAAGTCAAAGAGGTTACTACCTGTATTCTCCTCTAGGACTTGGATGGTTTTCTCTTCTCTCACATTTAAGTTTTTCATCCATTTTGAATTTATTTCTGTGTATGGTGTAAGAAAGTGGTTCAGTTTCATTCTTTTGCATGTTGCGTTCCATTTTTCCAGTACCATTTGTTGAAGATACTGTCTTTTTCCTATTAGATATTCTTTCCTGCTTTGTGGAAGATTAATCGACCATAGAGTTTTGGGTTCATTTTTGGGTCTTCCATTCTGTCCTATTCATCTATGTGTTTGTTTTTGCACAGTACCATACTGTCTTGATCACTACAGCTTTGTAGTGTAACTTGAAGTCTGAAATAGTGATGTCTCCAACTGTGCTTTTCTTTTTCAAGGACTTTTGTAGTTCTATACAAGTTTTAGGATTGTTCTAGCTCTGTGAAAAATGCTATTGGTATTTTGATAGGGATTGCATTAAATTTGTTGGTTGATTTGAGTAGTATAGATGTTTTAAACAATATTTATCCTTCCAATCCATGAGCATGGAATTTTCTTCCACTTTTTTTGTGTAATCTTCAACTTCTTTCATCAGTATTTTATAGTTTTCAGAGTACAGGTCTTTCACCTCTTTGGTTAGTTTTATTCATGGTGCCATTATAAATAGAATTAAGTTCTTAATTTCCCTTTCTGCTGTTTCATTATTGGTGTATAGAAATGCAACAGATTTCTCTACCTTGATTTTGTATCCTTGACTTTACTGAATAAAGCTGCTTCAAAATGTAATCAGGGTTTAGAATTTATAGATTTTTGGAGTTCTCCAAAACTAGATGGTTTTGGTTTCTTCTATAGGATTTATTGGCAGAGCTCTGGTATCTCTTCCTCTTCTTATAAGAACACCAGTCCTATTGGATTAAGACTACACCTTGATGACCTTTTTTAACTTTAGTTATCCCCTACAAGGCCCTATCTCCAAAACAGTCATGTTGGGGGTTCAGGCTTTACTAATGAGCTTTGAGGGGACACAGTTCAGTCCATAGCAACTACAGGCAAAGGCATATACATAGAAGGAATTTAGAACTAGAGTGTGGAGTAAAAACAGTTGCAGAAATCCTGAACACATTTCATAAGTTAAAATATATGTAATAAAAACCACTGTGTTTTTGAGATACGTACAGGTAAATATATCAAAACTATAATAAAAAAAGGAAAATATAAAACCCATCCTAAGCTTCTCAGTTAACTTTTGTTCTAGTGAAAGAGAGAGAGGCCACTGCCACTACGTGTACTAGGGGATCCACAGTATGGACAATGTTCTATTGCTTGATGTGGGCAGCAGATATATGATAATTTACATTATTATTCCTAGTAACTTACATTTCAAATTCCGTACTTCTTATCCTAATATGTCATCTGTTGTAAGACATAGCTTTAATTCAAATATGTTAAAATTGAAAAAATGCATCTTTTAATTTGATGTAATATATATATTTTTTATACAAATGATACATTTTACTATTCAAATCATCAAACAGTCTTTCTGTCCAATCAATTTAGTATTTTTTTTAAAGATTTTATTTATTTATTCGACAGAGAGAGATCACAAGTAGGACAGAAAAGCAGGCAGAGAGAGAGGGAGAAGAAGGCTCCCTGCTGAGCAGAGAGCCTGATGCGGGGCTCCATTCCAGGACCCTAAGACCATGACCTGAGCCAAAGGCAGAGGTTTTAACCCACCAAGCCACCTAGGTGCCCCTTGATTTAGTATTGTTAATATACATTTTCTATAAATTTATCCCACTGAAAAATAAGTGGGAAAAATAAGTGATATAACTTCCTATTGTTCAAAACAATAGAATGCATCCTTCCCTCGCTGATTTTGGTCTTATATTATACTTCAACCTGAACCCAAGAAAAAAGTATCTTAGTATAATTTCATTTAATATTTAATATTCTATTGTTCTGTATTCCCTATACTGTACTTTTCCACAAAGAACATTTTAATATATAGCTAAGTTCACATGTAAATTTTTTTTCTACTTTTAATTGGGGATTTGATTGTTTTCATTTAGAGTGGTCACCCCCACCTCATTACCTCTAGATTCCAAATTCCTTGAGGAAGTAGAGTGATGGCCTTTCAGTTTTCATAATTAGAAGTTGTATCAGTTATCTCTGTCAGGCTCTCTGATTGCAAAAAGTATTATGCTTATTTTGTTAATTAACTTTGATCCCTATACAGTCAGTTAAAAATATAACTCTTGGTAATCTACTGAAATGTAAGAAATTTAAATGTCTGTCTCTATCCTAAACTGTTAAAATTATTTCAGCAAAAAGATTGTCAAATTTCCAAGTAAACATATCATCATCTAGCATTCATCCATTATGGATTTTTTTTCTTTTTTCTTTATAGTTTTACATCTCATGCATTTCATTACCCATTATCCAACTAGAGAACATGCCCACTTTAAAAGTTCTATATGGTACCGTATGCCCATGGTGAGAGCACACAACTGAATTAAAAGTGCAATATCACAGCCAGGCATTTGTGGTGAGGTATTTTACAATTAATTTACTATAACAATGCTAATTTAAGTCTGCATTAATATTCCTTTTCAAACATGCTGAAAATGTAATTGCAGTATACATAGGGCAAATAATAGGAATGGCTCACCCAATTTATTACTCTACGAAATAATTAGTGTGATGACCAATTAAGGGATGCTTTTAAATATAGTTATTATATTGTTTATCAAACAGAACTAACTCGAGGGAGGTTAAAGGTGTTATTAAAAACATTAATTTAATTCCTTCTATAAATGACATAAAATTATCATAAAGCATAATATACGGTCATGGAAGAGTACTTTAATGAAGTCTTGGAATAATTAGGGGGTTATCATGACAATTTGCCACTAATAAGATGAAAAGTCTAATAGAGCATTTTCTTTTTCTTATTTTCAAAGTAATAAGAAACAAGTTTGATGAAATAGGCTCTTTATCTCTTTATATATATCTTATATAATATATATTCTACATACATATATATTCTATTGGCAGTAGTAATATTTTTGTTTCTTTTGTTAAAGATAGCTGCTTTTATTCCAAATGTCTAATATAAAAAATTTTGATCAGCTTTAATGTTACAACAGACTGCTTTTTGTTGTTTTTCTATGCAAAATGGAGTTATAACCAGCACAGGCAAGAGGAGGAGACTGAAAATCACAATGAATGAAGAGAAAAACACAATGTTTCTGCTTTCCACAAAGCTATGCTTCAACTCTATTTACAATCTTTCGTTGGTGTCCCAAGAGGAGAAAAATCTGTCCTTGCATGCTTCTATCAGTGTTGCTCAGAATCTTTTTGTTTTTTGAGATATTAATTGGCATGCTGTAGGGAAAAAGTATGAATTTTACTGTTATTGTTAATTGTTTGCTGTACTAAACAAATTCAGTTCAACCTCTAACAACAGAATTCCTGAGGTTTTTAAAAATAAGTATTAATAATCTATTTGGATTTCTAAGAATAGAAAATCGATTTCATTATTCCTCCAAAACTATTCTTTATTAAATGAATAAAGCACCTCTTAACATATATAAGAATACTGTACATCATAAAGACCCATACAGTTTAGTTAATTTAGATAGAAAAAAATGTTGGTCCTTAAATACCTAACAATTTCAACTCTCAGGTGGAGTCTACCATATATTGTTTAAATATTTTAGAATGTCATTCTCAAAATTTCCAGTCACTAAACTAGTGACTGAAGTCTAAGAAGTCCATGGATTTAGTGATAAAACCTGTATTTGAATTATATCCTTATCTTTTCACTGTTGAGAACCATCTTACAATGATACATATAAACATTTCCAAGTACTTCATCTTTAATTGTTTAGATAATCCACAAATCTACTGACTCAGGAAAAATGGTGAATGCTGACAGGGCACTTATTTTGTATTTTGGAATGATGAGCTTAATGATACTACAGGTTTTATAGTCATATTTATTACCAACTAACAAGCCTGAGCCATAGGTGATTATGAGCAAAAATGGCTTGAATAAAATCAGAATTAGTAATAAGGAAGAGAGAGCTTCCTCTGTAACGTACGGGTGAGAAATATTGTAAAAGATATATCTCTCTAAGTGCCATCTTAAGACAATTTGAATCCAGATGGCAATTATGTCTATCACAAGATGCTACAAAGAAAAAATCATTCCCTGCTGATGTGTCAGAGATGTGTCAGGGCTTACCCTTTCCCCTTCTTTTATACTGACCTCTACTGTTATAATAAAATGTGGGTTGTGTTAGCAATCATGGACTTCAACATTGTTATGATAGCTGTTTTGATTTAGATATACACTGATACTCTTCAAACTTTAAAGGCTTGCTTTACTCTGGAGGCATTACTTGATCACTGGTTGCTGACTTATAGTATGAGATCAATAATACCTAATATTCTATAAATCAAAATGTTGTAAGTCCTCACCACTTTAAACAATTGACTCTAGGGACACCAAAAGGAATGTGGATAAGAAAGGCCATTTTCAGTTCCTCATACCTAATGTCTTAAAATATCCCACCATTATTGGCCATTGAGATATGAATAATAATGATTAATGATATTTTTGTTTTGTTTTTTATTTGCTAATAAAAAAACTTCAAAATTATCTTCCAAGTCTGTTTTGTAAACTTGAATAGTAAAATACCTACTTACTGAAATATTTTTTCCACTGGAATATTTTATTTTACCCATGGCAAAATTATAAAAAGTGATCTCATACCAAATTTATGGTCAATGTTTTCATCTCTTCTAACTTTGGCCATCCTTAATCTATATTTCTTTACTATTACCACTGCAGTGACATCAATGCATCTCTTTTTGTATCATATTATGCCCTTTACTTACAATATTTTTTTTTCATTTATGACTCCAAAATCTATGAACTAGTCTAAATGCTAAATAATAAATCACACATTATGTTATTCAGAAGAAAAATAACATAAAATTTAGGAAACATTGAAAAATTGTTTATTTTCATTTGGTATAATGCCATTCTGGAATTAATTATAATAAATTATTTTATATATATCACATCCATTAATTTGAATGTGCTTTTATATGTGATTGTTAGTATATAATGTGAGTGTCTATTGGTAGGAATTTAGAACTTGTTGAATCACTCATTAATGAATAATCAGTTGTAGAACAACTACCATTCAGGAAACTGTTCTAAATACTTTCTAGAATTTAAAATATATTCAACACACCTATGTCCTGAAAGAGCTCATCATTTATTTAGAGATGTTTTGCATGATAGTATTTGTTCCAATGTACTTATTTTGCGACTAATTTATCCCTGAATGAATTGTATGTGTGTGTATATATATATATTTATTTATTTATTTCTAAAGACATTAACAACTCCTATTTAGATTTCATCACTATTGAGACTGTTCAATTTTTCTATGAAAGATTCCTACCCATTCCTATGGAAAATTCATATTCAAAGATTCTAACATTCAGACCAGGAAGCTATTCTTTGCATACTTCTTTTTATCTTGAGAAGAAAAAATACCCAAACCATGAATGTAATACTTGAAATTAAAGATGACATTAAATTCAAATTCCATAATTAATGTCAGCCACCATTCCAAAAGATATGCTGTGCTTGTCCTCATTATGATGATGACAAATAAAAGCCCTACTTAACAGAAGATAGGATATGTGGCGCGGACCAAGCTACTCATACTGTCTGACAAAGTCCGGGTATGAGGGACAATCCTGAAAAGTCAGGAGAATCCAAAGCTGGTCCCTGCTACTTCCTCTCATTTTGTTTATGGCATTTCTTGTAACTGTCAGTTTAATCTATGGGAAATAATCTTTATGCTGACATCAATGACGACTATTCCAGAAGAATGAACAATGAGACCAAGACCACTCCTATACCTTACACAGGCATTTATGATCACACAGGTGTTTGTGCTGTGGACATAGGTAAATGGTTTAAGAGTAATGGAAAAATGGTTAGAGCATTTTCTGTGTCCCTCTGCGAAAGAATAAAGAGAAGGTCACCACCTTTGTGCCTTATCCCCAGGAGAGCTCGCTTAGAGGAAATCAGGCATTGGAATAATACTCTACAAGAATCAAGTGTTATTATTGCATGCTATTAGAGGCTGATTATTAGTCTTCCTGAAAAATAGTTGAGTAGTTGGTATAAGCTTAAACTTTAATCAGATTGTTTAAAGATTGTGTAAAACCACCAACCCTCTCTTTCTCTAACGCCTCATATACTTTATACTTTATGTTCCTATTATAACTTTGTCTATCACCTCTTACACCACTTGTACCCATTAGTGAGCACAAAAGGAAACTTATAAAGGTCAAACTATTGAATGCAGAGAAGAAACTGAAAGGAAAAGATCTATATCTATAATTGGTATGTTCTAAGTCAGACTCATTGAGCCGTAAACAAAGAACATATGGGAAACAATGTAAAATCTTGAGGTATAAATAAAGATCCCCTGAGATCCTCAGGAAGAGATGCTTGCACCTTGACTGTGTATTTGCGTCTCCTCACTCACCAATGACGCCCTTTCCTTCATGAGACCCACCCCAGCTGGAGCTGGACTCCGGCAGATATGCTTTGTAGAAAATAAAATATCTTTTTAGTCAAGACAGCTGCACTCCTTTGGGTGTGGTTTTTTTTTTTTTTTTTGGAATTTGGGTGTGTTTTTAAATTCAGTTACATTGTCTCTGCCCATGGTGGAGAGCGTGAGGGTTAGAAGACATATTTTTTTTTTTAAAAGTAAAAAAGAAATATGGGTGTGCATTTTGATTTGTGTTTAGATACACACATACTGAAAAGAATGGTGAGATTTACACTTGCAGATGGAGCATACTCCTATCGTCATTCAAGGATTCGAGAATACCATGTAGCCATAAGATGAATACTAATTATATTTCTAATAAAAGGAACATATTTTAACACCAAGAATAATCACAGTCGAGATAATTTAATATTGACCTAGTTTAAAGGTTTCCTACAGTGAAATATTATCACAGATTGGAAAGACCACACCGTTTTTAAAATGGCTAGATGGGTGCCATTTATGAGAGGCTGGCTTGTAAGAAATTAGAGTATAAGTGAGCGTAAGTGCTAGTTTTAATACACAGTGTGCCTCCTACCGTTCTCACCCTTTCTCATCACTGAAAGAAAATTATAAAATTAAGTTGCTCTGTTTTCCTTAATTTTATTTAGAACAAATAAACTAAACAATGTATGGTTCAATTTTGCTGACTTTTGAATAGTTTGCGTAAACTCATTAAGATATATACTAACGTGTATTTGTCTGTCACTTGATTATTATCATTCCTTTCTGAAGGTTATGTTTATAATTTTCATTTCGATAGATTTATCATTTGAAATTTCTTTATTTTCACTTCTGCATAGTATTTTATAGCAATATATATATAAATTTCTTGATTCACTCTACTGTTCCCAAGTAGCTGTATTGTTTTCAAGTCATTATTATGGCTCAGAAACACCTGTGCAAATGTTTCTACGGCATTCACTCTGCGGTTGTTGAAATTCTGTTATATATGTTAACATTTTCAGAGCGAGGCTGTAAAAACAAGCAATCCATTTATTTGAAGTCTTAGGAATTACAATTTGGGAAACACAGATTGGAGAGGAATTAATGAATTCCCATTTGGGATCAAAATTAGAGGTTTCTAAAGGCAAAAACAGATTTTACAATGTTGTTTTGAAAGAATTCTGATTCGTGCTGAGAAAATTTAAGCTGATTAATATGTTTGGCTATTTGGCTAACAGTTATTATCTTTGTTTTAGCCCAAGGTGCACAGAAATTTCCAGGATGTGGTTATGAGGCTAAGGCTCATGTGTGAGAATTCATTTTTTACCTGGGTATGGACATATATAAACTTCAATTGCCAGAGACCCCTGGGTGCATCAGTTGGTTTAGTGTCTGCTTTTGGCTCAGGTCATGGTCCCTGTGTCCTGGAATGGAGCCTGCCTTTGGGGCTCCCTGCTCAGCAGGGAGTCTTCTTTTCCCTCTCCTTTTTGCCTCTCCCTGTTCCTGTTTTCTCTCTCTCAAATAAATAAATAAAATCTTAAACAACAACAATAACAAACCTTCAATCACCTAATGGCTTCCCAACTCAATTTTAGAACTCCTAGCAATTACAACTCCATTGTGAAACTCTCTGTTCACGGTATGTTTAACTTTATTTAGTAATAACACCAAGTGAACTCAACTGTTCAAAACTGGATCCTGAAATCAGAAGAGTGTTGTATCAGCCAAGCACAGGGAAACTGCCTTTCCTGTCAAGTATGGTGGCAGAGGAATGTACATTTTCTGAAACAACAATGCCCTTTCTTACATTCAGTCTCCAGTATGAGACCTGCTGGTGGGTGGGCAACACTGTAATTGGGTTTCCACTAGAAGAGCCTCTTGGCCTTTGGAAGTCTTTCTATAAACTTTATGGTTCCTGACTATGTTGAATCCAAGTCATATTTCTGTTGGGTTTATAACGAGGAACAGAATGTTGTGTCATAAGATATATGTAGTTTTAACTTTGGTAGCTACTAATGAAATTTAGCCTGTATAATGCTTGTTCCTGACCTGTGCCCACTTTTCTCCTGAATTATCTTTTTATTGTAAATATGTATGGATTATTCATATAATCTGGATGTTACAATTAAAGTATCTTCTTCTAATGTGTGGCTTCTCTGTGCATTCCCTCTAAAATGTTTTTTTTTTTAATTAGGAATATTCTATTTTATTTTAGTTGGTCAAATGTATTTCTTTACATTGCATTTTTTTTACATTGCATTTTTGAATCTCACTTTAAGAAATGTTTATTACCCAAGTTCTGAAGATAAACTTCTGCATGTTTTTCCGATACATTTTAAATTTTGCCTTCCATGATTGTGTCCTTGATCTATGGATATGCAAGTGATTTTTTTTTCCCCCTTTGGACATGGTGTGTTAATAACTTGAAGAAGTCTAAGAAGACATTCAAAGGAATTTGGAGTTTATTGCAAAAGGGCCCATGGGGATAGACATAGTATTAGGAAAGTATTTTTAGAGCTATTAGCCTGATGCTACAAAGCCCAGGAGGGTGACAGAATAGAAACTTATTTTCTATATTTGTGGATATGGATAAACATTTTGGCCACCACCCTTTATTGAATTTTCTATCATCTCTCTACTGATTAGTAATGACAGCTGTAGCAGATGTCAGGATTTGATACCTTTGTGCGATCCTTTCTGGGCTCTCTACTCAGTTTCTTGGTATATTTTTCTATCCCGGTACTAATATCAAATAGTGGCAAAACAGAAAGCCTTCATTGTGCTAGAGTTCTTTTTCTTCGGTGGGGACTCAATTTCAATTCCCAGGCTTTTCCATTGAATCTAATGTTGGTCATATGGTTCTGTTGAAAGCCTTCCAATGTTTGTGGAAAAGGCAAAAACCTTGCAGGTGGGAGCAGTATCGTGTTGCTAGGCTCTACTATGATCTGAATGTGTATGTTCCCTCAAATTAATATGTTGGAATCCTAATCCACAAAAATGTATTCGGTATTCAGAGGTGGGGCCTTTGGAGTTGACTGGGTCATGAAGTCTCTGCCCTCATAAATGAGATTATCACTTTTATAAAAGAGGTTCCAGAGAGATCGCTAGCCTTTTCCACCATGCAAGGACACAGGAAATAAAATGGCAGTTTGCAACCGTGAAAATCTTCATTACCAGCTCCCTGAATTGCGAGAATTAAATTTTTGTTGTTTACAAGCCACTCAGTCTGTGATGTTTTGTTATAGCAGCCCAAGGGTACTAAGATTAGACTTCTCTTTAATTTCTGTCCCTCCATGATCTTGGCCTCTCAAACATTTGTTGCTTGAACCACTTTCCAATATCAAGAACCAGTTATTCATCTTTTGTTCTTGTTCATCTTTTGTATTTGTTCTCCTGAAAAGGAATGGGGTCCAAATCAAATTAACCCTCCATTGTCATAGAAAGAACTGAACTTTCCTTTTCATTTTACTTATAAGTTTTAATTTTTTTTCTCAAATCAGCCTTATAGATTTCATAAATTGCTTTTCTTATATGTTTTAAAAATCTATTTTTTAATGATTTTATTTATTTATTTGAGAAAGAGTGAGAAAGCATGAGAAGGGGAAGAGTCAGAGGGGGAAGCAGACTCCCTGTTGAGCAGGGAACCTGATGCAGGGCTTGATCCTAGAACCCTGGGATCATGGCCTGAGCCAAAGGCAGACACTTAACAGACTGAGCCACCCAGGCCCCCATCCCCCAAAATCTATTCCTAATTACTTTAATATATTAATCATTTACATTAGATTCTATATGCCATAATTCTGCATTACTTACAGGTCTTCTTCTAAATTTGCTTTTCTTCTCCAATTCATTGTGGTTTGCTTCCTCAAGTATTTTAAATTTATTATTATTATTTTATTACAAGCCTCATTTTCCTTGAAATTTTATTTACAGATATTCCTGGTGGTTCGAATTTGAAATGCTTTCCTTCAGAGATAAATTTTTATTTACTTTTGGCACACACGTCTAGGCACTGTCAGTGAAGAATTACTTTTGCATTTTGGGGGGGCTATTTTCAAATCATAAAATACTCTCTATTCTGGACTCGAATATAAATGATCATTGATTGAGAGTAAGATTTTCCATGAAATAATTTTTATTTTTTTAATACTTTCTCCTCACATTCCTCTAGAACTAAGGCCAAGCCCAGAAAGTTTCCTCACTGTCTTTCTCTATTGGGTGACTTCTTTTTTTCCCCCTGACTCATACTTAATATGTCTTATTTTAAGGGTTCTGTCTTTCTTTAGGATTCTCAAATCCTATTTCTCACCCTTCAAGGGCAGCAGGAATTGCCTCCTGTTCCTGACATGTGGCCCATTAAAATCCAGGCGATGAGCCAGCAAGACTGGCAGTTAACCCAGGGCAAATTCCATCATTAGCCTTCCCTTAAGTCTGTAGATTCACACTGTGATGTTATTTTCTTTCTATTCCTTATTGAATTTTTATACTTTTTTGTCAGTTAGGCTATGATCTTTAATATGATTTAAAACATATTTTCAATAGCGTTGTTGGTGTGCTATACATAGTTTTGACAGAACATTAAGAAACAGTTTCAAGGCTTTCCATCTTGACTTAGTTGAATACAGCTCTATTTGAATAGTAATGTGTAAATTATTCTTAAACATTTAATTAAATGAACTTTCTTTAGCAGAGTGTAAGACTTTTGAAAGAAATGTATTACACAAATCCAAGATATTATCATAGCATACTTTACATAGAAATAGAATTAAAATAACTTTCAAGAAAAAGGTCTACAAATTGTATTTATAACTTCATTTATTTAATAATTCTAAAACAAAAATATGGAAAATCAAACACAAAATAATATAAAAATGCAATCATTTCTTTGTGGAATAATTATCATAAGCACTACAGTATTCCAAAGGGTCAACAATGTTCCTTATTACAGCAATTAGGATACTAAAATTGAGTTTCTAAATGAAAGAATAAATTAGATGCTGATTTTACAGGCTTTTAGCCTCAAATAGGTCAGATGATTTGAATCTTGTTTGAATCTTTCGTGCCATATTAATTCAAGCAGTTGTACATACACTAGATCCGAATAAAATAGAATCTAGTCAAGGACTATCACTGGACCAATCACTTGTATCTAAATACCAAATTTACATGTTCAATAACACATAATTAGCATTCGTGAGAATCAAATGCATTTGAGAATGGGAACAAGGGTGGGGGGTACATGGCTAGCTGGGTATGAAAGATACAGGAATCCAAGAACCAATGGTTTCCCTGAATTGTAATGGCATGTGCCAAATTAGCATCATATATTTTGACTGTGCACGACCCAATAGTGGAGAAACTTGGACATCAGAGTTTGTGTCTGGGAGTCAGGACATCACTGTTGTGCTATTGCTTTCTATGCTGTGTTGGTTCTTGCTCTGTGCTATTCCTTAGAGCAAGTAAACTTGGTGCTTAGTAAAGACGAGGGTATCTCACAGGTATGGCATCAATTTGAATGCAAGAGCACTGCTCCTACCAAAACAAAATAGGCAGTTATCTATCTCAGAAACAGAGTTGCATTAAAAAATGGGAAATTTCATAAATTGAAGATTTTCCTCAGAAACTTCCTTAAACAATCCACAGATGAAAGGTATACAGTGATAATATTACAATTTTTTAAAGGTGTGTGATTAAAATGTTCAGTTTAATACTTCAGGTTTATATGAAATATACCAGATAAAAATACCTTTTCAGGACATAAATGGAATTGAGAACACATTTTTTGAACGCTGCAGCTTAAATATTTCTATGTTCTCAACAAATAAAATGCATTTGATAGCCCTTTCTTCCATTGAGATTTAATTGTTTAAAATTATTTTATAGAAAATTTTATTAAAAGGTTTGCATTTGGGGGCACCTGGGTGGCTCAGTGGGTTAAAACCGCTGCCTTAGGTTCAGGTCATGATCTCAGAGTCCTGGGATCAAGCCCCGCATCAGGCTCTCTGCTCAGCGGGGAGCCTACTTCTCCCTCTCTCTCTCTGCCTGCCTCCCTGCCTACTTGTGATCTCTATCTGTCAAATAAGTAAATTAAAAAAAATATATTAAAAAAAAGGTTTGCATTTAGGTAATTTATCTAAAATAAGACAATTCTAGTTTAGGTGTTACTTGCAGGAAAATGGAAAACTGAGTTTGAAAAAGATATAGTAATGTAAAAGTAACAAGATTGAAAGAGAAATGAAAAAAACTGCTTGCAAAAATTAAACATAAATAATTAAAACAATAATTAAATAATTATGCAATAATAAATAAATATAAAAATAATAGTTTCATTTGTTTAAAACCCAAAATTTTTAAGGCACATGAGAGAAGGGAGATTGCCATAAAGTCTATGTATATTTATGATGGTAGTCATTAATTTTTTTTGAATATTTTATTTATTTATTTGAGAAGGAGAGAGAGTGCACAAGCAGGGAAGAAGGCAGAGACGCAGACTCACTGCTGAGCAGGGAACCCGATGCAGGGCTTGGTCTCAGGACCCCAAGATCATGACTTGAACTGAAGGCAGATGCTCAATCGACTGAACCATCCAGGCACTGCCATAGTCATTCATTTTAATTCTTTTTTTTTGCATTTTAATTCTTTACCATAATATTTAAGGATAATAACTATGTCATGTATTGATAATTCCTATGATCTTAACATTATAAATGGAAAATATAGTGATCAAATTGAAAATACTATATATGAGTCCTTGACTGTCAATCCCTATGGTATCTGTGTATATTTGTTTGTATGTGTTCTTTCTGTGTGTATATTTTATATACATCATATTCAATACAATTGATTCCTTAGAAATGCAGATCTTACTATAACGGATTCTCCCCTATTCATTAACTGCATGTAACCTTTTGAATGAAATATTAATTTAGTGGTATTTCGGTCATAACTAAGAAAATTCAAGGCAATTTACTGAAAAAAGTTTGAAAGGAAAAACACATATTGATCAGTACTAAGTAGTAAAAATTTATTGCAATGTTGTCAGTTGCTTTATTCCGGATCAATACAAATCTCACCAAAAGCTTCTTAAATGCAATAAGAGTCTGACAAGACCTTTTTGTCACAGATTAGTGTTAAAGCAATGAAAGAGCCCCCAAGGAAAATTGTCTTTCTGGCTGAAAAGCCAGCTGTATTCTATATCTGAGGTGTTCCATGCATGTATGACATCTTTATTGATATTGTGGTTGTCTAAAATTTTTCTAAAAACACCTTAAACATTTTGTCTGCAGATTAATGCAAATTTAGATTCATCGTTTCTCTCAAAAATCCTCTATTTGATGCATATTATATTGCTGAGAAGAATTAGATTATAGAAGCCCCAGCCCAATTAACTTCTGCAATATTTTTAGATTCTTCCATCCATTGATTTTAAGTTAATAAAAAAGGTAAAGTAGTATTCTCAAGAAGATGTAAGAATAGGTTAACAAGACTTTTTTTTAAGGAAGAAAAGGGTTATAAATTGGATACAATTTAAATTTAGATATTACCCAATAAAGCAACTACGTAAAATAGTAGAATCTAATTTGGAACTGCAGAAGGAGTTCTCAGGAGCTTGAGACAAGCTGCATTTCATGAATTCTGATAACACTAGAATTTAGTCATCTTGGCAGTATTGTAATGTCAGTTTGTATAAGTAAACCCATTGAGACTTGCTTATTTTGGTACATGTTTCTTTTGGCACTTTCAATTATTTGCACAGAGAGAGCACATGCATCTTCCGTGATATTTATATGAATTTAATTTTATGAAAGGTATCAGTTTAACTGTGTAGGGATTTATCTTTTTCAAATAAAACAAAAAAATCTGATTTTGAAACTGTAACTTTTGCTTAAATTTGTTATTTTAGAATCCTTTTCTCCAGGCACATAAACTCATGCATGCTTTGCATGCAAGTCTTGCTTTTTATTCCATCTCTTCTCTAGATTTTTGTCTTCGTAATCTCAAGCATTGCTTGTTAGTGCACCTGTGCAGCCCTATTTACTATAATTTCTATTAGCTTCCAGAATTAGTCTGATTTTAAACATTGTATAAATACATAAAAACATCATGCCAATATATAATATTGTTTTGCAAATATGTAATTATATGACATAAATGCAGAATGATTATAATAATCATTAAACATACATATATCAAGAAATAACTGCATATTAAATATATATACACAAGTAAATTCTATTCTATTCTATTCTATTCTATTCTATTCTATTCTATTCTATTCTATTCTATTCTATCCTATCCTATCCTATCCTATCCTATCCTATCCTATCCTATTCTGTTCTAATAGTGCCAATCTCAGCACTATGATATTTTTCTGATAACTACTGCCATGATTTCAAGTTAATCTTTCCAAGTTGACTTATAATGGATGTTGCTACCTCACAAGAAATTCCTGAATTAAAATTGACAAGGTAGAACACAGGAATATATTTTGCAAAGAATTTAGATTAGTTATTTATTTAGCCTAATCTCAATTCTGAGCCTCAGGGAAAATTGCCCAAAGCTATACCCTGAATAATATTTATGGATGTAGGACAATGCAGTGAGCAACAGTATGTGTATATGGGGTAGATTATTAGCAATGTCACAATGGACCTACTTTTATAATCCGATGGTATCTAAAAGCCATCATTGGTGTCACAGTCTGCATTTGTGGGCTTTAAGGTAAATGTACACAAGCATATGGTTAATTACACAGTAGACCATGTCCCCTACATGAGGCTGTCTTCGGTATTACTTTTATTTATAACACTTTTATTTAAAGATTTGAGAAATGCTAAAGGAAAACTAGTCATAGAAGAGGAATATAACTTTGAGAGAAAAGTATATCTAGCTTTAACCACAGGCTCTGTGTCTCACTAGCTCTGCGACCTTATGAAATTTACTCCAGCAATTTGGCCTCAGGTCTCTGGTTGTTAGAAACAGGGTAGTCATGATATACTTTTCTGAGGAATGTTTCTCTTCAGGAGTGAGGCTCCTTAAAGCCTTCATATTTTCTGTCTGTTTCTAGAGTGATAGTGTGTTTATATGAGTTCTCTTTCATCCACGGTCCTAATACACTATCCTAATCACATTTTAATGTCTTACTCCTCCCCTGAGGTTTTATTTTTTCTTGTCTTTCCTAGGTACTAATTTCTAATTATTAGCCTTTGCAACTGGATCTTCTCCAGTTGATCTCCTGGATATGGGATGCCTTCCACAGTAAAATCTGAGAGATTCCAGAAACCTCCAGAATGGAGATGAAATTGCAGCCTTTGTTGGAACACAGCCATGCCTGTGAGTTTATGTCTTATCTGTGCTGCTCTCACTACAAAGGCAGAAAGTGGCGATTTATGACCCTCAAAGCCTAAAATGATTGCTATTTGACCCTTCAAAGAACAAGTTTGTGGACCTCTGATCTAGACAGTATAGTGAGTCTGGTTTTATGATGAGTTATTTCAAGTGAAGCATATCTTTATGGTATGAAGAGGAAGGATCTAAACACCCCATTGGTCCTATAGCCACAGTGCCTCTGCTTTCATAACAGCCATTAAAAATCATAAGATAGGCATGTCAGAAGACCATAAGTTTCAAAAAAAAAAAAAAAAGAAAGAAAAAAAGAAAGAAAAAAAGCAAGCAAGCTAGCTTTCAATTGATCAAATCAAGAACACCTTTTCTGGGTCCTCTGACTTCAAACTCCCATGTCCCTTCCTTACTCCAAAATAGACTTTTAAGTGGTGAGGATTCTAACTATAGAACATGTAGAGCAAAGACTGAACCCCATATTAATTCCCATGGAGATTTTTGCCTGCTTCTAAAATCATTCACACATGGTATCCACCCTCCATTCAAATTCCCAAAGACCTGAATTCCCATTTGGATGGAGGCAGCTTTCGCTAGTAGCCCTAGTTCTTAAAATTTTTATGTCTTTTGCGCTTAACATATACTTAATTCTGAAAAGGGGGGAAAAGAACTACAGTTTCTATTGTAAATAGGGCGCCTTTTGTGCCTACTAAAACCAGAGTAAGAATCATTAAACAGACGCATTTATTCATTGAGATATTATGCTCCTGTGGCTACCCACATGGAGTAAATCAGGCTGAGCAGTCGTGCTCCTCTCCCTCAGGGCCTCCAATTGGGTTGAAATATCTTTCTGCCTGAAGTCATATGGTTTAGAACCTAATCAAAATGTGTGGATTAGAAATCCTGAGCATTTTTGACAGTCTAGGGAACAAAGAAGAATGAAAAAAAAAAGTCTCTGGGTAATTTTTGTGTCAATGCTTTCTTCTGATACTGACAATACTGAAAGGGGGTATCGCTCATTTTAATTGGTACTAAAGCAAGTATGGCTTCTGTATATCATGTGTATGTCTCAGTATGTATGTTTTGTAATTGCTTTTCAAAAGATAACCTGAAAGATGGAAATGACAAGAGAGCAAATTGAATTTTATAACAAAAATATTTAAAAAATCATTTCTTTGGAGGTGACTACTGTGACTTCTACCTTTACAATACAGTTTTTAAAATTTTATATCCTGCCTCCCCTTAGGTACATGCTGTTTCTTTATTCCTTCTTGCTGAGCATATAAGAACATGTTTTTAAAAAAGAAACATTTTTTTTTTCAATTTTGTTGAGATATAATTGACGTACATCAATGTATAAGTTTAAGGCATACAACATGATAGTTTGATTTATAATTTTTTTAAACTGATGTTAGATATAAGAAAGATTTAGCTGAAGTGGTTCATATGATAGCTTGAATGCCTTGGCTGTATTCCTAAATCTAGGGCTTCAGTGTGTGAAACTAAATAAGGGAAACTTTATTTAAACTTTATTTAAAATGGAAGCCCTGAAGGGGGAGCTCTTATGCAAACACCACTCCTTGAAGCAGGCAGAAACTTTAGGAAGAGGAAAGATAAGAATTATCTTGACAAAGGAGGACTCTTTTCTCATAGGAGTTTTATCTCCTGCTTTCAAGAAAAAGAAGGATGATGGCTCCCTGCCCCAGCAACTGCACTCTAACAACCGCTTACAGCCCAGAAACTGCCACAACTACACATTTCTGTTCTTCTCCAAGGCACTTTTGTTCAAAATAACCCTCTCCAATTTCCTCCTAAAAGCTAATAAAAGCTGATTTTCCCTTTGTCTGCTTGGGCTTGCTTATGGTTTGTTATAATTTGTCTTTAACTACAATTCTTCTGCTATTTTCTAATAAATTCATTTTGCTGGTAAAGTAACTGGCCATTTTATTTTTAAGGTTGACAAGTTCTACTTGTTATCTGGGGCCTTTGTTTTTTTCTCTACATGCTGTCTGCTGATGCAAGAATGTTCAAGCTTGTTTCTTCATTCATATTATGGTGCCTGGGCTGGACTATGTGGAACAGTTCGTTACTGGTTGGGCATCTCTTTTACTATTCAAGCCTTTTCATATGGCTAACGTGGGCTTTCTCACATCATGGCATTCTCAAGATAGTCAAACTTTTCCCATTTGTCTCTTTCTCTGAGTCTTCTGGGAGACTTGGGAGACAGTACAAGTTTTTTTTCATCCAGTTTCTGCAGTCACTTTCACTACATTCTACTGATTAAGCAATGTCCAGGACCAGTTGGAATTCAAGGGAAGGGGGGAGTATACTGGCTTGAACATAAATAATATTCATTCACAGTGGAGAGGAGTTTATGATAGTTGATATTGGCCATAGTTTGCTTTTATTCTCATCTTTGTAACTCCTCAAAATGACAATAAGACCAAACCAAGGACATGAAAGAGAGGAAAGAATATGGGATTTAGCAGCAGGGAGCCATCCACTGCATTTACTAGAGTGGTTTGACATACCTTACCTCCTCTCTGATCTTTACTTCCTTAGATATGCAAAACAATGTGGCACCTGGTTGATACTAAAAAAAAACAAAAAAACAAAACAAAAAACCCCCCAAAAACCAAAACCTGATTTTGTACCCTTTTCACAAAAACAAAATTAAGATGAACCATGTTGTTATTGCCTTTCTCGTGCAACATCGTTTTCCTATTCTTCAAGCCCAAATAGTAATACTTTGAGTAACTGGTTAGAAGCATAGGCTCTTTATTTTTAAAACAAGTGTTGTAAATATGCTCTTCCTTATGTGCTTGTAACAAGAAGAAATCTTTCTGTATATAGCTTAGAGGTGTTAAAACTAGGTTATTGAGGAATCCTTATGTTACTTGATGAATTAAAGGAAGATTTGCAGCCTGGGTCAACAAAAAGGCATGCAGCTCAATGGTAAGGAACATCTGCTCTGTATTGCTACACCACTTGTACATCGTAAAACACATAGTGGGGATCAGTCACACTAAAAAGGAAGTTTCAGAATCCACAACAAAACAGGTAACAGATGTTCCAGTCAGATGGTAAAACTAAAATATGTATTATAACTGGCATCTAAGGCAAAAAATAAACAGGATTTATGACCTACACAGGGTTTTAATTACTCTGCATTCAGAAAAGTTTTATTGTTAAATTTAGTACTCTTATCCAAAGGAAATGGTATCATTTCTAAGGGTATTGATGTTGCATAGTGAACTGTGACAATATTGTTCTTTTTAGGATTTTACTTATTTATTAGAGAAAGAAAGACAGAGATAGAAACAGAGACAGCCAGAGGGAGAGCGTGAGTGGGAAGGAGAGGGAGAAGCAGGCTCCCCACTGAGCAGGAAGCCTGACATTGGGCTTGATCTCTGGACCCTGGGATCATGACCTGAGCTGAAGGCAGACAGTTAACCAACTGAGCATCCAGTTGCCCCTGAATTATGACAACATTGTTTACAATTACTGATTTTAGCATATTTGACACAGAAAAAGTTTTGATATGAATAAACACAGAATTTTATATTTTTATGCTTACTTTGTAATTTATTTAATATATTAGAGAGCATATGATTTTAAAAATTAATACTTTTAAATTCTTTATCATTTAATTTTTATATATTTTTGATATATGATTGACATTTAATGTTTGTTTCAGGTATAGAGCATAATGATTTGATATATGTATATATTGTGAAATGATCATTATAATTAGTCTATTTATTATCTATCACCTCATATAGTTAGAATTTTTTTTCTTGTGTTGAGACATTTTTTAAGATCTCCTTTCTCAGACTTAAGTGTGAGACCTGAAACCATAAAACTCCTAGAAGAAAACACAGACAGTAATCTCTTTGACATCAACCTTAGCAACATTTTTCTTGTCTCCTCAGGCAAGAAAAACAGATAAAAAATAAACTGTTGGGACTACACCAAAGTAAAAAGTTTTTACCCAGTGAAGGAAATCATCAACAAAATGAAAAGATGACCTAGGGAATGGGGGAATATATTCGCGAATATTTCCCCTGTAAGTGTTTAATATCCAAAATATACAAAGAATTTACATAACGCAACACCAAGCAACCCCAAATAATCCAATTAAAAATGGGCAGAGGACTTGAGTAGACATTTTCCCAAAAAAGATATATAGATGGCCTAGAAGTACATGAAAAGATACTTAACAGCACTAATCATCAGGTAAATACAAAGCAAGACCACCACGAGATGTCCCCTTTTACCTGCCAGAATGGCTAGTATCAAAAAGACAAGAAATAACAAGTGTTGGAGAGGATGTGGAGAAAAAGGAACCCTCATGCACTGTTGGTGGGAATGTAAAATGATTCAGCCACTGTGGAAAACAGTATAGAGGTTCCTCAAAAAAATTAAAAATAGAAATACCATATGACCCATTAATTTCACTACTGGGTATTTATCTAAAGCAAACAAAAAACCCCCACTAATTTGAAAAGATATATGTACCCCTGTTTATTATAGTATTATTCACCATAGCTAAGATATCAAAACAGTCTATTGATAGAGGAATGGACAAATAAGAGGTTATTTTATGTATGTGTATATATATATACATATATACATATACATGTATATGTATACATTTATAATAAATTATTACTCAAGCATTAAAAAGAATGAGATCTTGCCACTTGTGGCAACATGGATGGACCTAGAATATGTTACGTTGAATGAAGAAAGTCAGAAAGAGAAAGACAAATACCAACAACTTCACTTACATGTGGAATCTGAAAAACAAGACGAATGAACAAACAAATGAAAAAGCAGTAACAGACCTATGGATACAAACAGACTGGTGGTTGCCAGAGGGACGGTAGGAGTGGAGATGGGGAAAAAGGAACGTGGGTTGTGGGAGGTATAGGTGTCCAGTTATGGAATAAATGAGTCATGGGAATTAAAGGTACAGCATAGGGAATATACTCAGTATGGTAATAGCATTGCGTGGTGGCAGATGATAGCTATACTCGTGGTGAGTATAGCTTAAACTATGGAGTTTTGGAATCACTATTCTGTACACCTGAAACTGATGTATTATTGTGTGTCCAAATATACTTTTTCCCCTAAGTAGGCTCCCTGCCCAGTGTGGACCCCAATGTGGGGCTTGAACTCACGACCCTCAGATCAAAACCTGAGCTGAGATCAAGAGTTCGACACTTAATCAATAAGCCACCCACCCGCCCTACTTTAAATTTTTTTTAAAAAAGATTTACTCTTATAGCAACTTTCAAATACACAATACAGTATTATTAAGTATAGTACTCATGCTGTATATTTCATCTCTAAGACTTACTTATTTTATAACTGAAGTTTGTACTTTTTGATGACTTTTACTAATTTTGCCCACCATCCCACCCACCACCTTAGTCAACCACCAATGTGTTCTCTGTATCTGAGTTTTCTTTTCTCTCTTTTTTTAGATTACACATAGTAAATGTTGCAAATTTATATGTAAGGCATTGGTACCTTATCAGATACAATGATTTCACTTATTAGTGGATCACATTTCATTGTTACTGTTCATTGTTACGACTGTGTTTTAGGAAGCTTTGGTCTCTATTTATGTAAGTATGTGCATGTAAACCTCATAAAGGACCAGATAAAATTAGAATATAAATAATAACAATTAATAGTTGTGAGTGTAATAATCCTTTCTGTGCTGAACCATACCATAAAATACAAAATGTCGTGGATATTATTAAGACTCAACAGAACGATGAAGCACTATTTTTCAAAAGTATGAAAAAAGGACAATGAAAATCGGTTAATACACAGACATGAGAGAGCCCAGAAATTCTATTTATTTCACTGACCTGAAGAATTAAAAACAGAAAAAAGAAAAGAAAAAAGAAATAATTAAGAAGCTTGTTTAAGCTCCATGGCAAAATGTCATATCCAAGATGCCTCTCATTAGGTAATCTAGTGACATCCTTTGTAAATCTGGTTAACTCAGGATTACTTTTACTCCTTTTTACTTGGGAACTCATTTTGAATGCTATTGCTATGGCTGTAGCTGTCTTCTTCCATCTAAAAACTAGCATTGATGATAATTGCCTAGTTTTTCCTCCGCTTAGTTTTTCAAGGAGTCTTTGACATGCCACCTCTGTAATGTTTCCACTAGTCGTCATTTACAGAGACGACCTCACAATTCACAAATAATTGGACTTAATTGCAGGCGCACTCGGACCTTTATGATAACAAAGCAAGAGGCCAGAAACCAATTGTGGCTCAATTATCACAGAATGTCATAGCCACATTATTGTACCAAGAAAAGAAAAACACACTGACAAAAGGTATTGTGCCTTTAAAATATATTTGTCTCACTGAATTCCTTGGAATAAGTTTCTTCCCTTTGTTCCTAGTAATGAAGCCTTATCTTCTCAGACTAGCTGCTTACTAACTGCTACTCTCTGTGTCCTTTATTATAAAAACATTGCATTGGATCTTTCACAATTGGATAAAGTATTTCATCCTTTATTAGCTTCTTTCCTCTATAGACAACGTACAGCCGGTAAAGATGTCATTCTTGTTCTTTGAAACAAGTAGATTAGTCCATTGTCTCATGGGATTTGGCAAAGTCCTCCACAGACGTGACTGGCAGGGGAAGAGGCTGAAGATGCTGGCCCCAGGGAATAGATTGCTGACATGATAAATCTTTGGGTCATAAAGGTCACCTCTTGATGTCTGGAAGAAAGATTGACTTACTAACAAATACCAGCAAGAGATCCTTCTGTAGTGTGAAATATAAAGAAAACAAACAAATATCGAAGGAGCATTTGCATGCTAGCAACACAACAATGCCCGAACACACGCAGGTGAAATTTGTTCAGTTTTTAATTTACTGTGAGTGATTTTTTTTTTAATTTCAGTCATTCCTGCAGGAAGACACATGCTTTTCTTAGTTGTTTCTATTTCCAGTGGGCTGTGTAGAAAATACATAGTGAACCTCGAAACAGGCAATTTTGAGCAGAAGTAATCATCATATCCTGGAAATGCAATTTTGAAATCTAGGAGTTAAAAAAAAAGATTTGAAATTATAAGGTGCTACCTAAAAGCTGTTCAAAATTAAAAATCATATGGACAGTTGAGGTTGAACTACTTATTATTAATGAATTCATAAACCTCACTATTATATCTGGCTGCAGGATTTTCAGCTTGAAAGAGAACAGCAGATGGAAAATCAGAGATGGAAACTGAGATGAAAAATCAGAAACAAAAACAAAACAGGGGGATCCAATCAGTTAGCCCCACAAGATCACTGTCCCATATCAACTGTTCCTAAATTTAGGAAGCAAATCCAGTTCCTTCATTCAATAGCTTTTTTAAAGAAACAAAACATTGAAATATACTGAGTATATGCTTACAAAGCTTTGACCTCACATTACGAAAAATGGCCCCAATATTGCCAATGAGCCCCTTTCCATTTGTTTACATTCCTACCTTTTATTTATTTATTTATTTGCCGGTGGGGGGGGGGAGTAAGGGAGTACCCTGCTGAGTAAGGGAGCCTGACATGGCACTCAATCCCAGGACCCTGGGATTATGACCTGAGCTAAAGACAGTTCCTTAACCAACTGAGCCACCCAGGTGCCCCCTAACCTGTTTTTTTAACCACCTCGACTCCTCTTAACATCAGAACCCTGTGCTTTACCCCTAGTGAACTGATCTGGCATACTTCGTCCTCAACACGGGAGCTGTGCACTGGGAAATTTCTCCAGTACCCCACACTGGTGTAATTCTTGGCTTGAAAGAGTACAAGAGGAGCGTGAGTTGATACC
Source organism: Nasua narica (assembly GCA_028533885.1). Lineage (NCBI taxonomy): Eukaryota > Metazoa > Chordata > Mammalia > Carnivora > Procyonidae > Nasua > Nasua narica. The sequence goes on along the minus strand of CM052799.1, from coordinate 166,366,480 downwards.
CTAAAAGAGGAGTTCCATAGCTAAAAGGAAGCAAATTCAGGCTGCTCCCCAAACTGACGCTCTACCTCAGTGATCCAAATGTTATTTCATCTTTTGCAAAGTTTGACGTTTAATTTTAATGTTATATATCTACATACATATGCATGTGCGTGTATACACACACACACACACACACACACACAGATTGCTAGATTGCAGTGCCTGGCAAGAAATTGAAAATTAAATTTTGTTTCTGGTATTTTATAAATTCAATATTTGGAGGTATCCCCAGGATCCAACTGGAGTTAAATGCATATGCATTATATATATACACACACACACACACACACACACACACATTACATGCATATATTTGTACACACACACACACACACACACATATATATATATGTAAACTATCATGCAGTAATTCATATGAGGCAACTATTTTAGCCATACATATTTTGGGGGTCTATAAATCATCCTAAAACTTTGGCAATACAACTTTGACAGGCCATGCCATGCCATGTCATGCCATGATTTGTATAGAGGTCCAGATGTAGGGCTAGAATTTTATGAAGGACTTCTGAGATTCTGTATTAATAATAGGACCAGCTATAATTTTTATAAGGCCCTTTGTATTCATCATGTCCAATCCTTACACAGCTCTGCGCACATATTGCTACCTATGTTTCACAGATGACGTCCAGAGCTGCTCCATTACTTTCTCTGGGTCATAAATATTTTCAGTGGAGTAATCGGCCTTTCATCACATATCCATCTGACTTCAATACCAAGTGTTTCACCAATCTAAGGACAATAGAGTCACATATTGTTGAAATAATATAGGAAGTGTTAATAAGATAACATATTGTGAAGTTTCTTGGCTTAGAGATGTGTGTGGGTCAGTCTTTGACAGGGTATAAGGACTGAAGGACATGGGAGGAACATTCTTGGGCAAAACCCTTATTTATAAATTGCTGTGGGTGGGAGTAGGGCAATCTCTCTCAATCAGAGGGTGATTGCTCCTGTAAGACTGAGTCCTAGAAGATTAACTGAAAACAGCTCATGATGTTCTATTCTGCTTGGGATGATGAGAAGCTGAATTTGGACAATGCAAGAGGGCTCCATTCAAGGATGACTTGAAATGACTGAATGAGGCTCACATAGAGAGAGTGAGTTTCAGAAAACAACTAATCCAAGCATCTCATTTCACACAAAGATAATGAAGTCCCAGAGAGTTAAAACCATCTTTGCCCATCATTCCATACAGTCTCTCCTTAGGAAATCTCATACACTCCCTGTCACTGCACATCACCCGTGTCTGAGCCAAGCAGAACTTTTCAGCCTTCCTCCAAATGGCACACATGCTGTCCCATCTGGTCATAATTCCCTTTCCCCATTTTATTGCCTGGAAAATACTGTTAGGGTCCGTGATCAAAGGAATGAGACTGATACAAAGTGAAGGTCAAGCAGAGCTTTATTTTGCGCCAAGCATCAAGAATCACACTGGCTGGTCAGGGTCGTCTCTATGCAGAGAGCGACCCCACCTAGTCTTACAGGCTATCTTTCATAGGGCAAAACCACAAACCCACTGTGAGTTTATCCTTATTGGTCAGAAGCAGTGGGGTCAGGGGGGTTATATATGTGTTCTTTACTGGTTGGGCATCTCCACCTGACCTGACTTCAGGAGCAGTGGGGTTGAGGGAGGTGGCATATGTGTCCTTTACTGATTGGACACCCCCACCTGGCCTGACCTGACCTTGTTCTGGGGGACTGTCATCAGGAGCCAACAGACCACATTCCATTGGTGTCCTGGGCTTATCTTTCTAAGTAAGTTCCTCCAGGCTGACTTTGTTCCCTTAGGGCAAGGTCAGCTTGTGTTCACAACAAAATGGCTGCTTAGACAAGATGGAATCACTTAGGCTAAACAGGTCCTAACAAAACCATGTCACTCTTTTGGGCACAGGACCAAAGATATAGTGTATTTTCTCAGTAAAATCAAGGAAAAGGTAAATAAATAAATAATTTGAAAATGAGCCACTTCTCCATACCATTGGTAATTCCTAGATGGTAGCTGGGAATACGTACGTGTCTATAGCTTGGAAAAATGCCTGGAACCAGGGAATGTGATTCTAGGGTAGTGTGTGTGTGTGTGTGTGTGTGTGTGTGTGTGTGAACGAGAGAGAGAGCATGAACTGGAGAGAGGCAGAAGGAGAGACTGTGAGAGAGAATCTTAAGCAGGCTCCCTGCCCAACACAGAGCCTGATCTGGGGCTTGATCTCACGACCCTGAGATCATTACCCTGAGATTATAACGTGAGCTGAAATCAAGAGTCAGATGCTTAACCAACTGAGACACCCAGGCGTCCTTATCCAAAGGTACTTTGAAGATAAGCCCTTGAGCATTCAGTGAACTCTTCGCCCACAGCCTTTTTTCTAGCAAAGTTTTTCAGAGGCAACTCTGTTTACAATGTCCTCACCGAGTTACTCACAGTGGAAGGAAGCAGGTATCAGTGTCTAGGCACTAGACTGTGAGACAGTTTTCAAGAACAGGCCTGATTAACAGGGAAGATGTGTTTTGGATCACGGTTTGCTGGCTCACTTAGAGCCCCCTCTGAGAGTCTGAACATGAGGTATGAGGGGAATGGGAGCCATCTTTAAGTGGTGCTGTGAATCTGTTGTGAAAATAAAAAAGCAGCAGAAGCAGTTACTTAGGGGAATTCAATCAGCAAAACAGCAGAGAACAGGGAAGGACAGACCCTTGGTTGTGGCATTAAGAAAAGAAAGATAAGAGATGGCCAGATGGGTCTGTCTTTGGAATTCCTAGCTACACAACCAAGACAGTTTTCTCCTTCTTCTTAATTACCATATACCCATAAGTAAATCTTACATTACATGAGGTAATCTGGTCGTATCTCTGCCTTTTGCATGTGGACAGTTGTATATGTTTTGTGAGAAAATGAAGTCAGTCCACACAGTATTCCTTGAGGGAAACAGCAAAGCAATAACTTCCTAATAACACCAGTATTTACTATTATTATTATTATATTTTAATTTTTCATAGCTAAACTAAAACATTTCATTAGAAAAAAATCAAGTCATCGGGCTCCTGGGTGGCTGAGTCAATTAAGTGTCTGACTTTTATTTTCTGCTCAAGTCATGATCTCATGGGTCATGAGATCAAGCCCCATTTTAGATTATGTGTTCAGTGGGGATCTGCTTGAAGTTTCTCTCCCTTTGTCCCTTCCCAACTCATGTACCTACTTCCTCTCTCTTTCTTTAAATAAATAAATCTTTAAAAAAATAGAAAAAAATTGAGTCAAATTTAAAAACACATTCAAGCCAACAATAGAGTTAAAATGTGTTCAGCATTTTTCTTCAAAAACTAGAGATGAAATATGATTGTATTTACAATTTGTAAACATATTTAGCAAATGAAGAAAAAATAGAATTTTCTAACGTAGGACTATAAAATTAACAAAAAACACTGAGGTGTCGAAAATTTCACTAATACTAATGACCTCCATATTCCCATGTCCAATGGATGTTTTTCATCCTCATTTTACTCTACATGTGATCAGTATGTGTTGTAATCCTTTTATCCACAAAATAGAAATCTAGAACTTCTACTTCTCTATGCTATTTTGGGAATTAGGTGAGGTAACACTAGGTGATACACATATCTTGATAATATTTTTGACCTGTCTCATGATAATGAAGCAAAAAATTGCAAGTTGGGGCACCTGGGTGGCTCAGTGGGTTAACCGCTGCCTTCGGCTCAGGTCGTGATCTCAGGGTCCTGGGATCGAGCCCCACATCGGGCTCTCTACTCAGTAGAGAGCCTGCTTCCCCCTCTCTCTCTGCCTGCCTCTCTGCCTACTTGTGATCTCACTCTGTCAAATAAATAAAAAAATAAAATCTTTAAAAAAAAATTGTTTCATTTCAACAAGTCATACAAAAAAAATCAGTGTATTTTATACAATAGGATGTGATTTATAAAGTCATATATGTATATTACTTAATACCGTAATAAATTAGTAAAGCGATACACTAAATTTATTTCCCAACAAAGTATAATTAGAAATGTAAATATCCCAATTAATAATAGAAGGCACAGGCATTTTGTTACTTCATAAATAGGAACTAATTTAAATATATTCATGCTCTGTAAACTGTTGCTTGGTTTCTGCTCAGAGTAATTAGGCAACCATGAAATTAAAAAGAATAATTTGATTACATTTCCCATCACATTATAATTTTTTTAGGGTTGGAACAGGAGGAGTAACAGATAATAGAGTCTGATAGTTTCTCTTTCCACTGATTTAGTATAATTTTTCAAAATGCATTTTATTTTTATAACTAAACATACATGTCTAACTCCATATACCTGTTACAGTTTTATTTTAAATGCAACTTATTTTTTAATTTCTTTATTAACATATAATGTATTATTTGTTTCAGGGGTACAGGTCTGTGAATCATCAGTCTTACACAATTAAATGCAACTTAAAAACAGATCTTCTGTTAACCCTAGATTTCTGCTAATTTTAAGTTTAAAGTATAATTTTTAAAGGGTGAAAAAAAAGAGTTTGGCTAACTCCTTCATCGCCTTTGTGCATAATTCTTACTTTTCCAATGCTGCCTACCAACATTGTGAATGTTGCAAACTGGTACCCCTCCCACCACCACCAATGACAACACTCTAATCCCCTCCCCCTAACTTGGTTTTTCTTTCTATAGTGTTTGTCAGCTTAAAACATACCACATAACTTACCTAGTTGTTATCATTCACTCTTCTCTTGTTAAGCTCCTGGACAGCAAGGATCTTTGTATTTTTATGACTGTGTCCCAGTCTTGTTTATGTAACGAACAAATACATTTGATAACAATGTTTCACTGGAACAAATTTTTGTTCATTTACTATGTGAGGGCGATCAAACATCTCACATTCAGAACACTATTTTAAACATAGAATGCATTTTAAGCGTGGTGAGAAAAATGGATGTTTGGTAATTTGACAATCTGTCAGTCAAACCTGCCCAAACTGAGTGGGAAAAGTCATCATAAAGGTTAATTTAGAAGCAGCACATTTTAAACAGGATCTGTTCATTCATGTTGCAGATTGACGATACGTTTCAGTAAGGAAAGGGTAAGATAGAATGCTTAGGAAATACAGCCTCATTAATTGGCTGATGATTTTAATAGAAGTATAGTGATCAGTATTAAAACTATATCACGATAGGAAGTCCAGAAAATAGCTGCGAGTTATGAAAACTATGTCTTCAGGTGCTAGTGACGTAAATGGTGAATTTGAAAAGCCAAATCGTAGTTTTTCTTTATACTTGCTCAGCTAGCTGGCATTTTATCTCAACAGTGAGAGGAATACTTATATCAAAATGAACTGTAGTCGATTATTGTACAGAAAAAATAAGAGCGGGGCGCCTGGGTGGCTGAGTCACTAAGCGTCTGTCTGCCTTCAGCCCTGGTCATGAGCCCAGAGTCCTTGGGATCCCGTTCCATGTAGGGCTCCCTGATGAGCGGGCTCCCTGTGGCTTGTGCTTTCACCTCTTTGTCAAATAAGTAAATAAAATCTTAAAATAAAAATAAATAAGAGAAAGTTTGTTCAGTGTATTGGGGTGGGGGAGGGTAGCTGCGCAGGCGGATGTGTGTGTGTGTGTGTGTGTGTGTGTGTGTGTGTGTGTGTGTGTGGTGTGGATACATGCTTGCATACTGTATCCTAGAGCCGGAACAAGAACTTAAAACCTGCCTGTGACTCAATTTGAATGCTTTCAGGTAAAAATCGCCAGTTTTAAAGAAGGAAAATCTCTGCCTCTTTCATCCTGTTTGAATTACGAGCACAGCCTCAGGATGAAAAGGGACGGGTGAAAAGGGGGCTACGAACTTGTATACTCGGGTGTACTGTCTGCAGTGAGGTCCATTTGCCATCTGATAAGAAATTCAGAAAGTGCCAAAGGCTCCTGACTCCAAGTATTTGTAATTGTGCGGCTTCCTCATTTCTGTAATTTCTTTTTTAATATCCTATGATGTTTCCCCTAATTATGGGCGACAGCAGCCTTAAATTGAAACGCCCTGTGTGTTTGTCTTTGATAGCTCTAAAAATGAAGTACGTTACAGAATAATCTTTCCACTTTCCAGCCAGATTTGGGAGGGATAAAGCTTTTCCAATGGTCAATTACATGGGGGCAGCTGCCAAAAGGGGAGAAAATTGGGAGTAGTCCCTATGGCCAATTGTAGTAAAGGCAGAACTGAATTGAGCCTGAGAAAGGACCCTGCACTTAAATATTTCAAACATCTATTTGTTTCCCACATTTCTATCACTCCATATTACTGAAGACAGTCCAAGCATACATTTATTTTATTTGCCTGGGTTTGCCTTTATGGACCTTATTTTAGAAAGCATCAACTGTTATGGGACATACAAAAGAAAATTTTAAGTAGGCAAAAAAAACTAAGGCTCAGATAAGATTTCAGGCCTAGAAAGGAATAAATGATTGCCTTGTACCTCTCTAGAATGGTTACCAATCATCTGTTACCAGAACTTCACTGACTGTATTTGGCACCACACATTAGAGGAGAAAAATAAAACTGACTGGTGCAGAAAGCCATACAGGATGCAGAAAGCCATACAGGAGTTTTAAATTCTTCAAAGAAATGTAAATTATCCTATCTGATAAAGTGTGAATTTTTAGCAAATTCTGAACCGCCTTCATCTCAGTGTAATTAGCCTTCCCCCAGAGCACAGCAGACAGAAATGCTAAAAGAAACATGAGTAACAGTCCGACTGGTAAGGAAAATAAGCTTTGGCCTTGAGCCTTATTGAGAGTCAACTGACATTCAAGCCCCATAACCCCCTGCCATTTTCCTGGGAACACTGTGGACAGCAGGCCTATTTTCCTTGAGAGCTGCTTAGAATTTTCTGTTGTGACCTTCCGGGATTGCTCTTTATTCCCCCACCTGGAGCTCCTTATTACAACTGCCTTTCTCCCTTTGACCCCAAGTTGCTTCTGACGTTTCACCTTTTGGTCTCTACCAATCTGGATCTTATTTTCTTCCTGCAGACACCAGTGGTGGTAGTCTGTGCTGAGACAAGAAGGGATTTTCCCTTTGTCCAAGCTCCTTCATTAACCGATTGGAAAATTTGCCCTCTTAGTTCCTCTCTCAGAAATCATGAAACAAATCACAACAGGTTTGGGTCAGCCCAGTGTGACACCCCAAGCTCCACAACTCAGAACTGCCCAGCAGTCAGGAAGCAAGCAGTGTCAGACACATGTGCTCAGCAAAGTCTCTTCTGATGGAAATGAATTTTTCTGCATAGCATGGGATGTGATCCAAGGGGTTAGAAAGTAATATTATAAAAGCAGAATATTATATACAGATCCCGGTTTTATCCTAGAAGCAACCGTGTATTTGTTTCAATTTGCATTTAAAATAACTTCAATTAATGAGATGTTTTAGAGGCTTATAAAGGCAAGGATTTATTTATTTTTCCCCCCAAATATGTTTATTTTATTCTTTCAGTGTTACAAGATTGATTGTTGATGCACCACACCCAGTGCTCCATGCAATACGTGCCCTTCTCAATACCCACCACCAGGCTCGCCCACCCCCCCACCTCCTCCCCTCCAAACCCCTCAGTTTGTTGCTCTAAAGGCAAGGATTTAAAAAAAAAAACACTTCAGGATTGGCTTTTGGGTCAAACTGGCTTTTATAACCTGCTTCCAGTGTTTTCTAGGTAAACATAATTAGTATCACACAAGGACAACGCATCAGAACCCTGAGCTCTGTAACGTTCACCATGGAATTTCAAGGTTTCCTTGAAGACAAACTTAAGAGACGGTTGCTTTTGGAGGTTGATTGCTGTGTTCACCTCTGCTCCTGGATGAGTCAGAGCTGCCAGCCTGCGCCCCTGTGGTGGAGCCGACTGATGTTTTCCCATCTGTTCTATTTGTTGTCAAACAGGTTCAATAGCATCGACCTACTATGATTTTGTCTGTATTCTCAGCTTTTCTCTTCTCCTGGGATATGAAATTTTAATTTTTCTACAGAAGACTTTCAGCTTGACTAATTATCTAATCCTGGTAAATATGGAAATATGGAAAGCCTGGGCTCTAAAAGATATTCACATACTTACTTATTTATGGCAGGAAATTGTAGATGACATTGTTTTAACTTGGAGAGAGTTACTACAGATGTAGATAGGGAGAAGACTTCTTAAATTCAATTGACTGCTCCATGTCACAGATTTATAGGGCAAGGAGAAATTAGGGACTGTGCTTTAATTGCGAATTGTGTGATTGATGCATTTCAAATTTTAATTCTATGGCTTGATACAAATTTTGATAACATCAAGGCTACATCTTAAAGGATGCTAAAGTCTCATGGAGTGCTTTTCCTCAATTTTATTTTCATTTTTCCTCCTTAATATTTCTGCATTTTGTCATTTAGAAAATAAAACATATATTTATATTAATGCCAGCCATTTTGACCAGGTTATTACCTGTCACCTTACAGTTTAATTTCTGTATTTATCTCTACCTTTCAACTCCATTCTCTTTAAAGATGCCTCCCTTCAATGTTCATAACTCTCCATTTTATTAGATGGTGAGGTGCTGGCTGTAGCTTCCTAATTCTAAAGTTGGTTTCTAATGTTTTTTTTTTTCTCCATGAGAAAATAAGTAAGTAAATCTTTATTTATTTATTTTTCTTTTTTGAATTAAAAATACTAGTTGAGGTTTAATGACTGAAGCATATTGCAATAATCACAGACTGTCTTGCTCAGGTATGAACAATAAGTGTAAAGGGACTTGTGTGTTGAACTCACCCCGTAAGAAAAGGGTTAGTTTTGGGGTGCCTGGGTGGCTCAGTGGGTTAAAGCCTCTGTCTTCGGCTCAGGTCATGATCTCAGGGTCCTGGGATCGATCCCGCATCGCACTCTCTGCTCAGCAGGAAGCCTGCTTCCCTCTCTCTCTCTCTGCCTGCCTCTCTGCCTACTTGTCATCTCTCTCTCTCTCTATCAAATAAATAAATAAAATCTTTAAAAAAAGGGTTAGTTTCTTTAATTTTCTAATTTATTACTTATGCTCTTCTTCACCTTCATTCATAAAATAAAAATGCAAATGACAACGACACTGGACTATTATGCTCTACCTATCATTTAGAAAAAACCCAAAATTTGAAAAAATAAATAAAGAAAGAAAAAAACCCAAAATTTGATAGTACATTCTGTTGGCAAGACTGGGGAGGAAAAAATATGTTCATTTATTCCTGGTGGCACTGTAAGCTGCCTCATTCCCTAAGGAGAAGTATTTAGCAATATCTATCCGTATAACAAATTCATATATTCCATGCCCAGCAATTTCACTTCTGGGAATTTACTCTTCAGATACTCTTGGCACACACACAGGACAAATGCTCAAAGTCACTCATTGGAGCATTGTTTGTAATAGCAAAGAATTGGAAACAACCCAAATGTCTATCAGCAGAAGATTGCTTAAATACATTATAGCACATCATTATGAAATAATATTGGGCAGCCCTAAAGAAGAATGAGAAAAGATTCTATTCACATAAAGGGAAAAGAAATATATAATTTACATTGAGAAATGAAAAATGAAGCAAAGGAAAGCAAATGCAATATGTTAATTTTACACAAAAAAGGATATATATTTACATTTTCTTATATTTGCATAAAAATAACCATAAAAACATACATACACACACAAAAGCTGTTCACTAACAGGGCTTGAATGGGATCCAGAAAAATGACGGACAAAATGAGTAGTGAGATTTCTAGTCTCTTCCATTTTGTTCTAACATTTAAAATATATTATTTTACACACACACACACATATACACATATAACAAAACAGGTCAGAATGGAGAAGAAAATTTATCAGAAAACTCATGGTCACTCTTGTTATTATAACTGAGCAAAGAAAATTTCTGCCCTGAGGGAAATATCTATATCTTAATCCAGATGGTGGTTTCACAGATTTTTATATCTGTCAAAGTTCAATGATTGCTACACTTTAAATTGATGCAGGTTATTAAATGCAAATTATATCTCAATATAGTTGGTTAAAATAGTTTCATTCTAGACCTTCAAAACTAAATAATAGTAATTATGACTATTAATAATAATTATTGCATAGAGATGACTCTATCATATAAACATTGCCTTTAGTAGTTATTTTATATAAAATGGAAGGTATTTTTCCACATGTGTACTGTTAAATTACATATGAAGACATTTCTAAAGAATGCTCAAACATGATTTTATCTATGCTTTATCAGCTCTTAGGAAGAGTGTCAACACGATTCATTTTCTTCAAGAAATGTATTACCACATATATTAAGTATCTGTACTCTCCCTTTGGAATGTAAGCTCCCTGAGGATAGGGACTTTGTTTAATTCATTGCTCTAACCTCGGCATCCTATGTTCCCAGTAAGTGGTAGGTATTCTATAAGTACTTGTTTAATTACTTAATAAGTGTATTAAAATATGTTTTAAACAAAACTCTTAAATTTGCCATGTTGGAGAGTAAAATATTCTCTCTAATTAGCTCTCAACAACCAACATGACTTCCAACAATGGAAATAATCATCTTATCTTTGATTGAGCTGCAAAGAAGTTGTATGGCTTGTATTTACAAGCAAAAAAAGTGCAAAAAAATTCATTGAAATTATAGCTTTAGCAAAATGAGATGTTCCCCTTATGATACATAAAAGCCAAGGTTGACAGTGGTAGATTAACTCCTTCCTTTTCAGCTCACTTTTGGGCATAAACTTATTAAATACCAGGTTTGCTGGAAACCATCAACTATTTAACCTGTTCTCTTGTGTACTCTGCTTTTGTTTGTTTTTTTGCTGATTTTATTTTGCTGTGTGTGTATATGTTTGTTTATGCCCATCTCAAGAGTTGAATTTGTGTATGTTAAATATGTATTATAAAGGCTCCTAACTACTAAAGGTTTCATGATCATTGTGTACTTTGGTTCATTCATTCAATTATGTATTTAATATATTTTTAATCAAGATCTACTAGAAGCCAGGAGCTGTTGTAGGCACTGACTAATCAATAGAGGATTAGACAAGCCAAGTCCTGTCATCCAAAGTTCATACACTTATGAGAAAGACAGAAAAAGTACTTGTAAATACATAAAATTGAAAATACTAAGTATGTTAAAAAATTAAAATTTTGCTTAGTGCTATGACAAAATCAGCACTTAAAGTGACCACTGTTGAGATGATTCGACTTTTAGTAGTATGGACATAAGAATGCTCTGTGGAGGATACCTTTCGATGGAGACAGGAGAAATGAAGGAGTGATCGTTGTGAAGTGCTCCTCATTGTGACGATCTTTCGGGAAGTTTACTGTGATGAAAAATTAAAGCATGATATCCCTTATGCTAAAAAGATGCAGTTTTCAGAAAGACAATGTGGCTTTGGAATGAAAAAGAAAGAAGTCAGGTTTTAGAGGTAGGAAGGGTTACGTGGGTCTAGATTTACCATGATAAAGAGTTTCATTTTATTCTAAATATAGTGAGAAGCTATTTCAAGTGAGAAGCAGAGGGATATAATATATTTGTATTTATAAAATACTACTCTAGATATTATGGTTAAAATAGACTTTAAAAGGAAAGAGTGAAATCCACAGATCCCTGTTTAGATTCTTGGAATACTCAGGAGAGAAACAGAAGTGACTTGTCTGTATGAGTTAGGGTGCTAGAAATGGTGAGAAGCAGTGGAACTCAGAATCTATCTTGAAGCTTATATTCTAATGGATTGGATGTAAGATGATGAGAATCATGAATGCCTCTTTTATTTTCCTCAAAGAAAATAGCTTATAGATGGGGAAGATAGCTTCTGAGCCTGTTTTGGCTTTATGTTTGATATGCCCATTGGGCACTAAAATAAGAATGTTGAATAGAAAATTGGGAAAAAAATAAAGCTGGATTCCAGGAGAAAGTTGCTGGAGATATTAATGTGGAGTTCATTTAGTAATTAGTATTAGTAATCTTATTAATGTACTATTTATAGATGGCATTGTAAAGCATGAGACTGTAAGTCATCTAGGAAAGAACAGAAGGTGGCAAGAGTAAGTAGTGAGCTTGAACCCTTGGTATTCCATTATTTAGAGATTTGGGAAGAGAAACAGGAGCAAGAAAAGGACTCTGAGAAGAAGTAGCATTAAGACTGGCAGTGGGTATTGAAATCCCCTAGATATCACCATGTTTTTGGCAGCATTATTCAAATAGCCAAAAGACTGACACAGTCTAAGTGTCCATCGACAGATGAAAGGAAAAAGAAAATGTAGTGTATATATGGGATGGAATATTATTCAGCCATAAAAGAAGAAATTCCTGTCATTTGTGACAGCATGTATGAAACTTGAGGGCACAATGCTAAGTGAAATAAGTCAGAGAGAGATAGACAAATACTCTCTGATCTCACTTATATGTAGAATCCAAAAAAGCTGAACTCATATTGATGGAGAGTAGATTGGTGATTGGCAGGGCTGGCAGATGGGAGAAGTGGGTAGATGTTGGTCAAAAGGTGTAAACTTCCATTATAAGATGAATGAGGAGATGTGATGAATGTACAGCATGGTGATTAGTTAACAATACTGAATTATGTACATAGAGTTGCTAAGAAAGTTGGCCTTAAGTGCTCTCACCACAAAAGAAAAAAAAAAGGTTATTATGTGAAATAGTGAATGTGCTAACTAACCTTATTGTGGTGATCATTCCATAATATATATGTGTATCAAATCGTCAAAGTAAACAGCATAAAACTTAGACAACATTACATGCCAATAATACTTCAGTTAAGACGGAAAAGAAGACAGGCAGAAAATAGCAAAACACAATGAATAACCTCTGGTGAATATGTTTGTTCTAGAAACAAAATGAATGAAAAGCTTTTAAAAAGGAGAGAGTAAGCAGCTGCAGAAATTTGAATAAGCTGAGTTTGAGAAAGGACCATTGAATTAAACAGATATTGGTGTCTATCAATCTTGATAGAAGAGATCTCTGTGGACCCCTAGAGATTTATGGCTAAATAGAATATATTGATAAAAGAAAAAAGAGAGAGAACTGGAGACAGAGATTTTAGACAATTATTTCTATCATTTTGCCATAAAAAGTATATAATCATGTCTGTATTCCAATTATCTATTGTCTTGTAAATAACACTTAAAAATTCAGTGACTTAAATCAAACAACCATTTATATTCTATCTCTAGGTTCACAGTTGGAAGGTGGTTCTAGTTGGTTCAATATGGCTTCACTTACATCCCTGGCAAATTAGTCAAGACTTTGGGAAAGATGAGTTCAGCTGGGTCCCTCTTTCTCTCCATGCAGTCTCGGGACCTGCCTCAGGACCAGTCTCTTCAGCGGGATGATGATGGCTCAGGGCCTCAGGAGAGCATATTTGTTTTCTTAGGCTACATAGTTTTCAAAGAGGAAATGGAATACGCAAATCAATCCTCAGGTGAGTACATAACCATGGAATCCACTGGTCCTACACATACCTCTGTTCAGATTCCATTCATCATGTTTGTGTACCTTTCTGCTTGTTTTGCTATTAATAGTTTACACCAACAACATCATTTGCATAGCACACAGGAAGTGATTTTGTATTTTAATACAAATACTCCCCCTCCAACCCTGGGGTCACCTGTAGCTAATAAGTAACTGGTATGAGAGGGCAAATAGCCAGCTCTTTTAACAGCTCTTTTAAGTCAAGGCAGTATGAACTCAGAGATAATTTACCTTCCAGAACTTCTGGAGCAAGAGTTGGCATCACAGTGAGTCTGGGACACACTTGATTGCTTTTGGTTCCTTCTCCTGCCTCCCAACCCTCTGACTGCCTTCTTCTGGAGGACTATCTAAATATATCATCTGCATCTGACACAGGCTCTTCTTCTTGGAGAACCAAATACGAACCCAGATGCTTTATTTCAGTAATATTTCATACATTAGAATGAAAATTCAGTCTTATAGAAATGAATGAATTCTGTAATGTAATACTGTTAACTTTTCACAAAATGTATCAGAAAAGTATTTCCTATAGGAATTACTCATTCTGACAATGTTTTAAGTATAATCCAGTATGTGTTAGAGATAATAGATGTTACAGACAGAAACAAAAAAAGGGAAGAAAATAGTCACATTAAATGCCAGTGAATTAATAAAAACTTAATTTTTAAAAAAGATTTTATTTATTTATTTGACAGAGAGAGAGAGAGATCACGAGTAGGCAGGGAGGCAGGCACAGAGAGAGAGGGGGAAGCAGGCTCCCTGTTGAGCAGAGTCCAATGTGGGGCTTGATCCCAGGACCCTGAGATCATGACCTGAAAGGAAGACAAAGGCCTTAACCCACTAAGCCACCCAGGTGCCCCCAAACTTGATTCTTTTTACTAGCTTTTCCCACATCCAGGAAAAGACCTTATACTTAAGAAATATGAAAAATAATATAATAGTTAAACCATTGACCTATGTAATATTAAAAAGAATGTGTTTCTTCTCTCCCAATATTTCTCCAGTGTTATTAATTGTTAAACTGATTAGCCTCACACATACACAGTGTATGTCAAGTGTTCTAAAAAGAATAATTAATAAAATTAAGGAAAAATAAAAATGTCTATAGTTAATAAACTCTTACATTTTTAGAATTTTAAATTTTACTGCTACAAAGATTGATCAGTTTACTTGACATCTGTTAAAATTGAAATCCCATAATATTCTTGTGTCACTTTTCCAGAATTATAAGACTCTGTAAAAGAATTTCCTGACTGGGAACTTTTTTTACAGATTTTCTTGCAAAACTATTTTGTCTATTTCCCTTATCCAGAAATTCTTACCTTGCTATATGAATTTACCTGTACCTCTATCTTTGTCTTTTCTTGACCATTAAAAAAAAAAAAAAAGAAACCCTCTCATGTATTCTGTGAATTCTCCATACTGATGTTCAAAAATAAATCACCCTCTATCTGAAAATTTTATTCTCTAAATAAGAATAAATATTTGTAAATGTCACATATAGAGTCTAGGAGGAGGAATGAGAAACCTTCCTCTATATGTAATATGGGAACCAATCCCTAGGGACAGGCAATGATTGATGTCCCAACTAGGTTCTACTTGAACTGAATGATATTCTGTGTATTTTTCACATGAGTAATACTATACAGAGCACAATATATTTAAAAATAGCAGACCACCTGAAGTAACCACTTATGTTTTTTAAAAAAATTTTCTTTAATTTTTAAGATAAAATAACAAAGTGCTTACAAATACTAAGAATAGAGCCAGTATTTAATAAATATTTGTTAAATGAACAAATGAGATAAATCACACTTCTGCAAATAAAACGTAAATTTCTTATTCTGTGCCAAATCTGGTAAAAGCTACCTTTATGCAGTAAGTTCTCAGATTTTATATCAGTGCTTTATATAAGGATGAAACAACGGTAATTGAAGGCCAGATGAGGTCCAGCTGATAAAATCAGTTTAAGGTAATAATTAAACAGGTGAAAATTGGATTGTGGTAAGGTGACTTCTGCTGGGAAAATGTATTTTGACTAGTGTGAAATATATCTGTATATAAAAATATGGTCATTGGGTCAATTACAAAGGCATATTCTAAGATCTGATCCATTTAAAGCATGAGAATTGTGTTGGAGTCATAATGATTTTTACAGTTGTGTCTGCTAAGTTACTGTTGGCATCCCTGGAAAAAATGCGCATGAACCAAATGCCAATTTCTTAGAAAAGATCCTCATTACAGGGTAATCTTGTTGATAGCTTGAGTGTGGGGGAGGAGTAAGAAAGAACCACTTTCTATACCATTTCATCAAAAACAAAATATACCATAACTTACATACATTATTGTGACAATATTTCATTTTATTTTTGGCTTTTTCATTGTGTGTTTTGCCAATGTGGGAGAAGGGTTACCTACAAGAACCTGCTTGGGTTAGGGGTGATTGCCAATAAACCTCAAGATATAAGAGGAGTGATAATGAAAAGTAATATTCTGTTGGAAATCTCAGGAGGTTGTGCTACACGTGGTATAATTGGAAAGGCCTAGCAACCCAGTACACCAATTTCCAAATCAAGATTATTAGTTATAAATAACACGGATACTCCATATCCATCTTGGGACTCTAATCAATAACAACAGGAGGTAAATCTTAATTTAAAAGTTCCGCTGGTAATAAATGTTTCCAAGGGAGAAAGAATGACACATAATACTCATTATTTAACTACTTTGGTTTGTAGATTTCTCACTTTTTAAAAAGAAGCATAGGTTTCTATTAACTTGAAGTATTTTCTTGCATTACTTTTGTTGTTAAACCTCTATAACTTCCAGATGCAAGCTTTTTGCAGAAAATCTGGAATTTTAATTATGAAAAGATGAAATTCAAACGTTTTGAGGCAGATATGCTTTTTGCAAATATATAGTTAAATATAATAAATAAATATATAACATAATTTTATTCTAAATACTGAAGTATCATTTTGGCCAAAAGGATATTAAGATACATTTTTTACTTATATTTATATCAAATTAATATTATAAAGTTGTCTTGAAAATATCTTCTCATAAGGTATACAAAAGATTTCTTCTACTGAAGAAAAAAAAAGATTTCTTCTACTGAGACTATAAAAATATAATTTCATATAATTCATAAAATATATCAAAATATTTCATAAATTTCATAAAATATAATTTATCTAATTTTTATATATACATGAATTGTTTGGTTCATGATTAGAAAATACAATGAATTTTTAAAAATGTGTACCTCTTGTTAATATGAAATAAAGAAAAATATAAGTATGTAAAAAGAAACTCAGAATTTCTACAAGATGATGCAACTATTAATAAAAATGGGTATTTTATATTTTCAGAATGGGAGGCCAGAATCAAATATTCCTAACTTGAAATATACCTATAAACTCAGTAACTTTCTCTCTGTGTAAGCTCTGATCTTATTCTCTATATTGCCTATCTCCGTGGTAGAGTGTGAAGTGGTTAGAAAAGAAATGACAATACCAATTCACAACTCTGGAACCCAACTGGGATGAGTTGCTAGAAATATTTCTGATCAGAAATAAAGAAATAACCTACATCTGCAGGGATTTTCAACTTTAACAGCAGGAAATCTATTCAATTCTGAAATAAGAGGTATCTACCAAAACAATTGTTCTGCAAAACTCTGACTCAAAATGTGGTTTTAGCCATAAAATATTGCATCATCACGGTTTTGTCTTCTTAGAATACAGGGTCAGGGGACGCCTGGGTGGCTCAGTGGGTTGATGTGGTCTTGATCTCAGGGTCCTGGGACTGAGCCCCACATC
Source organism: Nasua narica (assembly GCA_028533885.1). Classification (NCBI taxonomy): domain Eukaryota; kingdom Metazoa; phylum Chordata; class Mammalia; order Carnivora; family Procyonidae; genus Nasua; species Nasua narica. The sequence continues at coordinate 166,349,115 of CM052799.1, read as the reverse complement.
AGGCTCTCTGCTCAGCAGGGAGCCTGCTTCCCCCTCTCTCTCTGCCTGCCTCTCTGCCTACTTGTGATCTCTTTGTCAAATAAATAAAATCTTAAAAAAAAGAATACACACACACACAAAAAGAATACAGAGTCAGCTTATATATTTACTTCTATGTATGCTTATTGAGATTTAAGTAGTAAAAAATGAGAAACATAGTGGTACCTCCTTAATAGTATTACTCATCTAAGAAATTTAGTTGTGTATTATCCAAAACCGATTATTATTTTTTCTCATTTTTAAATCTATGATTGTTTCTTGTTTTCTGCAACTTGTTTTTTTAGTTTTTTTTTTCTTAAGAAGCAAAAAAAAAAAAAAAGGATACATTTATGCTAATCTCCAAATTTTCGTAACTATGCATTGCTTCTTGGCTAGAAAATGGTCTGGCAATTTTGAGAAGTTATTTGCCAAAACAAAACCAATTGGATTAGAGTGTCAGTGCAAATATTATTATAATTGCTCCCAAATTTTCTGTCATCTATGTGAATTCTCACAGGCAAACTTTTCTAAAGAACTAACCAGACACTAAAACACTATTACCCAACTATTTTGAGTGTAATGTTTGTAACATTAGAAAAAAGAATTCATACCCTTCTTTTTACTCTTTCTCCTTCCTTTTACACTTCCTTTTGTAAACAAACAAAACAAACCAAAATACCAAGAAACAACACCAGAAAAATCCTTTTAGAGTTTTAGTCCTGTTTTAGGAGGTCTTCTTAACTGTTTCCTGAATGGGCCTTGGCAGCAGTATTTATACTCAGAACCCGGGCTTTGTGTGCCACAACTGATTGGAGTGATTTATACGTTGATCTGAGTTATGCTTATCAAATTCTCTTTCCTGAAAAGTAAGCTCTCTCCTAGAAGCAGAAGATCTATGCTGAGCTGTGATGAGGTGAGAATTTCCTACTTTGTGGCTAGAGAGGCCAGGTAAGTTGACATTAACAGAAAAAGAAAATCAAAGAAATGCCATAGAAAAGCACTAAGAGATAAACAAAAATTAAAGCAGAGAATATACCCGTTTTTCTTTCATTATCCCATTTCCACATTCTTGTTTCTTCTCAAGGGCTGGCTATATCCCTACCTTCTGCTTCCAAAAATACTCCTGTAACATGATAAATGTTTGATTAATCACTGTTGATTACAATTACTCTTTTTTCATGGAGGTGAGGAAAAAGAGGAGGTCTGAGTTGATTCTTGACTCCAAAAATTATTAAATTGTGATCATATAATAATAATCTGTTTCCTGAGGAAGTTTCCTCTAGTGTACCAGGAAACTCATAACACAGACAACACGGGATAACTGTGAGGGATGTCTTGTAAGCTTTAGGTAAAGCACCTTGAACAGCACCTAACATGCATAATAAATGTCCCTCTCCCTCCACAGTCCTTGGACAAGCCCTTGCATATCCAATAAACAGGTGTGTGCACAGTATACACATAAATATTTAAATTCTATTATGCACAGATTTATACATAGTCCTATTAATGGCCATAGAAATGTTAAGTTAATATAGTAATGCAGTAATACAAATGTGCCCACTTATGTAGATGCTCTTGTATAGATAAAACATTGGTCCTAGTAGTAAACATTCACTGACAAAGACATGCCTACCAATAGTCTATACTGAAAATACTTTTGCAGAGCTGTTTTTAAATGCTGAATCTCTTTTCATATTTTCACATAAACCTGAGTTTTCCTGACTCTTCTGGCTTAAAATTACAGGGATACAAAGAGAAAAAAATTTATGTGTTACTCATTTGCATTTATTTAGACTCTATGTATGGAAAAGCAGGTGTACAAAAATATTTCTAGTGATAACATCAAGATAATAGAAAGTCTTTGGAAATGAGAGGTTATAAGTAGACTCTTTGATATTTTCTGAATTGACCAATTCTTTCTGCTTATGCATATGAATTTGTGAATGATTTCTGAGTGATTATACAGTGCCAAAGTCAAAAATGGCATGATACTGACTAATTAGAACTTCATTTGCATATTGTCATGTCGATCTTTACCTTTTTGTGATTCTATAAAAACTCAATTTTGGATATTATTCTTGCAAAAAATAGCCTACTTTATATAATCTGAGACTATATAAAGAATGCTTTCTTGCATCATCAGATGATTAACTTTTATCATTCATTTCTTCATTCAAAATTTTAAAGGAAGTTTAAAGAATATGACCATACAAAAGTAATAATTGGGGTGAGAAATGCAGGAATATATGAAATATTGACTCTACCCTTGTATTCCTTCTAGATGAAAGCTGGTACTCAAATAAAAAGCTAAAAATATTTTATAAAAAATAAATAAAAGCATAGAACTTTCAGGAATGGGAGAGATACTAACATATTTAGAGAGTAGGAAGCACTCCTGGGTGAAGAGAATGCTATCAGGACTTGATGGGCATCATTTGATCCTAGACCCCAAACCTGGATAAGAATTTTGAGTCTTGAGATATAATGCATTTAATTTCTATGTGAAAAGAATGTGAATGATTATTGCTAGAAAAAAAATATGAGAGGTTGCAGAAATGATCACCATTTTCCTCTTTCATTAAGGGGTGGTGTCTCCTCCACACCCTGAATCTGCAGAAGCCATACGACTGAGCTTAGCCAATGGGATCATGAAGCATGGCAATCATGCTTCATGTATGATTGGCAATCATGAAGCATGCATCAACTTGAAGAGCATTTGTACTTGCTGATTTTGCAACATTTTGTGATCATGAAATGAAACTAGATCAGACTGTTGTATGAGAAAAGGCACGTGATCCAGCCATCCTTGTTATTCTTTTGTTATCTAGTCAACCTCCTGAAACAGATTGGTTGAGGGGACCAGAGGCTGAACACAGGTGAATGAGTGAGACCAGTTTAGACCAGCAGAGAATTACCTAGCTGAAACCAACCTAAATTTATTCTTGGAATCAAGAGCTCAATAAATGATTGTTAATGTCCCTTTGCTTGGTCCTCATAATTTAGCCTGTATTCACTCATACCACTCAGTAAAGCAACTTATTTCCTGTTGTATCCTATGCTTCTGTGATTTGATTCTGGAACTGAGATGAGAAAAACTGATCGGGTATCATTTTTAAAATCTTAAACATGAAAGTGGCCACTTTTGGCAACATTTTAGAAGTTATTTGTGTCCATTAATGAAACTTACTTCTCTTCTGGCATTTCTATTACTCATTGTCTTCCCTTGGGAATTTCAGAAGCCCCTCTCTGTTATTTATTCATGTCTACTTTAGTCAGTTGAATCAGGCTTCTCGAATGCATGTTGCCATAAAGAATAGTATCTTTTTGTTGTTGTTACAGAAAACATAGGAATAGAATTTCTATTTCTATATTCCCATTTGTTGGTTAAATATTTCATGATATTTTGTTCAACAGAAACCAATAGAAAACCTTATAAAAATGCATCCAATGAAAGATATAAACTTGAAATTAGGAAAATATGAATCAGAATTGAATAAAAGATCAAGAAAAGTATAAGTAGAGCTACCTAACATGAAAGACATAGTTGATTGACACCCAAATTTGATTCTGAATGTCTTAGTGAAAAAAAAAAAGAAAAAGAAAAAGTAATAATAGACAAATTATTAGGTAAATTAATTACAGCATAGAGTTTAAAAACATAATTCATGTTGAGAGGTGCTGGTCAAAATTAAATATTAACTTAGAAGCAATGATACTGAATCAGTTTTCTAACAATGGTTATATTGAAAGATCAATTTCCTATTAATGACCTTTGTAGTTTATGGTATATCAAAATATGGAATATCAATATCATCAATTATACCTCTATATACTTTATATCATCCATGGCCATGGAGGGCAAAATTGAAAATATTGACCACACTAACACCTTTCATGATACTTTGTTTCTTCCCACAGAGTTTTTTACTGGGGCCAATTCTTATTCCATTTATCTGATTCAACTCTTAAGTTCTGTTCTCTTCTTTTTATTGCAGCAATAACCTCTAAATGAGCTCCCCTTTTTCCAGTTTCTTCCCACAATGGATAGTAGACTTATATTTTTTAAAATCTGGTCATTCCACTGCTTAAACTTCTCTGTTGTGTAAAGCACAAAATCTAAAATCTAAAATCCTCAGAAATTCTTGCCAGTGTCCTTCAATATTTGCCCTTAGAGCTCATTTTTAATAATACAATGTATTATTATTATTTTTTTTAATTTTAGTAATATATTTTATTTAACCCAATACTGGTATCCAAAATACTATTGTTCAACCTATAATCCAGTAAAAAATATTAAGAGGTATTTCTTGAAATCGGCTGTGTGACACGTAAGCACATCTCAGGATGGACTGGTCACATTTTAAGTGCACAACCACATGTGGTGACTGGCTATTGTCCAGGACAGCGCAGATCTTCGCCTATATCCGAGTTTTTCATTTTTAAGAATAAATTCTTTCAGAAGGGTCTCCTTTTTCATGCACAGAAACAAAATACTAAGTAGTTTTTCATTTTTCATCCAATACTTCCATTCATCCCCATAATTAAAGACATTTTCCCATTCGCATTATAAACGCCCTCCGGTTTCGGGAACTAGAGATGTTCAGTGGGGTCGGGGCTGAATCAGGGGAAGTCCTAGAAAATGAAGTACCCTGAATTACAGAGCTCTATAACTTCCCTTTTGGAGAGCAAACATATGGTAGACAAGAAGATATTCATAGCCTCTGACTCAATAATCCCGTTTCCACGAATTTATATCCTCAGAATTTAATTTAAATGGAGGACATAGTGATACGAATAAAGACGGCAACTCTAGCACAGCTCCAGTGTAAAAATGCAGGAGAGAATAAAGGCTCGGTGACAGGGGACTAGTTCAATCAACTGCGGTACCTCTGACTGAGGGAATAAAATGCTGTCATTAGACTGTAACTCTGAGGACTATGTAACAACACGAAGAAACATTTCTAAAATAATACAATGTATTATTTTTTGGCATAAAACATACCAATAGGTGATACATTTATTTACTTATTATTTTTTAAAAGATTTTATTTATTTATTCGACAGAGAGAGACACAGCGAGAGAGGGAACACAAGCAGGGGGAGTGGGAGAAGGAGAAGCAGGTTTCCTGCTGATCAGGGAGCCTGATGTGGGGCTCCATCCCAGGATCCTGAGATCATGACCCAAGTCAAAGGCAGATGCTTCAGGACTGAGCCACCCAAGCACCCCAGATGATACATTTGTAAACATTTTAGTTTCCAGTTTCTTTACCGCCTGTCTCTAGTGCCCCTTCTCTCGTTTGCACAAACCCAGAGACAGCATCCAGGCAGCTCTTGGAATTTACTTGCTGGTGCTCAGTCTGTAACCATCTCCTCATTAACAGGACGAATAGTGCAGGAGTATTTATTGCCTGATAGACCACGCAGTTTGGTCAATAAGTCCATCCATATTCCTGAGTTCCTGAGGCCTTTCTATTAATCAGCCTGCAGAGAGGTCTTTATCTTTCTTTTCCAAAAAGACATGTCTCTGTCACTATCACATCCTTGTAATCAGAACTGCCAAGAACTGTGAAGGTTCTAGGAATTTACCTTGCCTGTGAGCTAACCAGTTAGCCTGCCACAGTTCCATGGATATTGGAAGGAAAACAAACCTCTTGGCTCAAAGATAAAGACCAGTTTATTACTCTCAACAAAAATGGTAGCCAGAGTAACATCACTTGTTCTGATTTCCCACAGTATGACATCTCAGAGCCATATGATGCCTGCATGCACTGTGGGGGTAATTGTAGGAGAAGGACATGAGTTTAGGAAACCCTAATCTTTTATAAAGGACCACAAGCAGATCAGTCCAACCTTTTCCTAGAAGACATTGTCTGTACTGTCTTGGACAGCATTCAGATTTGTCCTCTGCTCCAGAATGAATCACTCTTTCTATGTTTCAAGGATATTTGCTATCCAAACATCCTTGGGGGGAAAAAAGATAGTCAAAGCAAAAGCTGTTAATAACTTTTCTCAGAAGATGTGAGAGACTCATGGAGAAATATCTCCCAACAGTATGAACACATTATTAAAATCAATTTATAATCTATGTGTATGTGTATGTGATATCTCTTCCTTCCCCATACTCTTATACTGGACACTGTGAATTTCTCTTTTTTTTCCTTCTAAGTTTTTATTTAAATTCCCATTAGTTAACATATACTATAATATTAGTTTCACATGTAGGATTTAGAGATTTATCGCTTACATACAATACCCACTGCTTATCACAAGTCGCCTCCTTAATATTCACCATCAATTTATCCCTCCTGCAGGGCCCACCTCCCCTCCATCAACCCACACTTTGTTCTCAGTAGTTCAGAGTCTGCTTTCCAGTTTGTCTCTCTCTTTCTTCCCTTCTATGTTCATCTGTTTTGTTGCTTAATTCCACGTAAGAGTGAAATCATATGGTATTTGTCTTTTTCTGACTGACTTCTTTCACTTATCATCATACTGTCTAGCTCTATCCATGTCATTGCAAATGAAGAGATTTAATTCTTTTTGATGGCTGAGTATATAGGATTTCTGAATTTTACAGATTTAAAGGGTATAAAATGATACTTTCTTGTGGTCATAATTTGCACTTCCCTAATTGTTAGTCAGCTTAATCATCTTTTCATAGGTTTCAGAGTCATTCCAAATGTGTTCAACTTGTGAAATGCCTTTTCCTAGATTTGGGGATTTTTTTTGCAGGACTGACTATCTTTCTGAAGGTCAATATACATAAATGATTTGTATAAAAATGTCCTCCTAGTCCTTGTTTTCCTTTTCCATTTTTTTAAAGGTGGATTCTGATAAACAAAAGGTTTTACTTTAATGTCATAATTGTCAAGAATTTTTGTAATTAATGCCTATGTGTGTAATAAAAGGTATCCTTTCATCTTTTCTTACTCTGTGTTGCCAATGTGTGCTCCTAAAAGGTTTAAATTTCTGCTTTTGAAATGTAAGTCTTTAAATCATCCAGTATTTAATTTTCTTTTTTTTTTTGTATGGTCTATTTATTTTATTTATTTTTGGCATATTTTATTTATTATCCATGATCAACTTTTCCTTGTCTTAATAAGTAATGGTCCCACTACCACTCATTTAACAGCACATTGTTTTCCCAAAGAGCTTCAAAACCAGCTCTTTTAATGTGTTCCCATATATTTTGGGTAGTGTTTTTGTGTTCTTTATTTGGTTCCACAGGCTAAATTTTTTCTGTCTCTGTGGCAATAATCTCTCTGTCTTCATTATCAGACCTTTACAATTCTTGATCTGTGTGTGGTAGAATAAGCCCATTCTGCTACTGTCCCACTTTCTCCATTTCCTTATCCTGCTCCTCTTCATATTTTTCGTCCTTAAGGGTATTTTGGCTATTTTGATTTGGGCTCCTAAATTTACATTGAAAAAAAAAAAAAAGGTGGGGTAGGAGGAGAGAGAATGTCAGAGAGAGAGAGAGAATCTTAAGCGGGTTCTAAGCCCAGCACAGAGCCCAACTTGGGGCTCGATCTTACCCTGAAATCATGACCTTAGCCGAAATCAAGAGTTGATTGCTTAACCCAAAGATCCACTCAGACACTCTGGCTTAAATTTACATTTTAGAGATAACTTTCCTTGGGGGAAAAATGGTAATTACGTTAAAATCATTGATTGAGAGGAATTGGCATTTTTACCATATATAGTTTTCCTTTTAACACACATGGTTTATGTCTCTCTTTTTTTTTTTTTAAAGATTTTCTTTATTTATTTGACAGAGAGCGAGAGATTACAAGTAGGCAGAGAGGCAGGCAGAGAGAGAGAGGGGGAAGCAGGCTCCCCCCCCCCCCGAGCAGAGAGCCCGATTTGGGGCTCGATCCCAGGACCCTGAGACCATGACCTGAGCCGAAGGCAGAGGCCTCAACCCACTGAGTCACCCAGGCACCCCTATGTCTCTCCTTATTTAGTACAACTTTAATTTCTTTCAATCATTTTAAAAATAATTTTCCCAGTGTGTTTTAAATATCTTCTACTCGACATGTTCTTGTTTAACTTACATTTTGCTTGATGCTATAAATGAAATATTTTGAAGTACGTTTTTTAACTTCTTATTGCTGGTTTATAGAGACATAATTTGTTTTCTCATATTTATATGATTGGAAAATCTTAATAAACTCTTTTATTGTTTCTAATGAGTTGTCCTTAGATTATTTTATGTTTTTATAGGGTTTTGGTCAAATTCGCTCTTTTTTGAACAATCTACTTGTGCATGCATCCAATAAGACAGTTTCAAATAAACAATGTAAAAAATCGACAGGCTGAATAGAAAAAAAGACAAATTAAAATTTTACTTGGATATTCTAATACCACTATCACATTATTATATGGAATAATAAAGACATAGAAGTTTTGAGTAACATTATCAACCAATCTGACCTGATTAACATGTACTGTATAATTCTTGCAACACCACCAAAACATGCATTCTGTTGAAATGCCCATTACTCATTCATCAAAACAATATATTCTGAGAAAAAAACATGTTTCAAAGCATTTAGAAAAACTGTACTCACAAAGAATATATATACATATTTTAAATTTATTTATTTATTTAAAGTAGGCTCCATGCTTATTGTGCTTGAACTGATGACCCTGAGATGAAGGATCACAAACTACTGACTGAGCCAGAGTATATTTTTTGATTGCCTCAAAAAATCACATCAGAAATCAATAACATGTAGAAATATGGAACTATCTCAAAGTCCTGGGTCTAGATGACATACTTCTACTCATTCATATTTGTTAGAATTTCTATTAATCTTCTAAGGCTTCCATACCATGCTATCCAAACTGGGTGGCTTAAAAAACAGAAACATATTTTCTCACCGTTATAGAGGCTGGAAGTTCAGAATCAGGATACGAGCAGTATTAGTTTCTGCTGAGAATTCTCCTTGGTTTGCAGACCTCTGTCTTCTCCCTGTGTCCTCATATAGCCTTTTCTCTATGTGTGTGCACTCCTGGTGTCTCTTCTTCCCATAAGAACTCCAATCTTCTTGCATTAGGACACCATAATTATAACTTCATTTTACTTTAATTACTTCTTTAAAGGTCCCATCTCTAGCTATAGTCATGTTTGGGTTTTAAAGCTCAACTCCAATTTTGAGAGGACACAATTCAGTCCATGTGCCATTTTACTTTTAATCATTGAACATGTTGAACATATTGGTAATAATTTTAAAAGCTGTTATCTCCTAATTCCTACATCTATATAACTGTTCTGTTTCTTTTGACTGATTTCTCTCTAGACTTTAGGTCACTCTTTCTTGCTTCTTGACATGCCAAGTATTTTGGATTGGAGGCTGGGTATTCTAATGCTGAGAATCTGAATTTTGTTTTCTACCTTTAAAGGAACACTGTGGGGGCTCCTGGATGGCTCAGTTGTTAAGCATCTGCCTTAGGCTCAGGTCATGATCCCAGGGTCATGGGATCGAGCTCCTGGGCTCCCTGCTCAGTGGGGAGCCTGCTTCTCCCTCTCCTGCTCCTCCTGCTTGTGTTCTTTCTCTTGCTGTGCCTCTCTCTGTCAAATAAAATCTTTAAAAAATAAAATTAAAAAAATAAAAATAAGGAGCACTGTGCTTTGTTCTAGCAGATAGTTAACTTAATTGAGTATCAACTTTATTTTTTTTTAATTACTAACCACTGCTACAGTTTAGTTTAGAGTAACCATAAATCTAGGAAAAGTTTAAATGTATTTTTTAATTAATTTATTTATTAACATATAATGTATTATTTGCCCAGGGTAGTTTAGATGTATTTTTAAGGTGAGGACTTTTTGAGGTGTCTACAGAATTATCCATACCATTAAAGGGTATTCTCTATTCTTGCTAATCAGAATACAAAAAACTATCTTATCTGGGATCTCAGAATTATGTGACTTGGAGCTAATGCTGGTCATTTGTTACTTAGCCTCATGGAGTTTCTCCCTACATATGGGACTCTTCAACAGGCTGTATTCAGCAAAAACTGAAGATAATCCCAAATCAGATTGCTGGTGTTCTTTTTCTGTATAAGTTTGTTCTCCCTGGAACTCTATTCTGTGATTTCCAGTTGTCTAGACTTCTCAAACTGTGATATCTATGTTCTCAATTCAGAAAGACCCTATGGAAACTTTTTCACTGTGTTCTGGAATATTCCTCCAGATAGAAAATTAGGATATTTATAGAGCTTACCTAGTATGTGTCCCTTTCACAGAAATCACTGATTTTCACTGCTGTCCAACTTTTGAAAACAATTATTTTGTACAATTTCTCCAGTTTTATAGGTGATGGGTAATTTAGGTCCATGACTCTGCAGCATGATCAAAAGTAAAAGTTGTAGAAAACTAAATTAAAATAAAAATTAAATATAAAATTCTAATTAGGACATAATATAATCTGAATCTAACATAAAAGACAAAGGGAGTTTATTTTTCTCCCATAGACACTAAAAGTGAATTAACTTACTTTTTTTTAAAGATTTATTTATTTATTTGAGAGAGAGAGAGTGCCCATGCTTGTGAATATGAGTTCAAGCGGGGGGAGGAGCAGATAGAGAGGGAGAGGGACATGAAGACTCCATGCATGACTGAGCCATCCAGAGACCCTGCATCAGGTAACTTCTAAGGAAATATAGTTGTGGGTATTATGAAAAAGTTACATGACATAAGCAGTCCAGTTTCATCCTTTGCTGACAGCAGAATTCAGTCTTATTCCAATCCTTCTTTAAAATCTAGCCTCAAATTTGTATTTAAAAAAATACGTCTAACGATAAAATATTTTTCAAAATATCTTTCATGTTTAATATTTGACTTATGAAACACATTTACAAATGGAATTTGCTAATTCAACTTGATGCTGCATTATTGAAATAAACCTACATTTAACTGACTATTCCCTATATTTGTAAATTACGACTTTTGACAACAGAGAAGTCATACAGTGAAATGTCCTATCAAAACTCTTCCCTAATTGCCCATCAAAATTTCTCACATACTTATATTATTTGGTAAAAAAAAAATTTTCCCAAAAAATCAACAATTTTTTGTTTACTCCAGCAATTCTTACATTATAATTGTTTTTTTTTAAAGATTTTATTTACTTATTTGACAGAGAGAGAGAAATCACAAGTAGGCAGAGAGGCAGGCAGAGAGAGAGGGGGAAGCAGGCTCCCTGCTGAGCAGAGAGCTCAACGAGGGGCTCCATCCCAGGACCCTGAGATCACGGCCTGAGCATAAGGCAGAGGCTCCAATCCACTGAGCCACCCAGGCGCCCCTATAATTGGGTTTTTAAATACTGAGATCTTATGTACATTTTAATTTTGATTTTATCAGTTATTCTCCAAAATGCATTCTAAGCCATTTGATACTTTTTTTGTGTGTATTTAAAAATTGTATTTGCTGGATTTATAATGTTTTATCTCATCCATATGCATGTATGTATTTGACATAATACATGATAACTTTCCCTTGATAAGGTCAAATACAAAAGAAATAGATTCCAAATTGCTTTAAAATGAACAATAGTAATTTTATTCAAATTTTAATAAAACTATAGTTGAAATGAAGCCATATTACACCACTAAGTAAGATTAAAATTACATAATGGGGTTACACCACTAACTAAGATTAAAATTACATAATGGGGGTGCCTGGGTGGCTCAGTCGGTTAAGCAACCAACTCGATCTTGGCTTAAGTTATTATCTCAGGGTCATGAGCTGAGCCCTGTGTGGGGCTCCCCATTCAGCAAGGGGTTTGTTTCTCTCCCTATCTGCCTCCCTCTCCCTCAAACCCTCACCTTGCTCACACTTTCTCTCTCTTTCTCTCAAATAAATAAGTAAATAAATCTTTAAATACCAAATATTTCCTTTATTTTTTTCTGTTTAAATTAAAAAAAATTATTTATTTGAGAGAGAGAGAGAGAGAAAAAAAGCATGCATACTTATTAGCAGTGGGAAAGAGGCAGATGGAGAAGCAGACTCCCTGCTCAGGAAGCCTGACATGGGGCTCCATCCCAGGACCCTGGGATCATGACCTGAGCTGAAGGCAGATGCTTAACCAACTGAGCCACTCAGGTGCCCCTCTTTTTAAAATTTTATTTAAGTTCCAGTTAGTTAACTTATACTGTAATATTAGTTTCAGTAGTAGAATTCTGTGATTCATCTCTTACATATAACACCCAGTGCTCATCACAGCAATTGCTCTCCTTAATACTCATCACCCATTTAGCCCATGTCCCACCTGTCCAGCCTCCATCAACCCTCAATTTGTTATCTATAGCTAAGAGTCTATGTTATGGTTTGCCTATCTTTTTTTCCTATGTTCATCTGTTTCATTTCTTAAATTTCATGAGTGACATCATACACTATTTATCTAGCTATGACTGACATATTTTACTTAGCATAATACACTCCAGCTCCACCCACATTGTTGCAAATGACAAGGTTTCATTCTTTTTTTATGGCCAAGTAATATTCCATTGTATATATTTACCACCTCTTCTTTATGAATTCATCAGTTGGTGGACATTTGGGCTCCTTACATAATTTGGCTATTGTTGATAATGCTGCTATAACATCAGGGTGCGTGTATCCCTTCAAATCAGTGTTTTTATATCCTTTGGGTAAATACCTAGTAGCGCAATTGCTGGATGATAAAGTAGCTTTATTTTTAAATTTTGAGGAAACTACATACTGTTCTCTTGAGCTTGCATTTCCAATAGTGTAAGAGGATTCCCCTTTCTCTGCAGTCTAACCAACACATGTTGTTTCCTGTGTTGTTAATTTTAACTATTCTGACAGGTGTCAGGTGATATCTCAGTATAGTTCTGATTTGTATTTTACTGATGATGGGTGATTATGAGTATCTTTTGATGCATCTGTTAGCCATCTATATGTCTTCTTTGGAAAAATGTCTATGTCTTCTGCCCATTTCTTAACTGGATTATTTTGGTTTTTTGGGGTGTTGAGTTTGTTGAGTACTATATAGATTTTGGATTCTAACCCTTTATTGGACATGTCATTTACAAATCTCTTCTCCCATTCTGAAAGTTGCTTTTGTGGATTGTTTCCTTTACTGTGCACAAACTTTTTATCTTAATGAAATCCCAGTAGTTCATTTTTGCTTTTGTTTCCCTTGCCTCCAGAGACATGTCTAGTAAAAAGTTGCTGTGGCTGATGACAAAGAGGTTACTGCCTGTGTTCTCCTCTAGGATTTTAATGGTGTCCTGTCTCACATGTAGGTCTTTCATCCATTTTGCATTTATTTTTGTGAATGGTGTAAGAAAGTGGTCCAGTTCATTCTTTTGCATATTGCTGTTCAGTTTTCTCAATGTCATTTGTTGAAAAGACTTCCATTGAATATTCTGTACTGCTTTGTGGAAGATTAGTTGACCGTAGTGTTATGGGTCCATTTTTGGGTTTTCTGCTCTGTTCCATTGATTTTTCCATTTTTGTTTGTTTGGTTGGTTGGTTTTTTGTTTTGTTTTGTTTTGTTTTTGCCAGTACAATACTGCCTTGATTATAGCAGCTTTGTAACATAACTTGAAATCCAGAATTGTGATGCCTCCAGCTTTGCTCTATTTTTTCAAGATTGCTTTGGCTATTCGGGATCTTCTGTGCTTCCATAAAAGTATTAGGATTGTTCTAGCTCTATAAAATACTGGTTGTATTTTTATAGGGATTGCATTAAATATGTAAATTGCTTTGAGTAATATATACATTTTAACAATATTTTTTCTTCTAATACATGAGCATGAGATATTTTTCCATTTCTTTGTGTCATCTTCAAATTCTTTCTCAGTGTTCTATAATTTTCAGCATACAGATCTTTTACTACTTTGGTATGGTTTATTCCTAGGTATTTTATGGGTTTTGGTGCAATTGTAAATGGGATTAATTCCTTATTTTCTCCTTTTGCTGAATCATTGTTGGTGTATAGAAATGCTAATTTTTATGTGTTGATTTTGCATCTTGTGACTTTACTGAGCTCCTGTATCAGTTCTAACAATTTTGTGATAGTCCTACAGGTTTCCTACATAAAGTATCATGTCATGTGTCAATATGAAAATTTGATTTCTTCCTTGCTGTTTTGGATGCCTTTTATTTCTTTCCACTGTCTGATTACTGAGGCTAGGACTTCCGGTACTATGTTAAATAACAATGATGACAGTGGGCATCCTTGTCTTATTTCTGACAATAGAGGAAAAGCTCTCAGTTTTTCCCCATTGAGGATTATATTTCAAATATTTCCTTTATGTTTTGGCTTGTATTAAATAATTTTCTTGGGGTTGATGAGGACATTTGTTGAATAGAGAAACATTTGCTTTTTTTTCCCCAGGAAATATTTATTGTTTACTTATGTGATAGGCATTTTACTAAACACTCTTTATAGAGGTCTAGAAGACTTACAATATTTAAATGGCAGACTTAACAAAGAAAATATAAAACCAAGTAACTTTCTATTCTATATACTAGAATATTTTCAATGACTTAAGCTAATTAATACCTAATTTTATGAATGGTACATATTTTTAGATTTTTTTCTTAAAATTTCACTTTTGTTTTTATGACTTTAACTCTATCTTCCTTTAATAATATATTCTGTCTATATGAAGCTTTAGAGACTAAATATCAAGTAATTTTTTCTCCTTTTATTGTTATTTAATAACATGATCTGTAAGACTTTTGTTAAACAGTGAAAAAAATCAGTTTAGTTTCACGATTTTGGATTTCTCTATATGCTCCTGGAATAACCAAAAGTTAGCACCTGACAAGGAATAATTCTATATGAATTTTATGTGGCTTTTTGCTTAATCAATATGTATGTTAGTTTGCTAGAGTTGCCATAAAAAATATCATAGACTGGATGGTTTAAATAACAGAAATTTGTTTTTTACATTTTTGGAGGCTAGATGTCCAAGATCAAAGTATCAGCAGGTTTGGCTTCTCCTGAGGCCCTTGGCTTGTAGATAGATGTTTGCTTTCTCTCTTGGTTCTTACATGTATCTCCTCTGTGCATCCCTGGTCTTGCATCCCTAGTGTTCTTTTGTGGGTCCAAATTTCCTCTTCTTACAAGGACACAAGTCAGATTGGATTAGGGCTCACCCTAATGGTCTCATTTGAACTTAGTCAACTCTTTAAAGGCCTTATTTTCAAATATAACCACATTCTGAAGTTCTGGGGGCTCAATATATGAAATTTTTGGGGGGAGGACACAATTCAGATATAACATTTACTTAAAAACATCTGTCTCTGTGTGTGTTTGTTGTGGGAAATGTAACGTAGTTTTTTTTTTTCTGTGTTATAAGATAGATATCTTTATGCCAAAGCTCGATTCATATTTTTTCTAAATAATATTTTTAATTAGTTTTATCCATATCCCTTTAATTCCTCTATACTTTTATCATTCATAAGTTTTCCCAATTTGTACATTCAAAAAGTTTTCTGTTTCTTAAACTAATTTTTCTTGTTTAAAAATGTTTTGTTGCAACTGGATGTTACAGAATTTTCCTAAAAGAATATATACTTTTTTATCTCTAGGTTTACACACACACATATGACATATAGTATAATTTAATATGCATATATGAAAATATGCATATATTTAAATGTTAGATACCATTACATTATCTTATACAATTAAAATGAAAATATTCTGTTAAAATGTATATGTTTTTAAAAGGACTGCTTTAGAGGAACTCACTGTGTAGGGTATGCAAAAATCAGAAAATTTTAACTCAACTTATTTTAACAAGAAATGCAGTTGTGACCAATTCAGAATTGTGATTTATTTTTCTTTTCTTCTGTGACTGTTTATTCTGATTGTTTATGCTAGTTAAGTATTTATTCTCATACTCTTTTTTGCTAGAAAGTGGGGTGCAATAAAATGATGTGTCAAGCTTTGTTATTGCATTTATATGAAGATGAATCATGAAAAAGTGTGTCTGCTCTGGAAATAGCTTATTGTCTTGCAACAGAAGTAGAGCTAAAAAAAACAAAGACAAAAATGCCGAGAACAGACAATGAGACAAGGCATGAGGTAGATGACATAGTGCAAAGAGGAATGAACATCTAATTCTTTTTGGATAGTGGGGAAAAGCTACTGAATAATAAAACTTGAGTTGTGACTTTAAAGAGTAGAAGACTGACAGGCAGTACCCGGATGCTAATCTGGATGAGTGCTGATAAAGAGGGCTCTTCAGAGAAATGGGATCCTATGTATAGAGGTTAAGGCTAAATACCCTACAATGTTTTGAGACTGCAAATAGTTTAAAAGTCTGGGATATAGAGGGAACTAGTACAGGTGTGTCTAGCTGGTAGGCAGAGGCCAGCTGATTAAGGAGTGTTAATGCCATACACAGAAGTTGGGGTATCTTTTCATATGTAACAGGGAATCATGGACAGTTTGAAAAAGAGAGTTGTCAATATTATAAGCATACCTTAGAGAGATCAATCTGATGGCAAAATGATAGACGAACAAAGGAATGAAACAGGATACCAATGGGTAGGTGATTTATTAAGCCAGAGAAGAATGAGAAAATGCTGAGAGGAAGAAGTTACAGCAGAAATTGAAATTTTCTCTTATTTTTATTATTCTTTTATTTGACCTAGAAGATATTTTAATGTTTGCTATAAATAGCCTTTAATTAGACGTTTAGAATTCCTAGATGTCTTAGTATAATCATGTAAAATTATTTATTAACAATTTATGAATGCATTCATTTATGCTTTATTTAAAAATAATATTTGAGGTTTTTACATTGGAAATCATAAATACAATGAAGCTAAAACAAATATTTTTTAAATTAATAAGCAAGTAATACACACATCACCAAGATAAAGAATGCTGTTTGAGCCAGACATTATGCTTTTTTTTTTAAATAAGCGTTGCATTTAGCTTAACAACAGTTTCAAAGTGAAGCATCACTATGCCGTTTTATACATAAAGATATTTTCAAAGGGGTTTTGGACTCTTAATCTTGGAGAAGGATAGTAGAATGAATTTTCTAACACCCCTACTGCCCCAACAAAATAAAATTTTAAAAAATGCATTCTTTATTTGTCTTTATACCACAAACATCTAATAAAAATGGTGACTAAAAATTTTAGGTCAACAACAGCAAAAAGCAGTTCTAAATTTCCCAGGATTCAAATAAGAAAAGTATTATGGGATTTATAGCTTCTTTCACCTCTTTTGTTCTTTTCTTATGTAAGGGAACATGGCAGTTTATCAGGACCAGTATGAAATGGCTGTTTTGTTGTTGTTTTTTTTTTTTTGAAATGGCTCTTAATCTAGGGGAAAATGTATACATTTCATAAAGATTTTAGACACATTCCACAAAAGGTCATGTCTCATCTCACTCTTTGATAAAGAATGAAATCATAACTTTAACTCATTTTGTTAATCCATTGACTAATTCATTCATTTAAGTACCAATCTTTGAGGACCTATACTCAGAGTTGAAAAAAGATAATGAAAAAAAGGAGTCTCTGAACTCAGAAAAGTGAAATATCGAATACTTTTCCATTACAATGAAATCTGGTATGTGCAAAAAGCAACAAAAAGAAAGGGGACCTTGAGTACACAGAGAGGAATCCAGGGATGGCTTTCAGAAGTGATAACGTTTCAACAAGTATTGTTTTTTGTTTGTTTGTTTGTTTTAGAAAAAGAATATGATTTACTTAAGTTAAGAGAAAAGAAAGGTTAATTTTGTAGCCAGAAACAAACAAACAAACAAACAAAAACCCCCAAACAGATTTCTTCAAATGCAGAGAAGACTAGGAAAGCCTTATTCTTTTTGCAGACATTTAAGTAGTTGATATGACATCACCTCCAGAGGCATGGTTTTAGAGGTGTTTATGGGGATAAGAGCAAAGAACAATAAAAGAGCAAGTGTACAAGTGTCCTTGCATGCTGTGCAAAGAATGAAATTTAATTCAGTATGCAGTGGAATTTTGCTGAAGAACCACATCACAGATTTGGATTTTAGGAAGATCATATTAGCAACAGAATGGAATCCAGGATCATGCTGTTTGAAATAAAGCAGAAAGAGGCAATTTTGCAATACAGAAATGATGAACTAATAAAATGGTAACAAGATCGGAAGGCCGGAACTTAAACTGGAGTAGAAGAAAAGGAAAGCAATAGAAAAGCACATTTACAAGCAGTGACTTTTAGATGTTTAAAAGAATACATTTAGAGAGAGATCAGAGCAGAACAGAAAGATGTAAGAGAACTCAGAGTGAAAACCCATCTCTGACACCTAAGAAAGTAGCTTAAGGATGAAATGTTATGAAATGAATTCCATGGACATTTGCCTGGATTCCTGTTGCAGTTTGACTCATTGTGATCTTTTCAATAATGGTAGATATTTATGGAATATGGAATATTCCATAATGGATGTCTTCCAATAATGGAAGATAGAGGGCAATATAGCTGCCTTCTGTTACTCAATATTATGCAGAAAAATAAAGAGAAATGAGAAAAGTTCTAATTAATCTCAAAAGATATAAATTGAAGCAAATCTACATGTTTGACTCTTTGTGCATCTTTGAAGATTTATTTATTTATTTGAGAGACAGAGAGAGGCCACATATAAGCAGAGGGAGGGGCAGAGGGAGAAGGAAACGGAGACAATCTCAAGTGGACTTCTCACTGAATGAAGCGCCCCACATAGGACTTGATCTCATGACCCGAAGATCATGACCTGTGCCAAAATCAAGTCAGACACTTAACCGATTGAGCCACCCAGGCGCCTTTTGTGCATCTTTGATTCACCAATCCCAAACAAACCATATTCAATGGTTTTGTGTCACATATTGATTTACACTAAAGAGGAAAACATGAATTGCAGTCCCTGTGGAGCTTAGAAATTACTGTGGTTTTCATTTATTAGCTTACATTCACGATTTTCAAGATTAAATCTTGTAACCCATCCTCAAATTACCTTAGAATGGTTATAAGCATATTAATATAAAAAACAGCAGAGTACTGGCCAGAAAAGTTGTATTTCTAGAAAACCACCGAATATTTATGAAAGACAGAGGAATTTTTTCCAAGATCTCACTGGTCATAGGTAATATTTACAAAATTTTTTGTTTTGAAATTTAAATTTGTCATTCTACTCTGATGCATATGCCCTGTGCCAACCACAGTATCAGGGCAACATGACTTGTGAAAGAACACATTGTTGGTGATGGGGGAAACAAAAGCAGAAGAAAATTATGAAATTCTCTTACTGCTTACAGCCCATTGGCAAGTCCTTGAAATAGGCAGAGTGACATTCCTCCAGGAATCCAGCTGCCTCCATGTTAATACCTTGCTAACGGCAAAAGGTAATCTTAGCCTGACGCCCACTCCCCTGGCTCCAGGATACTGTAAGTCTACTTTAACATGTAAAAATTCCTTTGGAAACTTCCTTTATCTCTACCCCTCAAGATATCTGTTGGCAATCAGCTCCCAAGCATATGGCCCACCGATATACATCTGAAGGATCTCATGACTAAAGTTTTATTAAATCTTAATAAATGACCTTTTCCCAACAATAGCTAGCCCCCTCAATCTCCTGGAAACCTTGCTTCCAAATTCCTTAAAGACCTATGCTATCCCTAACCCCCTCCCAACCTGAGAGATAATGGGCCACTCCTCATGATCCCAGTGCAGCTTTTTCTGCACTCAGGTCCTTTAAAGCTTATAAAAGCTTTAATAAAATCACCTTTTTGCACCAAAGAAGTCTCACGAATTCTTTCCTGCCTGTTGGCTTTGAACCCTAATGTTCTTTCTTTCTTTTTTTTTTTTTTTAAAGATTATTTATTTGAGAGACAGAAAGTGAGAGAGAGCATGAGAGGAGAGAAGGTTAGAGGAAGAAGCAGACTCCCTGTGGAGCTGGGAGCCCGATGTGGGACTGGATCCGGGAACTCAAGGATCATGACCTGAGCTGAAGGCAGTCGCTCAACCAACTGAGCCACCCAGGCGCCGCTTAATGTTCTTTCTTAACATCAGTTGTTAGTAGAAGTTCTGTGGGAGTTTTAATGCAGGATCAAACAATTTCCCCCTTCATTATCATGACAGAAAAGCCAGTTTATACCGAGTAAGAAAAGTAAATGCAAACATGTCATTTTGTAGGAGTCTTTTCCTCATACATGCTACTAGATTTTGAGAAATTTCTGTAGGGTGTCTGCCTTTTGACCTTTGTAGTTTGTTATTCCATATGTGGGATATTTTGTTGTCTTTACTCTTACACCACCTAATGAATGCCACATTTTGATCCCAACCAAACTACTTAACCAGAAATTGTGAACAGAATTTGCTTTATTTCCTTCTATATGCTTCCATAAAATATTTATTGAGTGTTTCTAAATAAATATTTGTGAGGGGAAAAAGATTTAAGGGCACTGCCATGCAACATAACTATTCTCTCACCTCCCCTAATACCAGGAGACAACTTGCATTCAATATCTCTCCACCATTCCATTCTGTTATTCTCCCCTCATATCTTTTATTGGTTTTCAACTGCTGCTTCAGAAACCACTACAAATTCACTGCCTCAAAACAACAGTCTGTTACAGTTCTGTATGTCAGAAGTCTTATATTATTCTAAGCAGGCTAAAGTCAAGGTGTCAGCAAGTTGCATTCATTTGTGGATTTTCTGAGCCAAAATTCAGTCCCTTGTGGTGGTAGGATTGAGGGCCCCATTTTCTTGCTGGCTGTGAGCTGAGAGGTGTTTTCAGCATCTAGAAGCTTCATGAATTTTTTGGCTCATGGCTCCATTCCACCATTTTCAAAGCCAGTAATCGTGGGTCAAGTGTGTCTCACAATGCACTTTTTTAAAGAAGTCTTCTTTCTGCCTCTTCTTCCTTGGAAAGTGTCATTTTCATAGCCATAACACCAGTGGAAAAAGATCACAGAGCCCAAACCCTGTCTACCACACAATAGAAATCTCAATTTTAAGTATACTACCCTACTTCCTCTTCTACGAACACTTCTTGCATTTAAGGACACCCCTACATATACTATTAAGTTCCCTTGTAATTATATTATGCCCACTTTTCATTAAATCCATATCTAAAAGTACTTGTACATACTTACACTTCAAGGCCCAATTCAAAACCAATTTTTCCACAGACCTTTTTGACTTCTAATTGGAATCAATGCCTCTGTCTTCTAGAGTCCCTGCTGGAGAGCAGGATGGATAGGACAATTAGTAAAAAGGGACCAAAATTTTTTCTATGCCTCTGATATGCCAGGTGCTTTAAACATATTTGTTGTACACATCTACCCAATGAAGTTGGTATTATTAATCTTATTTAATAGGTAAAAAACATGTCCCAGAAAGGGTTATTCTCTTCTCTAATACCATGTGGCTTACAAATGGAGGAGGTGGGATAGTGCTGCTGACCTGGTTAGATCCTCTTCCATTTATAAACATCTGGGTAAAACTTCGACATTTTTTCTGATCCCTCAGAACAACTTTGTACTCTGAGACCATCAGAGAACATATATTTTAGTATCTGAGATGTCAATAATCCTTCAGATTAAAATACTTGAAGTCCTCATTCTGCATATTGTAAAGAGGTCCAGGGCCTTCTCTGGAATTTTCGGGTAGTTTCTCTCCATGTGGCTCACTTTGGTACTAGCCCCCTAGCAGCCTTCCTCCACATAATGACTCCTACTGGTGTTTTTAGGGAGTATCTCGTATCTTCTCTGAATCTGCATGCAGAGCAGCTTTCTTCTCCATTGTCTGGTCCTACCTTTTGTCCTCGGAGCATCAGCTGCTATTTTGTCTTTTTATTGCTTCATCATACACCAAGTGCTTTCTCTTGAATTGCACAAAACACCACGGAGCCATGACTATTGTGTCTCTAAAGTTGAGAGAAATAGAGACACATTCCGGAAAAGCACAGGCGATAATTGAAAAATAAGTGAGACGTTGTTCTTACCCATTCTTCGGTTATCTCTGACATGAGATATTTCTTCCTTGCTGTGTGCCTCCTTTAGTCCAGGATGCTGTCAAACAGCTGAACATCCAACTTTCTCCCCCAGAATCTCCATCCCAACTCTTCTTCTCCCCCTATTCCAGGTCACCCATAAAGCTTTGTGTCTTCTATCAGTCATGGAAAAAGTAAAATGTCTTGTTAATTTATTATTCAAGCAGTGCAATTTGGAAGTGTGTGGAAAATACTCCCATCCTATTCCCAGTAGACAGATGGGCAAAGGGGGAGGACATTCTTCTCATTAAAAAGGCCTAAAAAAGTGTGTTCCAAAATAAAAGAGCTAGTTATTTCTGAGTTGTGAAACACTTCCTCAGCAGTTAGAATTTTTTTTTAAAATATACTTTTCTCATGTTCTCATCATGAATGTCATGTGTGGGAATGAGGTGCAGTGTGGGGGACCTACGTGCATCTCGTCACCAGAACATGAGCTCTTTAGTTTTCTCACTCTTATTGTACTTCATACAATTTTTTTGAGTTTTTAATGTGTTTTTATTTAATTGAAATGCAAGTAATTTAGCAGATACATGGTTTGCAAATCATTTGTTAAATATATTTTTAAAAATATTTGACTCAGTATCCATTTTTTATGTTGTATTTATATAATATTTTCCTTTTAACTACAAAAGTATTCAATTTTTATGAAACTTTGTTTGTTTGTTTATTTATATTGTTATGCTAGTCACCATAGAGTACATTGTTAGTTTTTGATGTAGTGTTCCAAGATTCATTGTTTGCATATAACACCCAGTGCTTCATGCAATCTGTGCCCTCCTTAATACCCATCACTGAGCTAACCCATCCCCCACCCCTTCCCTTCTAAAACCCTCAATTTGTTTCCCAGAGTCCTCTTTAGTTGCCTAGCCAGTGTTTCGCATGCTGTAATTTTGAATGTGCCACATGTGAATATTGCCTTAATAGCTTGTTGCCTAAGCCACCTGGGAAACTACAGTGTTGAGTGCTTTGTAGTTTTTCTAAATGACTCTAAGATTTATAACTTCTGTAAATATGCTCTTTTATCCAATTACTTACTTTAACTGCAATGATTCTTGTTTTATTTGTTCATTTTGGTGAATACTTAAGAAGCCATATATTACAAAGTTAAACATTTTCTTGAAAAATAAATTAGTCACAATAGGCATTTTACTTTAAAGTGGATTCTGCATACGGGCTTCATCTTTTTCTCTATAAATGTAGCA
Organism: Nasua narica; assembly: GCA_028533885.1. Classification (NCBI taxonomy): domain Eukaryota; kingdom Metazoa; phylum Chordata; class Mammalia; order Carnivora; family Procyonidae; genus Nasua; species Nasua narica. Next base: position 166,325,880 of record CM052799.1, on the reverse strand, counting down.
CATGCTCAAATCTGTATGTTCCTGAAAAGAAATGCCAGCTTTCATCAAGAATCCCTGGACTTTGTCACAGCCTTTGAAGTGAAAAAAAAAAAAAAAAAAAAAAACAACCCACAGGTTAATTCTTTAAGGTTTTTATTTGTTTACTCTATTTTCTAATGTGTTCTTAACTGATATTGGGGATCTAACAAAAGAATATAATTAAAAACTTACAGAGAATTCATTCTTGCTATACTTCATACATTGTGGCTCCCAGAATTAATGAGCCCCCAAATGGTAAGTTATCTATTTTTTTTTATGTTTTGTGAATATGCAGTTGATATGAGGTATTTGTTAAAATCATATGTAATCCATTTTATCCTTGGATTAATAGGTTTTAGGTAGAATGATTTTGGCCTATGCAGTTTGTGGTGGTTATAATGCCTCTTTAATGCTTATGGAGATGGTGAGTAACTTAACTAAATTTGGAAAGCATCACACATAGAAATTGTAAAGTGCAATGTACTTACTCGTCTTTGGAAAACTGCCAAAGCAGTGGGCAAGCAAAGTGCCAAATATGTGCATGGAGCATCCGTGAATGACAGACTAAAGTGCATATGAGTCTGTGAAAACAGGTGGTCTGGGATGCCTAGTATCAGCAAAGCATCTGGGCCCTGAAGTGTGACTGAATTATATTTTCTGCTCCCCAAGGAGAACAATGCTAATCACGAAAACGCAGAGGCTGGCATTGTTTAGAATCCCTTTGTTTTATAACCCTTGCAAGGTATTAGAATTGAAAAGGAACCATGCTTCTAATATTTGAAAACTCTAAGTCTCATCTATGATTGGTCTGGGATGTATCTATTCTTACAGTGCTGTTAGCAATACTAGAGGCACATATGTTAATCTAGATGCTCAATTTGGCTCTTTTTCAGTTTTGAGTATGCACATATGCTAAATGAATGAGATGGCTTTCTGTCTTCATTTTTTAGTTACAGATTTGACCCCTAATAAATGTTACAAAATAAACGCTAATTACAGACATAATGCTTCATTCTTGATTTCCCTGTTTTTAGCTCTTCTTTTAAGAAGGTAAGGCTCCGAAGTGCCTTCCCAAGCTATAATTCCTAGATATTGTAAACTAAACTGCTAGGCACTTTCTAGAAACAGTAAAACACTCTTTTAATTTATGTTAGAAGAATATTTAAATGCAAGTTTGGACTGAACCAGAACCAAATTTAGTTATGCTCTAAACAAAGGATGCTTAACAGTAAAAGCAACTGGAACAGATAGGCATTATCATTTGCTTCACGTACAGGGCAAATACCTTTTTGCTATTTTCTATTTCAGTGATTCTCAGCACGGAGCAAACTTTACAATTATGGAGGGAGGGCTTAAAAATACTGATGCTTAATATCCACATGTCCATGAACAATTTGATTTAATTGTTCTGGGGCAAGGCCCACGCTTCAGTATGTCTAAAAGCTCCCCCAGGTGATTCTAATGTCCATCCAGTATTAAAAACTGCTATCTCCAAAACTACTTTAATATTCAATCCCCCAATCTCATATTGTGTTTGTAATATACTTCCCTTATTATATCTCTGGACTTTGTAAAAATGTTTTTTGTTTACCTCTTTTCTTATTCAGTGTTCCGCAGAATAGAAGGGAGATTTCATTTTTTAAAAGCCACTGGTTTTGAAACACATTTTGATCACTAATTTCTTGGTTTAATGTCCCAATTAGTGAAAAGTGAGGGAGGAGGGAATCTCTTATCCTAACTCCTTTCCACTGTTTTGTTAATTGATTAACTAGACAGAAATGCATAATCATCTTTTCCTTTAGTTCTAATTGCAAATTGATTAGAAATTTGTCATTTATTAGCATGGCACATCACAATCAGAAAACTGGTTAGAAATTCAGAAAGAGCTTTTGGTGTAAGAAGCCTCCAAGTCCCTTCTGTAAACAAACAACATGAGTAATTGTCAACATTGTTCCCTGGTTGATCTTACCACTAAACTTACCTTGCATTATTGTAATTCATAGCAAGCAATATATTGATAAGTGGCTTTATAGGGTAGAGTCTAGGGAGCATAAAGTCAGGAAAAATTTGAATAGTGATATAGTAATATTAGCCATATGTCTTACTAACTACCTATAACGGCCTGCGGTTTTTTTTTTAATTAATTTTATTTCAGTGTGATTACCTACTCTGATATTTGATAGGTATTTTTATTTTATTTAAATAATCTACAACATTAAAATTGAAACTTAAAATTAAACACCTATGCTTACAGTCTTAAGATATTCCTAAGAAACAACAAGTGAAGAAAAACTTACCTATTTTTAAACTGACCTTAATAATTTTCCTGAAAATTATTATTATTATTAAAGTGGGCTCCATGCGCAGTGTGGAGCCCAACACGGAGCTCAAATTCACTCTTAAATCACAACCTGAGCTGAGATCAAGAGTTGGGTACTTCACTGACTGAGCCTCTGAACCACCCCTCCTGAGGATTATCTTTATCTCCCTTCTTATTTACTTACCTTTCCTTTCTTTCTTGTTTTTCTTTCTTTCTTTCTACTTTTTCTTTCTTTCTTTCTTTCTTTCTTTCTTTCTTTCTTTCTTTCTTTCTTTCTTTCTTTCTTTCTTTTTGTTTTTCTTCCTTTCTTTCTTGTTTTTCTTTTTTCTTTCTTTCTTCTCTCTCTTTCTTCTTTCTTTCTTTCTTTCTTTCTTTCTTTCTTTCTTTCTTTCTTTCTTTCTTTCTTTCTGTCCTTTCTTTATTGAAG
>CM052799.1:166305976-166322615 GCA_028533885.1 Nasua narica | reverse complement strand
GGACAGGTCATGTAGGTAAGTTTCCCACCTTTTCCTCATGAAAATCATTTTAAACAAAACAACAACAATCACTTAAGATGATTAAAAAAAACTTACAAATTCGGTTTTGTGTGAAACTAAAAGCAGATGTAATCCACAGACTCCGAATTATGTGTAAATGCTGCCAAACTATGTATAATTGGGCAAAAGATAAGTGAAAGAATAGGGAGAGGTGTGGATAATGAAAGAACTAAGAAAGTTTATTTCAGAAAATTCCAGGAAAAATACATTTATAAATGCTTATATGAAACTTGTGATTCATAACATTTCATTGTAAATGAAATATTATATGAAATCTTGTGATTTCAACAGGAAATGTGGGAACTATAGTAAATAAGGAAGACAGAAGAAGCTTTTCTGCAAGTGATTTGGCTCAGGATTTGGAACTGTACAACAAATTACACAGAATATAATCTGACTCTATGGCAACAGAGGTAGAATGTTTTTTTGGTGTATAGAAAATTTCCTATCTAGTAGATTACCTGGACAACTTCTTATATACAGGATGTTAGTAAAAACAGCTAGACTAAATATATGTAATAGCAAATGTTGAATAATATAGTAAAAGTAATGATATGCTATTGTCATAAAAACTATAGTAGTAAAACAAGAAGAAAAAGAAAAGAGAAGTCTATCTACCAAAAATGTGACCAGAAAAAAAAAGTACTACCTACTACCACAGAGAAAATATAAGTTTTGGCCACATCTGTTCCCATTAATTAGAAAGCAAACTTAGTAAACAAATACATTGATGAAGGAAGACAACAATATGGGAAAAAAACAGAATAAAACAAAAGTCAAGGACTAGAAGATAAGAAAGATGGAGAAGATAAAATGGGAGCATTGACACGGTTTAAGAAGGAAACAGGAAACATTAACCACAGCATCACAGAATTGAAGACAAACTTGAATGAAGTACAAACAAAAAGACCTGTAGCTATCATAGTAATAGACATGGAGGGTGAAAAAGAGAAACCAAGGACAAGGGAATTCTAATAAAACCAGAGTCAAATGAGATAATAGAATAAATAATAGATTTAGAAGACAAGCAAAAAGATATAATGTATATATAACTGAAATTTTTAAAGCCATAAAATGGAACAGAGTATAATTTAAAAATGTAATAATAACAAATCTGCAGTTAGAAAAAACTAAAATCTACATAATGAAAGGGAGCAGCATTTTTCTAAAAAAAATAATCATTTACTTGAGAGGGAGAAATTAATTCAATTGAGACTCAGATTTCTTTCATGACAATATCAGAAGAATGTGGAACAATACCTAGAGGAGATATCTTCCAGGAAAGAAAATGTCACCCAAGACTTGATATTCAGCCAGACCTTCAACAGAAAGTTTCAAAATGAGAAGAAAAAGAAAGAAATCTCAACAGATGACAATATATTCTGTTAATGAGGCTTTGGGGAGATAAATATTGACACTGATGGTGAAAACTTTAACTAACACAAACCTAATAAAGAGTCAATTGCTAATATTGACCAAATTTAAAACACACTTTGACAGAGCAATATCGCCTCTCAGAATTTATCATGATGGTATGCTTATTTATATGGGAGATGACATATTTTCAAGTTTATTCAGGTCATTGTTTGTAATACATTAAGATTGGAAACAACTTAAATATATAAGCTATTTATATCCACATAGTGATATAAGCATGTGGCTAATTTTTTTACTGATATAGGATAGTGTTAAATGAAATACACTGTTAAATAGAATACATTGTTAAATGTTCCTATATAACAAATGTTAAACGTGAAATAGAATACATTGTTAAATGAAAAAGTTCAGAACAGTGTAGATAATATGAAATAAAAGTAAACAAACAGACAAGATGATGGAAAAGTAAGATGTTTATTTTTCTGTCTGTATATTAAAAAGAGTTCTACAAAAAATATAAGTAATAACTAACAGGAGTTATTTTGAGGGTAAGATATGGATTGGGAAGATGAAAAATAGGTAAAGACAGTAGGGGAAAGATTTTCACTATTTACCTTTCTTGAGTATTTCGGGGTTTTGAATCATTGGAATACATTACAGATTCAAAAGAAGAAAGTGAATAAATTGAATAAAAGAAGAAATACTAAATACAATAGATGAACTACCTAAACAAATATTTCAGGCTCACAAACTTTCCTTATTAAGAATCTTTTGCTAAGTGAATTTTAAAAAATGACATTCATAGCATAATTTTCAATAATATTGGCTATATTCTGAGCCATAAAGAACCACAATGTTCTGTAATCCCTCACAGCTATGTGGCTCTGACACGTGACAAAATAGTGTCACCATCTCTGCTTCAACTAAAGTTGGAACATGTGACAATCTTATTAAATTATTAAAACAAGACAAAACAAAAATGTCACCACCAATAAAATCTTGCCACTATCATTAGTCATCATTTAAGATTTAAGTTTTTAAGGATCTGTTGAAGTAATTGCTCTTTACATGTCAGTGATGTTCTATCTCTGTCATCATTGCAAGGGTGATTTTTTAGATAATCTATGTTATCTAAAAGCTACTAAATCTATTTTAGGGTAGGGTAGTTGTAGATAATACAAAACTGACAGAAAGCTCCTCATCGAGAAAAATAGTTCTTTGAGTTAGTCATGTATGAAAATCTCTGCAGAATGCATTTGGAAGATGCTAAAGGGAAATATATATATAAAACTATCATTTTCCAAATATATATAGTAGCTCTCACTCCTAAAATAATACATAGTTTAACTAGCAAAATGATAATATTCTATGATTCTATCCTTGTATTACTGGAAAAGAGTACAGAAATGCCAAATTAAATCTTCAGTAATTTTTATGGCTAGAAAAAAATCATGTTTTCTTTTGTTTTCTATACTAGGAAGTATAACTAAAATATTATCTTTGGACAGCTCTAAAAGTAAAATTTCTGCTGTGATTCTGTTGCATCCAGTCATTGGATAGAAGTATAGTGTTTAGCTTTTTGATAATACAATAATTCATCTTGAATCCTGGTTATTACTTCCAAATAGGAAATTAAAGTATAGGAAAATCAAATGGAAAATCAAATTAATATTATTAAATTGGAAACATGATCATTTAATATCTTTAAATGAGAATAATCTTGCCTCCTTAATAAAACCTTTCATTCATTTTAATAAGTTACATCATTTGTTCATAAGTAGGCTTTTTCAAAATCCATTTGGTGTTTGTTTTTAACAACATCATTTTTGGAATCACTTTTGCCATGCATCAAAGATGCAATTACCTGGTATTTGAAATGTTCTTTTGAAAGACTTTTATAAATTCAAATCATGAATTTTGTTTCATCTGGTTTTTAATCTCAAGTTTTTTTAATTACCATCTAAAATGATTCTATATTCCCCATTCAAATATATGATAATTAACTGGGATGAAATTATGTGTAATGTTAAGTTGCTGTCAAATAGAACCCCAAATTATAATACAAAGTATAAACCAAACTAAATTATCCTCACCAAATTGATGTATCTTCAGTTTACATTGACAATAATATAAAAACTCAAGCAGTCATTTAGACCAAAAAAAGCTACAATGCATATTATGGGATGTGAGATGTTAAATGAAGACTAAAAAAATAGATGAATGAGTTTGCAATTCTTTATATGGCTGCTCAATACTTCTGCTTTTAAATTAACACTCTAATTATCCTGTTTATAAATCTGCTTATATGATATATATGTTTCTAGTGTATTCAATATCTAATTACAGTGCATGTTAATAGAAGTGTATTTTATATGTTAACATATCTCTTTTCTCAAAATAGTAATTGTAGAAGCTGTAGCAAGCCATGCCTGTCCTATTAGAATTAATGAATCCTAATATTCTCTGATCAGAGAAAAAAAGTACAATATATTTGAACAAAGTCACATGGATCATTAAAATAAATAACTTGTATAAGCGTATTGTAATTTGAAAATTTAATAGTCACATCAAATATTTTCCCACTCAAATTAACTTAATTCTTTTATCCCCTGAGAATCCCTTCAATATGGTCTCCAGAGAAATAGAAAAGGCATAAATATAATGTTCCTTTGGAAAAGGAGTAGTTTTTAGTATATGTGCTGCCGAAGCGAGCACGGAAAAGGAGTAGTTTTTAATCAATGTAATTTATAAATGATTTTTACGTCTTTCTTCCTATAAAATTCCCAAGGTTTTTGGGGCTATTGGAAGAGAAGACAAGTAAAACTCATCAAGACAGTGAATAACAAAATATCCAGTAACATTGCTTCTTATAGAGAATCACCTAAACAGTAAAAAGAAAAAACAAAACAAAACAAAACACACACACAAAAAAAACAAGAAAATTCTCCCAAAGCTCTTGTATGAAATACTGGTGGGGGAATATCAAACAGGTGGTAACTACTTTTTCTTGTTTCTCACTTGATAACTTTAAGAGTCTATTTTCATGATTGACTAAATATTTTTAATTAAAAAGAAAAAGAAGATCCTAGCTCTAAGGCAGTGAAATTATAGGGCATAAAATTGTCCAACATATTGTTCAATGACCTGTGATTTTGTCTTCTACCAAGGACATTTGTTGATGTTTGGAAACATTTTTTGGTCAATGCTTGGGGAGTCAGAGGGGGAAAACTGACAAAGAATATTTCTTTTACCATACTTGAGTGAGGCTTCTCTTGCTTCTCAACTAGGCCTCTAACTTGGCTTTCTTTGTCTTTGGCTTGCTTAGCAGTTTAGCAGAGATAGTCTTCTCTGTATATCTTCAGTAAAAGAATTAAGTTAATTTGAAAGGGAATTGCACTTTCTTTTTTTAAATTTTGCCTGTATTCATAGCTCACACTTAGAACTAGAATTTGGGAAGGAAATTTGTGGGAAGGAAAGCTGTTGGTTTCCTTTCCTGTTGGTTGTTCTGTGGAAATGAACAAATATGCATCTCAATGTTTAAGTGAGGAGATGTTTGACATCTGACTGTTGGGATCCCCTATTGGCTGGCAGATATCAGACTATCAAGAACATCCCTGCAGCTCTTGGCAAGGGCTCTGCAAGGTCAGACTTAAAAGAGTGATACTAGTTGGCACCAGAAGTAGTAGTGGCGGACCACTCGTACTAAGTTCTTCCCAGGTCAAGTATTAGAATGACCATGTTAGTACTGAAGAAACTCCTGGAATGTTAATATAATTCAAGCAAGAACTTCAAGAGACACGTGATCTTGAACTTCCTGCTAACAAAGACACGTGTGAACTCATGTACACAATTGTAAAATTAAGAAAATTAATAAGAATGAACAATTAAATATAACTTTATGTGATGGGTCAATTCAACTGTATTCAAATGCATTAATGATAAAGTTGCACAGAAAGATTAATAGTTACAAAGGGCTTACAAGATGAGCATAGAAGATATGAGAAAAAATGATATATGTAAAATCTGACTTAGCTCAATTCTAGAGCAATGTGAGTCTTACAAGAAAAAGCACCTATCACTGTTACCCTATTTTTCTTTTAAAGATGTTCAAATGCAAGTTACTGAGAGGAGGAAACAAATGATATGCCAAGTTATAAAGATTGAGTTGAGAAAAATGGAATAGAAATAGATGAGATAGACTATATATCAAGCTCAGCATAGTGCTTACACAGATTGGGTCTACGTTTATGTTGGGAATGACTGAAAATATCAGGTTGTTTGTCAGACTTTGGAAGATTAGGAACATCACTGAGTGCCAAGTGCCTTAACTTTCACCCTTTTAACATCCCATTCTATGCTTCAGGCAAATTGAAATATTACAAGTCCTTATTTACATAGTCATTTTTGGTCCTCTTCTTTATTTTGCTAAGACTTAATTTATTTAGAAAGCAAAATGGAGGAAAAGGTACAGAAATTTCCCTTATATTCTATGTCCCCACACATGTAAAGCCTTTCCCATTATCAACATTGCCCACCAGTCTGGTACATTTGTTATAATTGATGAGCTAATATTAACACATCATAATCATCCAAAATCTATAGTTTGCATTACAGTTCACTCTTGATATTATACATTCTATGGATCTGGACAAATGTATAATGATGTGTATAATGTATAATGTATGATACTATCATGATGGTATCATAAGGAATATTTTTACTGCTCTGAAAATCCCTTGTGTTCTACCAATTCATCTCACCCACCCCCTCAAACTCTGGCAACCCACCGTTCCTTTTATTTATTTATTTGAGACAGAGAGAGAGTGGGGAGGGGGAGAGGGAGAGGTAGAGAAAGAATCCCAACTAAATACCCCACCCCCACCCCGTGCTGGGCACTGAGCCCAACACAGGGCTTGATCTCAGGATCCTGAATTCATGACCTGAACTGAGAGTCAGTTGGATGCTTAACTGAATGAGCCACCCAGGCGTCCCTACCTACCACTGTTTTTATTGTCTTCTTAGTTTTGTCTTTTTCAGAATGCCTTATAGTTGGAATCCCAAAGTATGTAGCCTTTTCAGATTCTTTAATTTAGTAATATGCATTTAAGTTTCTTCAATGTCTTTTTATGGCTTAATAGCTCATTTCTTTTAGGTGCTGAATAATATTCCTTGTCTAGATGTACCACAGTTTATTTATTCAACCCTTTCTCTTTTAACATGGCATTCTCCATTTATACAGCTCCCCTTCCTAATCCTTTCATCTAGACCCTTACCCCTACAATCACCATCTTCTGCAAATTAACCTGACTACCCCATACTTTCAGGTGAGTAAAGCATCTTTTTTCTTTCTTTCTGTAAGTCCCTGTGCTCATTATGCTTATCGCCCTTCTTTGTAATTGTTTGTTTACTTATCTGTGAGGACTTTTCTCTTTCACTAATCTCATGGTTTCTGGTACAGTGCTTTACACCCAGGGGAAGTCAATAAGTATTCCTGACTGACTCTCTCTGCTTAAGAGCTTTAGGTAAAATAATTACCTTCAGTAATTACAAACACACCCACACAAAGCAAATGCTAAAAGGCAAGGAAAAAACAACTTACATCATCAAGGCAAAGAATGAAGGCAAGGAAAATTTTTCTTTAATACTTATTGTAGATAATGGAAAAGATCTTTAATTTTTTTATTATGAAACATAAAATACTTTTTTTCCTTTACCAATCATCAAATATCACTATTTGTTTAATAAAGGTTAGGAATGCATCATTTTGGCATAAAGCACACGGCGCAACAAGCAACAAACTGCCTGACCTAAAATCCTGACTATACCGGTATTAACAAGTTACTTTGCTCTCTCTGCCTGAGTTTCCCCTTCTAAAACAGAACCAAAAAAAGAGAAAAGGGGAATAAAAACACCAAAAATGCTTCAAAAGTCTGTGTTAAAAATTAAGTGAATTAGGGGCGCCTGGGTGGCTCAGTGGGTTAAAGCCTCTGCCATCGGCTCAGGTCGTGATCTCAGGGTCCTGGGATCGAGCCCCGCATCAGGCTCTCTGCTCCGCGCAGAGCCTGCTTCCTCTCTCTCTCTGCCTGCCTCTCTGCCTGCTTATCATCTCTCTCTCTCTGTCAAATAAATAAATAAAATCTTTAAAAATAAATAAATAAATAAATAAAAATTAAGTGAATTATTAAATGCAAAGTGCTTACACATATGTCTGGCAAGTGTAAAAGCATTCAGTAAGTATTAGCCCTTGTTTCCTTATAAGAAAATACTTTAGATTAAGGCATTTGTTTATCAGCTTTCAGGCTATAAGCATTGTTTAGAATATCAAATGTAATACTTACAAGTGTTCATCCACTCTGCTTTATGAAACCACATTAAAAATAATAAAGATAATAAGTAGAGATAGGTATGCCAGATATTTTCAATTTGTCCTTCTATATTTATACTCCATTCTCCTCTATGCTTTTTTAAAAAAAACATCCTTTGGCTTTCAGTTTCCTTTTATTTTGATTTATTTATTTTTTGTCACTGGACAAACAACAAAATTAGAAGGGAGAAAAGTGAGGTTGAGTATTATTTCCCTAACCTCATTCATGACCTGTCACTAATATCTTGTATTAAATGCAAGATCACTAAGGTCACAGCTCTTGTTGGGAAGCTTTTTACCAAAGACAGATATTTTCTCTGGGTTCTGGCTTTTTTTTTTTCTGGCATAATAAAATACCATAAACTTAAAATCTTCAAGTGACACAAATGTGTTATTTTACAATATTGCAGATCACAAGTCTGAGTGGGTCAAAATCATGGTATCCACAAGGCTACATTCCTCTCTGGAGGCTCCATTGGAGAATCCATTTTATTGCCTTTTACAGTTTCTAGAGGATTATAGCCCTTCCCTCCGTTTGAAAAGCCAAAAATATTTTGTCATAGTCATTTCTCCCGCTGACTATAGCCATTAAAGTTTCTCTGCTATTAAGGAGCTATGTGATCAGATTGGCCCGTTTGGGGAATGCAGGATAATCTCACCATTTGAGAGAGACCTCATGTTAATAACATTTGCAAAGTCTCTTTCACCGTGTAAGGTAAAAGTTTCTAGGGATTACAAGGTGGATATTTTTTAGGATCCTTTCTCCTACCAGCACCATGGATCTAGAGGAATCCATCCATTGCAGCTGTTACCAGCTGTAAAGTACTACAGTGTCTCTTGATGTTTCTCTGAAGTCTGGCCACACATTTATGAGTAAAATTCTTATAAACAATCCATTCTGAGAGTGCAGGGATACTGACAATACCACATAGACATATTGGAAGAGAGTGAGCGTATCAGTGAAAAAGGGTTTATACAGCTCTTTTAGAAGAGTGTGAGCCGGTTTAGAAGTGGTAACTGGATTAGGAGTAAGTAGGAAGCAAAAACCAAAGGAGTTTCAGAAAGAGACAACGATGGGAAATAAGACAAATAGTCTTGAAGAATTCCTGAGAAACTTGGGGGAACATGGGAACAAGGACCTGTGAAAGATAAGGAAGGTGAAGTGGACCATTTGCAAACAGGGTGTTGAGGAAACACCTGCCCAATATATCAAGTACATTAACTGCTTTCAGGCAGAGTAATTGAGGTGTTTTGTTTTGTTTTAGAAAACAAAACAAATCTTATCAAGGGGACAAGATTCTGAAAAAAGAGGGCAGTAAGTGAAAGGTTGAAGTTTCATTTTCACAGGAAATAGTGAACTCAGCCAGCCAGCCTTGCCCTGATGCTAAAGCCCTAGTAGGTAGAACTATAATCTCAGTGTTGAAAATGGCAGGCTTCATCTTGGAAGACTACATCTATATTAAAGACCAGCATATACTGACAGTTTAGGTCTTTTCTAACAAAACGGCCTTCCCATTATCCACTCCTCTATAAGAATCAAATAGGTAATTAGCATCATTTGAACGTACAGAATGTCATTGACCATGTTACAGGATGGAATAAACACCACCACCAACAGAATACTTTGAAAGTAGACCAGCTAAAGAACAGCAACAACAACAATAAAAAATCCTTTAGAATAGTTTTTTTTAAAATTCTGAAGTACTTACAAAATTTAAAATAAGTTATAATATAAACAATGAAATTTCCCAGAAAAATAAAATAGAAACAAGAATGAAAAAAAATATTTATAATATCACCCAAGACAATTCAATGATAGCTTAATAATAATTTCAGAAAAAAGAGAGAAAATAAAGGGGCAAAATGGGTCAAGGTTCTGAAATTGAGAGCCAGATAGTTACAACCTTTCCTTTCTGTTGGCTTTTAGACTGCATGCAGGAAAATTAAGCTCCAGATGGGTTAGTGTTCACTGTGGACATAGCAATCACAGGTAGCAAGAATCTTGCCCACCATTAGCAATGACCACGTGATGGGAAGCAATGATGTTAGTCTAAATGGACCTCTGCTTTGTGACTTTGCTGTAGTTCCTTTTTCGGTCTTTTCTGATTCCTGCATTTCTTTTAATCTGGTTCGCCAGCCTTCAAAACAATGCAGTGAGTTTCCTAGGACCCTTCACATAAATTTCTGTTCTGCTTAGGTTAGCTAGATTTGTTTTTCTTCCTTGTAACTGAGATCAATGAATCATACAATTTATTACCCTTTTAGTACTATTTGACTTTTAACTATGTGTGTGTGGTAATTTGAAAAAAAAAAAAAGAATTACCCTGGAAAAAGACCTTATTTATAGTAAAATTCTAGGGAGTTGGGATTTTTCTTTCCCCCAAGGAGAAAATAACTTGTCTACTATTCATTTTTCAGAGAAAGGTATAGGTTAGACAATGATCATTTTTGAAGCATCTATGCATTTGGAGCTGATTTTAGGTTTAAAATATTATAATCATTAACAATTCATATTAATCAAACTATTTAAATAAATAAAACTACTCTTTCATGATATTGTAGAATATTCTTTAGTTTCTTTTTGTCATTCTTTTTGCTCGGCATTTAAATGCTCATTCTTAAAAAAAAAAGGAACCCTGTTCTAACATTTCTTCCTATTTACTTGCCTTGTCTTTTTCAGTGGTAATGCGATTTTTTCCCCTACAAGTTTGTTTTTGTATAAATAACAAACTTCTCTGCTCTCGGTGTGTATGATAAAGCAGGAATGAAATGATTAAGGTATTTAGATTTAAATAATGTCTCTCCCTCTTAATTTCTCTCTTTCTTCCTCTGTCCTTTTCGCCTCCTTCCTTCCCCTCACTTCTTTCTCCCTTCTGCCACACACACACACACACACACATGCACACACGCACACACACACACACACGTGTGCACACACATACACACACACCTTCAGAATTTCTTTGCAATCCATTCTCGATGCTTTTCAATGAAGACTTTTTGTGTGATATTGAACACTAATTGAGACTGTTATATGATAAATTTTATGCATCTAGAGAAATATGTGAAAGTTTGAAAAGCTTTTTTTAAGCATTCATATCTATAACTAAAGTAAAAATATTCTTTTACTTATACACACATAATATTTGTTGACTGTTTTCATATGAGCTAAACCCTCTTTTAGACTATATTAATTATTGGGGAAAGTAAATAAAAAATCAGATTATGTTTTATTCAAGTTATACTAGAAAATGCCGTATTTTAAAATCTAAGCACCTTCTAAGCATAAGCTGCATAGCCTTTTGTTGTTGTTGTTCTCTGTGATTAGAACAAACATCTGAGCTCTATGTAGCATTTTATGAGAATATATTATAATCAAACTAATCCCATTACACTTGGTAAACAAATTAGTCCTAAAATTGCTGAAATTTATCATAGATTCTAATAAATGTTCATGCATTATTTGGTCTCCTCTCCTTAAACATGTGTTGCTAATCCCATTTTAGGCTTCCATATAAGGATTAGCCTTTCCAATCACACTGAAGGCCAGATCACTTAACTACCACACACAGTGTCGTGGTACAGATAATCCATGCCCTTGATTAATGCTCTTATAATCAATTGCTGTCTGGAAGTGACTCCTTCCCATCACACTCTTCACAAAAAGAGCAGATGGTATTTAAAAGGTTATGGCAGGAGGGCATTGCAGAGGTCAAATGGAACATCGATCAAGTGGGCAGAAAAATTGCCTTTTTTCTTCTTCTTTCTTCTTATCCTAAGAGTCCATAAGGGAATGTGGTATATGAATTATAGTTTGATCTATAGTTCAAGCCCAAGATATTTTCTTGTTTCAAATTTCTGTGTTGTTTTGGGTAATGAACCTGGAAATTGGATTTCTTGTGTGCCAATAAAAAATTGTACCAATATGAACATTCCAAACAAATAATTCTAGACTTAGGAAGAGTTTTTTTTTCAAAAATTTTAATGCGACTAGATGGTTCCAACTTAATAAAAGTTTAATATATAGTGACTCTTTGATCAGATTTTACAAAGGTAATGGTTTTATTTATAGAAACATATCAAATTTTCATTTTTTGTGAAATTAAATGTAGGGCTATATGGCTATATGTATAGATTTTCTCTCCCTTTCTGTCCTTTATCACACTAGTGACAGTCTATCATATATTTCCAAGTGATCAATTCTCTTTTTAATTGGTATCCTCAGTTCAAATGAGGAAGAATCATGGTCAGAAGGCTACATTCCCATGTGCAGAACATTAAGATTGAAATTAAGTAAGAAAATGTCAGTACAAGGTTGCTTAAAAATTGAAATGTTTCATTTTCATAAATTAGTGCCTATGAAATACATAGATTCAGATGCCTTGATCATAAATAGGTCTACACATTATAATGATAATAAAGATATTCATTTTATAAATAAAAATTATATGTACCCTTGAATTTAGAGAGAAAAGAAAATCCTTTTAAATAAGGCTTTGGTAGAATATTTATGATATGAAACATTTGCATAGCTTTCTATTATAGCATGCCTATTTAGTCAATAATCATTTACTAAGTACTCCCTCTCTACCTAGACATTAACCACTTGGGGATACAGAAACATTATCTTTGTTGTCAAGTAATTTACACGTATTTGGGGAGAAAACAATTTGCATGCAAAGGGTAAAATAACATTGACAGTTTTTTCAAGAATTTTTATAAGAGAATAATTTGTTAAATGTCAAATAAGCAGTCCTCACAATAATGCTGCCATGATGTTACTAGGGAAAGAGATGCCTGCACTCTAGACTGGCCAAGGAAATTTTCAGATTGCTGAAGAAAGGGCTTTATGAATGAAGAGCATTTAGAAAGTCATTGAGATCTGGGAAGGTATTGCAGAGAGAAGGTACAGTAGAAAGAAATACAGAGAAGTGGAACATTACTATCTTATTTAGGCCAGTAGAGCTGGAGGAGAAATTTCATACAGCAGCTATGTTAGCCTGGAAAAAGGAAATAATACGAAAAATGTCTGTATTTTCAAAATACCTATACAAAATGAGGGAATAGACATAATAAATAGTAAAATTACCTAAAATTTGCCTTAACGTAAAGAAGAAGGTTATATTCTTTCTTGTGTGATCCTTTTAGGCATCAATATTATTCTGGTTTTTTCTTTATGAATGATAGGTAAAGGCAGGAAAAATACCAGTAAATTCCCAACGTGATTAAAGTACAAAAACTTTTAATCTATACAATAGAAAAACTAGGGCTGCTTCCTGGCTCACGCTAACTTTCCCAGAGGCCATGTCTAGGCTTATATAGTTACCCCTTGGAAGCTCCTTCTTCTACCCTCACTCTACCAGGGAATATAATTGGGAGATACTGTCTTCTTCTACAATCTGCCTCCCTGGGCATACTGACTGGTTTAAAAGTGTGCGTGTGACTTAGCCTTGATCAACTGATCTCTTTCTCATTACTCTTCCAGTACTTTATTTTTTTTTAAATATTTTGTTTATTTATTTATTTGAGAAATAAATGGGAAAGAGTGAAATAAAGAGAAAGAAATAAAGAGAAAGAGTGGGAATGGGGGTGCAGAGGAAGAGAGAGAGAGAATCCCAAGCAGACTGTTTTGAGTATGAGCCCAACACACAGCTTGATCTTACAACCCCAGAGACTATGACCTGAGCCAAAATCAAGAGTTGGACACTTAACCAACTAAGCTACCCAGGTATTGCCTCTTCCAGTACATTAAAGAGAAGTTGAGGCATAGAGACCTCTTAATTTCTCAATAGACAGTGCTGTGTAGTAGTATAAGCCCAAAATAGGGAACTGCCCATTCTGAGGAGCCTATCATTGCTTCAGAAGATGTTGGTAGTAGTTTTCAAGTTAATTATATTAGCATTAGATAAATCTTTAGGGTTTGATGTACTAATGCCTTATTTTTTTCTATGTATAAATTTAGTCATGCGTTGAACAAATATTCATTCAGCAGCTACTATGGCCATGAGTACATTTGTAGGTGTACATAGGATATATAGAATGGGATTCACCTCATGCCTTAAAAGTCTTTTTTTTTTCTAAAATACTTTTGTGAATAACAGTTACTTCTCTTTCTTCCACTGTGACAACACTTTAGGCTCTGTTCATAGTCTCTATGATCTACCACTTGCATTATAAAAAGGAATGTCAATCAACTATGTAAGTTCTTACAGAATTATTTGTGCCACTTAACATAAATGATTATGTTTGTGCATTACTGGACAAGAATGTAAGTCCCTATGTCAAAAGGTATCAGCTCTGAAGGTAGGGAGCCTACCCTATGCACGTTGCAGTTCACTATATTTAATTCTTTCACTTACATTAAACCAATAAACTATTAATTTCTAATGTTACAAAAATATCTTTAAAGGGTAAAAGCAGTCTCTGATTATTTTTTTTAAAGATTTTATTTATTTATTAGAGAGAGAGAGATTGAGAATGAGAGGGGAGAAGGTCAGAGGGAGAAGCAGACTTCCTGCAGAGCCGGGAGTCCAATATGGGACTCGATCCCGGGACTCCAGGATCATGACCTGAGCCGAAGGCAGTCGCTTAACCAACTGAGCCACCCAGGTGCCCGTCTCTGATTATTTTTGAAGATAGTTTACTGGGTACCCATCAGCCCATTACTTTAAAACTTATATTAATACAAATCAGGAGAAAGAAGTAAAATATCCTCTTGATTTTTTTTTTCTCTTGCAGCCATAATAAGGGTGGAACACTTGTCAATAACTGTGAATTGTCAGCATGATTTGTACATGACAGTTTTCATGGATGAAAATGGAAAAGCAAAAAATATTCATCCTAAATAATTATTTAAATGTAAACTTTGCAATTTCCTCTCTTTATTCCTGATTTGATATAGCTTTAAGTACATGTAATTTGTGATACTGGATGATGCCTTTTTGGGGGGTAATGCTTACAAAAATCCTCATAAACCTTGGAAACTCAGTGAGCTAGAGAGCTAGACAACACAAGCAAGCTCCTACATGGTCAAGATCATCCCGACTGTAGAAGGACGTGAACTCCTATCACCACTGTGATGTGGGTTGTGATGTTCCTGTACATCTCTCCTTGGATTAGAATAAACAAAAAAGAGACATGAACTGCTCGTGATGTGCACTGTAGGAACAACAACATTCGGTACATCAGTGTGCTCCAGAAAAGAATTAGAGCAACGGTGTTTATGAAAGAGTTTGGTATCAAACAGTTCAAAATTTTTATTCAGGGATGTGCTTAAAGACAAATAAGTTGTAAAAAGAAAAAATGAAGCATCTTCATGTGTATATTACACCAGTGCTACAGTAATAATAAGATTATTGCATATTTTGTGACTCTTTATTGAATCAGAAATGTACAAAGAGTAAATGCAATATGTACTGTCAGTTGACCCAGTCTTTTTTGTCTATCAAGGTTTTGTTCTGAGTCTCATGAAGGGCAAAACGCAGTCAAGCTCAGAAGTTTGTACACATCTTTCAGTTTTCAGAAGGGAAAGAGTTAAGTTCTGCTCAGGAAGAATGATTTTCTTTTAGATGTATTGATACTTACGATTATCAAAGTAGCACATTTGTATGGTAATTAATCAAATAGTATAAAGGACTTATGGATAAAGAAAGAAGTGGTAGGAAAACACAATCTTATTTACCTTAGGTATCACCTCCTAGTTTTTGTTTTTTTTTTGTTACTGGCTATATCCATAATTACATTAAATGTCCTTATACTTCTATTTCTAATTCATCTCCTGTGGACTATATATTTTTGAAAAATGAAAAGGTACCTCATATATGCAAACTTTCCTTCCTCTAAATTCTCCAGATGTTAGACACTTATATTACTAATTTAATTATTTTGGGGTGGCTTCTGTAACTTTATTTATTTATTTATGATTTGTTTTACACACACATACTTAAAATTTTAATTCTGGTATAGTTAACATATAGTGCTATATTAGTTTCAGGTGTACAATATAGTGATTCGACAATTCCACACATCACTGGTGCTCAACACAAGTGCACCCCTTAATCCCCATCACCTATTTTACCCATTGCCCCGCCCACCTCCCCTCTTTGAGCATCCCATTGTATTAGCGTTTTTGTATTTTTTGGGTAAATACTCAGCAGTGTGATTACTAGATTATCGGGTAGTTCTATTTTTTTTTTTTTTTTTGAGAAATCTCCATACTATTTCCCACAGTGGCTGCACCAGTTTGCATTCTCACCAATAGTGCACAAGGCTTCCTTTTTCTCCCTACCCTTACCAACACTGTTTTTTGTGTTTTTGATTTTAGCCATTCTGATAGATGTGAGGTGATATCATACTGTGGTTTTGATTTGCATTTCCTTGATTATGAGTGATGCTGAACAACTTTTCATGTGTCTGTTGGACATCTGTATGTCTTCTTTGGAAACATGTCTATTCATGTCATCTGCCCATTTTTAAATTGAATTATTTGTTTTTTGAGTGTTGATTTATGCAAATTCTTTAGATTTTGGATACTAAGCTTCCATCAGATATGTCATTTGCAAATATCTTTTGTGACTTTAAAAACACTTAAAATTCCATTTCCTATTCCATCAACTACAAAAAGTAAGTACTTCTTGTCACCCCATTCTTTTAAAAAGAGGAGAATAGCTACATTTATTTCTACCTTATTTCCTATCTTTCCACAACATGTCTTCTGTAGGCTATACTTTTATTTTTAATATTAAAATGTTTTTAATATTCACATCTTTCTAGCAACCACAGTTATATCTCCTGTGTTTGTTTACAAGTATATGTGACAATAAATGTACTTAAATTTTA
>CM052799.1:166055411-166305476 GCA_028533885.1 Nasua narica | reverse complement strand
CAACAACAACAAAAACCCTTTGCTCTAAATGCAAATTAGTTAACTCTTAGTACAAATAAGACTGTCTGAAATCAGCACAATATAATCCTCTTGTTTAGGCTTTCTATGATAAAGTCTATACTGAAGTAACTTTAGACGGACAACCTTTGCCTTCAGTTTAGGGTGTGGCAAAAAAACAGTGGTTAATGACTGAACCTCTAATAGAAGTATTATTAAGAATGCTGTATGAACATCACAGAGACATCTTTTTAATGATTATGGAAGGAAATCTCTCTACCTTCGACTAATAGTAAATCCTGTCTTTATCTCTAAATCTGATGCTTGAATTTTAGACTCCATCATAAAAGAAATTTAATTTTTTTCTCTATTTCATTACTGAGAAATTTAGAGTTTGATTTCTTCTAAGTCTATAGCATGTGGTAGCATGATTATTTATGTATTTTTTGTGTCTGTCTATGTTTTACTTTTTTCCTCAAACACTCAAATATGTATTTTGTCTCTTTGTATTGTATACATTTTCTTTAACTACTTCAAAACTTTGTAAAGTCAAGTAAGGTTGGTATGCATCAATAAATTACTAAAAATTAATAATTGTAAAACTATAAAAAGTTACTCATTCTTTATAGAGTCAATCCATTCAAATTTGTAATGAAGGGTTGCTTTTGAAATTTGTTGTCTTCCTTCCTGCATCCTCTTCAGGGGGATTACAGAGAACAAAGGGACCACACTGGAGGAAGGCAAATAATCTGAGGTGGCCTCATCTGAGCTGGAGAGTTGACTGTAGATGAAGTTGTAAAGGATCAAAGAATGAGTTCATATAATAGAAAAATCTTACACCATATTATAAGGATTTTGTAGTTTATTTTGTAAGCAACTAGTAGGTACCAAAATTTTCTGAGTTAATGGAAAAGCAATGAGGTTTTTTTTTAAAGATTTTTTAAAATTTATTTGACAGAGAGATCACAAGTAGGCAGAGAGGCAGGTAGAGAGAGAAGGGGAAGCAGGCTCCCTGCTAAGCAGAGAGCCCGATGCAGGGCTCAATCCCAGAACCCTGAGATCATGACCTGTGCTGGAGGCAGATGCTTAACCCACTGAACCACCCAGGTACCCCAGGCAACAAGTTTTAATAGCATATGTTCAGTGCTGCCTTAAAAGTTGACACTAAGGGATGCCTGGGTGGCTCAGTCAATTAAGGGTCTGCTTTTGGCTCAGGTCATAATCTCAGGGTCCTAGGATTGAGCCAGGTGTCAGGCTTCCTGCTCAGTGGGGAGTCAGCTTCTCCTTCTCCCTCTGCCCCTCCCCTCTGCTTGTGCTGTCTCTCTGGCTCTCTCTCTCATATGAATGAATGAATGAATGAATAAAATATTTTTCTTAAAAAAGGAAATTTAGGGGTACCTGGGTGGCTCAGTGGGTTAAAGTCTCTGTCTTAGGCTCAGGTCATGATCTCAGGGACCTGGTATCAAGCCCCGAATGGGGCTCTCTGCTCAGCAGGAAGCCTGCTTTCTCCTCTCTCTGCCTGCCTCTCTGCCTACTTGTGATCTCTTTCTCTCTCTGTCAAATAAATAAATAAAAATCTTAAAAAAAAGGAAATTTAGAAGTTGACACTAAACAAGGTGCTAGAGGCAGAGATATCCATTATAAAATTATCGCAATAATTTAGTCGAAAAGTGAAAATCTAAATTGGATCCCTGACAAGGAGAATGGTGAGGATTTATGAAAAACAAGTGAATACTTGTTACTTAGATACACTAGTCAATCAGATGTAAGGTCGAAAAATTGCAAGTCAGTAAAAAAGAAAAAGGTTTCTAGAATAACTCTGAGGTGTTTTCCTTGAGTTTTGACTTTAAATCAGAAAGAATATACAGGACATTGAATATGAATGAGAGTTTAAGATTTCTTTTTTCTTTTCTTTTTTCTTCTTTTTTCTTTTCTTTTCTTTCTTTGTGTCTCTTGGCCTGTAGACAAGTTTTCTTTGCCCATGGAAATACTTTCTCCCTGAAGAGCTAGAGAAGACGCTAAGACATGGAAACTTGAACTCTTTTCTCCTTCTTGTCCTGTATTTTGAAGTCCTACCCATTAACGCCTCCAATAACAGGCATCTGCAGAGGTTTCAGGTGGATGGAGAGAAGCTTATATTAAGAATTGAAGCTCTGTGAAAAACTGATCTGGAGAGCGGGTGGAGAATCCTTTGTACTTTGGGTTGGGCAAGAATTCAGGGACTAACAATGGAGAGACTTGGGGCAAGGATCACAACATTGAAAACTTAAGGGTAAAACAAGAATGTGAGAAATTCTTTTTCTCTGGAAAATAGGCAAGGACTGTTTGTTTGAACTTACTGGATCTCCCTTGTCCCCAAGAGGAGAGGAAGGGAAAAATAGGTAAGTAGAATTCTCTTTGTCCTTGATGCTTCCTCCTAGTGCCCCAAAAGGGAACTGATATCTTTCATTATGATACACTGAAAATCCACAAAACAGACAGCTATGTAGCTGATGAACCTGCTACCCATGAAGCAGACAAAATAATAAAATGTACTGACAGGTGTCATTAGATAGAAAGTAAAGGTACAAATGAAACATTCTGGATCGCTTTGAATGAAATTGAACTGCTAAAAAAGACAGAAAGGAACTTGAAACAAAAATAGTAAGATTATAGGATGCCTAGGTGGCTCAGTCAATTTAAGTATCTGCCTTCAGCTCTGGTCATAATCCCAGGGTCCTGGGATAGAGTCCTGAGTTGGGCTCCTTGCTTGCTGGGTAGCCTGCTTCTCCCTCTGCCTTCTGCTCCCCCGGCTTGTGCTGTCTCTCAAATTAAGTAAGTAAGTAAGTAAATAAATAAATAAATAAAATCTTTAAAAAATAATGAGATTATTTGAGAAGATTCAAAAATAACCAAAACTTGGACTTTCGATAAGATAAATGAAAATAAACTCAGCTGTGTGAAAAAAAAGAGGCAGCAAAAAATATACAAGATTGGAAATTGTATAGGAAAAGGAAAGGAAAGGAAAACTAGCTGTAGATACAGAAGAGAATAAATAATTATGAGAAAACAACTATAAAGTATGGCCACAAAAGTAACTCAGTATGACTTTCCTCAGACAAGGACTTTCCCAACGGCAGAAATATCCTCAAATCTAAGTGACTTGATAGATGTCAATTAAAGTCAAGCAGAACTCAATGGGGAACATTCCCAGGCTGAGGCATAGAAAAAAATAAACTAGTTAAGTAATTAACTGCTTTTCCTGGATAACACGTTTTACAATTACATGCTAGCAATTCTAGTAAACTCATCCAAATTGCTGTTTGTCCTAAAACTGTCCCCTCATATTTGACCTAACAGTCCCAAATAAATATTTGCATCGGTGCACACAGACTCTCACCCACCATCATTGCTAGGTATAAAGTAGTCCTACTCCGGCAAAACAAAACAAAACAAAATAATGATTAAAAAATTAAAACTAAGTTTAGATCTGAGCTAAAAATCTGTCTCTTTGTATGAAAGGTGAACTTGATTAGTATTCAATCAAGTATTCAATCAGCTAATTCATTCAATTAGCTGGTAAAAAATCTGCATCCTTCTTTGTTGATTCTTCATGGAGGATATCTTCTAATTCCAGGTTATGAGTTCTATTATCATCTGTTCTATTTCTATTCTGCAGACAATGAATTAAAGTGGCCTTGAGTGCCTTCAGAATAGATTTTAGTAGATAATTGGGATCAGGGGATACTTTTGGAATTATGAACATTTAGGAGATTCTAAAACTTAAGGGAGTAAACAACTTCACCCAGGAAGAACAGGAAGAATAGGTAATATTGCAAATAAAATAGAAATGACCATCAGAGACAGAAGCAGGAAGATATTTGGTTCTGTTCCTGGTCTCAATTCTGTGTCTCTGTCTTCTCACCTCCCAAGACTTTCAGCTCCATGAAAAATGTAGTCGCAGAAATAGTGATAGGAATTTTTTTTTTCTCATGGAATCTGGAGGAGTCCTATCCTAAACCCCAGTTTTCAGCAGTATTGTCAGCTCTAAGTCCCTGGCTTTTGGAACAATTCTAATAACTTATTATTCTGCATAAGATGGGGGATGAGCCACTTCTGCAAGCTTTGAGACAAGCTCTAAGCAAGCCAAGAGTTTCAGCCATGCTCACCCACTTTAGATTTTGTTGTTGCTTCATTATGTTTGTGATCCCTAAAGATGTTTATTTTGTTTTTTAAGATGACTTTATTTTTTCCCCCATTTTTATATGCCATTTACCGGAATAGCAACTCTAGTAAATTTCCGGAGCAGAAGCATAATTTAAAGCTTAAAAATCTAAAGGAAGTCATCTTCATCAGAAAGTCATGCCTTTTTTTTTAAAGAACATGAGGAGATCTTAACTGTGAAATATGTTGTTACAACACATAGAAGGCTAGTAAAATTCCTGCAATTTAAGGACATCATGTATGATATTAGAGGGTACTGAAACATAGAGACATTGTTTAACATTCCACCCAAATTATGTTACTCATTTGCCTAAGATTCAAAACCAAATACCTTCATTTCTTCTTTTGCTTATTTTGAGTTCCACATACTGTTGGAAACAGGAAAAAAAGAAGTAAAAGTTAAAAAAATAGAGTAAGTGAAATTCTTTCTTCTAAACTCAACTCAAGAACCTGGAGAAAATTACATGTCTTTTAGCCAAAGTTTCAGCATACTAAATAGCAACTATATTGCATTAAATCTTCTCTATGCCTGTGTGGTATGATTTAAGGAATTGCCATGAATAATAAAGTGATATGTAGAATACCCTGCACTCCATCTCCATGAGGGGATGGGATGGGGAGGTGAGAAACAAGAAGTTATCTCTTGCTATCTACTAACAAAATATCCTTTTTTGCTTTGTACAGCAGTGTGAGTGAAAACCATGTGTAATACTGAAAAAAGAAGACTGTCTCATTCTAAGATCGCAGACATGGGTTGAGAGGTCCTGGGGAAGCTTATTACTGATTTGTTGTGTGACCCTGGCAAAGCACTAAATCCCCCATTTAAATACTTCTACAGATCCCTATCTTGATAAGGAGTTGCCTCAACTTGGTCCCTCTATTCCCTTTACTTACTCACTTTGTATTCTTTTCATCCTTCTTTTCTGCATTTAGAGAAGAACAGGTTTGAATGCTTTTAACCGGTTCATTCTCTATGCTGTACTTCAAGCAGCACAAACTGCTTGCAGAACAAACTTTTCCTAGGGAAATGAATGACTTTTCACGCTCATTGGGATTAACATTTGGAAACTAAAAAGAAATCAGGAAAACAGGAAAGGAGACTGGATTCTTAGCTTGTCTATGTAATAATGAGTTCCTTGCTATCAACCAAATGAGCTAATTGCATCCATAGGAACAATTTAATTTAATTTAATTGGAATGTGAACAGAGAGATGTCTGAAGGCATCAAATCACACCTGGAAAGTAAAAAGTCGTAATCTTTCCCATTAAGTTAAATGAGGAAATGGCCCATTTTAAGAATGACTTGTGATGCCTACAGCAATATGACCCAAATTTTCTTTTAAATAATAATCTGCAATGTCGAATTGCTGATTCATCTGTAATGTTTTGTATATAGTTGAAAATCTAGATTATATTAAATATGTATGGACATGTGAATTAAGGCCAAATTTTTTAAAATGAAGTTTATCCATAAACTGATGGTATTTGATATATAAACAACTAAAGAAATGGGTAGAAAGGTGCATCATCTAAACATCAATAATCATTTTAAAGAGCCTTCATAATTATTACATGTTTTTACTCCAGGAGCCAACCCTGGGAAAAGTAAGTATTATCAGATTGTTTTTGCCAATATGGGAACATGTAAGTAAATGGGAACATGAAACAGAAAAAACAAAAACAAAAACAAAAACTTAAGTGGTTTTCTTTAAGTCAATTAAAAATAAATGCTATCTATAAGATAAAAATTTAGATATCCCAAGTCTGTTCCTGTTTTTTAAAATTACACCAGCCAATCAGAAAATACTTACATGTTTAATAACCATCTTTTTTATTTCATTATCATTATTAATCCATTCATTGTCAAATAACACCAACTTTATTCCAAATATTTACCTTTGTCTTTTTGCTGTTTTCTTTTCCTCAGAGATGA
Organism: Nasua narica; assembly: GCA_028533885.1. Taxonomy (NCBI): domain Eukaryota; kingdom Metazoa; phylum Chordata; class Mammalia; order Carnivora; family Procyonidae; genus Nasua; species Nasua narica. Next base: position 166,299,343 of record CM052799.1, on the reverse strand, counting down.
TATATTATTGATCTATATGTTATGCTCACCCCTAAATTTATGGAAAGAATTGACATACTTTTAAATATTTATCAAGTACTCCTCAATTCAAGTGATTATTTTTAAGGTAGTGATTTTCTTTTTTCTTTTACTTATTTTTTAAAAAGGTTTTATTTATTTATTTTGAGAGAGAGAGAGAGAGCAAGAGCAGTGTTAGGGGCAGAGGGAGAGGAAGAGAGAGAATTTCAAGCAGATTCCACGCTGAGCATGGAGCCAACTTGGGACTTGATCACAAGACTGTGAGATCACGACCTGAGCTGAAATGAAGAGTCAGATTCTTAACTCACTGAGCCACCGAAGCACTCCTAAGATAGCGATTTTCTTTAGCAGGTCAGAAGTGGATCATCTGTTTCTTTGAAGTCTGATTTGTGTCCAGAATAGGCAGAGAGTAAACGTTTTATGTAAATTCATAGTCTCATCTCTTAACTCTATTGAGTATAGTTTTACTTCATCCAGAGGACCTTAAATCTTTCAACATCCAAAGTTAGCATTTGTTATTTTTTATGTATTACACTCTGTTACCTCATTTTAAGACTCTTTGTGATTCTAGTCAATAATGTTAATGCTTTTGGGTCCTCCAAAGAGTAGTAGATATTCACTAGATAAATATTAACCAAACGCATACTATAGCTGAAACCAAAGCTGGATATTGCAAAACAATCATATTCCAAATCATTTCCAAACCTTAAGATGTGTTTCCATCCTACTCCATCTAAGACTAATCCTGTGTCTCACTCTTTTTTAGAAGTTAAAATGGGTAGTTGGATTATGTAAAGCATTTCCTTCTTAAATTTTATGATAAAGTGCTGTAGCATACATACAGATCAAAAGTGTATGCTCTAGAACCAGGGAACTTAGTTAGAATCCCAGCTCTACCACCTCCAACTTCAGGCAAGATACCACATCTGGTGTCCGCAGTATTATTATCATAAAACATGGATCTCTGGGCGCCTGGGTGGCTCAGTTGGTTGAGCAACTGCCTTCGGCTCAGGTCATGATCCTTGAGTTCCGGGATCGAGCCCCACATCGGGCTCCCAGCTTCACGTGGAGTCTGCTTATTCCTCTAACCTTCTCTCCTCTCATACTCTCTCTCTCGCTTTCTCTGTCTCTCAAATAAGTAAATAAAAAAAAAAAAAATCTTGAAAAAAAACAAAAAAAACCCCAAAAAACAAAAAACATGGATCTCCTTCATAGGCTGTGTAATGGACAGAATCTGAGGTCATCCTCTCTGGTATCCAACTCCTGGTGCTTCATACCTTTGTATAATTACCTCTTTTGGTATGTGGGCAGGACCTGTGTTTGGTTCTAACCACGAGAATATGGCAAAGGTGATAAGATACCATTATAGTGATTACATTATATTATATAAAGATGTAAAATTCCTACAAAACTCTCTCCAGAGACTTACTCTTTTGTTGACTTTAAAGAACCATGTAGTCATGTTGGAAGACCCACTAAGCAAGAATGGTTTTTAGGAGTTGAGGCCTCTAGAAGCTGAGAGCAGCCTCCACCCAATAGCTAATATGAGGCCAGGGTTCTCGGTCTGACCCCCTCATGGGGAAGAATTCTGCCATCAGATTGAGTGAGCTTGGAAGCAAACTCTTATCTGGATGAGAACACAGCCCTTGTAACATCTTGATTGCAGTCTTGTGAGATCCCAAGTGGAGGATCAGCTAACCAAAACCCAGACACTTGAACCACCATGACTGTGAGATAAGAAATGTGTATTGTTTTAGGCCACAGAATCTGTGGTAATGTGTTACATAGGAATAGAAAACCAATATGATTGTGAGCGTATATATTTTTTTGTCCAATACAAAATACATAATGTGTACTCAATAAATACCTGCAACTGTTTCACCAACATGTGGTAAAGTTTCTTTTAACTCAGTTCAGATAATACCATGTACAGATAAATTCATTTTTTAAAGATGCAAATACTAAGATTTTCTTGCATACCTATTAACAATGAGAATGTTATAACCTTAACAAAACTAGTCAGAAGCCATGGAAGGGAAAATATTATTACAAAACTATATCTGAAATATTGAGAGGTAAATTTATATACACACAAGTGCATACATATTATATATGTCATTGCTTTAATCCACATGTGTATATTACATGTATATGCATATTATGTTTTCCTACATATTATGTATTAGACATGATACATATATGTTTGGGGGTATGTATTTGTGTATTTGGTTGGTTTTGTTTTTGTTTCTGTTTTTGTTCTTTCAATTATTTTTTTACTTCTAGACCTTATGCTGCCTGAGGTAGTGGCTCTAACTTGTGATTGTAACAGGAGCACAACAGTGGCATAGTATGTGGTGGGTAAGAAACATAAAATACTTTCTAAATGATTGACTTCATCAAAAGATGCATTTATACAGTTTAGTTAGAAGACAATTATTAAACAACAATTAGGATCCAAGGGGCACCTGGGTGGGTCAGTGGGTTAAAGCTTCTGCCTTCGGCTTGGGTCATGATCTTGGGATCCTGGTATCGAGCCCTGCATCGGACTCTCTGCTCAGCAGGGAGCCTGCTTCCCCCGCTCTCTCTGCCTGCCTCTCTGCTTACTTGTCATTTCTCTCTCTGTAAAATAAATAAATAAAATCTTTAAAAAAAAAAAACAATTAGGATCCAAGACATATGATACAAACTAAGGTTATACATAGTTTCAATAGGACTCTAATCTCTAAAAATTGTCTAAAAATAGAATCAGATATGCATAACCAAGCATTTACCACACGTTAAGTGCTAATAGATATATCACAGGTTAAAATACAGAATTTAGTGGGGCAACTTCTTGTTTGATTGGGCCAGCTAAAGCATTGTAGAAATGAGGATATGCATGAGAAGGAGGAATTCACAGGTTGAAGAAATTGGGAAAGAAGATAATTTTTTCCCCTTATGAAGATAAAGGTTAGAACCTTTACTGGCAAAGGGTCTGAAAGGGTATTGGACAAGTTATCATCATTGTGTTGGGTAGCTCCCTGGTACTCTTCTCATCTGGGAGAAAGGGAAAGTAAGGAAATACCAGCCACAGCCTCATACTTCCAAATGCACTGGTTTTTGGCCTGAAAATCCAGGCCTTTGTCCAGTTTACTTCAAAACTATTTTTGTTGTTTGTTTTTAGAAAAAAAAATATTCAAGAATTTTTTTTTCCTGTTTCTTTAATTTTGCTCTGCTTTCTAATCATGGTGTTACTCTTGAACAAACTTAACTACGAAATCACTTTTGAAGGCAGGAAATGGATATCTTCAAACCATCACAACTGTTTTCTGTCACTTTCTCTGGAGGATGACTAGTTCTTCACAATAAATTGTTCAAATCCTTTCTCCCGATTACCCTCCCTCCCTCCCCAAACTCCCATTGAACATTTTGAAATTCCTCATTGTGTTGTGAATTTTAGTTGATACGATATTGTCTCTTTGTGGTTTAGCCTTGTCACTACTTCTGGGATATGAATTCTTCAAATGTCTGAGTAGAATGAAGGATTTAGAGCCACAGCAGGTTGGAGAAGATATTTGAGCTGCAGTGTGATACGCTTGCTCAATGATCAGACTAAGTGATTATAATAAGGCCAGAATGTATTGATTTGTTTTTGCCTTTTTGTTCTATTTTCTAAAAATAAATGAATTATATTAATGTAAATATGTATTATAGTCATGTATGTAGTTTATATTTATCCAAGATGTTTGTCTCTCCCTCTCTCTCTTTCACACACACACACACACATACACACTCTCTCTCTCTCTCTCTCTCTCTCCAGGCCTTAACAGCATTACATTGCTCACTGTCCATGAAAAGACAAATGGATAACTTATAACCATAATTATACTTACTCACTGGTGTAATGAAGAGAATTAGGAAATGTGTACACAATAGCAGTGCAGGAGAGAGGAATCATAATTGGCAACTATTAATCTAATAGACAGAAAAAGAGACGGCTGGAATAATTAACACATGCTACACAGAGTGATCGTTTATGATAAGGATGACTGAAAAGACAGCAGCATTACTTAGGTTTCCCCACTGGCAAAAAAAGCCAGAGCAAAAACAAAATGAATCTTTGGCTCAGACAGCAAGCCAGCATGTTTACTGAGCTGGGGTGGAAGTAGCCTCTTTAGGAATCCATTTGGTGATTCTCTTTAACCCTGCATTTACAACGAAAGAATCACACATTCTTGTTTCTTTTCATAAAATCTGGCCAGCAGCACACTTAAAAAAATAATGTAAACTATATTTAAGACAACTTTGACCTTAAAATATAAAAGAGCCATTATTTTACCAGCAAAATGAATGTATTTGGAATAGCAAAGGAATTACAATTCAGGACATGCAAACTGTAGCAAACCATAGGCAAATCTACGGACCAAAAAAGAGGGAATTTTGTTTTATAGGGAAAAAGGAGAAGATTGTGAGGGTCCTTGAATAAAGTCTAGTGGAGGAAAGTGGGAGTTCAAGGTGGTAATAGTTTGGCATTGGATGAGTTGTGGTAGTTTCTCAGTGGCTGGGTTATTGCTGCACTGTTGCTGGGCCGGAAGAAAATCTTCCTTCCTTTAGCTGGAGTAGTACAATAAAATTCCTCCTGGCCAGGAACAGGAGATGTTTCTATGGAAAGTTTGTGCATGAAAGCTTCCCCTTCATGGAATTGTGCCTCCATTTTAAATGAAGTTTCCCTTCATTAATTTTCACAACATTTAGTTTAGAAAATATTTATCCCCGGGTATCATCTGAAGAAATGAAACCCCAGGCGTTTAAGAAACTTATGGGTGGGAAACCTGGGTGGCTCCCTTGGTTAAGTGGCTGACTGTTGATTTCAGCTCAGGTGATAGTCTCATTGGTCCTGAGATCAGCCCTGCCTCCGGCTCTGTTCTCAGTGGGGAGTCTGCTTCAAATTCTTTCTCCCTCTCCCTCTGCCCCTCCCCCCAATACTCTTTCTCTCTAAAATTAAAAACAAAAAGCTTACGGTTATTTGGTCTCTTTTGGTTTTGGACTAAAATATGTGTCTCATAAAAAATGTCACTACAAATTATTTTAATGACCTCTGGACAAATCGTGCATCACTCATCATCAATGGGGAGATTGAATCTATTCACATAGTGTATATTTGGAGCATGAAACGGACATTGCTAGGAAGGCCTCATACGACAGGTAATGATCACTTTCTTATCATTTTGATAATCTCTCTACCTATAAGTGAATAATTATAATCTAATGACATTCAGGACATTTTTGAGTTGTATTTTTGCCAGTTTATTATTTTGAATAAGAAATGTGTCATGAAAAATATGAGGCAGGCTTGAGAGAAACATTATTAGAATGCTTTAAGCTAATCTTATGAAAAAAACAATCTATATGAATCATTAGATAGGAATAGTTCAAATATATCTTCAAAATTCTACTGACAAATTCTACTGACTTTTACATTTTTCTTAAGTATTATTGAAATGCCTAATGGCCACCATAGATATTTCTCATTATGTTCTCATATCGTCTCCAGTATTTTGTTTCCAAAAATCAATTTATGAACATTGAAAACTAGCAATATTAACTAGGAAAAAAAAAGTTCAACTTTGCTCTCCGAAAACAACTTTTAATTTCTATCTTCTCAAGAAATAGATACCACTATACATAATTTTCATGACGACTTGGTTACATTATAAAGATGTAAAATTCAAACAGAACAAGTACTATTAATTGCTCTGAAATTTCTATTCATCTTTGGCTCCACAATTAATCACAAACAATTTTGTAAGGGAAATTAAAATAGGGCATCCAAAAGCAGGATACTCTTCATTTTTAAAGTTGAAATATATCTACTTTGGTAATGTTTATACTTATTTTCTTATAACTCCTGACCAATTTATTTGTGTTTGGCTCGTTTTGAACTTAACTACTATGCTTTCGTCCCACCAGCCTCAGTAACCCTTTTTCCAGATTATTTGCTCTTTCATCTCCATGGGTTATTGAATTTGGCATTTAAATCTGTGTAATAAAAATAAAATGGATATATTAAATATTCTTGTGCATTTACTCGATCACTTTCCAATTAAAGAAAATAGGGGGGCGCCTGGGTGGCTCAGTGGGTTAAGCCTCTGCCTTCGGCTCAGGTCATGATCTCAGGGTCCTGGGATCGAGCCCCACATCGAGCTCTCTGCTCAGTGGGGAGCCTGCTTCCTCCTCTCTCTCTGCCTGCCTCTCTGCCTACTTGTGATCTCTCTCTCCGTCAAATAAATAAATAAAATATTTAAAAAAAAAAAAAAGAAAATAGGACTACTGAATTAAGTCGAAGCACATTATTTCTCCCATGAAACAAAACTTTTCATTTATATTTTCCATACTCATCAACATGAATGCTTTCTTCTAGATACACTGCATTATGTGCTGTTATCCTGCATAAAACCCATTGATTGCAGCTTCCTTTACGTCGCTATCCTGTGCTAATCTGTGAAAGTGCTACAATTTCCTCAATGCCTATTCAAATACCATTAATTCATACAGACTGTCCTTATTTCACCCCAACACAATGTGACACATTTTTGCTGATCTCTTCCTAAAGCAGTTTTCTGTTTAATCATGAAACTCTTAATACTTTGTGTTTCTTTGTTTTTTATTTCCTTGTTGTTCTTCTCTGTTTGCTTGTTTTTATCCCCTATAAAAAAGACATTATTTTCTTTTTTTTTTTTAAGGGAAATAAGCAAGGCCTTCACCACATTAATCCTCTATTTCTTGTCTCTAAAACAGGATAAATTATAATTTACTGCACATTTCTTTTTTTTTTTTTTAAGATTTTACTTAATTGACAGAAAGAGACACAGTGAGAGGAGGAACACAAGCAGGGGAAGTGGGATGGGAGAGGGAGAAGCAGGCCTCCCACCCAGCAGGGAGCCTGATGTGGGGCTTGAACCACAGGAGCCTGGGATCATAACCTTAGCCAAAGGCAGAAGCCCAACGACTGAGCTACCAGGTGACCCTTATTGAACATTTCCTATAAGCTAGATACTGTGGTAATTACATACATTATCTCTTTTGCTTTTTAAAAAAATCCCATAAAATCATTACCAATATTTCTGTTTTGCGATCTTCCCAAAGTTTTGATTCAAGATTGAAACTCGTCTTTGTTGACTCCAATGTTCCTGATATTAACTACTGGTCACATTTTCCTACCTACACCACCGATTCTAAATTGAAATATAAGTATAATGGTTTATATTTTAAATAATTATTTTCATATTGCTTGAAATAACCAATAAAATTACTTATACAACTTATCCGATGTTCCTTATATATAATTAAATGTAGTCAACAAATAACCTTTTTAAAAATTGTACTATAGGGTGCCTGGGTGGCTCAGTTGGTTGAGCAACTACCTCCTCTCAGGTCATGGTCCTTGAGTTCCGGGATCGAGCTCCACGGGGAGTCTGTTTCTGCCTCTAACCTTCTCTCCTCTCATGCTCTCTCTCACTTTCTCTGTCTCTCAAATAAATAAAATCTTTAAAAAAAAATTGCACTATAGTTATGGGCCCACCAGAGAACTGAAGTCACAGGGCAAACTGCCAAATAAAAAAATTTGGAGAGTCAAACATAGCTAGAGAGTTGTAACTGAGATTTGCTCATGTGAAACAGAAACCACTGGAGCCATAAACAGGTAGGATATTTGTGTAATTTTGATCAAATGCTGGAGGCTGAGTATGGACTTGTCTGAGATTGCATCAGGTGCTGCAGTTTCAGCATTTTTGTCTTCACACACACACACACACACACAGACACACACACACACACACACACACACACACACACACGAACTTTCCTTACTGGACCTCCGTCAGTTTCTTACCTTAAAGATTGAGCGAGATTCCCTCCTGGACCCAATAGGAACAAGGAAGAGTGACCATTATTAAATAACCCTAGAGGCTTCTTCATATGAAAGGTGCACTCTCCAGTTCATGGGACTTGCCAAGAAACTGATGTTGAAACCTTATCCCAACTGGGAATAGATTTTCTTCCCCATTCAAATCTTCTCTGAATTTCGTGAGTCATCTGAAGAGAGTGGCAGGAACATACTTAGCGAGAGACAAGGCTTTAAGACAATAGACTGCAGCTAGGGAACACAGTAAAGGACAGATAAGAAAATATATATATTTATACAACAAGAGGAAGGTCAGAAATACTAGTGAAGGCCACAGTCTTGAAATACTGACTCACTAAAAGACTGATTTAATTGAAATATTATGGATACTTCTTGTAAAAATGAGTAATGGGATACCTCACCGAAAGGAAGTTTCAGCAAGGGGAACTCTCACATCTTACTACTGGTAGTCAACTGCAGACCCAACAGGAGGACACTGCCTTGACCTTGCCTGTGGATACTACTCTACTATTCCAACTAGAGAAAGAGAAGCTTTCCTTATCTCCTGCCCACTCCGTGGACTCCCACTGAGCAACAGCTCAGCCAAAAAAGAGAGCCACTAAACTTCAATCTCTAAACCAGTTTACTCCACTGGGCTTTTAGTTTACAAAGGCCTTCCCAACTTAACACTTTTTCTCCTTAAAGTGTAGCTTTTCTTCATTCCATGGAGTTGACTCTGATATTGCCACAATTTGTTTGTCCCATATGCAATTCTCTTTAATTCCTGTATAAAGCCATCTTTTGTTGGTAAAATAACTGGCAGTTTTTTGTTTGTTTGTTTTTGTTTTAATTTTAGAGTAAGAGAGAGAGAGCAGGAGAGGGGCAGAGAGAAGAGAGAGAGAATCTTAAGGGGGTTCTACACTCATCATGGAGCCCAACATGAAACCTTATCTCACAATGCTGAGATCATGACCTGAGATGAAATCAAGAGTTGGAAGCTTAACCTTAGAAAGGAAGAAAAATAAATAACTTAGATTTCCATCATATAAGATAGTAGAAAGATGAACATATTAAATGTAGGGTGAATGAAATTTGAAACGGGAAATCAATAGAGAAAAATCAATAAAATCAAACCTTGTGTCTTTGAAAAGATCAATAACATTGATAAATCTCTAGTCAAAATTACAGAAAAAAGAGAAAGTACACAATTTCTAGTGTCAGAAATATATGAGAGGTGATCTCTATTGGTTCAATAGACATTGAAAAGAAAAAAAAGAAAATACTATAAACAACACCATGGTCACAGACTTGATCTTAGATGAAATGGACCAATTCCTTGAAAGACACCTTTGAAAATTTCTTAAAAAGTTCAACCAATTTCACCATACATCCAGAAATTGTGCTTTAAGGTATTTACCAACTTACTTAAAAATCTATGTCTGCACAAAACCTACATGAGGAAGTTTATGGCAGCTTGTTTAATAACTGAAAAAAAAAATGGGAACCTAGAAAATATCCTCCAATGAATAAATAAATGAACCACAGTACATTGCTAAAATGTAATAATATTCATCTAAAAAAGCAATGAAGCAGCACCTGGGTGGCTCAGTAGGTTAAAGCCTCTGCCTTTGGTTCAGGTCATGATCTCAGGGTCCTGAGATGGAGCCCTGCATCAGGTTATCTGCTGGGCAGGAAGCCTGCTTCTCCCTCTCTGCCTGCCTCTCTGCCTACTTGTGATCTCTCTCTCTCTCTCTGTCAAATAAATAAATAAAATCTTTAAAAAAATAAAAATAAAAAAGCAATGAAATATTAAATCAAATCATGAAAAAGCACACATGAATCTTAAATGCCTATTACTAAGTGGAAAAACCAGGCTGAAAATGTTGCATTCTTTACTACATTTATATGACATTCTGAAAAATGCAAAGGCATAGAGTTGTAAAGAAATCAATGGAAAACAGAAGTTTGGGAAGGAAAGAAGTAGTGATTAAATGATATACAGAAAATTTTTTGGAAAAGTTAAATGATTTTGTATGATACTGTATTGGTGGATACATGCTGAGACCATGCATTTGTCAAAACTCATTAAATGTTAACACCAAGAGTAAAGCTTAATGTACAAACATTTTAAAAATAAATCCGTTAGGAGATTAGAGAAACCCAGGATGGAATTCAGACTCCGAAAAAAAAGATCAAATAATATTACAAATGTATGAAGTAGCCTCATAAAAGTTGAGGGAGGGATAGTTGACACAAGTAATTTTAGAAATCAGTGGAGCCTATAGGACTAAAAGCAGGAACCATACATAAGCACTGTACTCTCGTTGAAAAAATTCTGTCCATAACGGGTATGGGTTATCCATTCTGAAACCATTATGCAACTACACTGGAAATGAATGTTTAAGTAAATGGATAGCATATGATGAGAACAGGTTCCTCACTATTAGAGTAGGAGATTAAAAACAAAGGGAGAAGGCTGAAATGATTCACATGGTATCAATTAGGGCTGGAGACGTCAATATAAAGATATAAAGATGTATGCTGGTTTAATACAGATACAGAAGACACACAGGGAAATATTAATAGACAGGCATATACATACACAGTTGAGTACACCCATGTATGTTCTTGTTCTGTCAGCTGAGAAGGCCTAGAAGCCATGAAACCCTCATAGCAGTAAACATTCTTTATATCCAGATACTCTTTTCCACCATTCTCTAATAAAATGAGCTACAGAATCTTGAAGAAATGGCATATTTTAGGGTTTGGAACATCTTGTATTGCCATAAAGAAATGAAGTGCTCAAAAATTTATAGCACAGAGAAGAGACATAGGTGACAACTAAAAGATCCCCCAATGGCCACAGCTGGACAAATTCACTGCAACAAATAGTGTTGGATCATAACCCACAGTGTAAAATAAACATACATGAGTAATACTGATATAAATAAATAACTGAATGTCTAAATAGGTGAGAATAGACATATCTCTTTTGCAGAAAACTCCCAAATAATTTATGTAGAAATTGCCCTGAAATAAATAGAGCGTAATTCTCTACATCACCCCCCCCCCAAGTTTGGGCAGTGCTTTGTGACTTTCTGCCAATAAATATAGAATGTAAGGGGTAAAGTAAATTTACAGTGAAGAAACCTGTGAAACACTACCCTAGCCAGGTGATCCAGGTTAGCATGAATAGTGATGTCATGATAGTGTGTGCCCTTGATATAATATGATGAAAATGGCGCTTTTTCTCTGTGATCTTCCTTTCAAAAGAAAACAACACTAACACCAACATAACTCTAGTCTAATCAGGAAAATCACAAACTTAAATTGAGGGACAATTTATAAATTATCTGACCAGTACACTTCAAAACTGTTAAGGTTCTTAAAAACAAGAAAAGTCTGAAAAACTGTCAGAGGCAAGAGGAGCCATAGAGTATAACACCTAAATGTAAGTTGACATGATAGATCAGAATCTGGAACAGAAATGAGACTTTAGGTAAAATGAAGAACATATGAATGAAGTATGGACTTTCATTAATGATAATCTATTAATATTGGCTCATAATTGAGAAAAATTATCTTATAAATGTAACCTATTAAAAATAGGGGAAACTTCATTAGATATATGGGTATTCTTTGTACCATACTTCCAACTTCTATGTAAATCTGAAAATATTCTAATCTCAACAGTGTATTTGAATAGACAAATGACTTGAATAGACACTTCCCATGGGAAAAGTTATGGATGACAAAGAAGTATATGCAAAGTTTCTCAAATGTACTGATCATTAAGAAAATATAATTAAAAATACAATTAAAGACTACTTCTCTTCTACTGAAATGACCAAAATTAAGTACAAAAAAATAAGTATATTGCATATCACATGATGGTAAGGATGTGGAAGAGTCAGATCTCTCTTACACTGCTGGTGGGATTTAAAATGAATAATTTTGAAAACCAGTTTGGATGTCTCTTTGAAATTAATCATTCAGTGACTACCTGATCCAAATATCCCACTCCTAGGTATTCACTCTATCTACCTTTTCAGTGGTTATAACCACTATGGGTTAAGTAGTAATTTTGAAATCGCTCTCTCTCTCTCTACCTCTCCTACAAAATTTATTTTCTTTTAAGATATACTTATTTATTTTACAGGAGGGGAGGGGCAGAGGGAGAGAACATCAAGTAGACTCCCTGGAGAGCATGGAGCTCAATCTGGGGCTGGATCCCACAACCCATGAGATCATGACATGAGTTGAAACCAGGAGTTAGTTGCCCAACTGACTGAACCACTCAAGTACCCCCTCCTCTATACAATTTAAACCGTTATGCTACAAGAAGTATTATTAAAAACAAATGATTTTGTTACAAGGACAATACACTAATTTTCTTTCGAAATCAAGCCTGTAATTCCTTCAGGAAAATGTAGATGTATTAAATGTAAACTAGGAAAAATCTGAGAGATTACTCAGTAAATTGCACTCACTTTATAAGTAGGGATACTTAGAGAAAAGAATATTTAAATGGCCTGTCCTAATTCTTACATGTAATGACAGTAGAAAAATAATTAACATCCAGACCTTCTACTTTCTCTTCTTATACCTTGTAGAACTACCAGTGGAATACAATAGTTAATCTATATATTCATCTTAAAGTGACGTATTACTTGATTTCTATGTTTTTGAAATTTTTACATATGATATCACATTATATTTACTGATTTGCAGCTTTATTTTTTCATCCATGTTGGAAAGCACTTAAATGCATTCATTGCATTTATTTAATTATTTTATAGTGTCCCATTCAGTTTATAACACAAATAAAGTTGAACTCTAATCTTATGTGCAGCTTCTTCTTGCAGAGTATGTTAAAACTGTTATTTTCAGTGGAGTGGAGAGAGAGGGCAAGAAGTGAGAAGAAGTTGGTACTTGGAAAGTACCTCATTTTGGAACCTTGTTACACATCTTCTTATTCACATATGTAAGATATGTAAAGATATTCCTGGGAATAGAACAGTTGTTTCATAGGTATATGCCTCTGTAAATTACTAGATAAAGCCAATTGTCTTATAAAGAGTTTTTTCCAGTTTAAACACACAACTGTAGTATATCAGAGTTTGTGGTTCTTTGTATTGATCCACACTGGTATACATCCTACACATCAATGTGAAAAGAACTTAACTGTGAAGATGGGCAAAACATCAGAACAGGATATTCATGGAAGAGGAAACTGCCCAATAAATTAATAAATATTTCTTAAATTTAATTTAATAGTTGTGTATTTAATAATACACAATAATAATACACAACAAATAATAATATACAAAAAATACACAACAATAATAATAATAGTTGTGTATTTAATAGTTGTGAATATGAATATATGATCATAAGATCCTCTTTCATATCCATTACACGTGAAACAATACCAAATGTTAAATATAATTTTAAATGTTCAGTTTCAAAATATTTGCTTTGTTAGTCAAGTAGCGACAAAATATTTTAAAATATACTGTGGAACTTAAGCACAAAGTGCCCTATCTTAATAAGTCCACATCTTTTGATCTTGGGCAATTAATCTTTCTGTCTCAGTTTCTCCCACTGAAAATGGGAATTTTAGTATCTATCTCATGTTTTCATGAGAATTAAATGAAAAAAAAAAAAAAAGAAAATATGTGAAGAGCTTGTCCAACACCAGGAGCAAAAAGTAAATGTTAGCCAAGATTTTTAGAACTATCATCATAATTTCTTTTAGAAATTTTTAGAACTATCATCATAATTATTGCTAATAAATACCAATTCAGTTAATGAAGATATGAATGACAATTTTCTCTTTCAGCTACACCAATCCTGAAGAGTATACCTATTGTGCTTTATTGTTGAAATTTATTTGGGTAAAATTGACAATGGGCTGAAATTCTTCAATAAGCAAAGAAGGCAGAGAAATAAACTATTGCTAGCTTAAATTCTTGCAGTTATTCAAAGGAACACTGTAGTGAAAATCATATATAAATCCTCTGTGGTGAAGTTTGGTAGCTGTCTTGTTGATGATTATTTAATATAAATTTCCTGCATATCACTAGAGTCTCTGTCTTAGTTTTAAAATACTCCCTCCTGGAGAGCCATGAATCTTTGAGAAAGTAATTATATTTCATCATAAATAAAGCATAGAATCACTAAAGATTAAACAAAGACATTTACTTACTATGTGCATGTGTAAAAGCATGAGTGAATGCATAGATGGTTTCACAAGATGTAGAAAGACATGCGTACATACATACACATACATACATACATACATATATAGTTTAGAAGAATCAAGTAGTTCCTGAGAAGGAACAATTTTAGTTACAATCCATACATGTTGATATCTAACATTTATAGAATTGTTACAAAGTTCCATACAGTATGCTAAGGTTTTACATAAACTATTGTAGTTAAATATCAAAAGAGTTCTATGACAGAAACACTATTGGTTTCCCTCATTTATAAATAAATAAACTGAGGCAGAAACAGATTCAACAATTTACTCAAGACCCTAAGTAGTGAGGAATGCCTGCCTGGGTGGCTCAGTCAGTTAAGCATCTGCCTTCAGCTCAGGTCATGATCCCAGGGTCTTGGGTTTGGGCCCTGCATTGGGCACCATGTTCAGTGGGGAGCCTGTTTCTAACTATGCCTGTTCAACCTGTCGCTTCCCCTGCTTGCATGCTCTTTCTCTCTCCTTCTCTCTCTCTCACAAATAAATAAACAAAATCTTAAAAAAAAAAATGGCTGTAAGTAATGAGAGGAGAGCCAGGATCAGTTCCCTGTTCTTTCAGCCCCAAAAGCCATGGTCTTAATCACATTTCATTTCTTGACTATACTGACAAAAATGACTAAGTCATCTAAAACATTTCCCATGTAATATTAAACCTAAAAATTGTCAATTCTTAGACATTCAATGTTTAGACATAAAGATACTTAGATATCTTGAAGATTTTGGCCTTATTCCTTAATAAATCAAAGAAGGTCCTGATGATAGAATTCAATCCCTAAATAATTTGAAATTTCAAAAAGAAGCACAGGAGGTAGGGAAGTAAAGAAGGGAGGGAAGGGAAAGAAAGGAAAAAAGGAAAGGAAAAATTTAAACGTCTCAGTGTCTATTTTCTGAAATGTGTACAAATACTCTAAATTGTGTTTATTGTCCAATTAACCAGAATCATAAAGAAAATAAATTAAACTTAACTTATTAGCAATAGGAACCTTAAAATAGAATCAGGATTCATTTTGGTTAGAATTCTGTCGATGACTGAGATGTGTGAAAGTACAGTATGTGGAATAGTTTCTCTGGATATTGATTTCCTACTTCATGAAAAAAGAAGATTGACTTACATTATGCTTCCATTCTAGTATAAAATCTATGATTTTTTCCCACATATTATGTTGGAGGTGGGGGGATGGGAAGTAAGAGACTGACACAAAGAATGTTAAGAAAATAAATGGACTAGTGAATCCATAATTATTTTTATGACTACCACAGGGCATAATGAAGAATCACTGTGATTTTACTCTACAGAAATTTCAATGCTCTCTGTTGTGCTGAGCATTAGGGAAAAAAAATTATACAAGTGCCAGTTCCTACATTTACAAATCTATACAGACTAATTAGCAATTAAATGGAAATTTTAATAAATGCTATGAATCAAGCCTAATTGTATATTCTGTCAGCTAGCTCTGATGTGAGAAATGCCATTCCATACTTTTTCTCTATTACTCTGAATAATTGAGAATAAAGTGGGTGTGAATTGCATAACACTTCCTCAGTACTTCAAAAACATCAAGGAAATTCACAACTCTTCCATCACTGTGAAAACATTAATCAATTTTACATTTTCATAGATATGAATATGAAACCAAGCAGATGATAAAAATATGTCCTATTCTGAATTATGTCACAGTAAAACGAATACATTCTCACAGAGAAGAGAAATTAAACTTCAAAGATAACATATTTATGTTCATGCTCCAGGCACCCTAGACTATAGTCCATGCAGTAATCATCATTATCACCATCATCATCATCACAGTATAAAAACACAGTTGAACATAATAGATTATCCATTTGTATCCCATTTTATAAATTATAATGGTATGAATTAGGAAGACATCATTTGATAGGCAAATGACACAATAACATGCTTTTATATTTAGTTGTTGAATGATGTTCTATAAAAAAGAAATACTATTCCATCGAAAATGATGGCATTATTATACCAATAGTCAATGATTAGTCCTTTTCCTTATAATTCCAATTATTTTTATTAAAATATGAATTTCAAAAAAATAAGATCAAGACATACTGTTTTATAATACATTATTAATATAAGAAGTAACCTGGTTTCATAGATAAAGCTTTATCTTGGAATCAAAGAAAATGTCAAATACAAAACTTTCCATTTAGGCCCTTAGAGACTTTGAGCAGACCCTGTAAACATTCAGGGTCTTCATGTCCTCATAGATAAAGAATAATAATTTCTACCTTAAAAGTAGTAGTAAGGATCTTTGAAATATCTTCTAAATAAGTTTTAGATTTTAAACCACAAGATAAAAGTAAAATATTTTTAGCATGCTGATCCCAATGCTAAATTATTTAAAATAAGTTGGAATTCATTTGGTCAAACCAATGTAACTTAGTGGCTACATTGCTATAATTAGTAGCAAAGAGTCAGGTGGTACATAATATTAGACATCATTTTTTCTCTTCTATTGTTATTCTTACTTGGGATTATTATTTTTTGGTTAAATTTCTAATATGTCTGTCTGTAATAATGCATTTATAAATATTTAAAATAGCTGTGGAATTCTGTTTATTCAAGTACAAAGTTACCCGTGCATTAACTACAGTTTTGTAATGTTAAAGTTAGGCTTGAAACATTCAGTATCTCCATTTGTGAATCCCTTCATAAAAATTTAATAATGTAGCATGTAAATTGGCCTAAGTAAATTTGTAAAATACAGTTCAAACTTTCCACTATTTGTTATTTTTCTTAGTTTTCATGCCACATCTTTTTTTAAAGATTTGTTTATTTATTTATTATTGGGGGGGAGCAGAGGGAGAAACAGAGAAAGAGAGAATCTCAAGCAGACTCCCCTTTCTGTGTTCAGTCCTTTGCAGGGCTGGTGGAGTTGATCCCATGGCCCTGAGATCATGACATGAGCAAAATCAAGAGTCAGATGCTTAACCGGCTGAGCCACCCAGGCACTCCCTCATACCACATCTTTTAAGTCAAAGATTTCTGTCATTTTGATTTGAAAATTTGATGATTTATTCTTTTATTACCAAATTTTAAGGTTATCTCCTTAGCTCATGCTACCATGAGCGTAAAAAGGATTGATAATAGTACAGTTTACTATTCCACAGTAACATGAAACTTTAACATAAAGTTCCCTGAATCATGAAACTACCCTAATCACATTACAATAATTATTAAGTAGCATATACTCTTAATAGAGGTGTTTTTAAGTTTTCATTTTTTTATTTTGTTGTGTTTTGTTTTTTAATGTTAACGTTACAGGAAGATAGATAAATGAAAAGAATATAGGGTTTGAAAAGGAATGTAGTAGTCTTCAAGCCAGCTCTCAATGAACCTCATCTTTTGTTATTCAAATCTTTATGAAGATCCCTTTCACAATGTATTGAAGTTGATCTGTTTGACGAATATAATATGGCATAAGTGAAGGCATATGACTTTTGAAACTTGGTTATAAAAACATAGTGCCTTTTCTGGTTTCAGGTTTTTTTTTTTTGGTAAAATTAAGATAAAACAATTTGGTTTTCTATATTAATTAAATGAAATTAGTTTTTTGCACTACATATTTTGAAACATAACAAATGAATTATATTTTCAGTTATGTTTCAGTTATAAAGCATCCAATTATTTTCAAAAAAGATTGAAAAATTTATTATGTTTAACAAAAATAAAAGACGATATTTCATTCTTCATTTCTAAATCATGACCTATGTTGTTTCTCAAATGGAATATTTTATTAATATAGCAGATATTAAAAGTTTCTTTTAGAAACTATGAAATAAAGTTAATTTTTGCTCAAATGAAATTAAATGAAAATAAAATTAATTTTATTTAACCTTATTCTTAAGAGGAAAATGAAACTTAAAACTACAAAGAAATACTAATTTAAACTTACTAAACAGATGAAAATTAAAGTGTTTGACATACTAAGCATTAGTTAAGCTAAGGACCTTAGACTATTATGAAGGCAATGTGGTAGGCAAAATCAATGTGGAAGTGATTTGAAGTTATCAGGTAAAATTGAAGCAGTAATCTCATTCAATGTCCTTTAAGAACTTTTTGTTCAAATATACATGGAGATATGGCTCAAAATACCTCTAACAACATTTACAATAGGAAAAGTCTGGAATAAGTAAATGTCCACAAAAAATAGCAAAACGAATAATGGAACACTCATAGGATGAACTATTAAATCCTGATAAAGAGCAAATGAACTGTAGCTGTGCAAATTCATGTGACTCTCAGGAGATAATGTTGAGTGAGGGAGCAAGTTGCAAAATATCACATACAGTTACATTTCATGTATTGAAACTTCAAGAATATGCAAAACTAGACAAGTTTTCTTTGGGTGTGATGAATAAGCCTATATAAGGAGACACAGACAAGATACTCTAATGCTACTAGTAATGTTCTGTTTCTTTTGCAGTGTAGCATGTAATTGATATTCTCTCTACATTCTCATCACACAGGTTTACATATTTATTGGATATATATTTATGTATGTAACTATGTGTCTATATTATTTACTTATAATTCTTTAAGTAAAAGTATATAGACAATGGGAATTTGAACCCATGTGTTTTTTTTTTAAAGATTTTATTTATTTATTTGAGATACAGTGAGAGAGAGCATGAGAGGGGAGAATGTCAGAGGGAGAAGCAGACTCCCCGTGGAGCCAGGAGCCCGATGTGGGACTCGATCCCAGGACTCTGGGATCATGACCTGAGCTGAAGGCAGTTGGTTAACCAACTGAGCCACCCAGGCGCCCCTGAACCCATGTTTTGTAGAAACAAATCATACATACTGTGGACTATACCAGAATAGCTAAAATATTTTTAAAAAGTAATTCATGATAAAGAATGAAGTATATGTACAGATGAAAACCAATAGGAATCTCTTAAACTATAAATACAGAGTGAATATGACTTGAAGAGAACAGATGTGAAAGCAGCTAAGAGAGGGAAAACTCAGTTTAAATAACTTCGGTGAAATACAGATGGACATCAATACACAATCAAGGTGACAATCCCAGAACAAGGCATCAGAAAAATCAAAACAAAAACAATTCATACAATGTTAGGTTGTATTTAATAATGACGAGTGTGAGTCGTATTTTGGCTTCACAGGACAAGAAAAACGTAATTGCTAGAGGCAAAGGAAGAGAAGAGGTAATGTAGGAAGAGAAAAAGAGGAAAATAATAACTCTCCCAAAATTCATAAGGATAAGTAGAAATGTAGTATTTAGAAGGATAAAATAAGAGTTATTTACTATAAACTTTTCATGTATATATTGTTAAAATTTAATTTATAACCATGGAACATTAGAGGGGTTTCTTTAGGAAATAGAGGAGAAAACAAATACCTAACTAACCACAAGCATTTAACACAGGAAAAAAGTTATGACAGTTGAAACCTAAAGACAAGGCATTGCCAGACTCACCAAAGTAGATGCTGACCTTCTGTATCAGTAGAGCATGAAATTATGTGTTCTGTACACTTTTTTCATAATTCTTATAGCTTCCTCAGACAAGATCATACATGAGTATGACTGTAATAAAATGTTTAAGCAGGACATTTATCTTTGTTTTAGGAGCATAAATCAAGAGTACAAAAAGAAGCTCTCATAGGAGTCATCTACATTAAATAATGCACCACTATTTTATGGTTAATATGCTATCGTAGTCACAGATCATAAAACATAACCATGCTTATCAGCAGAGTTATGGTTATCTTTCCAAAACCTTGAGATATAAGTATCATATGTAGGACCAGCCCTTGGGCCAGATCATTTTAAATGGGTCAAAGGTTTTTTTTTTTAATATTTAACCTCAAAATTATCTGAAATTGCATAGTATTTTTAAAATTACAAATGCTTCCACACCTATACAATATTCATCATTCTGCTATTCTCATAGGCTTCCTTAGATGGCCATCAGCACTACCCATGGAAGGAGCAAAGCCAAGGATTGGAACAGAGATTTTACTCAAAACCCGTATGGATCTTCTGTGAGCCATCCCTAAAGCAGTCAAGGGATAAGATAAATAATACTTGTAAGCCTGGCCCAAAGTAATTACATGATACAGACTGTATGACAGTCATTTTTGTTAAGCCACTTGGGATATTATTAAAGAAAAACAACACAAAAGTGAACTTTAATGATGTTAGAACTGTAAGTCCAGCATACCACATCCTGCCTCCAGCAACCTTGCCACTCTGGGCAGCTGCCTTGGGGGCTTGCTCTAAAACCAGTCCTGCTAGATTTAGCAGAAACACTGGAGAGACTTTCAGGAGATTTATGCACTGTAAAATTTTAACATTTAAGTCTGGAACATCTTCCAAAATGAGCTTATGTTTCTGTCTTTTCAAGAAACAGTAGTAAAAATTCCATCATATTACATCGAACATTCTGGAAGCTGTATATATATATTTTTCTCTTTAGGTAATGCCATGAGTGTGCTACTTTAGAATTTATTCTTTGAAGCAAACCACCCACCTCTTTCCTCCACCACTATTTAGAATATATGAAATTTATTTCATATTAGCCAATGTGAATTATGAAAAATATTGACAAAAAACAAAACTATGAAAACCAATTTCACTATCTCATCTGTTCACCTCAGAAATCTAATTATCTGAGAAAATTGGTTTGTTCTCTGAGTTCAACTCTGCATTTGGCTGTAGACTAGCTAGAGAGAGTAGTCTTAATTTTTCTTGCTTTTAAGAAAATAAAACTTTGATGTTTTAGAATCAATTTTGGATCAGGAATAAATTTTTAACCAGCAAATTCTCCAAGGTTGATGTCTGTTTCTTTATTTCTTACTAGTCTCAGAACAAAACATCTACTGCCTGATTGTTCTGATTGACCGTTCTTAGCTCAACTTCTAAAACAGCTATTTTCTGATTCCTTCTTTTCAAATAATTGTTTTTTTTTAATTTTTAAAAAAATATTTAAAGTATATTTTGCTCCTTCATTTTTAATTAAATGATTTTGATAATTAAAAAGTAGTGTATAGTATATAATTCTATATCCCCCTTCATATATTTTCAATAAATTCTATTTATGAAGCCTGTAAATAAAGCCAAATGCAACCATATTAAATACACATATATAAAAGTTTTAACAAATGTATGTATCCCTGTATTCATGGCCACAACAATGAATACATAGACTGTTACACCCCATCTCATTTAAAGCCCCACACCATCCTTCTACCTCAGCAAATGACTGATCAGCTTTTTCCACTACACCTTACACTTGCTTATTTTTAGTCTGGTTGGTTTTAGAAATTCATATAAATGACAACATACATTATGTACTCTATTGTATATGGCATTTTTTAGGATATTGTCTGTTTTAAATCTTTCATAAATAGTATATTAAAATTTCAGTGTTACAGGTTTATTGCTTGTACATAGATACATGGTAAAATTTTATGTATTAACCTAATATCTTGCAATATTGCTTAACCCACTTATTATTCCAGCAACATTTTTGTGTATTCTGTAAGATTTCATATACACACATCAATGTCATCTATGAATATAGATAAGTTTTTTTGTTGTTGTTTTGTCCTACTGTAATAGCTAGTATATCTAATACTAACATCTAGTAATAGCAAATTTAGCTAGTATATTTTGTATCTGCTGCTTTGTACATTTATTACTAGTTTTGATAGGATGATGGACATTGTAAATGTTATGGGTTGACTATCTGGATTTAATTATCTCCTTTAAAGAGTGTGGGGTTTGGGGCACCTGGCTGGCTCAGTGGGTTAAAGCCTCTGCCTTAGGCTCAGGTCATGATCTCAGGGTCCTGGGATCAAGCCCTGCATTGGGCTCTCTGCTCAGCAGGGAGCCTGCTTCCCCCCCTCTCTCTGCCTGCTTTTTTCTGCCTACTTGTGATCTCTCTCTGTCAAATAAATAAATAAAATCTTTTTAAAAAAATAAAGAGTGTAAGGTTTGTTTTAACCTGCAGGTACTTGAGGATTATTTTGATTTCTTTGAAGCCTAGTTTTAAGCATTACTATGGAAAGTATAGATTAGTCTTCACTTCAGGAATATTTCAATTCTACTACTAAGATCTTATCCCTTTGTGATCTCTAATGTATGACCAGTTTAACCTTTAAAGGAGTTCTCCATTGTGCCTGGTTGGAGCTTGAATGTACCTCTTTTGCTTCAACTCTAGAAGTTGTTCATATTACAAATTCCTTGTGGTTCTTTGCGTAGCCTTGTTGAGCTTCTCCCTATAGCTGAATGGTCAAGAACCCAGCAAACTCATATAAATAAGGCAAACTTTATTTAAGTATCTGTAGCTGTTTCTGTATCTTCCTCCTTTATTGAACTCTGTCCCACAACTTCCGGTTATATTACTATCCCCTACACCTTAATCAGAATATCTGTCCTCTCAATTAAGCAAGATCCCTAGGTTCTTTAAGATTTTCCCTCCCTGCTTCCTTCTCCAAATATTTTACCCAGGTATAAAGTTAGGTTGGTCATTGGGTTCACATTGCTTGTTTCTTTTTCTCAGATCCCAGTCACAATCTGCCTAATGTTTAATGTCAGAAAACTATCATTGTATATATTTTGTTCAGTTCCTCATTGTTTACAGTGGACATTGAATCTGGTCTTTGTTAACACCCTAATTTTCTTTTCTTTTTTTTTTTTTTTTAAAGATTTTATTTATTTGACAGAGAGAGAGATCACAAGTAGGCAGAGAGGCAGGCAGAGGAAGGAGGGGAAGCAGGCTCCTCGCTGAGCAGAGAGCCTGATGCAGGGCTCGATCTCAGGACCCTGAGATCATGACCTGAGCCGAAGGCAGAGGCTTTAACCCACTGAGCCACCCAGGTGCCCCAACACCTTAATTTTTATTAGATGTAAAATTTGACAAATGGACACTGGTCACCAAAGCCAAACAAAAAAAGTCACTTAATTTCAAAAAATAAATCAAAAGAAGTATAGTTAGATGACTATCTGATGCAATACTGGTGCAAGGTAGGCACTTTTGATTTACTAATATCCTAAAACATGTCTTTATAGCAGATGTTAGGTTTCACATAAATGAGAAAATGAATCCTCAATGAAATTATTTTATGAGCCTTTTCAGTAAGACAATGAACAAAAGTCACAGAGAATCCTAAAATAATATTTTAATGTATCTGCAAGTGTACCATAATTTTAGTGGAACTGCTTGTGGGATTAAAAATGAAAATCGTTCAAGAAATATGCCTAGCATTTCCTAATATAGAGATGGAATATTAGATGTGATGATAAATTAAAGATATGATTGAATGTGGAGCTGAATGATTAAACTTGGAACCAAAGAGTAAGCAGTTAATAAATACTGCCTGACTGATTTATAAGCATAGTCGTAATCTTAAATACATCCAAAAGTTAAGAAAAAGAGCACACAGTAAAAGTAAAAGAAATAAATGCTAATATCATGTTGTTATAAATCTCATAAGCTCAAGACAGCACCCTTTATTTCTTAGAACAGGTAAACCAAAATATAGGTTTGCTTATCTCTGAGATCAATGAACTCATTTTTCTAGGATGCCAGGTTAGGAAATATTGGAGAAAAAGACTGGATCTGAAAATTTGTCTATTCTCTATAGTTTTGGGATAATAAATCCGATGTACTGAAGAGTCTAACTTAGATTGGACCTATAAGATATGAATATTTGTAATTTCTAAATTCTTTGACTTAAAAAGTGTTTTTAATCCTTTGAATTAAAAGATGTATTAAAAATTTTTGTTAGCTTTCATATTTTTCCCTTTAAGCTTCATCTCTCAGGCACTAAAATACATATGTGCTCAGTGTTTTCTTTTTTGTAACCAAGTTCTATACCTCCACCTAAAGGTTTCCTTCTTGTCCCCCAAAGAGGGAGAGAGTCTATTTTTCATTCCTTAAAGTTTATTTGTTTGTTTGTTTGTTTAATTATTTTTACAAGGCATCAACTAGTTTATGGGATAATTTTTTTTAATTTATGGGATAAATTAATTCAGGATAGCGGGACTACTGCTATAATATTGAGGACCTATTACCTCTAACTCTCCAAATCTTTTCCACAAAGAAAAACATCCCTATTTAATAGTGACCTTCACTGCAATAACCTCATTTTGTTTATAACTTGCAGAGGTTAAGGTTCAACCTACAGTTAAGGAGTTTATACTACCAAGCCGGACAGATTTGTTATGATAACTCAACAAAGAATATATCTAAAGAAGCAAAATTGTGTGGAATTATAAAATCACTGCACTGGCCTTCTTCCAGAAGTCAATTTTTTTATCTTGTTCTTATGAGGTTAAACAAGGTAAGGTAACTTACTTCCTGCCATGGAAAGAGCCTAGTTTAGAGAATTCCTTAACTTTCCTTTTGCTAACATTCAGCAGAGTTAAACAGAGGCCTCCAACCTATGACAGAACTTGTCATTAGTAATGTTTACTAATAGATGTTCAATTTATGCTCATAGAATTCTGGCATGATGTTTCTGAAATCTTTCAAGGTATTTTAACCAATCCTATTTTCCTACCTAGTTACAAATATCAATAATTAGTTAGAGCTATGTATTTTGATAGTGAAAATGCAAAAGACTTAAAAAGAGAAGAATAAACTTGCTTTTTAAAACTGCACAATTCATCTGGAATGTAGAATTTTTCAGAGAAGACTCATTTGAGAAAGACTTCTTTGAGTAATAGGTCTTAGCTTCTTTATGGCTTTTATAACTTTGGGGAATTCTAACTCTAACTCAAGGGTCTGGTAAGTTTCATTATGTCTCGATCGGTGAAACACAGGCAAACACAGTATTTCTTAACAGGACTTGTATTACAATAAGAACAAGTAAATGAGTAGATCTAAGAGATGTCTCCAAATGCCTCACAGAATTTAATGCCTGGATAAGAATAGTTCCAATCAATGGCAATATCTTAGGTGAAGTCAGATCTCATAATTTTGGATTATTGCTCAGCCACAAACTTTTGATTGTCAATTGAGCACAGGAAAGAAGCTTCAAATTGCATTCAAGGTTTGGAAAATTCTCAAAGTCTGGGCAGCTCTGTCTTATTTAAGAGTATGAATCTATCTCCCAATTATGGTGTAGGGCCAAAATAGTGGGAAAAGAGGAAAATAGTTTTATTTATTTTTATTATTTTTTTTAAAGATTTATTTATTTATTTGTTTGTTTGTTTATTTATTTATTTGAGAGACAGAGAAAGTGAGAGAGAGTATGAGAGTAGAGAAGGTCAGAGGAAGAAGCAGACTCCCGCGGAGGTGGGAGCCCCATGTGGGACTCGATCCGGGAACTCAAGGATCATGTCCTGAGCCGAAGGCAGCTGCTCAACCAACTGAGCCACCCAGGCGCCCTGGAAAATAGTTTTATATAAACTTCTTAAATAAATCCTAATGTTGGAAAATTTCAAACATGGTATGTTTTACTGTGTGGCATTAATTTATATATTGTTTTCTCAAAAAAGTAAAAAAAGGTCCTCCCAATGGCTCTTCAACTACACTTGAAACTATAAAACCACAGAAAGGTTAAAACAGAAAAAAAATGCAGCAACACTGATATTAAGTGTGTAGAGTAATCATTTTTGAGATATGTTCCCACTGACCTCATTTTATTGGGATTTTTTTTTATCACAAATGGATGTTGAATCACATCTAACGTTTTCCTACATCTATTGAGATAGATGATCATGATTTTTATCCTTCACTTTGTTGATGTGGTATATGACATTGATTCATTTGTAAATATTGAAACTTCCTTGCATCCCAGGAATAAATCTCGCCTGATTGTAGTGAATGATCTTTTTCATGTATTGTATGCAGTTTGCCAAAATTTTGTTGAGGATTTTTGCATCTATATTGATCAGAGATATTGGTAGTTTTCTCTTTTGTGATGTCTTTGGTTTTGTTATCAGAGTAATGCCAGCCTTGTAGAATGTATTTGGAAGCTTTCCTTCCTTTTTATTTTTTGGAATAGTTTAAGGAGAATAGGTATTAAGTCTTCTTTAAAGAAATGCCTCATAGAATTCACTTGTGAATCTATCTGGTCCTGGACTTTTATTTTTTGGTAGTTTTTTTATTAATGATTCAATTTCATTACCTGTAATCTGTTTATTCAGATTTTCTTTTTCTTCTTGGTTCAGTTTTGGAAGGTTATATGTTTCTGGGAATTTATCCATTTCTTCCAGGTTGTCCAGTTTGTTGACATATAATTTTTCATAGTATTCTCTGCTAATTCTTTGTATTTCTGTGATACCAGTTGTTACTTCTCTCTTGTTCCAGATTTTATTTATTTGGGTCCTTTCTCTTTCTTCTTTATGAGTTTCACTAAGGTTTTGTCAATTCCTTTTGTCTTTTCAAAGAACCAGCTCTTAGCCTCATCAATTTATTCTATTGTTTTTTGTCTCTATGCCATTTATTTGTGCACTGATCTTTATTATTTCCTTTCTTCTATTCATCTTGGACTTTGTTTCTTCTTTTTCTAGTTCCTTTAAGTGTAAAGTTAGCTTCTTTGTTTGACTTTTTTCTTGTCTCTTGAGGTAGGCCTATATTGGTATACAGTTCCCTCTTAGAACTGCTTTCACTGTGTCTCAGAGATTTTAGAGTATCATCTTTTCATTTTTGTCTCCATGTACTTTTTAAAATTTTTTCTTTGATTGCTTCATTGATCCATTGTTTAGTGGCACATTGTTTAGTCTCCATGTGTTTGTATTTTTTTCTATTTTTTCTTGCAATTTATTTCTACTTTCATATCACTGTGGATGGAAAAGTTGCGTAGTATTGGTTTCAGTCTTCTTATTGAGGCACATTTAATGACCCAATATGTGATCTATTCTGTAGAATGTTCTATGTGCACTTGAAAAGAATGTGTATTCTGTTGTTTTTGGATGGGATATTCTGTATATATGCTGTATAGATATTCTGTATATATGTCATTCAAACACAATATTTCCTTATTGATTTTCTGTCTGGATGATCCATCCATTGATGTAAGTAGACTGTTAAAGTCCCCTACTATTATTGTATTACATCAATTTCTCTCTTTAAGTCCATTAATATTTGCTTGATGTATTTAGGTGCTCTAGTGTTGGAACATAGATATTTATAATTATTATATCTTCTTGTTGGATCAAGTTCTTTATCATTATGTAATGTCCTTCCTTGTCTTTTGTTACAGTTTTTGTTTAAAAGTCTACTTTCTCTGATATAAGTATTGCTACCCTGGCTTTTTCTTCACTTCCATTTGCATAGTGCATGTTTTTTCATCTTTTCACTTTCATTTTGTATATGCCTATAGGTCTGAGGTGAGCCTCTTCTTGGAAGCAGGTAGATGGGTCTTATGCACTTAATGCATAATAACTTTAAATGTAAATGACTTAAATGCTCCAATCAAAAGACATAGAGTGGCAGAATGAGCAAAAAAAAAAAAAAATAAGAGAGAGAGAGAGAGAGAGAGAGAATCTTAAGCAGGATCCACACCCAGCAGAGACCCCAAGCAGACTTGATCTCATGACCATGAGATCATGACCTGAGACAAAAGCAAGACTCAGAGACCCAGCCAACTGAGCCACCCAAGTGCCCCTCTCTAGCTATTTTCTTGCTGTTCTCTCTATCTTTGGTTGTTCAGTAGCTGTTCAGTCAGCTCTCATGTCTTCTTAAGGAGGAATTTTTCTATTAATAGGTGTAACTTGGTGTAGTCCATAGAGGAGGTTAGTTCAGAGTCTTCCTACATCACCATCTTGAACCAGAATACCCCAGTAATCTTCATTTTTATAATACACAGTAAGATTTTCATGTGTGTGTGTGTGTGTGTGTGTGTGTTTGCCATATAATATGAAGCAAGTTAGGATCCTTTTTTTTTTTTCTTTTTGTGAATCTTTGGATGTAAAGGGATAAAGTAACCCAATTTGTTCCTGAGACACACTCCTGAGAAGATAATGTTGCTATTGTATAAAGAACTTTATTTAGATGACTATTTCTATCTTCGATCTTTGATCTTTATATAGATAATTATCTTGGCACAGATACTTAGAAATTTTAATGGAAAATCATCTATTACTAAACTTACAAAGAATAGACAGAGTTTTAAGTCTTCTCTTTATAACAAATAGTAATTTATTTCACAACATTCTGAGTGTGGTTTTATAAGAAAATTATGCAGCAAATTAAAAAAAATTGAGTATAGTTGACACACAATATTAAATTAGTTTCATATGTACAACACAGTGATTCAACTGCTCTATGTATTATGCTATGCTCACCACAAATATAGCTACCATCTGTCACCATACAACACTATTGCAAGATCATTGACTATATTCCTTATGCTTTGCCTTTTGTTCCCATGATTTATTCATTCTATAACTGGAAACCTGTATCTCCCACTTCCATTTACCCATTTTCTTCATCCTCTCACCCCCTCTTTTCTGGCAACCATCAGTTTGTTTTCTATATTTACAAGTCTGATTTTGCTTTTTGTTTGTTTATCCATTTGTTTTGTATTTTAGATTCCACATATGAGTAAAATCATATGGTATTTGTCTTTGTCAGTCTGACTTACAGTTTTGTGTCACTTTAGCTTTTAAACTAACAAACCATTTGAATATGGGCTAGTCACTAATTTTTGGATCTTGGTTTTTTCATAGGTAATGATGGAATGTTAAATTATAAGATTTCCTGAAGTTGTTTTTGCTTATTAAATCCACCAAACAAGCTTCCTTTTCACAAATACCTTAAATTCTACTGAGTTAAATATAGATACAGTGTTTTTCAGTGTCCATATTTTCAAAACTGTAATTGCTATAAGAGAATGCAATACATGAAAATATATTCAGATTTAATTTAAATGAATAATGTAACCAGGCTACATCCTTTGCAGATTTCTTTAAAAGACCTCATTGACTCTTCAATTCCTTCAAAATTACAGGTACATGTGGTATATTTCAGATACATATCCTGGAATACTTTATGGTAGTTTTAAGACCAAAATTGATTTGGGACCACAAACTTATTTTTCAGCTAATACCTTCTTGAAAGCAATTCCTGGAAATTCTTATTGTGGTGTTACCAAGAAAGAATAATAGCTATTTTTTCCGTATACATTTCAAGAGGTTCACAGAATTAAAAAAATAAAGATACAAAGGAATAATCCCCTTTCATTTTATTCTCCAAACTTAGGCTTATAAAATGAGAATAGGAAGCAGTTAAATCTCCCCATACATGAGATAGAAGGCTACCCTCCTGGTTTCCTGGTTGATATAATATAGACTGAAAACCTCTGATTTGCAAGTTAGCTACTGATGAAAGAAAGCATCATCTTTCTGTCTTCCCTTATACTGTGGAAGTATAGTAAACTAATGATTACTCAGTTTATTTCCATTTGCACAATCGTTAGTGAAATGTCTCTAGAATTCAGACAATAGTTTATATATCGTTATTCTTGTAAGCCTTTAAAATTCTCCTAGATATTAGGGAGAGATGTTTCTTCACATATGGTATTTTAGCCAGAAATGAACCATTTTTCAGTTTTGTGTTACAATACACCAAATGTAATGAGTTGATTGAAGATTATTTACTCAAGGCACTTAAGAGTTTAGTTTAAACACATCCTGAATAGAAGTTGTGAAGACCTAGTAAGATAGCTGTCAAAATTATTGACACTTTGATATTAAATCTTTGTCAACTAAGTCCTTAGAATAACTAATAACTTATTTTATTTTTTCATTCAGTAATTCAACTATTCTTTCATTCAACACATTAAGTACATGATCTACTTGCCAATTAGGAATGGATATTATTTCTGCAAAGTAAGTAATAGGCAGGCATCCTTCTACTTCATGTATGGGGAGATTGATCTGCTTCCTAGTTTCATGTAGAAGCCTGAAGTTGGAGAATGAAGTGAAAGGGGATTATTCCTTTGTTTCATTATGATTTTTAATCCTGTGAACTTCCTAAAATGTACAGGGAAAAATAAATATTATATTTTCTTGGTAAAACTATAAGAACTTTCAGGAATTGCTATCAGGAAGGTATTAGTAGTTACTTACTAATCAATTACTTACTAATTAATTAACATACTAAGATGAAAATAACTTATAATTCTGAAAAATAAACTGTTACCAACAAGTCAAATTGTTTGAGATTCCTTTGACCACAAGCTCTCACTGCCACTTCAACAAAACATCTCACTGCCATTAGTATTTGGATCAGAATGGTTTATATCTCATAGCTAATTTAGGAGACAGTGAATATCCTCTGCATTTACAGGTGTTGGAACTAGTTATCCACTTCTCTCACAATCTTATATTTGTAAATTCTATACTTTTTCTTGGGTTGAAATCCACACCATTCTTTAATTTGTCTGTTGAGCACTGATTAAGGAAGAAATGAGAGGAAATTGATCCAGTTTCTTCCCATATTTGAATATAATCAATGTAGCCAATGCTTGCCTGCTTTTAACTGCACAAATCCTACGGATCTAATTTTGTGAGATTATTATAGAAAGCTAAATCCTCCATATAGCTTCTTTCCTAATGACCATGTTTTGCTACATTAATATTCATGCAATTAGTAGAAAATTGTCACAAATTTTGTAATTATTTTACTTTAATTACTTTAAAATTTTAGATTTCTTGAAAGTATGAATATACTTTTGTGAAGATTTTAAGGGAAATTAGGAGATGGTGTGTCAGAGATAACGAGTATGCCATTTACTTTGAACATTTTTTTTTTTAAGATTTTCAGTATCTATTTACTGACTGGACTGAACTTTGCTAAACAGAATCAGTGAAAATATGTCAGGAAACTTAGTTTAAAGGTATCCAGTCTGGCATTTCAGACTAAATATGTTAAATTTGTTACTTTAAATTTTTTGGAAGAATTGTTTCTACAATACTACTTTGTCCAGAAAAAAACTCTAGTAGATTAAGAATAGGGATAAATTCTGTTTTCTTCTTATAAACATTTAGAAATAATTGTTTCACTAAAAATCAAGTCATATTTTATGTATGGCATAAATAATAGTGTATTATTACATGTATACAGAATTTCCATCTAGGGAATGTCAAGGTAATCTGAGACCTGGATGTACAATTTTGAAATGGAGGATGGAGCTGCCCACCTTCTTTCCATTAGCATTTATATTGAGAACCCAACAGAGTTTGTCTAGCACAAGGGTTGAACATCAATTACAAGTTTGTTGGTTTCCATAGAGTCACATGAATGCATATCATGTTGTCTTGGAAACTAAAGTATCTATAAACACAATTGTCCCCCATTTAGATTGTGAGAGCAGCTATGGACACTTCCTTGGATTCTAAACTACTCAATTCTAAACATATTTGTACTTCCATGGTAACAAGGACAGGTTTCCATTAAATAAAATGAAAAATATAAAGAATTTGATTCTTTGAATGTAGGCTCATATCTAATTATAAATATGTTTCCTTTTTCTGTGTTTCTGGTTTTTTTAGAACTATGGTATAAATATAAATAACATCTATGTCTATAAAGTACATATTACATATTTTTCACTTATTTTCAGAAATTTATAAAATATTAAAACATTTGATGATTCAGTTAAATATTTATTTAATATTTTTTGATTATGTTTCTGAGTTAATTTTTCTCTGTGATATTAAGATTCATTAAAATAAACTAATAAAAAAAGAATAAATTAGATGAACTAGTTAATAATCCTCTTTTAATCACAACTAATATAAACTTGGTGGTATTTTACTTAATATTACTTTCATTCCCTGTCTTACATTTATTTTGTTAAATCCATTTTATTGGGGTTTTTTTGTTAAAATAAATGAATGTTCTTATTATAGAAACTAGAGTTATAATAATTGTTGTATTAAAATTAATAAATTGTTAAAATGAAAGATTTTAGATCACAGGTCCTGTCATTGAATATATTTAACTCTTTATCTTAATTTCTATAGCAACAATTTTAAAAATCATCCATGTTGCCTATAAAAATTTTCAAATGTAACAAAGTTAACTGGTAGAAATTTCCAAACCATATATTTCTAGAAAAAGTAATATTATGCTATTTTTAAAAGAAATTTAAAGTTAAATTAGTTAACATATAGGGTAGTATTGGTTTCAAAAATAGAATTTAGTGATTCATTGATTACATATAAAACCCAATGTTCATCCCAACAAGTGCCCTTTTTGATGCCCATCACCCATTTAGTGCATCTTCCACCCTTCTCCCCTACAGCAACCCTCAGTTTGTTCTCTATAATTAAGAGTCTCTTACAGTT
This sequence comes from Nasua narica, assembly GCA_028533885.1. Classification (NCBI taxonomy): domain Eukaryota; kingdom Metazoa; phylum Chordata; class Mammalia; order Carnivora; family Procyonidae; genus Nasua; species Nasua narica. The sequence continues at coordinate 166,266,879 of CM052799.1, read as the reverse complement.
TGCCTCCCTTTCTGTTTTTATCTTATTTCTTTCCTTCTCTTTCCCTGTGTTCATCTATTTTGTTCTTTAAACTTCACATATGAGTAAAATCATATTCATATATTTGTCTTTCTCTGATTTATTTCACTAAACATAATACGCTATAGTTTCATCCAGTTGTAAATGGAAAGAGTTTATTCTTTTTAATGACTGAATAATATACTATTTTTATATATGGCTGATATATAAATATAACATACATATATAATATTCTCTATATAAATACCACTTTTTTATCCATTAATCAGTCGATGGACATTTGGGCTCTTCCCATAATTTGGCTATTGTGGACAGTGCTGCTATAAACATTGTAGAGCTTATGTCCCTTAAAATCAGTATTTTTTTTATCCTTTGGATAAATACCTAGGAATGTGATTGCTGGGTTGTAGGGTAGTTCTATTTTTAACTTTTTGAGGCACCTCCATACTGTTTTCCAGAGTGACTGCTCCAGTTTGTATTCCCACCAAAAGTGCAAGAGGGTTCCTCTTTCTCTACATTCTCACCAACATCTGTTGTTTTTTGTTAAAATATCTGTATATTTTAGCCATTCTGACAGGTGTGAGGTGGTATGTCATTGTGATTTTTGACTTGTATTTTCCAGATGATAAGTGATATTGAGCATTTTTTTCATGTTTCTGTTAGTTATTTGTATGTCTTCTTTGGAAAAACATCTGTCCATGTCTTCTGCCCATTTCTTAGCTACATTATTTATTTTGGGGGTGGTTATTTTAATGAATTCTATATAGGTTCTTCATACTAGGCTTTTATCTGATATGTCATTTGCAAATATCTTCTCCTATTCTGTTGGTTGCCTTTAGTTTCATTGATTATTTCCTTCACTGTACAGAAGATTTCGATCTTGATGAGGTCCCAATAGTTCATTTTTGCTTTTGTTTCCCTTGCCTCCAGAGACATGTCTAATAAGGAGTTCCTGTGGCCAAGGCCAAAGAAGTTGCTGCCTTTGTTCTCCTCTAGGATTTTGATAGATTACTCTCTCACATTTGGGTCTTTCATGAGTTTTGAATTTATTCTTGTATGGTGCCAGAAAGTTGTCCAGTTTAATTCTTCTGCATATTGCTGTCCAGTTTTCCCAACACCATTTGTTGAAGAGACTGTCTTTTTTCCATTGGGTATTCTGTCCTGCTTTGTTGAAGATTAGTTGACCATGTAGTTGTGTGTCCAGTTTTGGATTCTCTATTCTGTTCCATTGTTCTATGTGTCTGTTTTTGTGTCAGTACCATACTGTCTCGATGATTACAGTTTTGCAATACAGCTTGAAGTCTGGGATTGTGAAGCCTCCTGCTTTGCTTTTCTTTTTCAACATTACTTTGGCTGTTCAGTGTCTTTTGTAGTTCCATACAAATTTTAGAATTGTTTGTTCTAGTTCTGTGAAAAATGCTGGTGTTATTTTGATTGGGACTGCATTGGATGTGTAGTTTGCTTTGGGTAATATAGACATTTTAGCAATATCTGTTCTAATCCATGAGCATGGAATGTTTTTCAATTTCTTTGCTATCACCTTTAATTTCTTTCATAAGGGTTCTATAGTTTTCAGTGTACAGATCTTTTGCCTTTTGGTTAGGTTTATTCTTAGGTACCTTATTGTTTTGGGGGAAGTTATAAATGGGATCAATTTCTTGATTTTTCTTTCTGTTGCTTCATTATTAGTGTATAGAAATGCAGATTTTTATATGTTGATATTGTTTCCTATGACTTTGCTGAATTCATGTATCAGTTCTAGCAATTTATTGGCAGAGTCTTTTGGGTTTTCTACAAAGAATATCATATTTGCAAAAAGTGAAATTTTTACTTCTTCCTTGCCAATTTAGCCATCTTTTATTTCTTTTTGTTGTCTGATTACTGAGGCTAGGACTCCCTTTCCTTTTCTTCTTCCATTCTGATTGTGATTACATCAAATTATAGCATTTTTTATTTCAGCCTGACTAGTTTTTAAATCTTTTATCTCTGCAGCCAGGGTTTCTCTGGTGTCTTCAATGTTTCCTTAAAGCCCAGCTTGTATTTTTATGACTGTTGTTCTGAATTCTTGTTCAGATATATTGTTTATATCTGTTTTGAGCAAATCCCTGGATGTGATTTCTTCTTGATCTTTCTTTCGGGGAGGATTCCTCTATCTTGTCATTATGTGTAGGTTTTTGTCTTTTGTGTGTTATGAAAGCATGTTATGTTTGCAGCTCCTGAGAGTAATACTATGTTAAGTGGTGGTCATACACTGTCCAGGGCTTGCCCTTTAGGAAGTGTTTCTGGTGTATGCTGTGTGCAGTCTGCTTTTGTGCTTTGGCTGCACTTTCTCACAGCTTAGTCCTCTATAGATAAGCCCGATTTAAAAAAGAAAAAAAAAGCCTTACCTAAGAAAAGAGAAAAGGAAAAAGAACAAAAAGCAAACAAACAAAAAACTGTAAGCCTTATTCCAAAGTAGAAGAAAGAAAGAAAGAAAGAAAGAAAGAAAGAAAGCCTAACCCAAGAAAATAAAAAATAAAATTAATTAGTTAATTAATTAAAAATATTTTTTAAAAATATGCCTGGTCCTATTTCCACCAGAAATGAAGCTAATGCTTTGGACTACTCTATGATCAGTAGACTTGGTACATGCAGTGGATCTGTGTTGGTCTTCTGAGGGAGAAGCCAGCTGCACTGGCCCACAGTCAGACCTGCACTAGTGAAGATGTCCCTGCTGGGCTCATGGGGTGGTGTTTAGCGTAAGCAACTGTAGACTCCACTGGAAGAGCTGTGTTTTCCTCTGAAGTCTGACTGAGCTGGTAGACATCAGGGAGGGTGGAAGATGGTATCACCTCTGCCCTCTTGTACCTGGGAAGGAGAACTCAGGGTTGAGGTTGTTCAGTGTAAGCCCTCACAGAAAAGCAAACAATCTCCCTTCCTTTGTCCCAGGCTTTCATCAGATCCCAGCCCTCAATCTGTCTGTGTCCTGGCCATCAGCATGCCCAATGCCTCAGTTCTCCTGTGTTTTATCTCTGGCCAGTGTCTGGGATTCAAAACTCCAGATCTCAAAGGACCCAGCAAGGCATAGGTACCCCTCTCCCCCCGGCCCCCGCCTGAGCAGAGCCTCACAGTGCTTCATTGGGCCCCATTTTGTCCCAGAAAAGCAGTTATACACCTGTGCAGGTGCCTGGAGTCTACGGTGAAGCACAAGAAGCTGCTACCAGGTTATTTGTCCTCTGCACACCTCTGTCCACTACTGTTCAACAGCCACTCAAAGGCACCTGGCAGACTTTTTGTCCTTGGAGAGGTATATCCTCTTTCAAATGTATTCCAGGAAGGACAGTGTTCTCTCCCAGTGGGACCCAGGGGATCCCCATACCACAGCCTCTTGCGCCAAACCTACATGCTGCTTTCTCTCTCCACTCCCTATCTCCCTGACTTCTCTCTGTGAAAAGGGCTCCCCCTCCTCCATGGCATCATGGCTTTTCTCTCCCCCAATTCATTGCTCCAAACCTTGTATCTGCCACGTTCTCTCCCTCCAATTGTGCAGACTATTTTCTTAATCGTTCAAATTGATTTCCTAGTTGTTTGAATGATTTGATGTTGATCTAGCTATGTTCAAGGCATCGATGAGGCAAGCTCTGGGTCCCCCTACCACTCCACTAACTCTTCCTCTAAGCTGCTGCTTTATTGATTCTTTCCCTTAATGTAAGTAGATGTTCATATTTCTTATATGAACAATGTTTTTTACATCTCTGTATAATTATTTTTGGTCTGTACTTATCATCATTCATGTAGTTAATCCCCTATTGATGGAAATTAGGGCTGTTTTCAATTATTCTTTTTTAAATTATATATAATGAGCATCTTTACACATATATCTTTTGCTTACATCTATACATTTTTCTGTAGGATGGATTCCAAGAAAAGATTCATTTTTTCATATAAAAACTTGATATAAATAATAAGGCAAATTATCCTTAACAATATTCAGTGATAATAATTACATGGATAGTATGTATTTTTTCTTACTATTGCAAAAATTTTTATCACATGCATACTAGTGAATACAGATGTTGAATACATTTTTTAAATTGAGTATCTTAAGTATGTATTACACACAAAGATAATTTTATTTATATATATCTATGAGAAATGTAATTTTTAATTGTTCAATTCAAGGAACTTAATCTTGAATTAACAGTAAAAGTGTGTAACAATAAATGCACTAAATATATTAGTCCTTACAAAAAAGAAACATAAGACGACTATGATAAAATCCCTGAGTATAAGAGACAAATATTAAGTGGACTCTCAACGTTGGGTCATTGCTATCATTGAGTAGAGAGTGAGATCCACTTCAGATTATGGAGTGCAGTGGCAAGGTACTAATGATATTCATGAAACACAAATTAGAATTTAGACAGCCTTTGGTGATAGAAAGAGGGATAATTGCAGGGGATTACAAAGAAGTGTTTTCTATTATACTTTATATAATTCAAGTTCAAGTATGGCTAAAATAAATAAATCTGTCATCTTGTGATGCATGTGAATAATGTCAAAGTTTCACGTCAAGCAGTCATTCCATGATATTACCAATGAGAGGAATTCAGGTTCCCCCTGACACTTTCCTCTTTCTTAGATTTTTGTGTTTTTTCTTTTCTTTCAGTGGTCAGGTTCGCTGAAATCTATCCTAATTGTCATTTATCCTACTGAATTTGGGGTGATAACAACATGCAAACCATTTTTATGAAAAAATGGTTCCTTCAGACTCTGACCACTGTCCTATGTCCAAGTACTGGAACTTCAGAGATGTTGCTCTACCTATGACCATCTCAGGCATATACCTTCATCACTGAGTAAAGTTTTTCAGTATTCTGAGAGTGTCCAGTTTAGATACTACTATCGAGCATGATTGTCTTCAGTGCTATTCTATATGGAAAGTGTCTAAATGTCCCAGTGAATACATGATTTTTTCATTTATTATTATTATTACTATTATTACTATTACTGACACTTATGTTACTGCTATTATCATTGTTATTTGCTAGAGAGTCAATTTTCTGTTGGGTTCCAACCATGCACCATTTTTCTCTCATGGTAAAACAGAAAAAGAGTACCTCAAGGTTAAAGAACTTAGCTACTGAGAATTTTTAAAAATTATTGACATTATTTTTTAAAATTATTTTACAGCTCCACGTGCATGGCTGTGGAAAAAAATGACATTAATTCAAACTTCCTATTCATCCCAACCTGTGTGATGCTGTGAAAACAACTGTTGCCATTTATATTTATACACACTAGAGATCCTACCAATACCAGGATACCCTACAGGATCACTCAATGTAAACAACAATAAAAAAGCAACAACAACAAAATGCCTCCAAAACATGAAGTTTATGACTTAAGTTTTTATCCCACACATGACTCCTTGTGCTCATGTATTCAGTTTTTATCCTTAGAATCATTAACCACATAGAACTTCACTATAAAAGGTGCCATAAAGTGTTGGTGGAATTTCAAACTCCTGGGTTACAATAATCTCCTTTGCTATCAGAATACATTTAAAAATGGAACAAAAGAATAAGTTTTATAATTTATGAACAAGAAAAAAATGTACAAGAAATATTTGATGTAAAAAACATACCTAATGTGTAAGATATGTAGAGATTTAGAAGGTAAAAATTTGTCATTTAATCGGAGTGACAAATATTTAAGTAATTAATATTTAATCAAAGATTCAGAGTATGTAGATTAACAATCTGTTAAAAAAATAAATGGAATTATGCCTTTTAGGTTCACAGTTATTAGATGCCTCTTCACAAATGCAAGATTCTTTATAGTTTTGCTAACTCAAATAAATCTTAAAAGAAAATATGAGAGGGGCGCCTGGGTGGCTCAGTTGATTGGGCGACTGCCTTTGGCTCAGGTCATGATCCCGGAGTCCCGGGATCGAGTCCCACATCGGGCTCCCAGCTCCATGGGGAGTCCGCGTCTCACTCAGGCCTTCTCCCCTCTCATGCTCTCTCTCACTCTCTCTCTTTCCTAATAAAGAAATAAATAAAATCTTTAAAAAAAAAAAGAAAATATGAGAGCAGCTTGAAATTTAAAACTGTATTATAATTAAGCTTGTATGAATCTTATTATAAGTATTTAAACTAATGACAAGATACTTTGGAGGAAAATAACAATCCATTATTATATCTTATTATGGATCAAATAAATATGTAAAAGTAGACTCATACATTAAATTAAGTTCTTTTCTCATCAACTCAGAAATAGTCAACCCAAATGAATTATTTTTTTTATTTTTAAAGATGTTTTTACTATAGAAAAGAACTTTTGGAAGTTTCCAATGTTCTCCCCAAATGTCTTATTTTAGCAAACTGCACCTATGTCATACAAATACTATACATTTATACTGTGTGTGAGAGAGAAAATAGGACAAGGGGGAAGACAGAGTAAGTGGTGAAGGAGACAGAGACCTGTTCTTTCTCACTTGCTTTAGGAGTGACCATCTTGAGCACATGCAAATCCTTCTGTGTCTATAGGCTTAACTCTCGAAGTGAATAAAGTAATTTAGTTCTAAACCCTATCTGTGCTGATTATTAGCTGCCTCTTTTTTTCTTTAAATTAGACTTTTTGGTTCATATCCTTTGAGATATGAAATTCAGTAGCGTTGGCAAATAATAGATGCCCACACAAGCAAGGTATTATGATACTGATTCTATCCATTCCTCACCCCATCCCTAGGTTTAGGAAGGTCTATTTATGTCACTAAAGATTAGATTTACTTTTCCTAGAATTAAATAAGCTAAATCACACAATATGTGCTCTTTCATATTTACTATTTTTTTTTTAACTTAGGAAAATGTTTTTGAGATTAATCCTTGCTTTGGGGTATATGAGTGGTTTGTACATTTTCATTGCTGAGTAGTAAACTTTTGTGTCGATATAGTACAATTTGTTTATCCATTACCTGTTAAAGGATATTTAGATTGTTTCTAGTATTGAAGTTGTTTCTTAGGTTTTAATTTGCTTCCCAGTTTTGGAGTGGTTTCCAGTTTCAAATAAAGCTGCCATAAACATTCATACACAGATTATTTATATGGATATGTATGTTTATTTATCTTGCATAAATACCTATGGGTGGAATTGCTGGGTCATTGGAGAAAGGTAGGTGTAACTCTATAAGATATTGTCAGATCAATTCCCAATATTAATCAAATTGTTTTCCAAAGTGGCCATTTAATGTTCCACAGAAATGAGAGTTATGATGATTCCCATCTCAGGAATTTGTTTACAATTTAAAAATTTTAGTCATTTTGAGTGGCATCTCACTGTGGTTTTAGTTGCAATTCACTGAAAACATTTGATGTCATCAATTGATATATATTTGTCATATATTTATGTAATTTTGTGAGGTATCTATTAAAATATTTTGTCAATTTCTTATTTGTCTTTTGTCATTGAGTTGTAGTATTTATTTATAAATTCTGGACAAAAGTCATCTTTTATATATGTATTTGTAAATATTTTATGCCACTATAGGGTTTGTTTTTTATTGTAATATATTTATTAAAGAGCAGACATTTTTAGTTTTGATGAAGTCCAATTTATCTTTTTTTGCTTTATACTGTATTTTGTTTCTCACTAAGAAAGCACTGTCTGTTTCAAGGTTTGTAAAGATTATCTCCATGTTTTCTTTTACAAGGTTTGAAATTTAGCTATTACATTTAGTATGTGATCTATTTCAAGTAAAATTTTTTTGGTGTGAGGTAAAATTAAAGTTATTTTTCATATATATATATGAAACATATATATATGATGTTTCTAGCACCATTTACTTAAAAGGTAAAAGATATTTATTTATTTAAAAGATATTTATTGCATTGATGAATGGATCATATATATGATTCAATTTCTTGATTATTGTATTCTACTGAGTGATATGATTATCCTTATATTAAAACCACGCTGTCTTTATTTCCTCAGCTTTATTACAAGTCTTGATGTCATGTACTAAAATCCTCCAAATCTGCTCTTCTTATTTCATATTACTTTTCTACTTCCTCTGTATTTTATCTTAACAACTTTCACACATCAAAATTTAAAAAAAAGTAAAAGCTTTCTGAGATTTTGATTTTGATTTTATAGAATCTATAAATCAATTTGAAGAAAATTGGAATCTTAATAAAATTAATTTTTCTCATTTTAGAATATTTCTAAGACATATCTCTTTATTTATTTAGCTTTTATATAATTTTCTCATCCATTATATGAAGTTTTCAAGGGAAAGGGCTTTCACATATCTTATTTATTTCTAATGTTTTTGTATGCCATTTGTCTTGAATGTTTACATTATGTTTTCCAATTGTTCATTGCTAGTTATATGGCAATTCAGTTTTTTTGTTTGTTTGTTGACCTTTGTCACCTGCCATGTTTACATACTAATGCAAGTAGTTTTTTTTTTTTCTGGTAGATTTTCACATATTTTCTATGTATGCAATCATGTCATCTGTGATTAAAGACAGTTTTACTTCTTCTAAATTGTATGCCTTGTATTTGTTTTTATTGCTTTATTGAAATAACCAGATCTTCCAGTACAATGTTGAACAGAAGTGGTAAAAGTAAACATCCTTGATTAGTTTTCCAATATAGCCATAAATCATTCAGTTGTTCCTAGATGATGCTAGATTTAGGTTTCATGCTGATTGTTCTTATTAAGTTGAAGTTTTGTGGATGGGACTGGAGGAGATTATGCTGAGTGAAATAAGTCAAGCAGAGAAAATCAATTATCGTATGGTTTCACTTATTTGTGGAACATAAGGAATAACATGGAGGACGTTAGGAGAAGGAAAGGAAAAGTGAAGGGGGAAGAAACAGAGGGGGAGACAAACCATGAGAGGTGCGGACTCTGTGAAACAAACTGAGGGTTTTAGAGGGGAGGAGGGTAAGGGGATGGGCAAGCCTGGTGATGGGTATTAAGGAGGGCACATATTGCATGGAGCACTGGGTGTTATATGTAAACAACGAATCTTGGAGCACTACATCAAACACTAATGATGGACTTTATGGTGACTAATGTAACATAATAATAAAAAAAAGTTGAAGTTCTCTAATATCTAGTATGCTTAATATATTTATAAAAAATGGGTGTTAGATTTTGTTAAATGTTTTACTGTATCTCATTAGATGATCATGTGTTTTATTCCATTTAATCTGATTATATAGTAAATTATATTGGCTGACTTTTCAAAATGGCAATCAAACTTGAATTACAGGACACGGTGCCTGGGTGACTCATTTCGTTAAGCGTCTGCCTTTGGCTCAGGTCATGATCTCAGGGTCCTGAGATTGAACCCCAAATTGGACTCTCTGCTCAGTAGGGAGCTTGCTTCTTATTCTCCTCCTGCTGCTCCCCCTGTTTATGCTTTCTCTCTGTCTGTCAAATAAATAAACAAAATCTTTAAAAAAATTGCATTACTGGAATAATCCTCACCTGGTTCTGATGTCCTATTAATTCTGCATATTACTTGATCTGATTTAATAATATTTTACTGGATTTTTGTATCTGTGTTCATGAGGGATATTGGTCTTTAGGGTTTTTGTTGTTATAGCTGTCATTGTGTTATTATTTTCTTGTAATGTCCTTTGCTGATGATATTAGGTTAATGCCAGCTCCAAAATATGAGGTAAAAGGTGTTTTCTCTTATATTTTATGTACAATTAGTTATATCTTCTTTAAATGATTTTTGTTTGTTTGTTTGTTTTAAAGATTTTATTTATTTATTTGACACAGAGAGAGAGATCACAAGTAGGCAGAGAGGCCGGCAGAGAGAGAGGGGGAAGCAGGCTCCTTGCTGAGCAGAGAGCCCGATGCGATGCGGGGCTCTATCCCAGAACCCTGAGATCATGACCTGAGCTGAAGGCAGAGGCTTTAATCCATTGAGCCACCTAGGTGCCCCAATTCTTTAAATGTTTTATAGAATGATCTTTTGAAGTCATTTGATCCTGAGGGGGTTTTTTGTCCTTTGTTTTGTTTTGTTTTGTTTTGTGTGTAGAAGGTTATTAGCTATGATTTCACCTTTTTTTTTTTATTTTTTAAAGACTTTTTTTATTTATTTGAGAGAGAGATCAGAGCAAGTGAGAGAGAACACAAATTATGGGGAAGGGCAGAGGGAGAGAGAGAAGCAGGCTCCCTGAGCAGGCTCTCCACTGAGCAGGGAGCCCCATATGGGACTTGATCCCAGGGCCATGGGATCATGAACTGAGCCGAAGGCATATGCTTACCTAACTGAGCAACTCAGGCAGGTGCTCCTATGATTTTAATTTTTAAAAAGATGAACAGCTATTCAGATTATTTAGTTCTTCATTAGTGAGCTTTGATGTGTCTGCCTTTAAGTAATTAATTTTAATTATCTTTTCTTATTATCTTTTTAATTTCTCTAGTATCTATAATGATGTCCACTATTTAATATTTGATAAATCTCCTTAGAGAACCTATCAACTTATCACATCTCCTGTATATATCTAATAGGCACTTCAAATGTAATAGGACCCAGAGTTCTTTTTTTTTTTTTAAGATTTATTTATTTATTTGAGGGGCGCCTGGGTGGCTCAGTGGGTTAAGGCCTCTGCCTTCAGCTCAGGTAGTGATCTTGGTGTCCTGGGATCTGCCCCGCATCGGGCTCTCTGCTCAGTGGGGAGCCTGCTTCCCCCCCCTCCCCCCCTCAAATAAATAAATAAAATCTTTAAAAAAAAAAAAGAGGGAAGAGGGTGGAGAATTCACTAGAGTCTGTGAATAGTTCTTGTTTCTCCAGTCAGCATGGAAAGATCCATGTGGTGACAACAATGTTGGGAGATGTTAGAAATATTTATCAGTGGAAAAATAGTAATATTTATTGAATAATTTTATAGGAAAAATAATTAGAAATGGAAAAATAAAAGATGACACAAACTGGTTTGAAAAACTAGTTGGATAATGTTACAAGTATTTAAGGGATGAAATAGTTTTTGGAAGAGGCTATATATTAAGAACTCTGAGTTGGAACAATTTAGTGGCTCAGTGGGCTAAGTGGCTGACTCCTGGTTTCTGCTCAGGTTATGATCTCTTGGTCCTGAGATTGAGCCCTGTGTTGGTCTCTCTATTCAGCATAGAGTCTGCTTCAGATTCTCTCTTCCTCTCCATCCAGTGCTCCCTCTCTATCCTCTCTCAAATAAATAAATCTTTTTTTTTTTAAGATTTTATTTATTTACTTGACAGAGAGAGAGAGAGATCACAAGTAGGCAGAGGCAGGCAGAGAGAAGGGGAAGCAGGCTCCCTGCTGAGCAGAGAGCCCGATGCGGGGCTTGATCCCAGGACCCTGAGGTCATGACCTGAGCTGAAGGCAGAGGCTTTAACCCACTGAGCCAGCCAGGCGCCCTGCTCTTTTTTAAATAGTGTTTTCAATACATTTCCCCCTGGCTTTGTTGACTGAACATCATGCACACTTAGATCAGTAATCAGTCAATACTTGCCAAATATTTCATTGGACTCATCTGCAGATGTCTGGTGTGATTTCTTTCTACCCAGCTCCCTCTTTACTGATTTTATGCTCTGCTAATACTAGCCGCTTCAATACTCTGTCCTCCCAATTTAGTGTATTCCTAGGCTTTGCTTGAGTTCTTCTTTTTGCTACTGACTAAATTATTTCTGAGCAACAAGCTGAGCAATTATAAAGCTCACCTCATTTGGTTCCATTTTCTCAGAAATTTTAATCTTGAGCTGCCCTGACTCAGAGACTGAGGAGAGTGGTTTTACTTACTTTGTCCAATTTTATAGTTGTTTCTGGCAAGAAGACAACTGAGAGATAAATTAATTCTTCATGAGCAGAAGCAGACATCCCACATTGTTTTTGAAATATATTTTTACTGGGTTGATTTCTGGATTGACAGCCCTCTCCCTAAATAAAGATTTTTCTATTTTCTTCTTGCTTACATTTTTTCCGATGGTAAATCTACAGTTCTTCTTCTCGTTTTTTAGTCTGTAATGTGTTATTTTTCTCTTGCCCCTTTTAAGGTTTCTACAAATCCTTGTTTTTTCAGCAATTTAATTATATGTTCTGTTGTTTCATATTTTTTGAGGTTAATTGAGCTTCTTAAATCTTATATGCTTATAGTTTTCATATACTTTGAAAAATGTTCATGATTATTTATTCAAATTTATTTTCTGTCTTTCTCTTTCCCCTTCTACTTTTCTATTTCTTGGACTTGATAAAAAGATCTTTAATCTTTTTATAATGTCCCATAGACTTCTGAGATTCTTCATTTTTTCTGAGCCTCCCTTTTTATGTGTGTGTGTGTGTATGTGTGTGTGATTTTGATTGTCCTGAGTTCCATTTCACTATTTTTCTGAAGTTTCTTATCTCCTACTAATCTGACCCAGTGAAAATTTTATTTTACATATTTTATTTTCATCATTAACTGTTCCATTAGACTTTAATTTTTATCTTCTATTTTATTTCTCTTCTGTTCATGGTTTCCTTTAAATTCTTGAAAATATTTAATTATATTTACAACTATTTTCAAGTCTTCATTAGTCTATTTTGCCATTGCTGTACTTTTAGAGTCTCTACTGACTAATTAGTCTGGTACTTATCAGTTATATTTTACTTTTTTTTTTAAAGATTTTACTTATTTATTTGACACAGAGAGAGATAGCAAAAGAGGAAACACAAGCAGGGGAATGGGAGAGGAAGAAGCAGGTTTCCCGCTGAGCAGGTAGCCCAATGTGGGGCTCGATCCCAGGAACTTGGGATCATGACCTGAGCTGAAGACAGACTCTTAACTACTGAGCCACCCACATGCCCTGATATTTTAGTTTTTTTTACACATCTAGTGAACTCTAATCAGTTGCTGTATATTGCTGTATATTTTATACTGTTAAATACTGGATTTGTTGTATTTCTTTAAAAACTAGAAGTCTTTGTTTGGGCTGGCAGGTCAGATTTATGTGGGTCATCTAGAACTTCTGATATGTATTTTTAACTTTAAATAGAAATTTTAAATTCTTTTACCTGTTGCCATATTGTTAGTATAGCCCAGTAGTGAGACATAACCTCTATGGGGTTCTCTACTGGAACACAGTAGGTTCAACAAGGAGGCACCATTAAACTGAACAGTACTCAAACATATCCTAACTCTATACAGGCTCTGGAGACTTCTCACTTTACTGTACCAAAGTTTGCTTTTGCTCACCCTCGCGGAATTTTATGCTACAGATACATGGATTAGTTGTCAGTCACAAATTTCTCACATTCCTGGAACTGTTTCTCAATGCAACACTCTCTTTGCTAATACTCTGCACAAACTATAGTCACCTTAGCCCTTTTGAACTCTCTCTTCTCACCTCAGGGTGACAGATGTGCTTTCTTTGAGTTACATCTCAACATAAGATAACCTGGAAAGTGTTTTCAGGCAAAGAGCCTGGACAATTGTAGAGTTCACCTGCTTTGTTTTTGTTTCCCCAGCGATCACAGTCCTGAGCTGTTTATTGTCCAATGTCCAAAGGCTGTTGTCTCATTTTTCTCCAGGCTTCTCTTTGTTTTTAAGACATTGATACTCCATTCCCAACTACTGTAATATGCCCAGAGCATATAAGCTGTTAGCGGTTTTTCACTGAAGAAAGCACTTAACCTCTTTGTGATTTAACTTCCTTATCTTTAGAGTTTGGATAATAATACATACCTTACAAAGGATTACTGGCTTTATCTCAAGTTGCATGATAGATAAGATACCCTGAACTTTTATTACATTGTTTTTCCATAAAAGTGCTCTTTTTTCCAAGCTGCCAATTCCACTGGAAGTCAAGTTACTTAAGGCCATCTCAATCATACCTTGAAAGTAAGTGCACAGGTTTGCTTTTGCCAACACTCCTTTATTAGACTATTGGATATATTCGTATCATCTTGACGTGCCAGTTTACCTCTGTCACCACCAGTAGCCACCTCATCCATCATCAGGAAGCCTTTTGTTTTCATACAGGTTCATGTATCTCAATGTAACCTGATTCTCCTTTTGCCTGTCCTCTTAAGTCCTTTCATGGGAGCCATAAATCTACATTTACTAAATTTTCAATTTTTTTCAACCATTTCTCTGAAAAATTTTGCACCTCTTGGTACTAACTGACCCTGGGATATTTTCCAAGATTTCTCCTTAATCCGTAGATGCCTCAGTTGGAAGTTGCTTTTTTTTTTTTTTTTTTTTTTGGTCACTTTTACTCACCTTAGTTCTGAGCAGAGTGATAATACCCATTCTGTTTTCTGTTTTCCATCTCTGCTCTCCAACCACTGCTTTTTCTTTCTCCTTAACATTCCCCTCTCTCTTTTAGAATCATGCTGTCTGTATATGTCATCCACAACACTTCTTCCAGCTATCACTACATAACTCTTGCTTACTCCATGAGATTATGCAAAATTTTAACTTGAGCTTGCTTTAATACACACACTAACAAAATTTTGATTGTTATATATTATTTTTTCTTTGTTTTCTCGTCTTTCTAATTTTAATTCCAGTTAGTTAACACACAGTGTTATATCAGTCTCAGGTGTACAATATTGTAATTCTACAACTCTATGCATTGTTCACTGTTCATTATGATACATGTACTCTTAATCCCCTTCACCTGTTTCACTCATGCCCACACCCACCTCCCCTCTAGTAGCCATCAGTTTCTTTTCCATAGTTAAGAGTTTGTTTTTTGGTTTGCCTCTTTTTTCTTTGTTCACTTGTTTTGATTCTTAAATTCCACATATGAATGAAATCATATGGTATTTATCTCTCACTGACTTATTTCACTTATGTCCTCTAGATCCACCCATGTTGTTGAAAATGGCAAGATTTCATTCTTTTTTATTGGGGATTAATGTTCCATTGTGTATATATTGATAGGTATATGCTTATTGCCATTTTGTTCCTTGTTTTATGGTTGTTTTTATATGTTCCTTCTTCTCTTGTTCCTTTATCTCAGTTTGTTGGTTTCTTTAGTGATCTACTTGGATTCCTTTCCTTTCCCTTTTTGAATATCTATTATTGGAGTTTGATTTGTAGTTACTATTAGGTTTGTATAGGGCATCATATGCATATAGCAGTCTTTATAAAGTTGATAGTTACTTAAATTTGAACCCATTCTTTACTCCTCTTTCCCTAAATTATAGGTATATGGTGTCGTACTTTACATTCTTTAATTTTGTGAATCCCTTAACTGGTTTCTATATATGCTTAATTTTGGAGCTTTTGTGCTTCTTAGTTGTGTTTTTTTTTTTGTTTTGTTTTGTTTTGTTTTTGTTTTTACTATTAATTATGGTCTTTCTTTTCCACTCACAGAGTCCCCTTTAACATTTCTTGTATGGTTGGCTTAGTGATCATACATTTCTTTATTTTTTGTCTGGAAAAGCTTTACCTCTCTTTATATTCTGAATGATAGTCTTGTTGGATAGATTATTCTTGGTGGCAGGTTTTTTTCTTTTAGCATGATGAATATAACATGCCACTCCCTTCTGGCCATTAAGATCCTTCTGAAAAATCAGCTGATAGCCTTTTGGGGTTTCCCTTATATGTAACCGCTTTATTTTCTTTTGTTATTTTAAAATGTTCTCTTTATCCCTTTTTGCCATTTAGTTACTATGTGTCTTGGTGTGGACCTCCTTAGGTAGGTTGATTTTGTTGGAGGCTCTCTATATCTCCTGGATCTGGATTTGTTTCATTTCCCAGATTCAGAAAATTTTAAACCATTATTTCTTCAAATAAATTTTCTTCCCACTTTCCCTCTCTCTCGTCTCCTTCTGGGATCCCAATAATTAAAATATTATTATACTCATGGTGTCTCTGTGTTCCCTAAGTCTATTTTCATTTTTAATTATATTTCTTTCTCTCTCTCCTGTTTAGCTTCATTGCTTTCCATTACTCTGTCTTCCAGGTCACTAATCCATTCTGCTTCCTCTAGTCTACAATTTATTCCATCTAGTATATGTTTAATTTCAGTTGTTGACTTCTTCATCTCTGGATTGTTTTGTTTTGTTTTGTTTTTCTATCTCCTTGTTAAGGGTTTCACTCTTTTCCCAAGTCTGCTGTGATTTGTGTCGTGTACTTTCATTTGGAACTCATTTCTTTTTCTCCTCATTTTATCTAGCTCTTTTCTGTTTCTTTGTGTTAAGAAAGTCAGCTATGGGACACCTGGCTGGCGCAGTCAGTTAAGTGTGCTTTAGGTTCAGGTCATGCTCTCAGAGTCCTGAGATTGAGCCCTGCATCAAGCTCCCTGCTTGGCAGGGAGTCTGCTTCACCCTTTCCCTCTGCTGCTCCCCTTGCTTGTGCTGTCTCTCTGTGTCAAATAAGTAAATAAATCTTAAAAACAGAAAGAAGGAAGGAAGGAAGGAAGGAAGGAAGGAAGGAAGGAAGGAAGGAAAGAAGGAAGGAAAGAAGGAAAGAGTCAGCTATGTCTCCTGCTCTTGAAGGTAGTAGCCTTATGAAGAAGAGGTCCTGTAATGCCCTGCTGAACACTAACCTCTATGTCTCTTCTGTGTGTTGCATGCACCCTGGTGTTGTGGCTGAGCCACTTTTGCCTCTAGTCCAGTTGTCTCCCATGGCCGTCTTTCCGTGTTGTGAGCAAGTTTTGTCCTTTTGTTGACAGTGGGACAGTTTGAAGCTGCCTTGGGCTTGAGTCAGACCAGGTGTTTTCCAGAGATGCAGTGGCACTGAAGTACAGGGCACTTTCCCTGTGTTGTCCCCTCAGAGACTTTTATTGGTAGGCAGGGTCTAAAACAGGTGTCTTCCCCTAACCCACTTCTGGGACCACACTCAAGAGTGGTGTGATTGGTTATCTTCCCCTCTCTGTTGGGCAGGAGTCACTTTGGAGTGGTGCTGGCCCTGTCAGGGCTGCTTGCACACTGCCAGGCTGGTGGCACCACTTTGGATCAAATCTGGCCAAGGATGTCTTGGAGGGTGCAGGTCTGAAAAAGATTGGGGGCCAAGGCGTGCCATGTTAGCAGGGTCTGCACAGGTCTGCTGTGCCAGGGGACCTGGAGCCAAAGACTGGATGGAGAGTGCATATCTGCAGTAGAACATGGACGTGGAGTATTGTCAGCAAACCAGGTAGTGAGTGTTGACACTGAGCTAGTTTCGAGAGGTGCCATGAATCTAGGCTTGTTGGGGAGAGGGAAATGGTACCCACCAGCTCCTTTGTTCCTAGAGAAGTCTCCCAATGATCTATGCCACTCTAGCATAAATTCTGAGATTAGTAAACCAATCTCTCTCCCTCTCCCTAGGCATTTTTTAAACTGCTGCTTCTATGCTATATCTCTGCAGGGCTGTTTGTTGTGCTTTTATTTATTTATTTTTGAATTGTGTTTTTAGTCGCCATACAATATATCATTAGTTTTTGATGTAGTGTTCCAAGACTCATTGTTTATGTATAACACCCACTGCTCCATGCAACACGTGCCCTCCTTAATACTCATCACCAGGCTCACCCATCCCTCCACAACCCCCCCTCCCTAAATCCCTCAGCCTGTTTCTCAGAGTCCACAGTCTCTCATGGTTTATCTCCCCCTCCGATTTCCCTCACTTCACTTTTCCCTTCCTTCTCCTAATGTCCTCCATGTTATTCCTTGCCCTTCAACAGATGAATGGATAAAGAACATGTACTAAGGGGTGGAGACTCAGTTTCCTTTGACCTTCCTGAGTCTTCTAGAACTGTGTCTACAGCTAGTTTTTAAAGTTCCAGGTGTCGAGCCCCATTGAATGTAAGAACCTATGAAATTCAGCCCCTCTGGTTTTCAAAGTCAAATGTACTGAGTGTTGGATGCAGCTGATGAATCCCTGAACACTACATCAAAAACTAGAGATGAACTATATGTTGGTTAATTGGATTTAAGTTAAAAAAATATGGGGATTAGTCTTCCACATGTAGGCTTCCCATGCCTGGATGCTAATGTGAGGGTGTGTTTCTCTTTCCTCTCTGTCCCTCCCCAGACAGTCTCATGGGTCCATTTATCTCCCAGTGTCTCTGCTCTTCCCACCCTCTTCCATGTGGCCTCTTCTGTACATCCAGCTGTGGAGAATCTGTTCTGCCTGTCCTCAGTCATTTTCTGGATTATTAATAGAGATGTGGGTATTATCTAGTTGTATCCATTGGAGGAGGTGAGCTTAGGGTTCTCCTACTCTGCCTTCTTACCCAGAAGTCTCTAATATACCCTCTTTCGATTTGACCAATTATTTCCATGGAACTAACAATGTCTCCATTCTTTTTTTTTTTTTTTTTTTACAATGTCTCCATTCTTATTGAATCCAATTACTCTCCTTCTTCCTGCTATTTCCTTCACAGTTTTAGTGACATTACACTTTTATGGTCTTCCTTAATCTCCTTTCTGGTTCATCTTCCTTTATTAGAAAATTAAATATGCACAGGGTTCTCTTCATTTTTTTTTTCATTCTCTGTTGAATTCACCCAGTCCTCTAACTTCATATACATATAAGCTTATTCCCACAAACTTCTCTAGTCTTGTGATCTCTCTTGAGCCTAAATCACATAAGATAAGCTACCGGATAAAAGATTAGATGTCTAATTGGCATCTCATAATGAATATGACCCAAATAGAGTTAATGTTTGATATGCTATCAAACACTATTACCTTGTTAGTTTCTTCCCAATTTCTATTTCTGTCTCCTATCACTAACACCACCATATAAATCCTAACAATCTAAACTACTGGAAATATTTCTTCAGTTCATTTCTTTATTTTTCTTCTTCTTTCTCTCTCAAGTCAATCTTCACTGTACAACCAGAAGGACTTCTATTACCCTCTGTGGTGAACATTTTATATACACACTAACTAGTCTTTTCTGGAACATCCAAGTTATTCCCCTTTCCGAGTTCCTGCAGTTGCTTTTCCATGGCCCAAAGCACACTCTTTTGACTCTAGGTTATAAACTACTTTCATATTCATTTATATTCTCACCCCTCAGCTGACATGTCAGACACACTGAGTAGTCTTACTTTAGTAGTCCATAAAATAACAATTATTCCTCTAATACTTATCAACATATTATCTATATTTGATTCAAAATACTTATTATAATCTGATTTTATGTTATTTATTCATTTTACCTTTTTTCTCTCTCTCATATTGATTGTAAGCTCCTCAAAGGAATGGTACATTGCCTGTTGTGGTTACTAAAGTGTTCTCAGAACCTAGAAGTCTGTCTATAAACAAATGCTTAATATATGTTGAATAAATGAATAAGACATCAATATCAAAGAAAAGATGTTTCTAAACTACCTTGTGCCTTGTCTTAATTGTTATATCTGGTCTAGGTCATTTTGAAATGCTTGTTCATCTAGTTAGCTCTATACTGCCAATCTTGCTGATCCTACCAGAAAAGTCTGCATTTTAGTTTGTCATTTCATTAGGTAGACTCTCCATATACTTCCCTAGACTTAGCTAAAATATGAGGTCAGGGCTCTTCTCTAAACCCCAACTGATGGCCATTTCCAATTCTTAGAGGACTTCCTTCTCCAGTTCTGTTTATTGCTATACATATTGTGTCTGTCTCATATGGACAACTCTCTCCATAAATAAATCTTCTATTGTTCATAACTTATTCAACTTCTGAATTAATCACTTGGCTTTCCCTCTTACATTTGGCCACCTAGAATGATCACCAAAATCAGTGATGTGACTATGCCTTTGGGTACTTATGTGTTTTTGACTACCTTTGCACACTCCTTAATTATGGATGTGGATCAGTTTTCTGTGATACCTTGATTCCTTTTTTTTCATCCGACCATCAGTCATGTGTTTACAAGTATTAGTTTACTTTTTGTACTTAAGCTCCCCAGAATTACAAGTCAGCATATATTTATATTTCTAGTCTTTTTAAATATTCCTATCTTTTTCATACTTAGGACACCTGGGTCGTGGTTGTTTTTAGATTAAGTTGAATAAACAGTCACTTACAGAGTGTAGTTTCAGGGATGTAGAAAAGTCATTCTACTTCAAAAGCTTTTTTCTGTTGCCTTCATATTCATATTTGATAAAGATGTACAAAGAGTAACCTGTTAAAACATAAAAGTGCCACCTAAGAAGTAAAGTAGTAAACCATCTCCAGGCATTAATCCTGGGTTCTTGAGAGCCAAAGGAAACCAAAGACTTCTCACAAGTATGTAGTTATTCTTAAAAGTGGAATCAAGAGCAAACTTTAATTCTAGATCCAATTGACCGAAAGTTCTTTTTCATTCACTTAATAAACACAAAAAATGAGTAATGGATCATCA
Organism: Nasua narica; assembly: GCA_028533885.1. Lineage (NCBI taxonomy): Eukaryota > Metazoa > Chordata > Mammalia > Carnivora > Procyonidae > Nasua > Nasua narica. The sequence goes on along the minus strand of CM052799.1, from coordinate 166,246,571 downwards.
TATACATTGCATATCTAATATCTACATTAGATATATGTGTTATTATTTTAATTTAAATTAAATCCTTATTGTAGCAAATACAGTAAATTATGCTGTTCTTGTTTTCTCAACTTTTATTTCATTTTAAATAAAACACCAATAATTCTGGAATTTGAATTATTAAAGAAATGTATATTTATACTTTAGAAAAACATAAACAGTTTCCCTTGTGCATTTCAGATTCCAGAAATACCAGCTGTTGCTGCCATGTGTTAAGAGATTCTGGCTATAGGCCCCAGACAAAACAGTTTTTTTTCTTTGTTAGTCACAACAAAGTGAACTTGTAACAGTGTAGCAGCATGGTGAGATCCTAGAGGAAAGAAGAAGAAACACTTGGAACCAACTCAGTCAATTAAAACTAACTAAAGAACATTTAGTTAAAAAAAAAATATGCTCAAGGGAAAAATATAGTGTTCTCTTAACTCAAAGTGAAATGATACTCTTCTCTCTAACTCATGTAACAATAATATTGTTACTGAGTTAGACTGTCATAACATGAGGTGTGTGTATGCACGATTATTTTTAATGCATGATTTCATTGCATGATTAATTGCTTATTAAAAATTCATACTGACTCTAAAGTCTGAAGACCCAGAGCAAGTATCTGTAGAGACCTATAACTTAGCCATTTTCCCTTGTGTAGATCAAAATCCTGTATTCATTTATTTTTGATGTTACAATTGGAACACTTATTTATTTTTTAAGATTTTTATTTATTTATTTATTTGACAGAGAGAGATCACACGTAGGCAGAGAGGCAGGCAGAGAGAGAAGGGGAAGCAGGCTCCATGCTGAGCAGAGAGCCCGATGATGCGGGGCTCGATCCCAGGACCCCGAGATCATGACCTGAGCTGAAGGCAGAGGCTTTAACCCACTGAGCCACCCAGGTGCCCCAACAATTGAAACACTTTAAAAACAGAAATAATTTGATAGTTTTTGGCCATTTGCCATTGCTTATTTTGTTAACTGTCAATACAAACAAGTGGATAATTACCTATATAATTTTATTTTTCTAATTTTTCTAAATTCCTAGACAAATGAGCATTTTGAAACAGTAAAAAATATTGAAAAGTAGAATTTTTCAAAAATTTTTCTGACTTTTATTCAAACTATTAGAAGTATGTTTCCAAATTAATAATCAGTTAGAATAGGTTTTGAGATTACATTCAACTGGAGTTTAACTGAAAGATAAAATGTTATGAGACAATTTGGCAAAAATGAATTTGACCTAGATATCATCCAAAGAGTTTTATTTCTGGAAAAACAGTGTTTGCTTGAAAATCTCTAAATGTTTTATTAGCCATATCCTTCTATTTGTTAAGTTCATGTTTTTTTTAATGTAATTGACTATAATCGGGGTGGTTCAAACATATGAAGAGAACAAGATCAAAATTTAAGCTCAACTTTGATTGGTTTTTCATTTTGATAGAGAACGGTTCCTTGTATAAATTTTAATTTGTCTAAATGCTGTATATTTTGTGCATTTCAGTGACATTATTTAAATGTCTCGATGATCTTAAGAATGTGTGTATGCGTATATTCCTTGAGATATACTAGCTTTATATTTTCTACTTCATGGATTAATTGAAATTCTTATTTCTTCCATTACTTCCTGGAAATCTTACATAGATCTAAGTACTATGGTAAATTGATTCCATGATTAGCGATATACTCTTATCACATAAATAGGACATACTGACTGAAACATATTTTCCTGTTTTGGCTATTTCTTCAGCAAGAGGTTTTGATTTTTTCTTTGGTGGTGAAGGACAAGTTGATTTTTTAAAATTGTTTTAAATTTAATTTTGGATTAGATGCAGAATTCTTTGTGCAGCAAGTAACAAGAATTCAAACTCAAACTAGATTAAGCAAAAGGGTTATTAATTATTGCATGTTTTATATGGAAATCCAAATATTTCGGGAAAGGATCAACCCAAAGATTAATCCAAAGTCTCTTTGTCACTTTCTTTCTCCTATGTCTTCTTTCCTCTGTTTGTATGTGGAGGATTGGTTTTACTTCAAGACATGAAGGAAAGTTCACCAACAGTAATACCAGATCTCACATTATCCTAAATTGTGAACCAAGAAAGGAAAACAACTTCTTTCTTTCTCCTTCTACTTATTTATCAATCCAAGAGATTTTGTTTTGCTTTGATTTTGTTTGCTTGTTTTTGTTTTGTTTTTGGTATAATCTTAAGGATTATACCAAAATCCTTTTGCAGCAACAGGAAGGGGGAAGACCAACAGGTCTGTAATCTACTCCTTGTCTTAACTCGGACATGTTAAAAAATAATGACCTGGCCAAATTTCCATGTTTATAGTTGTCCAAACATCAATTTGCTTTTTTTTTTTATCAATTTGCTTTTAATGAAGTAATCCAAGTGATACATCAAGAATAATAACGATAGTTGGGGGCACCTGGGTGGCTCAATCATTAAGTATCTGCCTTCTGCCAGGTCATAATCCCAGGGCCTAGGGATCCAGCCCCACATTGGGCTTCCTGCTCAGAGAGAAGCCTGCTTCTTCCCATTGCCCCTGCTTGTGTTCCCTCTCTTGTTCTCTCGCTCTCTCAAATAAATAAATAAAATATTTTAAAAAAAGAATAATAATAACTAACATTTGTTGAGTGCTTGTTATGTTCCAGGGGATGATAATGAAGTTTTGTGTGCACTGCTTTATGGAATTCTTGCGCAATTTTATAAAGTAAGTTAAACTGTCTGAAGCCCAGAAAGTTTAAGAAATTCATCAAACTTCAAATATGAAGTGATAAAGATAGGACTCATCCAAACAGTTGAGCTCTAGAAGCCAAATGTTTAGCCATTTTGGTATCTTGCTACATACCAGACTTTTAACCTAATGCATTTTCAGGCATACTGAATTATGTTTCTATATCTTAAAGGTCCATATCCAGGAATGAAAAAGAACAGGAGTTTTCAGTATTATCACAGTTAGCTTGGCAACCAGTCTATCAACTAAACTGTTAAAACACATTGAAAATTTTCAATAAATAATATGGAGGAGTCTTGTGAATTGAGGAAAGCAGGATGCACATAGAAAAAATATTTTTCTCCCTGCTTCATATAAATAACAAAGAGAAATGATAACATTGCCAGAAGAAATCAAAAGATTCTAAAAAAAAGTCTAAGAAATGTATGCTTTTCAAGTAATCATTATCTTTCTATTTATTATCCACTTAATCTGGTGTAATGATTACATAACTGATAGTCTGAAAATTCCCTAGATTTCTAGCTTTAGCTTTTGTTTAATACCCAAATTAAATTATTCGAGCTCTCATCTCAGCCAAGTCTTAGGAACTTCATTGCTCTCCCCTTGCATTTCTGAGGACAGACAAAATAACCACTAATTTTCCAGTTGCTGTTTTGCCCCATCCTACCCCTGACTTCTTTGCACATCATCTCTGATTATCACATAATCTACTTTTCTGCTTTTGAGATACTGATATCATCACTTAAAATGTGAAAATGAAGCATCAAGAGATGTCTATAGTCACATTTAAAAGCAGTATTAAAACAATGCCAAAACGGGGGACCTGGGTGGCTTAGCTGGTTAAGTGATTGCCTTTGGCTCAGGTCATGATCTCCGGGTCCTGACCCTAGGGTCCTAGGATCCAGTCCCACATCAAGCTCCTTGCCCCCTGTCCCTCTCCCTGCTTGTGTACTATTTCTCTCTCTGTCAAATAAATAAATAAAATCTAAAAACAAAACAAAACAGAACAAAACACAGCCAATACTATAGCTTGTTGCCAGAATTACTGCCTTCAAAGGGAGGAAAAAACCCAACAATATAAAACACAGTATTAGTCATCATTGTTTCATAAGAACTTTAGTTAATGCCTCTTCCTTCTTGTCTGGCCACCAACTAAATTGATAAAATGTCTCTTTCAGGAACCTCCAAAATTCCTGCTTTCTTGATTCTCCCGATGAGAACAAAAACTCATTTAATTTTACAAATAGTTTTATTTCTTTATTCATCAACCTTCCCTATCAGACCAGAATATAGCATTACTTTAGAAAGGCAAAAGGCTCAATTATGTTTTTTCTTCCCCCAAAAAAGACATGTAGGAAGAAGCTGTTTTTAAGATGAATACTTAAGAAATATCGTGATAATGATTTTTAAGTTCTTTTTTAAAAGATTTTATTTTTAAATAATCTCTACAACCAACATGGGACTTGACTTTAAAACCCCTAGATCAAGAGTGACATGCTCTACTGAACGAGTCAGCCAGGCACCCTCGTTTTTAAGTTTTTATTGAAATATGATTGACACAATAAATTCGTATATTAATAGTGAATATGTTTTCAAAAAATTGTTGAAATGTTAAATGTTGTAAGGAGATAGATATGGATATGTATATCTGATAATATGATCTAAGATAAGAATATGCATGACTCAGATATCACCAATATGTTTAATATTTTATTTTTATTTAAAATAAAATTCTAAATGATCCATCTAACTTGTCATTTTAATAGCACATGTTCATGTAATTTTGGCTTTTTATGAGAATCTTTTTGTATTTAACAAAGGAACATGCTGCATTGTTATAAAAGACAGGCTCACAACTTTAACATGAAAAAAAAATAATACTGGTCTTAATAAATAGATTTATATATCCCCATTCTGTCACAGTTCTATAGAGGAATTATACTATATTATTGTGCCTCGTACAGTCCTATTACAATAAAATTGTGGCTCCACTAAACTTGGTCTACTTGGTTTACTGCCTCAATTATTGCCAAGATAAAAAAAAATTGCTTTCTTTTGACTTGATTTATGAAAAGGTGTATTTCTGTCTTTGTAAAATCTTAATTTCCATGGATGATTTCCTAAGCAAGTCTTCTGAAGAAAAACACTAATGAACATGAAGTCTGTCAAATCATTACTTTAATAAGTGCTAAAGAGACCTAATACCTAAAATATTGCTGGGGGCAGGGGCATAAAAAACACCTTTTAAATAGTAAAAGTCTAATATGAATCCCAAATGTTACTGTATTTTAAAAATATGTAGATATAAATTCAGACATCTAAAGCATGATTTTTTTAGCTTTTTGAAGTTTTTCAGATAGCATTTTTTAACACCAAAATATCGGTTTAATTAGTGGGTGTGTGGGAAAAATATTATGAAATAAACAGCATTTAACATTGCATTGTATTTCAGAAATGTCTTCTATTCTAAAATCAGTATTTTTAGGATCATTCTGTTATGCCATTTTAAATTACATTCAAGCGTATGCTACTTTAGAAATATGTTAAAAACACAAATATGGAATATAGAAACTAAGAAGAAAATAAAGTATTGCAAATTTCTGGCTTTTTACTTTTTTTTCTTATTTTATTGACATATAATTGCTTCATAACATTGTATAAGTTTAAAGTGTACGACATAATGATTTGATGTCTATATTGCAAAATGATAACCATAGTAAATTCCCTTAACATTTATCACCTCATATAGTTATAAATTTATTTTTCTTTGTGATGAGAACTTTTAAGATCTACTCTCTTTGCAACTTTTAAATACATAATGCAGTATTATTAACTATAGTCATCATATTGTACACCACCAGCACTCACACTTATTTATTTTATAACAGAAAGTTTGTACCTTTTTGTGTCATCTGCCAACCTCCCTACCTCTAACAGTTACAAATCTGACCTTTGCTTCTATGAGTTTGTTTGGTTTTAGTTTTTTAGATTCCACATATAAGTGAGATCATAGAGTGTCTTTCTCTGTCTGACTTATTTAACTTAAGATAATGCCTTCATGCTTCATTCATATTGTCACAAGTGGCAGTATTTCTTTTATTTTTATGGTTGAACAGTATTCCATTGTGTGTGTGTGTTTGTGTACGCGCGCGCGCGCGCACACATGCGCATGTATGTGTCAATTTCTTTATCCATTCATCTATCCATTAGCAATTATTTCCATATCTTGGCTGTTGTAAATAATGTTGCAATAGATATGGGACTGCATATATGTCTTTAGGATAGTGATTTTATTTCCTTTGGATATATTACCAGAAGTGGAATGGCAGGATCACATGAGAGCTCTATTTTTAATATTTTGAGGAAACTTGATACTGTTTCCACAGTCTCTCTACCAATTTACATTCCCACAAGAGTGCTCAAGGGCTCAATTTTCTCCATATCCTCAGGGGCATTAGTTATCTCTTGCTTTTTTGACGATGGCAATTCTAACAGGTGTAAGGTAATATTTTGTTGTGGTTTTGATTTGCATTTCCCTAATGATTAGTGATGTTGGGCACCCTTTCATGTATGTGGCCGTTGAATATCTTCTTCGGAAAAATCTTTATTAGGTCCTTTGCCCATTTTTCATTGGATTGTTTTGCTATTGAGTTGTACAAATTCCTTATATATTTTGGATATTAACTTCTTATCAGGTAGGTGGTTTGCAAGTACTTTTTTACCATTCTGCAGGTTTTCTTTTCATTTTGTTGTTCATTTCCTCTGCTGTACAGGAGGTTTGAACTTAATATAGTCTCATTTTTGTTTTAATTTTGTGCTCATGCTATAGGTGTCATATTAAAAAAAATCATTGTCACGACCCATGCCACAACATTTTTTCCTATGTTTATCTTCTAGTTTTATCATATCAGATCATTAATTCATTTCAGGTTAATTTTTGTGAGTGGTGTAATACATTGGTCCAGTTTAATTTTTTTGCATGTGAATATTTTCATATTTGCATCATTTGCATGTGAATAATTTTCCAAGCACCTTTTATTGAAGAGAATTTTCTCCATTGAATATTCTTGGCTCCCTTGTCAAATATTAGCTAACATGGGTTTATGCATGGGTTTATTTCTGGACTCCCAATTCTGTTCCATTGGTCTGTGTGTCCATTTTTATGCCAGTATCATACTCTTTTGATTTATACAGCTTTGTAATGTAGTCAGAAATCAACATTCCACTTTAGAGATAGTAACACAATTTCTTTTATACTTTTGATACATTTCTACTGGAATCATAATCTTTCAATTCAAATCTCTAAAACAGAGGACTAAAATGTTTTGAAGCCATAAATAATACTTGTACATGGAAAAAATAAAACAGTATAGAAAGATATACAATTTATTATTTTATAAATAGTATTTATTAATATTTATTTTATACTTATAATATTTATTTTATAATTTATAAAATAATATAGAGAAATATGAAGTGTTTCAAAATATGCATTAGATTCAATTATCAAGCAAATGTTTTGTTTTGCAGTTCTCAATTAAGCCATACAACATAGTGTAAGCACTGAGTATGAATTCCTAAAAGTTAAGTGCCTATCAGATGGAGGGAACAAAACACAACACAACAAAGTCAAAACTCTATGTGTATATATGTATACTTATATTTTTGTGTGTATACATATATTTGTATATATTTATATATTTAAAATAAAACATATCTATTTCCCTATAGTTCTGGCATTACAAAGAGATTTATATAAGTTAATACAAAGTCTTATGACTCAATAATAATGATTTTAATTAAATAAACTAAAATAAGCTATATTCAATCTCGGATAGTTAAATCTTATGTAATATTAGCCTTTTAATATGTTACACAATAACCATCTTTATTGCAAAAAGGTATATTCTTTGTACCTGATATTTTATGTTTTTGTGAACTTGAAAAAATTACTGATCATTTTATTCTTAAATGTGTAGACTATTCATGAATGTTTTGGGCAAACCTAAAGTACCTTATTTATCCTGATAATAATTTTATAGCAAGATATATTACATGGCAATTATTTACTATATAATGGATCTTTTAATCTTCAATAATCTTTAAGAATTAATGTCTAGAAAATGTAACTTGTACAAAGCTACACTTTAGAAAACAAATATGATTTTTAAAGTCTAAAATAATGATTCTTCCACAAGAATGTACAATTGTATTACCTTTGTAATAAAGCAATCAAAAGTCAGAAAAGAAAGGAGAAAGGAGACACAAAGAAAAGACAGATTATAGAGATAATTATATAAGACATTGTTTGAATGGTCATGTAATATATAAAAATTTTTAAACAATGTGTGAAACTTTCATTCTACTGAAAGGATATCAATAGTTAAAATATATATGTAAAAATGGTGTATTTAGCCCTCAGAATAAGCAAGAATCAAAGAAGAGCTTAGATACTAGAATTTTTCATTAAAATATGAAGATGCTACTAATTTAATAAATATTAGTTACCATATGGACATTTCAGATGTTTGGTTTAGCATTTCAAATAATGTATCCATAGTATTAATTAAACCAGAAAAAAAAAAAAAGACTACAGATAGCAATTGTTTCTAGTTACCTTAGTGACATTTTTGTTGGAAGTTTTCATTTATTTATTATCAAATATATGCATCAGATTAGAGCTATGTTTTTAACCATGTAAAAGTCAAAGCCTGGCCTAAAAGGATATGTAAAATTAAAAGTGACATATAGATTGCATTTATAGCAGGAATGAGAATGTAATGCTTCAGACGCTGCATTAGGGAGAAAAAGGGATCCTTCTGAAGATTTTTGTGGTTCCAAGTAGTCAAATAAATCAGGATTGTGTGCGTATCAAACTGAATTATATGCATATCATGGAATAAATCTGGAATGTTAGCTACAATAATGACTATATCCAAACAACATCAATATTTCATTTACTAATAGTAATGTATAGCACAAGACAGGTCATAATGTGTTTGCAGAAACATTCAGGCAAGGAAATCAAACATGGAGGCTTATTTGGCAGGGCAGAGTATACTGATTATACTCAGAGATTGTGTATCATCTCTGAGACCATAAATCTATGTGGCAAATTGAAGACTGGATTTTGATAAGGTATTATTGGAATTTACAGAGTTGCAAAATACATAGCCTACATACAATCCTTGGGAAATAAAATCTATTTCTCCCCACTAGAAAAGAAAGTGATATTTTCTTTCTGTTTTCCTTTAGGGCGCCATGGGTCTTATTTTTAAAACACCATTTCAAATAATATAAATATGATTTTTAAATCAATATGCCTTTAGGAAATCTGGGGAAAATATTTTAAAATTACACTACACAAAGTGGTTATTTTTAACCTGAGGTCGATATCCCTCTTCTCATTTGGAAATTTGGCTTAACGAAGTTGTATCCTCCTCCTTATTATAGAAGTATGAATGTTCGAGAAATAGAATTTTCCATTTTTGTCAATTCTGCGGAAACAAAATTAGGTTTTGTAACTCTAAGTCTAGTGATTTTCATTCTGTACCATACCTTATTTTCTTTTAATGCAAAATATTAGAATACTAGTTGACATTATAAAGTTAACTGAGAGTAGCCTGTCAGCAGTATTCTTTATCTCATCTGAAAAATAAAGATGCTGAATTAAGTTATGTTCAAGTGTTTTGCCAGTTTTAAAATGCTATTAGTGTGTTAGTGCAGCTGTGGGGAAACTGGGACTCACACATTTCTGGTGCAAATTCCAATCGGTAGAATGCTTATGAAAAAGAATTAGGCAGTATCTAACAAAGGAACATTTGTTATGACCCCTAAATCACCCTTTTAGTAGTTTATGTTTTGAATTAAAATACAGACTTAAGGATGACTAGAATGAACCATGTAGTGTTGAATTGCAAAAGGCAGGGAGACCACAGGTAGATATTACAATAAAGGAGATGTTTATAGATATGTGTGAATGCATGGAATAACTTCCTAGCCTTGTCCTCCGACACAGCAAAGAAGTCATGAGCTTTTCACTAGCCCTGTGTAAAATTAGTGTCCAGATTTTGGTTCCATATAAAAGTCTCTACTAGACTTTTAGGAACTAGAGAGGAACTAGAGATCCTTTATGAAATGGCTGATGCTAAGACTAGATCAATTGATTCTAGATGAACCAAGAATACCTTTCTGTGCCAACACATCAGAAGTATTTAATGAATGACGGAAATATCTCAAAAGGACATAGGGAGTGCTTACTGGGACGTTAATGACAAATTGAGTATCAAATAATAATATAAGTAAATAATTACAATACAGTGAACACAGTAAGAATCTATGAACTCTTATTGATATAAATTAATAAGTGCAAACATATAAATAAGAAGGGAAGGTTCTTCCTTAGAGTAGAAAGACAGCTAAAATGAAATTATAAAAATTGCCATTTGACTACCATAAAGATATTAGTTGACCCAGGTAAGGATCACTAAGGAATGCTAAAATTAACATTCGAAAGTTTTGTGATTAGTAGCTTATTTGTAATACTATCAAAGTATATCACAATAGGATACTTGTTGATTACAATGTGGAAAATAATAATTTTACAGTGGAAAAACCTGGCAATCATCACCTTAACTGAGTGATTAAAATTAGGATCTACAGTAGTGGGATAAATAGGCATTATGAATGCCTTGATTAGGATGCACGGATAAAAACACAACATCTCTTCTGGACTGTTCAATCTATAAATGCAGTCCTTGAACTCAATCATGAAGGATAATACACAAACCACTATTGAAGGATATTTTATGAAATAACTGACTCAAAATGTCAATGTCATGAAAAACAGAGATAGAAGAACTGCTTGAGATTAAAGGAAAGAGATGGCAAGTGAATGGTACACCTGACGTGGATTTTCTTTTGAAAAAAAAGGAAATTTGGGGAACACTCCAAAATCTCTTGCTTTGATAATTTTATGATTATACATGAGAATGTCTGATTTACTAGGAGGCATACACTAGTAACATATTTTGGAAATCTACCCTTTATCTAGATTACTAGAATAGTACTATTCTCATAGCATTTTATTAAATTTGCAATTACTTTAAGTAAAACAATAAAAATACATTTCTACTGCAACATTTTTGACTATGATAATTTTGCTTATCAGAATTCTTTCATTTTAAACTTACTTTACACTGTAGAGCAAGAATAAAGAGATTTTGCAAATGCAGTTAAGGTCCCATATCAATTGATAATTGAGTTAATCTAAAAAATAGATTTCCATAGTGGGCCTGATTTAGTCACGTGAATCCTTAAATGAGTCATTCTTTCTTATCTTACATATCAAATAACTTTACCAAGTCACTTATTAATAGAAAATGCATAATTCTTTTTAATGCATGTAGCACCATACTTTCCATCTTTTGCTTCTACAGCAATAAATGGTAAGTAATTGAATAAGTTGTATGATATCACAGAGGTTAATAGTTCGGGTCTAGGTTCAGAGATCTGAGTTCAGATCCCCACTATACCACTTTCTAGCTGTGTATTCATGGACAAATTATTAAATCTCTTTACATTTAGGTTGTTAATTTTCAAAATGTAGATCTTATTACCTAAATCATTGACCCCACAACATCACAACCATTGTAAATTAAAATGGAGCACTCTAAAAGGTGAGCATAGACTTATGGGTAACACAGCAGTAAATGCTTGCGTGGCAGACAGAATTTCATGATGGCCCACAAATTCCCACCTCCTGATATACAAGTCCTTTATAATTCCCTCCCCGTGAGTGTTAGGAGAGCCTTAGATATGACTGGATGTCACTCCCATGAGTGGATTACACTGTACAGCAAGAATAAAGAGATTTTGCAAATGCAATTAAGGTCCCATATCAATTGATAATTGAGTTAATCTAAAAAACAGATTTTCATAGTGGGCCTGATTTAGTCACGTGAATCCTTAAAAAAGACAAAGCCATTTAGGATGAGATAAATTCTTCTGCTGGCTCTAAAGAAGTGAGTTGTCACATTATACAAAAACTTGTGAGATGGCCATGTGGCAAGACATGCAGGCAAATCTAGAGACTTGGGGACCCACTGTAGATAGTCAGCAAGGAAATGTGGAACTTGATCCTTTAATAACTGCAAAGACCCAAATTCTTCCAACAACCATATGAGCTTGGAATAAGAGAGTGTAGGCTCCAGAAAGAAACAAAGCTTGGTCCATAACTTGCTTGCATCATCGGGAGATACTGAATGAAGGACCTAGCTAAGCTCTGGCCAGGTTTCTAATACACAGAAACTAAGCTAAACTCTGGCCAGGTTCCTAATCCACAGAATAGGAGAACCAGCCTTCTCACTATTGAGTGAGGCTTTACAGATAAGCAAGAGAAGGAAGCTAGAATGATATAAATGAAAATGGACTGAAGACATCAGAATAAACTCAAGTTTATATTAGTATAGATACAGATGCTTACATATAGAATTATGTATAGATATGTTTATGTATACAGGTTTGTATAAATGCATATAATTTTGCTCTGTTAGCTTAAAAAACAAAGAAATGCCATAAAACTAAAAAAAAAAAAAATCAAAACACCCCAGTAGTAATGAGCATGTCTAGTATCCAGTCCCATTTTTTTATACTATTCTCCAATTCTCCCTGTTGAAATAGTTGACTCTGGGACTAGGGCAGGATATTCACAAGATGAGCCCAAAGCATCTTACAATACTGGAAAGTAAGAAAGTTCCCAAACACACACACGCACACACATCTATAGTAATAAGGACATATGTCAAAGAAGTACGGGAGCTTCTTTGAATGAATCTCCAATATTCAGCCAAAGCTGAAATAATTTGAATCTCCAATATTCAGCCAAAGCTGAAATAATTTGGGTTATCTTAAAATAGCATAATACGAAGTATAATATAAATATTCATAAACCATTAAGAATATAAATGATTGAATACATTGCAAAATAAATTAAGAATGAGGAAGAAGAGACAAATCTCTCATGTGGAAGTATTCCAAATACTTTATGTAAATGCTTCACCCTCAAAGTGGCAGAATATAATTCTCCACTCCCTAGTATGGGCTGGGCACAGTGACTTACAAGTTATACAGTGTGCAAAGGTGAGGAGGGAGTAAGGTGGGAGGGAGCTGCAATGGCCACAATAGTCAAACTGTGGAAAGAACCAAAATGCCCTTCAACAGATGAGTGGATAAGGAAGATGTGGTACATCTATACAATGGAATATTATGCCTCCATCAGAAAGGATGAATATCCAACTTTTGTATCAACATGGACAGGACTAGAAGAGATTATGCGGAGTGAAATAGGTCAAGCGGAGAGAGTCAATTATCTTATGGTCTCACTTATGTGTGGAGTATAAAGAAAATCATGGAGGGCAACGTGAGAAGGAAAGGAAGGATGAATGGGGCGAAATCGGAGGGGGTGATGAACCAGGAGAGACTGTGGACTCTGAGCAACAAACTGAGGGTTTTGGAGGGGAGAGGGTGGGGGGTTGGGCGAACCTGGTGGTGGGTATTGAGAAGGGCATGTATTGCATGGAGCACTGGGTATGGTGCATGAACAATTAATCTTGTAACACTGAAAAATTAAAATAAACATATATGGGGAGAAAAAAAAACAGAGAGAAAGTTCTTCAGGTGAGTAAAGCCAACAAATCATAAATCCTTTGTTGTTTTATTTATTTTGTCAACCTGGAGTAGTATCTGAAATTTATTCTGAGTATATTGTCATTTTTGTTAGTATGCTCTGTCACAGGATGAACCAGGACATTTGAAGTGAGAATGGGTAACTAAAAAGGACTTAGAAAGAGATTGCATTTTAAGGTTTTGTTTTACAAGACACATTACCACATTTTTTAAAAAATGAAACACAATTTATGGATTTAGAAATATATAACTTAAAAATGATGTAGATTTGCTTAAACTTATAAAAACCTGTAAAAATAATTCTGAAGCAAATGAAAGGATCTACATGTAATATTTTCTCTAGTATTATGCACATTTAACTTACATTTTAATAGTACGTAAGTTCAGTGGTGAATAGATTGCCTTGCACCTATAGACGTTCAATAAATAATTTTTATTTGATTTGATTATGACTTCATTGAGCAGAAAGAGTGCTGTAAAGTGATTATTCATTTTGGCATATTGTTTTCTGCCCTTTAAAAATAGAGATTTATGTATGTGACAATTGCATAGTTTTAAATGATAGTTCTGTTGATGAAAACCCAGTTGGTCTTTCAGAAAAAAAAAATGTACAAACTATCTTCTTTACCAATTAGAAATCAAGAGAATAAGGATTTTAATAAGCCTCCTGGGAGACTTGTCTTTTGTGTCTTTGATAAATACATGATTATAAGGACAAATTATATGAGTAGCAATAATTTCCCAGTAATGTGATCGTTAAAAGACCTCCCAACTGCAATATATCAGTATTAATTGGGGACAGATGATCATTTTAGTGACATGCTCAAGTCATTATCCATATTTCAAAACTTCATGAATACCTGAATATTCATAATGATGTGATTATTTTTTTAAAGATTTTCAGTGCAATGATCTTAATAGGGTTGTTTATTTTGAAACTACAAAAAAATACAAAAAATAGAATTAAGCATTATTAAGACTATTTAAGAACATATTAGAGGAAAGTGAACCAAGTATTAACTTTTAGTTTTGGATGTAGAAAGTCTTTAGCGCTTACTATAATTAAGGGGTATAATACCAGTTTTGTTGATAACCAAAAATCAAACATCGATGTGTGTATTTGGAATCATTGATCCAAATTATGTTATATTCAAAATATCGAATAATGTATGCCCCCAAATCCCTATAAGAATCTTATATTTTCTAACGATTATTACTTTCCGCTTATGTAATTTATTTAACACTCATGTATATTTTTCTCCATTTATGAAATGCAAGCTACAATGTCTCTACTATATGAAGGGTTCCCAAAGCCAATCAAATTTATTCACATCTTTTTCCTATAATTAATTTTGTGTTTCCTTATTTTGATTACGTTATTGCAGACATGTCTTATTATTAAGCTTACCAATATGGCAAACTAAGTTTTTAATGCAGATTTAGTTCCTAAATTTCAACCTGTGCCCTTTTTCCTAATACAATATTTAATAGTGCATATTTTAGTATGATTCCAAATTTTTGCCACAATATATTTATGCTCCTCTCCTTTTACAAAACCAATAAATGCCTTCTGCACTTTTCAAAATCCATATTCTCTCTACTAACGTCTTTTGCACCTCTCTATTCTGGTTCTCTTCCTACTTCTCTACTTCTTCCTTTTTAATTTGATATATTTCTTTCTTATTTGAAATTCTTATATATTAAGATTCTACAAGTTCTGCTAGTTACTCATTTTCTCTTCTAATTTCTCATCCTACTGCTCGTGATCTTATTGCCACATTCATTAATTCATGAATCTTGAAATGATGTTTCCCTTGTCTTGAGTTTCTCACACTGCTTTAAATTTTTTTTTTTTAGATATATTTATTTATTTATTTATTTGAGAGAAAGAGAGAGACACAAGCAGAAGTGGCAGGCAGTGGAAGAAGCTGAGTACGGACACCAGCAAGGGATTCAATCCCAGGACCTAGGGATCATGACCTGACTCAAAGGCACACTCTTAACAGACTTAGCCACCTAGGTGTCCCTAAATCTTACAGTTATATTATCTCATTTAATCTTCATAACAACTGTGACTAGTGCTATTATTATTCTCTAATGTCAGATAAGCAGATGTGGGGAAGTTAAGTAGCTTTTTCAAGGTCATGTGGGAAAGTGGTGGAGCCAGGGTTTTAACCTAGTTAATAATACTCCAGTTACTGTATTCTATGGATGTTTTCTCCACCCTGAATTTAACAAATCTGTTATTTTCCAGATACATATGTTTCTTGCTAGTCAGTAACCTATTCACTCAAAATAGGATTGTTATTCTTTTCCCAAATTCTTATTATTCTTGTTATTCTTATTCTCCAAATTCAATAAATTCCATAATTTCTCATTCACACCTGACTTTCCCATCTAACTACTCTATTCCCACCTCCACAGCTTTAATTTTGTAACTTGCAGTCCTTTACTTTGGTGATCCCAGTAACATCCCATCCCCATGATCAGTCTCTTCCTTCATCCCATTTCCGGTTAATCAATCATCAAACTGTCTACATTGGCTTATCAAAGGGAATCTATGTCTCTAACTGTTCAAATTATTTTGATGAGAGGACAGCATTTTAAATATGTCTATCCCTCAAATCAGCATCATGGCCTGTGGGAGGGTATTACCAGGCCTACCATATTAGTCCCAATGGTAAATTAAGAAGCAACACTAAAACAAAATATAACTGTGGCACGATGAGCAAAATATTATATGGTAATTACATAGACATTTTATGGTTGATAGGGGCCCAAACCCCAGCCTAAAGATATCCTGAGTTTCTTTGACTTAACAGATTTTTCATTCTTTGTAGACTTCCTTGATCATTTCCATTGGCCACCTACTTGAGAAACAAAGGAGAAAATAAAAGGTGCCTTAATGACTTACTTCTACCCCTGAGCTTGTGACTACACTTTGTAAGGCCTGTTAATTAGTTGTTATTATACAAATCGAGAGCAACTAAAACCATTAGAGCAAGCTAATCCCGTTTCCATTCTCAATCCTCCTCTATTTTCTTTTCTTTTTTATTTAAAGATTGTATTTATTTATCTGACAGAGAGAGAGATCCCAAGTAGGTAGAGAGGCAGGCAGAGAGAGAGGAGGAAGCAGGTTCCCTGCCAAGCAGAGAGCCTGATGCGGGGCTCGATCCCAGGACCCTGAGATCATGACCTGAGCCTAAGGCAGAGGCTTTAACCCACTGAGCCACCCAGGCACCCTAATCCTCCTCTATTTTCTGAACCAGACCAGCTTTCACAGCAGCCTACTCACAAACTTTCAAAACCTTATGCCAGGTTGTTTTGTTTTTTTCCATTTTTTTTAAACAATACTAAAAGGGTTATTATAAACCTTATAAATAGTAGAAGCACTTTATGCATAGGGATGTGGTGCATTATTGTTTTTTAAAGAAACGATGACAAACCCTTTAACTTGCAAACAGAATAAAAAAAAAATCACTAATGTTGAAAATTGTGAAAAAACCCCAACCATTAAGCAGTTTGTCTACTATTCTTATACGATTACAAAATGGCAACAACAAAAAATAAATATAAAGAAGTCCTTGTTGCCCCCCCCCCCCCCTCCTTTTGGTGCTGTGATCAGACATGAGACAGGCACAAGGCTAACCGAGAGGGTGGTGGGGAGCAATGGGAACCACAGCGCGGCCCAGACAGTGTTCCACAGGCAAGGAGCGCGTGGAGGAGGAAAGGCCTGACACCGACAGGGAACTGGACGTGAGGGAAACAGCTAAATGCATCCGTGACGACAGCATCACACAGGGGAGAGGGCTGCTCCTGTTCCTGACCCCCTAGTTTGCAGAGGAGCGGGAATGGAAGTTCAGTAGCCCAACCCTACCTTCAGAGACAGGACAGGTGGTAAAAACGTCCGAGAGGAAGGACTGGTGCATACTGGCTTGAGGACGGTGTCGGGGAGCAGACCACAGGACACGAAGGGGCGGGGCGGGGGCCTGAGCAGCCGCAGCTAGGTTGCTGTGGCAAAGGAGTCAAAACAGAGATGACCGGAAGCAGAGGGGACCTTAACTCCGCCAAGTCTCTAACACGTTCTATGTAAAATTCTCTACATTCTGGAGACACCTTGAGCCTTCTTGCTCCTGTGCCTGGAATATTCAATTCTTTGACAAAATCCATTGTATCCTGCAAAACCTACCAAAAATAGTGTCTCTTCAATCAAGGCTGCTACCTAACTTTCCCAAGCAGTCTGCTGATTTATACTCTGCATGTTGTTTTTTAGGGCTTCTTATACTTTATTGTCATTTATCTGTCCCCCTTTCCATTTCCTTCCTTGATAGAATCTCAATGGCAAGAATTGTGTTTCTTCGATTCATTCTCTATGGCATTCTCTCTTTTCCATTTCTGCCTTTGTATCAGTTTTACAACTGATATCACTTGGTCTATGGAGAATTTCCACTCTTTCTTCCCCTAGATGTTGCTTGTTTTATGGCATTCACTACTGTTACTTTATAGTTATGTTTTTGTCTTATTTTTATCTCTTCGCCACCTCCTGCCCTCACCATTAAACTAGCAAGTTCTATGAAGATAAGGATTCTATCTTACTGATTTTTATTTCCTCCAAAGCCTGTAGCACACTATTAGATATTTAATAGTCTCAGAATAATTGTCTCTAAAATAATGTTTTTAAAACCAGCCCAGAACTCATTTAACAGATTGTTGATGATCTTCACATTTTAGGATCTGTTAGCCTTTGTTATAAACCATCTTACAACCAAAGCAAATTCTAATTATTTTCCTTGATGAATCTTGTAATTCAATCAAACTTCATTTTTATGTACAATTTAATTTATAATTAATCAAGTACATACATAGAAACTGACCACTAGCATTTGTCATTAATAAAAAAATTACTAGCATTACCATATTGAGCTGAAATAATTCCAACTGTAAAAAAGAAAAGACAGAATAAAGCATTTAGTTAGTTTATGTTATTTTTTAAGGTAAACACACAGTTTTTATTAACCATTATTTTTTCTTTAAATAGCACCTTTCTTATAACTTCCTAGACTCTATCAGTGCTGAAATTAGGACAAGGCACCATGGAATGTGTTAGTAATTGGTCATATTTTAAAATTTTATTATTTCCCCAGGAATACTAACAAATTATTATTGTCCTACTTCTGCTATCTTTAGATTTTTTTGGTTAAGATATATGTAACACTAGCCAATATTTCTTGTGAGTGTATCTATGTTTAATATATAGGATTTTATGAGAAGAACACAAAAGAAACTATTCAAAACTATGTACTTCTATTAAGGTTGTGATTGACTATGGGAAGAATGACCAAAAAGGTGATGAAAAAAAATCTCAAACAGGGTTGCAAAATGGAATATTGGGGGACTAAAAATAACACGATGATGCTGGCATGACATTGGAAATCCTCGTGTAATTTTTCAAAAGTAAAATGTGCATTTTATAATTTTTTAAAAGATTTTATTTATTTATTTGTCAGAGAGAGAGAGAGCGTGAGCGGGGGAGCTGCAGGCAGAAGGAGAAGCAGGCTCCCCGCTGAGCAAGGAGCCCATTGTGGGGCTCTATGCTAGGATTCTGGGATCATGACCTGAGACAAAACCAAGCACTTAACAGATTTAGTCACACAAGTGTCCCTAAAATGTACATTTTTAAAAAGCTTTTGACTTACAGAAAAACGGAGAGAACAGTACAGACGGTCCCATTTACATAGTTTCCCCTATTAATGATAACATATAATTACGACACATTTTATAAGTAATTAATGAACTAATAGTAATATATTATTAATGAGTCAAGTCCGTACTTTATTCAGATTTCCTTAGGTTTTACAATATTTATTTATTTTTCCTGCTCCAGGATCTCACCCTGAATACCGCATTCCATTTAGTAATCATATTCTCTTAGGCTTCTGCTTGGTAAAACAGTTTCTCAGTTTTCTTTGTTTCTGATGATCTGAACAATTTTGTGGAATACTGATATAATTTTTGTCCCTCAACTGAGATTTTTTTTTTGACATTTTGACTAATTAGATGAGGGTTATAAGTTCTTGGTAGGAAGACTACAGAGATAAAGTACAATTATCATCACATCATATCAAGGGTACCCACTACCAAAATAACATATTGCTGATGAAATTGACCTTTGTTTCTGGGTTGAGTTGAAATGTTTGTCAGTTGAAATGTTTTTCACTTAAAAGTTACTCTTCCCTCATCCCCTTTACACACACACTTCATACTGTACACCTTGGAAGAAAGTCACTATGTACAGCTTGTATTTAAGGACTGGGAGCTGTGCTCCATTTCCTTAAAGGAGAAGAATCTACATGGATTATTTGGAATACTTCTGCATGGGAAATTTGTCTATTAAACCTCATTTGTTTATTTACTAGTTTATTTATATTAGTATGGATTCATGTATTTTATTTTGTAAGTTGGGTGAAAATATAATACTATTTTATTTATTTTCTTGCTCCAATTGTTTCAGTATTGGTTATTAGGAGCTCTTTATCCACTCCTGTAGCTCTTATACATATTACCATTATTGTGTTTTTGTTTTTGCTTTTGTTTTTTTAAAAACAATTTCTTACTTTCTGACGCTACAAGATAACACAGGATTATCTTGTCTATTTCCCATCCCCGCCATACTAGCAGCAACTTTTCTAAGGAATCCTGGTTCCTCTTTTTGGAGAATGGTAGTAGAATCATAAAACAGGCATTGGGGTGCTCATTGTGACTGAAATCACCAGCATTCAGCTTACAAGCAAGGAAATATATGTATGTGTACAAACCCATGCATGCACATCTGTCTGTTTCTCTCTGCCTGCCTGCCTGTCAGTCTCTCTAATCTATCTAGATATTTTTATATATAGCAAATTGCTTCTATATTAAACTAAACATGAGTTAATATATTACCTTAATCTTTTACCACATATATCATCCTAACCTCCACTCGTCCTTTATATGTAAATTCTAAGTGAGGAAACACCACAACCAACACTTCCAGGGGTTTAGACATATAGAGAGAAGTACCAAAATTGTTAACTCACATTACTGTGGGAAACTTTATCCAGTAGAATACAATGCCTGTGTCCAATTTATTTTGTCTTTAGTTTTGTGTTCTCCATTTATATATTAACTTTCCATCCTATGCCTTGCTATACTGACTTATTAATCTCAGGAGGCTTTTTTGGCCAACTCTTTGGAACTTTCTACATACACACATACGCATGTCATCTGCAACTGCAGATGGTTTAATTTTCCTTCCCAACCTGTATACATTTAGTTCATTTTCTGTTTCCTTCAGTTAGGACTTCCAGTATGACATTGAATAGGAGTGGTGAGAGAAGACATCCTTGCTTTGTTCCCAATCTTATAGGGAAAGCATCTAATTTTCACTGTTAAGTGTGACATTAACTATAGGTGTTTTTGTAGATGTTTATGTAGTTGAGGGACTTTCTCTTTACTCTTAATAGCTGAGAGTTTTGATTATAAATAGGTTTGGAAGTTTGTCAAGTGCTTTTTCTGAAGCTATTGCTACTATAATAAGATTTTTCTTCTTTAGCCTGTTGTAGGGCTATTAGTTTTCAAATATTAAGTCAATTTTGTATATCAGGAATATATCCATTTGGTCAAAGTATGTGATAATATGTATACATTATTGGATTCAATTTATTAATATTTTATTGAAGATGTTTGAGTCTGTATTTCTGGGAGATATTGGCTAATAGTTTTCTTATGATGTCTTAATCCAGTTTTGGTATTTTTCTCATAGAATCGATATTTTGAAAGAATTTATAAAGACAGTATCATTTATTTCTTAATATTTGGATAGAATTCATCAGTGAAACCATTTGGTTCTGGTGCTTTTTTTTTTATGGAAGTTTACTATCAATTCAATCCTCTCGATGGATACTATCATAATCATATTATCTATTTCTTTTTAATTTTTCTTGAGACTTTATCTTTACACCCATGTATTATTTGAACTTATTGTTTAATCTCTGCTTTTCTCTGTATCTCCATCACTACTTTACTGAGAAGGAGGCATTCGACCTAATAATGTGGCCTTTAATTTAGCTTCTCTCACTTTGCAAATGCTTAACTTTGTCTAGTTAATAAGTTTTCTTTCTTCATGGAAGATTTTCTTCATCTCACAGTGTAAAAATCCAAAAATAGTATGTATCCAAAAGTATTCTATATCTCAGAATGTACCATTTCTATAAAAATTCATCACCACGGCTTTATACAATAAGCAGTCATTTTATTTCCATGATTTCAGTAATAATTTTAATTTTAATCAAATCTCATTAAAATCAAAATTATTTAATTAATTTTAGTATTGAGCTTAAGTCTTAATTGTTTGCCTTGTTTCTTTATAATTACATTTATTTTGTTTTCTCTCAATTTATTTCTTTTCAGCT
Organism: Nasua narica; assembly: GCA_028533885.1. Taxonomy (NCBI): domain Eukaryota; kingdom Metazoa; phylum Chordata; class Mammalia; order Carnivora; family Procyonidae; genus Nasua; species Nasua narica. The sequence goes on along the minus strand of CM052799.1, from coordinate 166,224,672 downwards.
TCCTCCATGCTTATTCTACCTGTTTTTCTCTTTCCCTCCCTGATGGCCTTTCCTTTCTCTCTCCACATGCTCGTGTGCACACACACACTCAAAACACTTCTATGCATGTCTTCTGACAAAGTGAAAATGAAAGGTAATTTATAGATTCTTGTGAAGTGTCATTGAATATTTTATAACACAACATGAAGTTTAACAACAAAACTTTTCATTTGATAAAATGTTATTCTTTTTAAAAAGATGTACTATAGAAAATTTTTCTGAAAAAGCGGTGAAGTACCCTGCTTTTTATTACATTATCTTGAAATAGATAAAAAAAATCACTCACAGCAAGCTTCCTTAATTTTATCATGTGTGAAAGTAATTTTCTTTTGAATCTCATTGTACCTTCAGACACCAAAACTGGGATTTATGAGCTATTTCGTACTATAGAAAAGTACAATTTCTTTAACTTCTGTTAGATATGTCCTGTTTTTTGGTTATGCTTTGAATTTCAAAATATATTAAAATATTTATTTTCAGAAAGCATTCTTAGTTCATATAGTTTCATAGTCCTTCCTATTGTTAATGGAAGGGGAGAGAAAGGAAAAAAAAACATAACTTGATAAGTTTGTTTTGCTCTATCGCTTTTGCATTGACATATCTAAATCTTAAATATATTACTAAAATGTCAATATTTATACTGGAGGAAAATAAGAAAAGGCATTTAAATTGATGGCCTTAGGATGTTTCATTTTCTTGTTCATAGGAATTACATACTTTTCCCTTCTCCAAGAGGTTTGCCAGATAATTATATTCTCACCTACCCACTTCCATAATCACCATTTTGTATTATTTTGATTAAACTATATTGAACAAAGCTATCTGCCCTGAAAGGGTCCTGGACTACATCTATCCTTCACCCAATTTTTATGAATGAAACAGATTCAGAAAGAATATCAATAATTTACTTAAAGTCAACCATTTATTTGTGTGCTCTGACACACACATTACTATTGGATTTCAAAGCTTGTTTTTCCTCTACTACACTGTGGTTCTTTATTTAATGTTTTCTTGATTGTTTCCCTGCTGGTAAATTTATTTATCCACTGAGGTCAATACCAACTGTAGATTAAGTCTTATTTTTAGCCTAAGTAATCAATTTGGATCTGATTCACCAGGAATAAAGTATCTTGAGGATTGTAGTTTGTTAAATCAACATTAAACTTAGCCTTGGTGCAGGTTCTGTCTTGACTGTGGTAACCGCATTCCAGTAACTGAAAAATCTACACCAAATCTCTGTGTTCCTGTTTCTTTCATCTTCAGACATTGAATCTCAGGCCTGAAGACTAAATTTCTCTAAAGGGACCAATTCCTGCTTCTGAACCCCAATCTCCCAATAAGTAAGTCTCTCTTCTCTTTTCCTACACTCCTCTTCTCTGCTAGGAGAGATACTGGAGATATAAGACTGAAAAGACAAGTTCCAGTTCCTTAAATTTACATTCCCTATTAACTGTTATGGGGAAGCCCAATCTATCTGTCTCCTTAACACTGGCATACCCATCCTGCATTTAATGAATTTATAACTCTTCTGTTCACTGCTATTGGAACCAAACATTCCTTTATGACCATCCTAAGAATAATGACTGTCTTAAGAATAATCAATTCCCTGACCTCCTCTAACTACAGTTTAGGGACTATTAACTTCTGTAAACTCTGTCCTATTCTGGCCTTGCCATATTTATCTGACTCTCACTAACTGAGTACCATTTATTATTTAATGTTGTTTATAGCAATATTCTTACCATGTAGTAAAACAATGACTATTATAATATAAATTTGAATGAAATTGCTGTACTGCCTCAGTAGTACTATCTCTAATTACTATTATTCACTCCATCATATACTTAATTATAATAATAATGACCACGGTATTGATATTCTTTAAAAATGACTGTACATATTTCTAAAATAAGTATATGTGATACTTAATTAAATAAAAAAGATTTTCCACTTCATCGTTACTAATATTCTCTATAAGAAAACTCAAATATTGTTATACCAATTGGAACTAATGAGCAATAATTCTTTTTCTCTTAAGGAAATCCTTTAGCATATTTTTAGTTTTCCTTTATGTTTTAAGGATTATTAGTTGCATCAGGGTTCCAGCAGAAGTATATGAAGTATATAAAGCCACTTTTTAACTCTACATGTTAAAAAAAAAGGGCAATAAAAACTGTCAGACATCATGAGTAAAGCAATTTTTGAGAAAGTCAAATTTTACTTGCTATTTCATCTGCTGAAATGACTTTATCACTAAAGAAATCAGTTCTATAAATTTTTAATAAGACCATTTCCCAAACTAGTTATAACATCTGGAAAGAAATTATTCAAATGATGCTTTCAAGTATGTAAATGTATCACTATGAGTTAAGTTTCATGGATTCTTGTTTGTTGAAGAAAAAATATGGAATCTCACATTTGTACATTTTAGATTAATCAAAGCACTTAAAACAAAAGCATGTGTTCAAATGTTTAAGAAAATACTACTCTAGAAAATGCATCTATCAAAAACATGGTCACTTTTTTTCTAGCTTGTTTATTTCATTTTTGCCTTTTTAAAAATTTTTGTAGAATATAGAATAAAGCATTACTGGGGTTTACAAACCTATCTGGATGGACATACTTCAGGATATTTCTTCAAATTTCCTAAAAGAACTAATGTTTTTTTAGTTCACTCAAAGATTTGTAGGCAGTAGAAGATTCTGATTTAAATATATATATATGTAGATATATATATATATATATATATATATATATATATATATATACACACACACACACACACATGAAAGTCTGTCACCTGATGTTGGCAATAACAGAAACCAATAATATTGAATTTAAAAGTGAATTTATAAGAAAATTAATTTTAAAAAATATGAAATTGTAACTATGCTTTAAGTTTAATTCACTTGTATTTATTTAGACAGGTGCAACCACTGACATAAAAATGAAAGGCAGATTCATGTTATTGAAGTAAAAAACATGAACTTATAGCTATCCTGAAGATATATGAAAGAGCTAATCATTTTAAACATTATATTATTTTCTAACAACACATCTACCACCAATATCAAGAAAGTCTAGAAAATGACACAGATGGATAAGCTGTATAATATTTATGTAACCTTGTGTTTTTAATATATCCTTTCTGTGAAACTTGAAAAAAAATAACTAAAATGATGAAAGGTATAAACTAAGTATTTTTTTTATTTTTCTCACACTTTATTATATAGAAACAGTAGGATACTTGATACGTTGAAATCCAATTTCCTTGGGAAAACGAAATCACATATATCCTTCTTAAATTGTTTGTTTTTTTGTCAGAGGAATAAAACAAATCATTCTAACCAACAAAATGTACAATAGTGGTCAGAATTCGTCTTATATAGAAATCATGTTTTGGAAGGAAATATAAAAAAAAAGAAGCAGAGAGTGAAGAAAATGGAGAGACACACAGAGACAGAGACAGAGAAATGGAGAGATGGAAAGAAATCTCTAGGTGAGGTTAATGCTGGCATGAAAACAGAATTACTGAAAAACTTGATTCAACCCAGGAGTTTGGATCCTTGGCTAATTCATAGTCTTAGATGAAAACTGTCTATATTAATGATTTAGATATTTGGTGCTCACAGATTGGATTAACAATCTGTTAATCTGTCATCTGGTTAAAAATGTAGGGATTCAATAAGAATTTATTTGTTGAATAGTAATAAAAGAGAAACCACAATCCTAATTTGTAAAATACTTATGGTATGGTTACAAAGGAAAAAAATGATTAAGCATAAATAATACTTAGATCATAAAATATCAAAATATATCATTATTTGCAATTATCTGAGGTTCAGGAGAGAGTGCAGGAATTTAGGTAAGAGAAGGATCAGCATAGTGTGGGACATATAATCAATTTAGTAGTGACTCCAAAGATATCCAGGTCCTAATCCCTGGAACCTGTGAATATTACTTTATATGATAAAAGGGACTTTGCAGATTAATTAAATTAAAAATATTAAAATGGATGGATTATTCTGATTGTCTTTGTTGGCTCTACGTATGATCACACTGTGAGGGAGTAGAGGAAGATTTGACTACAGTAGAAGAATGTGAAGACTAAAGTGGGGGGAGATGTGAGGAGAGTCAATGAATCAAGGAACGAGGACAGCCTCCTGAAAAGCAAAAAGACTGGTTGTCCCTACTTCCAGAGTACTGCTCTGCCAAAACCTTGATTCTGATCCTATGACACTGATTTTGGACTACTGACGTCAGAATGTTAGAATGTGTTGTTTTAGGCTACTAAGTCTGCATAACAATAGCCATGGAAAACTGATACAGGTGCAATCCTGAATTCATATTTTTATGAAGTTTTCTGCAAGCATGAAAACTGGTTTGTGGAGTACAGATTATAAATAAGTAATCTCATAAATAAATCACACAATTTCAGAAACTATTAACTCTCCTGCAAAAAGAAAAAAAAAAGAGGGTAGAATAGTGTTTTAAAAAATAGAATAATGTAAGAGAGAATAACTTACCAGAAAGTGGAAAAACAGGCTACCTGCTAAAAGAAAATATTTCCAAATCATGTATTCAATAAAGGACTTCTCCAGAATATATGAGAATGTATCCCAGAGCATGAGAACATAACAACACAGTTTTAAAATGTACAAAACACTTGAACAGACACATTATCAAAGAACAGGAGAGTGGCAAATGAGCACAAGGAAGATGTTCAACATTATCAGTGTTTGGGGAAATGCAGATTACAACCCCAATGCCACTAGACACATATCAGGGTAGCTTAAAAAAAAATACTGACAACACCAAATGGTGGTAAGAATGTAGAGCAAATGAAACCCTCAAACGTTACTTGTTGGAATGCCAAGTGATAAAGCTGCTCTGACAAACTGTTAGGCAGTTTATTATAAATTTAAACCTATGGCTACTATATAATCCAGCTATCCTACATTTGGAAATTTATGCTAGGAAAATAAAAATTTTTATTCACTCAAATACCTGTACAAAAATATTTATAATGATTCTATTCAAATTTGCAAAAAAAAAAAAACCTGGAAATAACTCAAATGTCCTTTAAAAAGTAGGATAAAAGTAGTGATGCACCCATGTAATGGATACTACTCATAAACACAAAAGAAATATATTGATACAAATAAGAACTTGCAAGAGAACCAGGTCCCCCAAACATTACATTCTATTTGATTCATTTATATGAAATCACAGAGATCAAACTGTGATGATGGAGAAGAGATCAGTGAATGCCCACAGTCTGTAGTGGGCTAAGCGTGTGACTATAAAAGAATAGCACAAGGGGGTATTTTTGGGATTTTAGAACATTCTGGTATCCTGTTTATCGTTATGAGTACACTTATATAAACATGAATTAAAATCCATAGAATTTACACCAAAAGAAAAAATTAGTCAATTTTATTGTAAGTTGATTTAAATTTATTTTAAAAACAAAATTTAAAAAAATGCTGTTGTGTTGGGGAGAAAAAAAAAGAAAGAAAAAAAATGCTGTTGTGGCTCTTCTTTTATTCATTAGAAAATCATAAGAGAATAACAGTGGTAAGAATAAGCCAGAAAAAAAACTTATACTGATCAAGGAAAGGATTCTAAGGATCTGAAATCTGATCAGAAACTTGGACAAGAGGGATGAACTAATGAGGCTCTAGAACACATGGGTCCTAGACATTGTTGAAGGCATATGCAGAGTTAAGGCGAGGATGGCAGTTGTGTATCTGCATGAGAGAAAAGGCTAATGTGGGTCACATAGTGGGGATGGGCAAGAGGGTGGCACTACAATGAGGGTAGAGAAAGATGAGTTAAGAAAATCTTCACTAGGGGCGCCTGGGTGGCTCAGTTGGTTAAGCGACTGCCTTTGGCTCAGGTCATGATCCCGGAGTCCCGGGATCGAGTCCCATATCAGACTCCCGGCTCTGCGGGAAATCTGCTTCTCCCTCTGACCTTCTCTCCTCTCATTCTCAGTCTCTCTCTCTAATAAAAAAAAGAAAGAAAATCTTCACTAAACAGGCACATCTTAAGTAATCAGAACGAAAGAGTAGTTGAATAAAAAAAAATCTTTTTTTAAAAAAGTGCCAAAGACCTTAACAGGCATTTCACCAAAGAAGATATGAATATGGAAACTAAACATATAAAAAGAGACTCCACTTTATATGTCATCGGGGAAATGTAAATTAAAACAATGAGATATCACGACCCACCTATTAGAATGGCCCAAATCAGGAATAGTGACAACACCAAATGTTGGCAAGGTAGTGGATCAACAGACTCTCATTCATTGCTGGTGGGAATGCAAAATGGTACAGCTGCTTTTAAAGACAGTTAAGTTGCTTCTTAAAAAACTGCACATACTCTTACCATACAATTCTAGAAGTGGTGCTCTTTGGTATTGACCTAAAGGAGTTGAAACTAATGTCCATATAAAAAACCCCCACATGGATATTTATAGCAGCTTTATTCATAATTGATAAAAGTTGGAAGCAACCAAGATGTCCTTTAGGAAGTAAATGAATATATAAACTATGGATACATTCAGACGATAGTATATTAATCAGTGCTAGAAATAAATGAGCTTTTACACTATAAAAAATAGAGGAAAATTAAGTGCATATTACTAATAAAAGAAACCAATCTGAAAAATTATGATTTCAACTAAATGACATCTTCAAAAAGGCAAAACTATGGAGACAGTAAAATCATCATTGATCGCTAGGGGTTTAGGTGCAAAGGAGGGTTGGCTATGCAGACAATAGAAGAGTTAGGGGTGCAGTAAAAATATTCTGGATAGATGGTACATGGGCTTATACATTTATCCGAACCCAGAGAATGTACAATACTAAGAATGAAGCCTAATGTAAATTATGGACTTTGGGGAATTATGATGTGTTGATGTAGGTTCATCAACTACAGTAAATGCACCACTAGTGGGGATGTTGATAATGGGGTAGAGCATTTGCATGTGTGGAGGCAGAGTATATATGGGAAATCTCTGTACCTTCTTCTTAATTTTGCTGTGAAAGTAAAACTGCTCTAAAAAAAAAAAGGTCTTTAAATCAATCAACTTATAAGTCAATAAATTATTAAACATTAATCTAAAACAAAACAAGAAAAAAAAACTTTAGTAACTCTCTAGATGAAAACTTTTTACTCTGGACTGTTTTAACTCTTCTGCCAAGCTCACTGATTTGGCAAGAAATCTACACTCTGTTGATGTCTTTTCTTCTTATTCCCTCTCCCTTTTTCCCCTCTCTTTTCTTCCCCTCCCTCCCTTCTTCTTTTCACTGATTTTTATCTTTGTATGTTCTTTTCATATTTAAGTACATTTTTATTCATTTCTGAGCTGTTACCATAACTAAAATACAAATACTTTGAGAGTAAAAGTGTATCTAGCAGCCTCAAAATACATAGAATAATTTCTGCATGGTAGACTCCTGATTTTAGGTCTGATTTTTGTTTATTTAGTTCTAAAAATTTTAAGAAAATATGTACATTTTAAAAAGAAATGTAAAATAAAATTTCCTTTACAGAATTTTCTAACAGATTAGAAAACACAGGTAAGTTTCTAATATATTCCATATTTATCTCAATAATACTTTTCCCACTCCAACATGAGTAAGAAAATTATCAAGATAATTAAATATAGAAAAAGTGGTCCTATGAAAAAAATATAAAGCAGTCACAGACATTATTTAGATTAGGAAACAGAAGGTTAAGAGGATAACTGATATCTGTTTTCAAGTGTACTAAGCTTGATTATAAGAATCATGTTGACCATATCTTTCTAAATTTATAAAGGTCATAAGTAGGATAAAATTATCATAAGTTGCTGCAGTACTACTAATTATACATGAGGAAGAAAAAAATGTTTAATCATGAATGGCAGTAAATTACTCTAGCAAGTTACCCTGTGAATTTTAAATATCTTTTTTAAAATTAATTATTTTTTTATTTTTATCACTCAGTTTTATTTCTTATCCTGGAAAATGAAAAAATATATACCTAGATTATTTCTATCTAAAGCAAAAGTTTAGTACAAATTAATCCTGTGAGAATTATAGTTCATTTATTAGAGAAAAAAATGCCCCTTTAAATTAGAAATACTTTGGAAAATTAATAAAGATGCTTAACTTCAAAAATATTTAATTTGAAAATAAAGGGATTTATGTTAAGGTAGCTTTATTAATTAAAGGCAATAATACCCCTAAGAATGTTTTCTAAGTATATTAAAAGTACTAAAAAATAAAATGACTCTATATTAGTCTCTGTAATTGTTTCTTTCTCTTCTATATTTTTAATCTTTCCAATGAAACATAATTTCTATGAGCAAAGGGGGGATTTTTTTACATCTCATTTTATCTGGGTTTAGCACACAACTATGCAGAGAGGATAATTGTATTGGACTGCATGTCTTAAAGTCATATCCATAGTCTAAGTGTTGATCAATAGCAATTTATCAAAAACAATCATTGTGGTAGGTGATATAAGGTATACAGAAGTATAAAACTATGTCCCCTCTCAAAAAAAAAAAAAAGATAAATGCTATAGGACATGGTTCCTGACATGAAAAGCTCATTTTTAAAGACTGTCATTGGATGTAAAAGTATATTTTAGATCTTTAAAGATAGAGAGGTCAGCGGCAATGGAGCAGCTGTGGATGACTTCATTTACTTATTTATCAAGTATTACTCGGATTTTACCTCTTTCATTTTCTTCTGGGCGGGGAGTTACTGACATAAAACCCCAGCCTCTACAAAAGTTAGACTGCGGCAGTGATGAACAGTGCAGGCAGCGTGAAAAAAAGTAAAAACCTAGAGTAGACATGAACACTGTGTGATCTCAGGATGTTCTGGTAGGTTCTGGAAGTCTCAAGGATATATGATTGGCTGGACACAATGGTGCTAGATTTTAGAGGAGTTTAAGAGACAGACAAGGTAGTAAATAATAGAATAGGAAAAGTTATCTTAGACCAAAAAAAAAAAAATGTTGGATCAATTCCCATTACACTATGAAAGGTAATGAATGACTAACATTTAGATGCTTGAAATCCAGTTCACAGTGTTCAGGAGTTTTATTTTAAACTGTAATATATTAACAGCATTATTTGAAAACATTTTAATTCTTCTCTGAGAAACATGAAATATGTGGTACAGAACTTTGGGATAGCCTAAAAAGATTTAGTATATGTAGAACAATAGTTTAAAAGACCTGAAGTGACTTCTATTTTCCATCAACTGGCTATATTTATTAAAGATTTTTACCAGCCATACAGACTTCTGTTAAGCTCCAGGTTCTTATTTATGGATTTATTTTTTCCCCATAGGAAACATTCATAAATCAAACAGTATCACACAACAGCTATTAATATTTCAGGGATTTTCTTTTCCTAGATCCCCACTTTGGTCTCTTTCGGAAATCTCTGCTATACAACCTATGGGGATATCCTTAAGGAATTCTGACATTATCCTATTACCCTATTACCTCCAATAATCACGACATCTACCCTTCTAGTTTAAGCCTAATATGTGCAAGTAAAATCTATGTGTAAATGAGAAAATTTCTCCCTGCCTAAAAACCGCAGCCTGTTTGGCTAGAAATCCAGTGCTCCTATTTCATCCATATAATGTTTCTTTTTAGAATGCAAATATGTAGGGATGCCTCAGTGGCTCAGTTGGTTGGGTGTTGGGCTCTTGATTTTGCTCAGGTCATGATCTCAGGGTCGGGAGATTGGGCCCTAGTGGGCCACCACACTCAGCAGGGAGTCTTCTTGAGATTCTTTCCCTCTGCCTCCCCCACCCTCCCCCGCTCTCTCTTTCTCAAATAAATAAGTAAATCTTTAAAAAATAAAATGCAAATATGTCATGGATTAGTCGTACTCTGAGGTGTCATTAATATCTATCTGAATTATCAGTTAAGATCTCAGTAGGTATTAATTAGCAAGCCCAAACAAAAACAGATCCAAAAAAAATGCTGGGTTTATGAGAAGGGTCTTAGAGAAGAGGAAGATATTCTACAAAAAAAGAAAATACAGTAGTCTCCCCCCAACTCCCTCTAGTTTAACCTGTGGTTTCACTTTCTGTGGTTTCAACTACCCACCGTCAACTACAGTCTGGAAGCAGATGATCCTTCTTCTGACATATCGTCGGAAGGTCAGTGATAGCCTCATGCTACATCACAAATCCTGTCTACATCATTCATCTCACTTCCTCTGATCAGCATTTCGTCATCTCATATCATCACAAGAAGAGTGAGTATAGTACAGTAAGATATTTTGAGAATGAGAGATCACATAGAACTTTTATTATACTATGTTATTATGATTGTTCTATTTCAGCATTAGTTATTGTTAATCTCTTATTGTGCCTAATTTATAATTTAATCTTTTCTGTAGGTATGTATGAATAAGAAAAAACATAGTGTATATAGAATTCAGTACTATTGTGGTTTCAGGAACCCACTGGGAATCTTGGAATGTAATCCCACAGATCTGGCGAAACTACTGTAGTCTTTTATTGAAAGAGTTGAGAATTATCACATATTGCATACTTCCTAAATTTGATGAGGCATGCTATAGATTCTAACCCAAATGTGCTGTCCTTCAGCTCTCCTTAAGAATTTTTTTCCCCTTTCTTTCTTATTTAATTGATGGTTAACCTGTTACCATTATTGTACAATTCTGCTTTAAAATATTCTGGATGGAGGAGCCTGGGTGGCTATCGATTAGACATCTGACCCTTGGTATCAGGCTCAGCAGGGAATCTGCTTGGGATTCTCTCTCTCCATTTCCCTTTCCCCCTCACCTCCCTCATTCTAAAATAAATAAATGAGTCTTTAAAAATAAAAAAAAAATAAAATATTCTGGACAGTAATAGATTTCTGCTTCTGAGGCAGAGACCAAAGTGTGGTAGAAGGAACAGGGTAGTTAAACACATTGACTAGTACCAGGTTAAACCAATTACAAGTTGAGCTAAATCAAACTGTGGGGTCATCTGAGCAGCAGGAGGCAAACACGTACTGATGGGGGACATAGATAAATACTGACCTGTCAGATCTGGTACCTGTAAAACATTAGGTAATCTTTAGATTCATAGGAGTATCAATGAGGCAGTAGTTAGATGAATGAAAATGAAATTCTGAGGAGATAAAGGATTGGTTTGAAATAAGGACCAGGCCATCGTTCCAAGTAGTGTCTGAATAACTAGAGGTCCCAGGGTCCCGTCCATAGTGGTGTGTATTGGCTGGATGGGGAGGGAAAGGACAAGTCAGTTTAAAGACACGAAGTAAACCCAGAAAAAAGAATATCACAGTATGAGAAAGGAGACAAGGCTGTACTTTTTTCCTTTTTCTTTTTCTTGTTTTCTGATGAGCCCCATGACCTAAGGCAGTTATTTAATATTTACACAGACTCAGTAGATATTCCAGAGTTATGTGACCAGGAGTATTCAGGCCACTGGAGATGCACAGATGAATAAGGCATACACATAATAATATGGCACATGCCTGAAGGAAACTGGCTAGACTAGAGGATATTGTGAAATCCCTTTATGTAATTTTGTTAGAGATGTAATAAAAAAATTCTTTGTTACCGGTTTCTTTACTTTTGGTTTATTTTGTTTGTGCTGAAAAGCCACCTTAGTAAATTGGGAAAAATTTTATTTGTCAGTGGAGAATCTAAAAAAGTGTATGTATGTATGTATGTATGTATGTATGGCCACTGGATTTTTTCCCCATAGTTCTCATCTTTTCTTTTTTCATAGTGTATTAGCCTTTATAACAAGGCAACATATCCAGGTCATTTCCTAGTAGGTGCTATGTTACCTTATAACGACCGAGAACCACATTTTATTTTAATTTTGAGGTTTCCTTGATTTGGTATCTTCATTAAAGTGGGAATTATGTTAGGCAAAATTTACAATGGAACTTAATTTATTCCCCTAGATTATATTACAAAAATTTTATTCTTTATTTGATTTATAAATAAAATCCCTGACAGTGACCTTCCTCTGTCTCCTTTATGCGATCATCATCAAAATCTATCATTTCTACTTTCTAAATGTATTTTATAGCCACCTACTTCTCTTCAAGCTAAGTGACCATTAGCCACAGTTTCCTTTCTCATTTCCCATCATCTGTTCTTCAAAACAGCAAGCAGAAGATCTGCTCACAATGCAAACATCATCTCATGCCAGTGCTTCAAATCTTTCAGCAGCTTCCTTTACCTATTTTTAAATATACACAGATGTACACACCCACACATGCACACAGTCAGACACAGACACGCAGAGACACACACACACAATGACTGGTCATTTGTCTTCTGTGTATTTCTCCAACCCTCTCCCCTTCTATCTGTATGGTTTTCTATCAGTTCCTCCAAAGTACAGTATTCCGTTTTACTCCGGGTCTTCTCTTAGGCTAATTTCTTTTTGACATAACTTCTTTCCCATTTATCACTAAACAAATTCCTCTTCATTCTGTAAGACTTGTAGATCAAGTACTATTACCTCAGGAGCCTTCACTATCATTCCAAACTAGATTAGGTTTCCCTCTCTTCATATAATTTAATTGTTCTCTATATGTTTACTTTATAAATTTATCAAAATTGACAATTAGACATTAATAAGTGAATGAATTCACTATTTCCTCAGGAAGACAGCGTCACAAAAAATCATACAAAACAAAACCACCGTAGCTAGGCTTTAGTGTTTTAGGGGTCTAGTCTCCCTTAGGCAAGGGAGATTTAATATCATTTTATAAATATCACCAATTCCTAACCTTTAAAACATCTCCATGCTGGCCTCAGTTCCCGACGTCTCTGTCTTTTGTAGGCATTGCAATGGATCTACTCACTGGCAAAGGAAACAGAGCCTTTGTGCTTCCACTATAAAACCTGGGAAGGCCAGATGTCTACTTTTTTTTTTTTATTAAGTCTATTCCATTGATTCATATACTCTGTGAGTGCAAGGATTATGCCTGATTACATTCCTAGACTCTGGTACTGAGCCTCCCATAGAGTAAGAATTTGACAAATGTTGTAAGTGGATAAACAGAACTTATTTTTCCAATGTTGCATCTGCCTGCACATTTTATGCTACTACTATCCCTAGATTCACTTCAGTTAATCCTTAAAGTACTTAAATATTTACCATTCTTATAGAAATATATTTGCTTCAATGGATGTACTGATTAGAAATTAGAAAGTTTGGGGCGCCTGGGTGGCTCAGTTGGTTGAGCTGCTGCCTTCGGCTCAGGTCATGATCTCAGAGTTCTGGGATGGAGCCCCACATCGGGCTCTCTGCTCAGCAGGGAGCCTGCTTCCTCCTCTCTCTGCCTGCCTCTCTGCCTGCTTGGCATCTCTCTCTGTATCAAATAAATAAATAAAATCTTAAAAAAAAGAAAGAAATCAGAAAGTTTATGCATCCAACAGTGCTTTGAATTCTGCAGTTCTAATATATTTTGAAACCACTAACAGTTTTTAACTCAATAACTTCTAATTAGTTTTTTGAAAGACAAAAAAGAAATTGAGAGGTAATTGAATTTGTCCAATTTAAGTGTTCACATCTCAAGAGAGAGAGAGAGAGCAGGAGCAAGTACCAGAAAGAAAATCAGAATCAAAACGTTGCTTTAAGAGAAAGAAGCATGACACCACCATTTTTTTTCATTCAAAACATTTCGTGCCATAAATCTGTTTCTACACAATATGCTCAACAGTTCTCATTCCAAACTAAAGCACATTAACTTTTAATCATACATAAAATGTCAGTTCTCAGCCAAAGAACAGAGAGATTCTTTACAAAACTTACCCTTATAAATTAAAGCCTGATGTTAGCTCTGCCAAATCTGCTAGTAGAATTACTTTAATGAATGTTAACATAACTAAAAGAAAGAAAGTGCAGTGCAAAAATCTGATACAAGCAGCTTCAGTTTGAGATTTTTCCTCTGTGACTTAAAGAAGAAAGAGCTCAGAGAGACTCCAGAATACATGCTTTTGCAAATGGAAGCATGTACTAATATCTAAATGCGTATGATAAATGAGGGTAAAATCGATTTTACAATATGTTGTGAAATGTTATTTTTCCCTCCTATCATGTCTACTATTTTGAATAAGAATCTTATTAAAAATTGAAAATGTTATTTATGCAATGACATCAGAAGTGTACACTTTCTGAATAAAGGCAAGACAACCCTGTTGTTTAGTAAGCTTAGAAGACAGTAGAGAGAAAGACATTTGGCTTATATTTAGTGAGACTGTACTACTGATTCTTTTTAAAAGACTATGCAAATGGGCTTAAAGGATTTTTTAAATGATCAAGAAAATTAATTAGAATCATAAATTATTATTCAGGGAAAACAACTGTTTAAGTCAGAATTGTTGCTGTTTTATAGTAAATAGAACAGTTTACAGAGTATTAATTTTATTTTTCAACAACCTTAATTTGTGTGAGGTGCAAATAACACCACAATCATTTTATCATTGTGGGTTCAACATCAATGCATGAATGAAAGTTAGTGTTCTCTTTGCCCAAATTGCTCTTTTCTTTCTTATATTCTCTAAAATTATAATTCTTGAATGCAGTTCTAGTAAAATTTCCTTTGTGAAGCCTCAGCTTCGGAATACCCCACATAAGTCTCTAAAAACCACATGCTCACTTATGAGTAATGAGCTGCATCTGAACACCCATAACATTTTGCTATTATAGTCTTGTGTTATGTTTGCATAAGCTCCTTTCTGGAATGGCCCCATAAACCATCACAGTCAGGGAATTTGTTTCATACATATACATATAAGCATCTAGTTTAGCACCTATGTCAAGATAGGTGTTTCAGAAATGTTGAGCATCTTAACCTATGATATAAAATCTAGGCTAGATAACAGTTTATACACATATAATTAAGAAAATCTACATTCGTGCCCAATGACTCCTTCTTTTAGAGGACTGTATTGTCTATGTTTCATTCTGGTTATATGGAATAGATTATGTCACTTTGACACCAGGGTGATTTTGGGGTTTTTTTAAATATCCACCAGGATGACTTTAAACCAGGGACACTGAAGTCATTCCCCAAAGGAACAGGAAAACTAGTCTAATTAAAAGACAATAAGGCATATTGTACATGTGTATATATATATATGACATCTGTCTCTTGAGATATATATATATACATTTATATATACATGTATATGAGATGTATATATACCTATATATGTATATACATATATAATTTTTCCTTCATTTATTTTTCTTATGCAACTCCTCAAATTTAAACTATTTCTAGCTCATATCTAAACCTAATGATCCTCTTAGGTATTCATGTTAAGATAGTAAAGATGTATTAAGGAGGGCACTTGTGATGAGCACTGTGTGTTACATGTAAGTGATGAATCACTAAATTCTACTCCTGAAACCAATATTACTCTATATGTTAGCTAACTAGTCCAGAAGACATGTTTACATCTTTACTAGAGATGTAAATATCTTTAGTTACCAATGTCATAGTTCAGCTGAACATTCTCTGACTTTCTACTGCCTGAGAGAAATCTAATGTGTCTTATCCTGAGGTTCTCATGGCTAACCCTAGTCACCTAATTCACGTTTATATTTTTTTCATACTTCATAATTTGGAGCAGTCCATCCATCCATCAATGTATTGTGGTGTTATAGGGGTGGAAAAAGTGTGTTTCCTTCTTTCCTTTAGGTTCTTTGGCTAGTCTAGAAATTACATTGATGTAAGACAGATTAATAGGAGAAAAACATTTCATACACTCAGGAACCCCATAAACATATGATACTTAAAAGCGATCAAGTAATTGAGACTTACGTGCCATCCTGAGCTAAGGAACAGGATAGGGTTGTGGGCCTTCAAAAGAAAGGAATGCAATTCACAGGAAAATAATAAGAGCAGCTGTATGATAATCAGGTGTTTGCCCTGCCATGCAGGTAAGTCTTTTAGACAAAAGAATTATCTCTGGTAATAGCTTTCTTCTGGACTAGCCCCCAGCTAAATTATTTTAGGTAGTTATGAAGAGGTAAAGGTTTTCTTGAGTTGTCTGGGCCCCAGTTATCCTCAGCTGGAAATAATCCACACACCAGAGTGTCATATATGAGGGTGACCTATTCTGCTCCCCATCATTGCCTTCATGTTTGAACCTGCAAAGCACACATTAAATACATTCTGCCCAGGGACTTAAGGAATCTGAATTTCTTAATTAATTTACAATCCTGTGTACTTGACTATGCAAAAGGTCTGGTTTAACACATTTATTATTTGATTCACAAACTACTTTTCCCATTTTAAACACACTCATTCTGTAAACTAAAAGAGCAAATGTATTTTTCATGTATCTAGATTGGTTTAGATTCCAGGATTACATGAATATTTTTGTTTAATAATTGAAAAATCATTGCAAATAATAATTTGCATTGAATAATTTAGGAAGGACTTTAGGATGCAGAAAGCCTCTTACTTTTCCTTATGTAAGATAATAAGACTCAGAATCTTATACATCTAAAGTGAAATCTTTTTTTTACCACACTCATTTTCCCTTGTTCGCTCATAGTCACTGGGATATAAATCTTCCACAACTCTCTCTACATTATCTTACGGATAATTTTTAGCCCTTGCTTAGATAATTCACAGCATTTGACGTTATAAAATACTGGTCTTAAAGTTTAACCATGACAAATAATTTGCATTAATTTTATCCAAAGTTGAATCATATTTTATTCTTAAGTTTATTTATAAGAATGAAAAGCCTTCTCACTGTCCTTCAAACATACCTTGCAGGTACTCATACCCTTATATTTCTTATTCCTAACCATAATCTCTCCTTAATTCACACACTATGAAACATGAGAACTTCTAACATTTTTAAAACCCCTTCCAGGTCATAGTAATCCATTTTCCTGAATTGCAATGCATGAAGTTGTATTCCAGTGCTTGGGATTTTTATCCTTTTTTTATTTCTAAATTTACTATAAGTAAGCAACTCAATAACAAAAGATTTTATCTTTTGCACATGCTACAATGAACATATAGCCTTCAATATAATAATTGAGCAACAATCCTGTAGAAAAAGGTACCAATAAAATCTAGGCTGGCAGTGTAACTTGGAACACAAATTTTTATTAAGGCTTCCCATAAATCAAAACAGAAATAGAGAACAGTTATAATACTCTCATTGTCTAATAAAAAGAGGTAAATAAGTTCATAAAGAATGGGAGAAGAAACTTGTCCTGGCTCTAAATGTAAAGAGAAATTCATTATGTAAATTTTTTTGAACAACCTAATGGACATGCCTTTAATGCAGTGCCCTGACATACTGAACTGATTTTTCATCTGGTTGTCTTCTGTGTCTATCCATAATAAAAATGATAAGCATAATGCAGAATCAAATTTCTATGAAGGAATCTCTTTGGAATTAAAATTTTATTACATGATAGTTTTAGAGAGTTGTGGTTGTGAGAAAGAACCATTGAATGCTTCATATTCCTGAAAAGGTAAAATTGTAGGTAGAATAGGAAATAGAAATGCTAAAAAGGTCAGTTGGAAGTAAATAATAAAGTAAATGTATTTTAATTTAACTATGGGGGAATTTAAAGGACTATAATGTAGGAGACACATAATTAGACTTATGTTCAGAATGATGACAACTCAGGTGGTACCACCACCTCATTCTATACAAACAATGCTTGATCAAAAAACAGAATAATTAGTGACCATCATAATACATAATAAACTATAAATCCATATTAAGAAATGTTCTAGGACCACCTCGATGACTCAGTTGATTAAGCATCTGCCTTCAGTTTAGGTCAAAATCTCAGGGTCCTGGATTCGAGCCACAGGTCAGGCTCTCCATTCAGCAGTGAGTCTGTTTCTTCCCCTCCTGCCGTGCTCTCTCTCTCTCTCTTTCTCAAGTAAATAAAATCTTCTAAAAAATAGAAATATCGTGTAGCATTGCAACATGAAATAGGTTTATGTTTGCAGGTAGAGAAAGATCTACAAAATATGCTAATAAAATAAAGAAGTTCAGCCTTAGGCTTTTGCCTCAGGATATGATTGCTGGAAACAGCGTCTTTCCCACATTGACAGGAGAGAGCTGGAATAACTTTAAATTCACAACTTTTTTCCAACCCCTTGGAGACCTGAGTTAATAGAGTAACCAACTGGTTCAATATTTGAAGAGAGAGGGTGCCTACAGAAAGAAAACAGGAGTTGAGATAGAAAATTTGACACATAAGGAGTGCCTGGGTGACTTAGTCGGTTAAGCACCTGACTCCTGCTTTTGGCTCAGGTCATGATCTAAGGTCTGGAGATTTAGTGATGGTAGGCTCCATGCTCAGTGGGGAGTGTGCCTCTCTTCCTCTCCTCCTGCTTCTCCCCCTGCTTGCACTCTCATGTTCTCTCTCTCTTTCCAATATATAAATAAAATCTTAAAAAACAAAGAAAATTTGACAAGAGTAAAGACTGATCGTGGGCTGGCAGAGCAAATAAAACTATGTATGTTGCAGAAATTGGGGGAATCTATATCCTTTCAAAGGCTCTTTCTCCATGAGCCCTCTAGAGACACAAAAAAGTTTTGAAGGAGCCCAACAGTGCTCACTGTGGTGCAGACTTGGGGAAAAGAGCAATAGTCACTGGGGAGGCATAAGAAACACCAATTCAACAAGAGCTTTCTCTTTGTCTTCACTACAAAACAGAAGTCTCCATGTGTGGGGAAAGGGTAACAAGTGCTACTGACCTTAGCACATTGTAAAACTTCATTGCAGATAAGTGAAGAGAACAAGGGGAAAACAAACAGTAAATCCAACAAACGCAATGAAAAAACAATTTACTTCTTGGGGAGGAGCATGATTATATACTGAGCCCATATCCAGTGGGACTATGTGACACAACATTCTGGAAAATATTTCTGCAGATTTTTTATGGGAAGATTTTAAATGACAAATTCAACTTCATTATAGAACAAGGGCTGTTCTGGTTATCCATTTCATGTTGAGTGAGTTGTGGTTATTTGAGTGTCTGTATGTGTGTGTATGTGTGTGTGTGTTTTAAGAGTTAATTAATTACAGACTCTGTAATATCCACAGAGTCTGTAGCAATTTCTCATTTTTCATTTCTCTTATAGTTAATTGTGTCTTCTGACTTTCTTTCCATTTGCTGGAGGTTCATCCATTTCACTGATTTTTCAAAGTGCCAGCTTTATGCATCTTTGATTTCCTCTATTATTTTCCTATTTTCAATGTACTTTATTTCTGCTCCTATCTTCATTAATCCTCCATTCCTTCATTACATCCTTTGTTCTGCATACTTGGATTTGTTTT
Organism: Nasua narica; assembly: GCA_028533885.1. Lineage (NCBI taxonomy): Eukaryota > Metazoa > Chordata > Mammalia > Carnivora > Procyonidae > Nasua > Nasua narica. The sequence goes on along the minus strand of CM052799.1, from coordinate 166,205,278 downwards.
GTTCTTCCATACTAGTTTTGTAAGGGGGAAGCTGAGATGATTGATTTGAGACCTTTCTCCTTTTCTAATAAAAATACTAAATGATATAAATTTCAGCTGCTTTAACTACATGTTATAGTTCTATTTTTATTCAGTTCAAAATACTTTCTAATTATCCACAGTAACCTATGAATTATTTAGAAATATGTTCTTTTATTCCAAATATTTGGAGATTTTTCCATTATCTTTATGGTGATTCCATTATGGCCAGAGAATACCTTTGTATGATTTCACTAAAAAAAAAACAAGATTGGGTTATTGTGTACACCATGTCTATCTTGGAGAATATTCCACATGCAATTAAAAAGAAAATGCATCTTGCTGTTGTTTTGTACTGTGTTTTTAATATTATATTTTGTATTGTGTTTTTAATATTATGTGATGAGATTCTGGTCTTCTTTAAATCCTATGGAAGAAAATGATATTTTTGGTTTAGCAGAAAATTGGCCTGGTTGCATCTAGACTTCAAGTTCCTACCAGATTTCCCAAAGTGATCATTTCAATATTTATTCTATTTTTTAAAAAAGATTTTATTTGTTTATTTGAGAGAGAGGGAGCATGAGATGGGGGAGGGTCAGAGGGAGAAGCATACTCCCTGCTGAGCAGGGAGCCTAACTCGGTACTCGATACTGCATCCTGGGGCTAGAGGATCATGACCTGAGCCAAAGGCAGTTGCTTAATAAACTAAGCCACCCAGGCACCTTATTTATTCTATTTTTAAATAGAATAAAATGCTATTCTCATCTGTTCTGTATTTACCTACCCAGTTTGTAATCAAGGTAATGGTTTATTACTAGTTCTGTTTTTACAGTATGTTTTATGTTACATAATATCAAATCCATTTATGTAGACCTCAAGACTCAGTCCAGAAGTTTATTTTTTAAAAATTTGTAACTGTCAGGAGACTCTCCCTCTTTGCTATATCTCTAATACTTTCTGCTTCCCTGGGGATTTTCTTTTTGTTCCACCAGAAAGAAATAAAAAACTTTATTTAAATATTTCTTCCGTGAACTCCTATATCCATACCTGCATTCAGGGCTAAGTAAGATTCATGAAGTCAGAAAGAAAGAAAAACAAAACAAAACAAGGGTTGGCCCCATAGTTTAGGGACCATAACTTGAGATGAAGGTGCCCCTCCCACAGAGCTGAGGTAACCTGCATGCCCTCTCCTGCCATTGATCACTGCCAAGAAATCACTTTTCTGCTCCTAGAAATATAATTAAGGTAATTATCTTTCTTTCTGCCTTTGATGACTATTGCTACCAGAAGAAGGGAAAAAAAGGGTTAACTCAAAGTCTATTCAGTGATACTTTTCATTCTGTTCTTCTGCAACCAGCCTGCTGCTATTTATTTTTTCAGATCCTTGCCTCTTGTGTTCTATCCAGGTTTTTACCTGCATTCAGTGGGAGAGAGAGAAGATGGAGTATTCTTCATCTATCTTACCCAGAATCAGAAATTATTAGCACTTCTTATAAGCTTAAGAATGCACTTATGACCCAGGCATCTTACTTCTAAGTATTCAACCAAGAAAAACAAAAAAAATTATGTTCATGTGCACACACATGAACACACACACACACACACTCACACCCCCATATATATATACATGGCCTGTCTTTGCTCAGGCTGCCATACAAAACACTATAGACTACATGGATTAACAACAAGAATTTATTTTCTCAAAGTTCTTTTTTTTTTAAGATTTTATTTATTTATTTATTTATTTATTTATTTATTTATTTGAGAAAGAGAATGAGAGCAAGCGAGCATGAGAGGGGGAAGGTCAAAGGGAGAAACAGACCCCGCACTGAGCAGGGACCCCGATGCAGGACTCCATCCCAGGACTCCAGGATCATGACCTGAGATGAAGACAGTTGCTCACCCAACTGAGCCACCCGGGCGCCCTTTTCTCATAGTTCTGAAGCCTGGGAAGTTCTAGATCAAGGCTCTGGCAGGTTTCAGTTTCTAGGAAGATCTCTCTTCTTCACTTACAGATGACTGTTTTCTTGTGTCTGCACATGACAGAGAGAGACAGGGAGAATAAAAGAGAGAGAGAGAGATAGATCTTTCCCTTTTCATAAATCTATAGTCTTATTTGATTAGGGCCTTACCTTCATGATCTCATTTAACCTTCATTGCCTCCTAAAGACCCCATCTCCAAGATCCTGTCACACTGGGACTTAGGGTTTCAACATCTGAATTTTAGGGAAGCATAATTTAGTCCATAGCACACACATAAAACATTATCTACCTATCAACTATCATCTATCTATATATTTTGTATGATATATATATATATATACCTCAAGAACAATTAATTTGACTTTTTTTTGTTTGTTTTCTTGGTCTCTTCACATGTTAACATTTTTAGCAATTACTTGCTTCACAGTTCTTTTATTATGATTTCCCCAAACCATTGAATTAGGTGGGGTTTTTTGTTTGTGTCTTGTTTTTTGCTTTTGTTTTTGTTTGGTTCTTGCCACATTAAGAGTTACAATCTGAAGACAATTCCAATCTGGTTCAACTACTAGTTTGTTTTTATCACTGCTTTCCTGGTCTCTAAATTTAGGGTTTTCCAGTTGGCATCTGAAGGAGGGTGGTTCTTAGTTGCAAGGTACTTTCCAGCACATTATGGGCACATAGTCAAAAGGGCCACCAACCAGATCCACACATTATTGTGACAGTTGAAATTGTCCCCTTCTATTTTTCAAGTACTCTTTGGAGGGAAACTCTTCTTGGATTGAAAAACACTAATAGGTGCTCTGAGTGTTATACCCAGTTCTAAAATTAAGAGATTATAATAGTCCAAATGATTTTTGCATTCTGAACAAAATCAAACTCCAATAATTTCATCACCAATAAGTTTTGAGGTTAACACTAATTATCTGAAGGAATGACACCCAATTATATTTCTCATTGTTTATGTTTATGAAAATATCCTCACTATGTCACTCAGAGCCTATTTTATCTGAATAATGAACTATTTGGAATAATCAGTAGCTGTTTTTTTTTTTTTTCCTTTGATTAGCCTACTTCTAACTGTGTAGGTTTCTTGGAAGATAGAGAAATTACAATGTAGATTAGTGATAACTGATATTCCAAATAAAGTAATGAGAAAGAATGAGGTTACCAAGGTTAATTTGTACTAATTCATGCTTAATAAGTCATCAAAGAGCAAATTATATTAACACAATAAACATATTGTAGTTGGCTTATCTCCATTGGTAATCACTCAATAATAAATCTCCATATTAGATATCTAGTCATAAGCTGCTTATTTTAACCACAAGGCCTTAACAATTTTATATTAAAATAATGCCACATTATAGTGATATATGATATATATGTATATGTGTGTGTGTGTGTATATATACACATATAAAATGTATATAAGCCTTGTGATAGTATTCATTTCCTGAACACTTGTTTATGTGGAATCCTTTTTATTTATTTTTTAAAGATTTTATTTATTTATTTGACAGAGAGAGATCACACGTAGGCAGAGTAGCAGGCAGAGGGAGGGTGGGAAGCAGGCTCCCCACTGATCAGAGAGCCTGCTGCAGGGCTCAATCCCAGGACCCTGAGATCATAACCTGAGCAGAAAGCAGAAGTTTAACCCACTAAGCCACCCAGGCACCCCTGTGGAATACTTTTTAATTATGCCTGTAATGATACTAGTGAGGACTAACTATGAGGATTCTTTCAATATCTGCTAGAGCTTATATCTGAGTTCACATGAGAGGACCTACCATATAAACAGTTCTACAAAAACCGTTGATCAATTGAAAAGCTTTTTGATGTTTTTTTTGCAAATTATTAAAATATATTGTTTATCCTTCATTCCATGAATGTATCTTGAAGGCCTACTGTAGAACAGAGATTCTGCTATTACTGAGAGAACCCTGAGAATCAAACATACATGATGTGACCAACTCACGGTTGGAAATAGACAACTGCATATGCAGTTACAACATGTGAATGTCATTGTGTTATCAAGTTCTCAAGGTGTTATGGGAGCACACAGGAGGAGAGCCAATGAAAAACACAAATGGAAGTGAAAAACCAGAAAGATGGAATATAAAAGAGACTGGAAGGTGTTTTCTATGCTTCAATGTGAGATACAAGTGGAATGATAGCAGAAGATGAGACTAGATAGGAAAGCAAATGCCAAAGCATGAAATGTCCCTCAGTCTCTGAAGGGGAATTTGTCCTTCACACTTCAAGAAAAGTAGGAAGTCACTGAAGGACTTTAATTAGAGGAGAGACATCATACTTTAGAATTAGATTCCTAAAACTTTAGAAAGATCCCTCTGGGTATAGTGTACAAAATAGATTATAAGAAAAAAATCAATTACATTCTTCTCACTTCATTAGATTATTAGATATACCCTATAAGATCACAGTTTTATTTAGCTTAAAAAAATGTTATATACTACCCAAATCATAAAACTTTATATGACAGTGTATTTTATGGCTATTTTCCCTGATACTCTTTTCTAACCCCCTTCCCTTTTCTTTCATAAAAGCAATTATCTTCATTGTGTTTTATAGTACATTGGTTGGGTTGAGAAAATCCTATAAGGAAGGCTTTAGTCATTTAACCTTAAATGTCTTAGTTTTTTCATGACAAGTTTAAATCATTGTCATCATGATCTTTGTGAAATTCAAATAACGCTGACTGACAATGAATCCTTGGCCACAATCATTGGAGCTGGGAAAGAAAGCTGATTTGATGTCAGTGAATTGGATGCTCTCTCCCTTGGGATTTAAACTTCTAATCTCAATGACTATGGTGGATACCTAAGTCCTATAAGTAGTAGAAGTAAAAATGAATGTTCTTCAAAGGTATTATATTAAAATTGTTGGAAAACATGTAATTATGATCTTCTTTGCACTGATTTATAAATTTTTCCTTCAATTTTGTAGATCCAAAGTATCCTTGAAATAAATATATTTTCCTTGAGGTATTTTGATTTGTTTATATTTCTTAGAAACAAAATTATATACCCTCTATATTATCAAAGTAATCACTTTATAAAGGATTTCAGGTCTCCTAGTATTAAAACATCTAATGCATCAGTTTCTCTTGATCTGAACAGAAATATTCACATTTGTGTCCAATTTTTTTAAACATACACTTGGTAGGATTATTTCATCTATATAAAACAAAAAAATCCTAACTCATCAAATTTAAAAATTCAGGGAAAAAAATTGTCATAGTACTAGAAGTCTGAGAGAGGATGAGAGTTAATGTGGCAGCTCAATGATATCATTAAGAATAAGAATCCACTTCTCTCTTTCTGTGCCCACCATCCTCAACATGCCAATATTATTTCAACATTGTTGCAACAGCTGTGGTCCTCTCTTTCACTGACAACAATATCCTATTTCTGGAATACATGATAACACTTAAAAATACTTGCATTTAAAGGAATAACTTAGAAATTAAGATAAAATTAGAATCTTAAAGTAGCACTTTGGAATTATCAAATACAGCATTCTCATTTAAAGATTTTTTATCTGTTTTCCCAAAATTTTGGCTTAATTAAATTAATAATTTCTTAGCCAATGCATTATTGTATGTATGATGAAAAGTATGAAAAGGGGTCAGCTAGAGATCTGTTCAAGGAACAGAAAAGGTGATGTGTGCGTCAAAAGACTTGTTTTCCAAGGTTCTGTAACATGCGTGGTGATGATTGTGGGTGATGGGGATGAGGAAGATTGATGAAGTAAAGAAAGGGAAGAAGTTGAGGAGGCCAACACATATATTTAATCAGTTTGATGATTCAAATTTGCACTTGGCACAATATTATTTTAGCCTCTACATGTGTCCATTTCTAGGTGTTTAAGATGTCACATTCCTGTGGAAGTACTCTCAGGCTTCTGGAAGAATGTTTCATTCAGAATTTCGATTCCATGGGGATTTCACATGAAAACTCTGCTCTTGTTTGTTGGAAATTCATAGTCAAATTGGGGAGACAGAACTAATACAAAAAGACAATTTATTGCTAAAAATTAAGTGCTAAACTAAAGTGCTCCAGTATTATTGTATTCAAAATTATTGTATTCAAAATTATTGTCTACTTTTAACATTTTAAAGGTCACTTTGGAAACAGGTTGCTGACAGTCACTTCATTTGTTCATTGATGTTTTAACCAAAGCAGTAATATTTTTTACTGCTTTACATATTGTTTCCACCCAAGATTGTATTTGAAGAAAAAGAGGCAGACAAAAATCTTGCGAACAGAAGAATTAGAAAGCCACAGAAAAAGTGGTATTTGAAGGAAGAACTAGAAAGTTTGGTAATATGAAATGCTATATTTCATTTTCCTGCATTTTTCCATGACCTTGATGCAATATAAGATTTTATATAGATATATACACATATATTGTAACATGAATTCATAAATGAAAAACAACTATGTTTTCATATTAATGACAACAATGCCTTCATCTTAATAGAAAAATGTCTTTTATATTATGTTCTTAGGCTTTCTGGAAATTGAGTTTACACATATGCAGCTTCTCTTTCTCTCTTATATATTCAAAGTTCCCTTTTGTGGTTTCTCTTTTATACAAGTTGAATGTTATAGATACAATAACAAAAAAGTAATCTTCAGTCAAGATTTTTTTTTTTATTTTTTAACCATCTTCTCTATTTGACCACAACCAAGAGTAATGAAATCAATTTTTAGTGGAATTTCAAAGCTTAGGCAGCCAATATAATATGCTTTCTGAGATCAGTAGAAGCTATCCTTCACTTGTTCTCATTTTCTATTTCACTTTGTACGTCTTGGTTGTTTATGAGCTGAATCCTAAGTGTCAATTTGGAAATCTGCTTTTCATCATGAGTATTCCGATATAAGAATACTTTGAAGAGACAAATGTTGATTCCGTAAAATGCAGATTATCAATCACAGATCTAAATATTCTATCTGAATAGTTTTTCTGAAATATAATTTTAAAATACCATTTTATTTAACTTAATTAAAAAATTAAGACTTTATTTTATAAAGCAGTTTTAGATTCACAGCAAAATTGAGAAGGTACAGAGATATCCCATGTATTCCCAGCTCCCACACATGAATAGCCCCCTCCATTAGCAACATCATCCACCATAGTGCTTCATGTATTACAATTGATGAAACTACATTGGCACATCATAATCACCCAAAGTCCATAGTTTATGTTAAGCTTCACTCTTGGTATAGTACATTTTATGGCTTTGGACAAATGTATGCTATGCACCCATCATTATAGTAAGTTACAGAGTATTTTCACTGCTCTAAAAGTGCCCTATTCTCCCCCTATTCATTCCTCCACCCATCATCCTTTCTCCCAAAACCTGGCAACTACTTATCTTTTTGCTATCTCTATAGTTTTGCCTTTTCCTGAGTATCACATAGTTGAAATCATATGGAAATCATACATACATGTATGAAATCATACAAATGCAACTGTAATTTCAACATTACAGCTGAAATAATACAAACCTTTTCAGGTTGGCTTTTTTTATTTAGTAATATGTATTTCAGGTTCCTCCATGTATTTTCATGACTTGATAGTTCATTTTTTTTTTAATTATTTTTTATTAACATGTAATGTATTATTTGTTTCAGGGGTACAGGTATGTGATTCATCAGTCTTACACAATTCACGGCACTCACCATAGCACATACCCTCCCCAATGTCCATCACCCAGCCACCCCATCTCTCCCACCCCTGCTTCTTTTGAGCATTGAGTAATAGTCCCTTGTCTAGATGTACAACAGCTTATATATGTATTCACCTACTGAAGGACATCTTGGCTGTTTCCAAGTTCTGGCAATTATGAATGAAGTTGACATAAACATCTATATGCATGTTTTGTGTGTGTGTGTGTGTGTGTGCGTGTACATAAGTTTTCAAGTCCTCAGGGCAAATACTGAGAAGCACCTTTGCTGAAATTGTATGATAAGAGTATGTTCAGTTTGGTAGGAAACCACTGAACTGTCTTTCAGAATGGTTGTACTCTTTTCTATTTCTCCCAGCAATAGATGAGAGTTCCTGTTGCTCCACTACCTAACTGGTATTTGGTGTTGTCAGAGTTCCAGATTCTGGCCAACTAAAAGGTTTGTACTGGTATCAGTACATTGTTGTTTTAATTTTCATTTTCCTGATATCACATGTGAAGCACTTTTCACTTGCTTGTTTGCCATCTGTGCATCTTCTGTTGAGAGGTATCCATTAAGATCTTTGGCTCATTTTTTTTTTAAAGATTTTTTTTATTTATTTGACAAAGAGGAGAGAGATCACAAGTAGGCAGAGAGGCAGGCAGAGAGAGAGGGGGAAGTAAGCTCCCCGCTGAGCAGAGAGCCCGATGTGGGGCTCCATCCCAGGACCCTGAGATCATGACCTGCGCTGAGGGCAGAGGCTTTAACCCACTGAGCCACCCAGGTGCCCCTCTTTGGCTTATTTTTTAATCAGGTTTTTGTTGTCTTACTGTTGACTTTTAAGAATTCTTTGTGTATTCTGGATAACAGTCCATTATCACATGTGTCTTTTACAAATATGTCCTCCCAATCTGTGGCTCTTTTTCTCATTCTTTGGGCATTGTCTTTCACAGAGCACGTACTTTTAATTTTAGTGATATCTAGCTTATCAATTATCTCTTTCATGAATTGTGTCTTAGTGATGCATCTAATGAGGTGTCACTATACCAAAGACCATTTAGGTTTTCTCCTATGTATATCTTTCAGGTATTTTATAGTTTTGCCTTTATAATTTCAATCTGTGATTCATTTACAGTTAATTTTTGTAAAGACTATAAGGTTTGTGTCTATTTATATAGAGAGAAATACATATATATACACACACTATATATATATAATATGAATATTGTAAATATCCAGTTGTTACTATACCATTTGTAAAAAAAATTATCTTTACTCTATTTTTATTAACTCTGTTCCCTTGTTAAAGATCAGTTGACTATATTTATGTGGGTCTATTTCTGGGTTCTCTATTTCTGGATCTGTTCCACTATCTATGTCTATTTTTATTTAACCAATACTTGCCTATCTTTATGACTGTAACTTTATAGTTAAGTCTTGAAATCCAGTAGTATCAGTCCTTCAAATTTATTTTCTCTATTTTTTTTCTTTAAATATTGTATTTGCTATTCTGAGGCTTTTGTCTCTCCATATACAATTAAGGATCAGTTTGTCAATATTAAAAAAAAAAGAACTCGCTGGGATTTCAATTAGGATTGAACTGAATCTATAGATTGAACTGGGAAGAACTAATACCTTAACAATATTGAGTCTTCTAACCCATGAATATGGAATATCTCTCCCTGTATTTGGCTCCTCTAATTCATCAAAATTCTGTAGTTTTCTTTATATATATACGTAGATGTATATATATACACCTATATTATATATATATGTATATGTCTATCTACCTTTATATATATATCATATCTACCTATATGTATAGGTAGATAGATGATTAGATAGATAGATAGATATTCTGCAAATTTGCTATAATCTCTTATTAGTTCCAGTAGTTATTTTGTCATTTTGGATTTTCTACATTGCTGATTATGTTATCTAGAAATAAATATTTTTTTCTTCTCAATCTATCTGACTTTGTTTCCTTATCTTATTGCATTAGCTAGAACATCCAGTATGATACGGAAAAGTAGTAAAAGAGGACATCCTTACGGTGTTCCTAATCTTAGTGAAAAAGATTCAAGTTTCTCACGATTAAGTTTGATCTTATTAACTTACTTTTAAATCATCTGTTATTCTAGGTCAATAAAAATTTGGGAAGTTGAATATTAAAAACAAACTAACCATGTATTTATTTATTTAACTTTTTTATTATATTTATTATATTAAACTGTATTTTTAGAGATGTTATTTTAAAATAATCTTTTTGATTTAAAAATAAATGTATTTGTTAGGAATGTCTTATTATGCCATAGCTCTTGAGATTCTACATTTCCTTTAAAATCAAATAACAAATTCACATAGACACTGCAAAGTAAATTTTCTTTGGAGAAGCAAATCTATATTGTATCAGGAAACAAATTCACTACACAGAAATAGTAAGACTGAACTTCAGATTCTCATGGTAATTTATAAAATCTCTTTTGTCATTTTCTTTTCAATTAAATGCTAATTTAGACATTCCTCAAAGGTTACTTTAAATTATTGGCAAGGGTATGGTGTCATGTAAAATATTTATTTGGTGGCAGAAAAGAATTATTTCCCTGATATTCAAATTTTTTGTTAATAATATTAAAATATTAATAAAACATACTAATAATCAATGATGAAGATCCATTCATAGTCTCTCAGTTTAAGTCACTTTAGAGGTAATATATGGCCAAAGATAAGAATAGGTTGTTTTGATACTACTCTGTGGAGTCTGTTTAAAATTTACTAAGCAGGGGCACCAGGGTGGCTCAGCAGTTAAGCCTCTGCCTTTGGCTCAGGTCATGGTCCCAGGGTCCTGGAATCAAGCCCCATATTGGGCTCCCTGCTCAATAGTATTGGAGCAGGAAGCCTGCTTCTCCCTCTTCCACTCCCCCTGCTTGTGTTCCCTCTCTCGCTGTATCTCTGTCAAATAAATAAAATCTTTAAAAAAATAAAATAAAATTTACTAAGCAGATTATGAGTATTAGTGTGTGTGTGTGTGTGTTTGTGTGTGTGTATGTGTGTGTGGTGTGTGTACACTACACACTTTAAAATTATGTACAGGTGTTTCTGCACAATTTCATATACACATTCTTGATAAACTTTACATTCTGCAAAACTGCACACTTTACACATTTAAGATAAAAGAACTTATGAAAATATTTTTAAAATAAAATAAAAATAGAAGGACTTGTGGACCTGACACCATGAAACTCCCAGAAGAAAACATAGGCAGTAATTTCCTTGACATCAGCAGTAGAAAGATTTTTCTAGATATTTTAAAATAATTTCAAATTTACAAATTTCAAATTTACAAATTTCAAACTTACAGACATAAAACAGGGAGGTACCATATACCCCTCACATAGTTTCTTATGATGTTAAGCTCTTATACACCATGATACAGTTGTCAAATTAAGAAACCAATATTAGTATATTACTGTAATTAAGCTAAAATCTTCCCTCAGATTTCATCATTTTTTTCAACTTTTAAGCCTTTTTAAGTTCCAAGACCCAATCCAGAATATCACACTGAATTTAATGTTTGTTAGTCTCCTCTGGTCTGTAATAGTTTCTCTGTAGTTCCTTGTTTCCAATGACCTTGACACTCTAGAGGAAATGGTCAGATATTTGTGTAGTGCCCTTAATTTGAATTTGCCTCATGTCTTCCGTGTAACTAGACTAGGGTTAGTTTTTTTGAATGTGTTTACTTTTTTTTGTTTTGTTGACAGAATACCTTATAGAAATAAGGTGTATTCTCATCACATAATATAAGGATACATGCTATCAAAATGACTAATCCTTGATTACTGACTGAAGTAGAGTTTGTAAAGTCTCTTCATTATGCATTATCATTTCTTTCCCCAGGTCCATACTGTTCTCTTAGGAAGAAAGTCACTGTGAGTAGCATTCCTAAAGGGTAGGGAATTATGTTTCACCTTCTTGTGCGTAGTAACTAAATAAATAATTTTTTAATATTCTACACAGGAAATTTGTCTATTCTCATTATTTATTCATTCATTCATTCACTCATTCATTTCTATCAGTATAAACTTATATTTATTTTATACTTTTGATTGTACTCCAATACTATTTTGATCATTATGTTAATTAAATTGTTCCAGTTTAGTCTTTGGGAGCTCTTTCAGTTGGCTCCTGGATCTCTTTGCCATGATCCCTTCTTTTTAGCACTTTTTTTGCATTATGGTAGTACAAAGTAATCCAGATTCATTGCATTTCCCCTGTCCTAGCCATTTCTCCAAAAACTTTTAATTCTTTTTATAGAAGAACTGAACTCAAAATCAAGATATCTGAGGTCTGTATATGTTTATTGCTACTAGGCTGTCACTGATTCCAGGTGCGCTAAGCACACATATCTAGCAACTATGTGTATATATACTATACATACATTTTTTAATTGTAGAGAGATGGTAGATAGATGATAGATAGATAGATAGATAGATGATAGGTAGACAGATAAACATTCATATTAAAGTCTCCATTTCTAATCCCATACCACAGTTTCATTCTAGCCTCCCCTTCTTCCTTATTTATAACTTCCCTCTATGACAGAAACAAATCTAGCTCCCACCTTTCACCATCCATTTACTTGTTGGTTCATTCTCAGTATAGCTCCAAATCGGGTTCAGAATTGCTAACTCAAACCCCTGTAAGAAATTTATCATTTACACTACACTGCTATGCACAGTTCCTTTTGTCTTTAGTCTTACAATTTCCTACCAAAACACATTTTCAAAAGTTGCTTAGGTCAGATACTTTTTCTTCTTCACTGGTTTTCAGCCTTTTACATGAAGATTTCTATATACACAAAGCATCTCCTTTAATTGTGAGAAAAATTGCTTCTGATTACTTCAAATAATAACACATTGTAAAAAAAATAGCATATTAACCAAGAGGTTTCTATATAATCCTCTATTTGTCAGGTGAGAATGAAGTAATTTTCATCAAAGCACATAATTTAAACCGGAACAGATGGTGCTATGTGATTCAGGCATTGACTGATTTATACATTCTAGAGAACTGGTGAAAGTCATAGACAAGTATGGCTAAGCTATGTGAGTATGTCCTGATTCAGTATGCAGGTTCTTTTTCCTGTAGCATGTGGTCATTAATCAACTATTTCTATTCCATCATTGGATTCCAAACTGCATTGAAAGAGTTGGTATTATATTCCAGGATTTTTTTAAGACCTTATTTACTTATTTATTTGACAGAGAGAGAGGGATCACAAATAGGCAGAGAGGCAGACAGAGAGAGAAGGGGAAGCAGGCTCTCTGCTAAGCAGAGAGCTAAGCAGAGAGCCTGATGCGGGACTCAATCCCAGGACCCTGAGATCATGGCCTGAGCTGACGGCAGAGGCTTTAAACCACTGAGCTATCCAGGCACCCTTATATTCTAGGATTTTTATTTCATTTTACACAATATTATTCTCTCTAAGAATTCCTCAGTTGTCTTTCAACATCAAGTGTTATATTGATATACAGTTAACTGATGATTACATAATGGTATAATTTTAGCTTTTTTCCTAATGATGTAATGTTTTTATCCAAAGATATTGGTAAATTATCTATAAAATGCTGTGTTAGGTAACATCAGTTTCCTACTGCTGTGTAGCAAATTACTATAAACTAAACAGCTTAAAAGAATATCTATCCTTTATCTTACAGTGTCTATGAAACGGGCTCTCTTCTCAGGATTTCACAAGACTACAATAAAGGTGTCATCTAGGCTGTATTCTCATCTAGAGACTCAACAAGGAAAGGTTCTCTTCCTAAGCTCACATAGGGAGTTGGCCAAATTTATTTCCTAGTGACTGTATGACTAAGGACCATTCCATTTTACTGGGTGTTGACTGGAGATAAATCTCAGATCCTAGAGACAACTCCCACACTCCCCTACTTCATGGTCCTCTCCATAGGCAGTTTCCTTCTTCAAGATCTCTTCTTCCAGGCTGCCAAGACAGAGCCTGATATAATGTAACAGGATACCATAGGATTGGTATCCACACCTTTGTCATATTCTATTGATAAGAAATAATCTCAAGGTTCGGCTTCTAATCATGAGACAAAGGGATTATACAAGAGTGTGACTTACGGGGGGAGGGGGCAGGGGATCATCTGATGGTGTGTCTGCTATGTTATTCTTGTGGATGTTGGGTAAATATACATACTCTCCCTACTTATAAATGTTTCTATCTAGTGTGGCAACAGATAACAACAAAGTAAACAAGACTTAAAAATAATTGCAAATATCAGTGTGTTACACAGCAGAAATAAACAGGCTGCTAAGAAAGATCATAATGTAGGGGAAATCTACTTCAGATGGACTACAGTTGAATGTCTTTTGGAAGTCATGCAACTTTCTGAGGACTGAGACCTAAAGGATGAGAAAAAGCTCCCCATGGGAAGAATGACAAAGGGAAGAGGGTCAGAGCGTTTTAGACAGAAAAAATAGAATAATCCTAGAAGTGGATGGGTAGAGTGGCTTGTGCGAGAAGCTGCAATAAAGCATGTGTGACATGAGTATAATGAAAGAAGGACATGGACATATAGAGACCCTTCATAGATTTTTGAAGCCAAGAAATGAGTTTACATTTTATTTTAAGAGCAATGGGTACCTGTGTGGGGGGAAATTGGTACGATATGATTTATAAATGAATAATCTTCCTCTGTTAAATAAGAAACAGTTGGAATAATAGATGAGGAATGACCAATTAGGAGGTTATTATATTATTTCAGACAAAAGGTGGCTGAGGGTTAACTAAGAATGGTGACAAAGGACACAAATGAGGTGAACAGAGTCAAAATACATGCTCAACATAGAGTATATGGATTTGGTCTCAGTTTTAGATCATGATACATCAAAATTAAAATATTAAACGTACATATCTGGACCTCAGAAAAGACATTTAGAAAATTTTTATTCTATTTTATTTTTTTTTTAATTTGGCTCCACACCCAGCCATGGAGCCCAAAGTGGGGCTGAGCTTATGACCCTGAGATCAAGAACTGAACTGTTATCAAGAGTCAGATGCTTAACTGACTGAGCTTCCCAGATGCCCCAATATTTAGATAATATTTAAAGCCATGAGAAAAGCAACTATCACTTAGGGAAACGTTCATATAAAGAAGTGGGCCTAGCTTCTTTTTTTGTAAAGGCTCAATGGATTAAAAGCATATAGCAATGGAATATGGCTAACATTGGCTAGTAAGTCGAGAAGAGAAAAAAAAAGAAAATATGAAATCATGAGAACAAGAGAGTGTCAGTTTTCCCACTGAAGGGAACAAACAAACAAACATGTCTGCTGCAACCAAAAGGTACATAACATGAGGACAGACTGTCTCTGTGTTACATTTGGGCAATTTTTACAGTATTTCAAATTTTTCATTACTACATTTGTTATAGTGAACTGTGATCAGTTATCTTTAATGTTCCTATTGTAATTGTTTTGCAGCATCGTGAAGCACTGATTGCTATTGTAGAAGCTGTATTACGTTATCCACACCTAGCTAAGATGATTAGCAAGGTGGTTACACCAAACGACAAATTTTCAATGTAGATGAAACCGCCATCTATTGGAAGATGTCATCCAGGACTTTCATAGCTATGAGGGGAAGCCAATATTGGAACATACAAGCCATCTCAGTAGGCAGAATTTAAGCAGTGGATATGGCTACTTACTTAATCAATGTGGTGATGGCCAATGGTATAGATGTATGTCCATTAACAATAAATATCCAGTAATTTTGCCAGATAGTCAAGGACTAAGATAAAGAGGACTAGTGGATTGATGACAGAAGTGTCTGATGAAGGAGAAAAAAAAAAAAAAAGAAGAATATGGCTTCTGACAGGGGCAGGTATTTGAGGCTTTTTTTCAAAGAAATCCACTACAGACAGGGTGTCACTAATTATATAAAAATCTTGTCTATTTATCACCTAGACTCTTTTACCAGTCACTGCAGTGTTTGGTCAACGGGTTCATATAAAAATTAGTCAGGGTGTCACAGGTAGATGTTATGTACAGCCTATAATATCACCCTTCAACACAACATAAGTGTTGATTACACAAACCACCAATACAGAGGCCATTACTGAACCATTAATAATGGCACCATTACCTGGGCAAACAGCTGAGACTGATTACAGAGGAACATTTTATGAAGGAGAAGCCATCAGTAGATTCTCAATTTAATGAACAGTAATTCAGGATATTGATTTGTTTCCCTTCATGCAATGTTTTTCCTACTTATCCTCAGTGAATTACTTAAATTCCTTATCCATTATCACAGTAAGACAAACTACATTTCTTCTATGGAAGAATTCATTTTTATAGCCAAAATGTGGCATCAAAAAAGTACAGCCAATGGTGTTTTTGGTCTTACCATGTGCCTCAACAACCAAAACCGGCTGGTCTGATAAAATGCTGGAATCTCCCACTGAGAATATATTATGATTAGGATATTGTCTTATAGAATGTGTTCTGATTTTATGGGTTTCACCTAAGCCAGAATATATTGGTCTAGAAGATAAGAAGATTCAGTGGAACTGATTTTTCTCTCCAGGATACCAAATTTCCACAAGTGTGAGTCTGAATAATTGTCCCTCTGAAGTGCAAGTTAAGACTGCTACCCTGCCCATATAAGTTTTTTCATACTCCTGAAACACCAAATAAAGTAGAGACTTTCTGGCGTGATTGATCCTGATTATCAGGGAAAAAATCAGATTGTTGCTATGGAAAATGACAAAGAGACCTGTCTCTTTGTAATCCATAGAATTGTCTGGGGGAGTCTCTTAAAAATTTCATTTCAATAATGAAATTTAAAGGAAGCCTATCACAGTTGGATAAAGCAAGGTCACTGAGCTTTCATAGACTTCACCCCATCAGGTGAAGAAACTCAACTAGCGAAGTGATGTCTGAGGTAAAAGCATGGCTATAGGAAAAGGAATTTATCTATTTCGTTTAAAGTTTCATGATCAGTCACAGAAACAAGCATTTAAGTAGATATGTGTATTTTTCTTTCTTGTTTCTTAATTATATATTTGTAGATAACCACTTTTTGCTTATTCCCTTTTTCCTCTTATTTTCTAAGAATATGAATGTGGTTAACTTTAGAATGTCATCCCTTTAGAAATTGTAGATTTTCTAGGCAATAATCCTCAAACTTTAATAAAATAATTAAAAAAAACACTCTGTAGGAAAAATTCTCATGAATTCCTCTCTATCTCTGTGCCAAGTAAAGTTTTCAAGGGCAATTGGATTTCAGCATAATTTATTCTATTCTTTTTTGCCACTGATCCCATGTCAAAGGTATGACAATTGGGATTGTATTACTCAATTCCATTAAAAAAAAAAAAAAGCTGCATATGTTTCACTGTTACCTATCTCAGAAAATCCACTATTGCCTACCAGAGCTGAAATGTTGTGCCCAGATTGGCTCTCCTCCCTCTCTAGCTTTATTACCATCACACACCTCCTCACTTCATATAGCAACATGGGACTACTGTTCATTATCCAAATACCTCATGCACTGCTAGTCTCCAACCCTCCATCACACCTGCTCACTGCCTAAACTGCCAATTATCACCAAATCTATCCTTTCACTCATGAAATACACAATATGAAATCCAGATCAACTCTTAACTCTCAGAGAACTTTCTGATCCCTTCAACAGAGTACATCACTCCTTTGTTCTTCCATAACACATTTATCACTAATTATAAAAAGCGACTGAGAAGATGAACGCAGCTCTGCATTGGGAATTCTCATATATTCATTATTGTATTCTTATTGTTTAACACATATATATCATGAGATAGCCTCATTAGTGATTTAGTTTTTAATCATATGTAAGTATTACAACATAGTTAGTGGCCTAAGCATAGATAAATATCAATGGTAGAGCAAAATGAGTGGTTAAAGGTAGTGAGACGTTGCACAAATTATATAATTCTCAATTTCCCTAACTGTAAAATGAGCATAAGTGAATCTACTTCGCCAATTTTTTTTTAAAGATTTTTATTTATTTATTTATTAGAGAGCGAGAGACTGAGAATGAGAGGGGAGAAGGTCAGAGGGAGAAGCAGACTTCCCGCAGAGCCGGGAGTCCGATATGGGACTCGATCCCGGGACTCCGGGATCATGACCTGAGCCGAAGGCAGTTGCTCAACCAACTGAGCCACCCAGGCACCCTACTTCGCCAATTTGTAGTGAAGATGAAGTGAGAAAATCTGTGCATTAATCTGGGCAATGATATTTTTCAGTAAATATCATCTATAAAATCTGCACATAATTCTGGGCAGAGATATTTTTCAGTAAATTTCACCTATAAAAGCAATTACTACAATTACCAAGTTTATCAGAAACATGTTATTGTGATTAAGTACACAAATCTTGGAGCCACCTGTTTAGATGAAAGTCCCACTCTGTTCTTTAGTAGCTGAATAACCTAGGGCAAGTCATTTAGTCTCAGATCCTTATTCTTAGAAAAGCATAATAGTATCAACTTCATAAGGTTTTCGTGATAATTAATACACACAAGATACTTGCATAGAACCTGAGAACAATAAATACTAAATGATTAGCTCTTAAGACTAAATCTAAACTAAATAAAAAGGGGGGGGTGTATGGTATAATCTACTTCCATAGTCTTCCAGTTAGATGGTGATGCACTTTCTCATTTGAACTAAACACTAACAATGGAAAGTATGAATTTATTTCTTGGATAATTTCATTATGCTAATTAGACTTTAAACTCTTAAAATATAATCACCATGCAATCTAGTCATATTTCATTAGAATCTGGATTAAAGGGAAATGTGGAATTAACACTCATAAATAAAAACCAGAAATATTTTCCCAAAGTGAAACTTGTACAGTAGAAATCACACACACACACACACACACACACACACAAACTTTATGATCATGATGTTGATTATATATTGAATTTTCTGCAAATAGTGAGTTATATACTTTTGCTATAAAGGCAAGCAGCCCATATTTATTCAACATCTCAGACAAGAAGAGTTAAAATAACAGCTTCTTGACTGTTTCCCAAGTACATCAATCAGGAATAATGCTCACAAACACTAAGCAAAGTCTTTGAGGAGTATCTAACAATTCCTTTAACTCTCTCTTTCTGGAAGATTTGCATGAAATCTTTGGAAGGCACACTCCCTAAGGCAGATGAATTTGTTACATTAAGAAAAAAGTTCTAATATTGTCACAGTTAAAACATAACTCTCAATTGTTTCTGCTGGCTAAAAAGGGAAAAAATAACAACAGCACCACAAGAACTAGGGCAACAACAAACAAGCAAGAAAGAGACAAGGGGAGACAGATTGTTTCAGGGTCAGAGGGATTAATAGCTCACATTTTTCTCTTTGATATTCTCCAGGGGTAGTTCTAAGCTGGGGTTTAACAATAAATATTCCAATATGCTAAATTAGGATCATCACTGTGTAATCTGGACAGTTGCTGAGAACTCAACAGAATTGTCATTCAGTGAAGTCCATGACTAGTAAAGAGTACTAGATTACTCGGAGTAAATGCGTTAAGCTTCAACGTTAAACATTTAGCTCATATCTTATTAACACAATAGTGTAAAGATTAATAAGTTCTCCTGATAACTTTAGGAGATAACCTCCACTTCACATATGAGATATTGAAGATTATTAAGGTACCTGATACAAGAATATCCTTTTTTGATATATAATTAGTGTCATCTGACCTGTAGTTTTTATTATTTTTTTATGTGACAGGAGCCAAATAGAAATAGTCATTATGAAACAATTGTGTTATGGTTTTCTTTCAGATTAGGATAAAGTGAAAAAATCTGCTCATTATTCTCAGTAATCATCCTTCCAAATTGAATTTTCAATCAAAACTGAATTTTTATTTCTTTCTTTTTTTTAACACAGCCATTTCTTGTACTACTCAGACAAAAACTGAAAGCAAAGCATTAAAATATAATTTGTTGAAGATGTTTTCATTTCTACTCCTCTTTTACTTTTCAAATTTTTCAAATTTTATTTTAAAATGTATGCTTTACAATGTGATGATTAGAATCTTTAACTGTCAATTAGAAGCAATGACAGCAACAATTAGGTTCACTGCTTGGAGGCCTGTAAAAGCCGTGCATGATTAAAGCTGCTAAGATCAATAGGTATTTTACACTCTATACCAATTTTATATATAATGTTATTTGCCACTGCAAATGTGCCTGTTTTAAAACCTGTCTATAACATGTTTTCCAGTATGTCTATTCTTCAAAATGTGAAAAGTCAAGAAGCATTAGTAACATTTGAGATGACGTAGAAAATACATCACTTCTGACCTGGAGGAGTGTTCTTCTGAGTACCAAGGCATCTGAGGACATAGTGTGTAATTCACCCTAAGGGTCACTTTCCCTTGTCACTTACACAGCATGTAACCTCTGTTTCAAACAAGAGAGGTGAATTATATGTGCAGTCTGGGTAAGAAGGATAGGATGAAGGAAAATGGCATTTCTGTCTTCAAATCTGGCGTGCATCTCCAACAGCTCAGTAGCTCTGTCAAAGATGATGTTAGCATACACTGCTTTGGAAAAGGAAGGAGACTATGCCAAGAAATAAACTGAAAATAGTAACTATAAACTAATCATTGCTTTCTCTCTTACTAAAATATCCAGTCCTTTCATGTTTTAAATACTCTTCAAATCATAAGCTTCTGTATGTGGTATACAGGTAGAAACTCATTTCATAACAACTAACTTATAAAAAAAATTGTATAGAATAAGGCAATTGTTTCATGAATGACTTTTTAAAAAAAATTTACTTCAAAACAGCTATAGACTCACAGGAAATTGCAAAAATTGTACAGGGAAGTGCTGTATGCCAACCAACCATTTCCTCCCTAATAGGAACATCCTATATGACCACGGTACAGTACCAAAACCAGAAAATTGATTAATGACTTTTTAAAGATATTACAATTACAAAATGATGAAGAGATTAAAATTTTAGGCTCTATTTAATATTATAATGAAATCATTAGACAATCCTCCTGTTTTTGTTTTCATTTTTAAACATTCTTTTACCTATTTTGAAGTAAGGAATAATGCACTATTTTACTGAAGAGATTGTAAGCATCTAGGATTACAAACCAAATCTGTCTTTGTTTAGTAACAAGAATTTGTTTTGCATTTGTTGAAGGTGTGGATAGCTTAAATTTCCATATGATAAATATGCAAGAATAAACTTGCTTTCTAGTAACATTCTTCGCATTTATACGACTATTATTTTTATAAAGCTTAGACTATTTACCAATGTTGCAAATATTATATTTTTATGCTATTTCTGATAAGCTGAAAAAAATACAGAGAATTTCCACTGGCCATTAGACTGATGGTTCTAATTCTGTGGCAGCCTACCTAAGCAAACCAAAATCTAAACCTGCAAATACCTCAAGGTTACGAAATCAAAATGCTAAGGACAACCAATCACAAACAGCCAACCAGGCTTTAATCTATAGCCAATCAAAAAATTTCTTTTCTTTGTGTTCACATCTTCTCAATATAAGACTTTCCTCTGGCTCCTGCCCAAGAGCCCTCCTAACCAGTTTAGGTTTGCCTTTGCCCAATTCGAATGGATTTTTTCCTCAAAAAATAATCTTAAAAATTTTGATATGCCTCAGTTTATTCTTTTAACATCACTCACAAAAAAATTATATTTCCAACATTTATCTGAAAATCAACTTTTGTCAATTCATTACACATTTTTATATTGGAAAAATTGTCAGAAATAAAGAATAGTTTCTCAGGTTTATCTCTCAAAGCCTGTTCAGCAGATAACAACTCCAAAGTGGTTCACATTTGCAATGAAACAGTGGGAAAATACTGTTGCAAAATAAATAGTTAAAAATAAAAAACACAAGGGGTGCCTGCATCATTCAGTAGGTTAAGCATCTTCTCTGCCTTTGGCTCAGGTCAGGGTCCTGGAATCCAGCCCCATAAGAAGACCTCTTGTTCAGCCCGGAGCCTGACTTCTCCCCCTTCTTGTGCCCCTCCCTCCCACTCATGCTTTTTCTCTCTCATTCTCTCAAATAAATAAAATCTTTAAAAAAAAGAAGAAAAAAAACAAGTCAATAGACAAAAAAAAAGAATAATAATAAATAAAGGTTGATAACCTAAAATGAGAGAGTATAATTAGAAAAGCCAACTTTTATAGAATGTTTGAAAGTTTCTTACATACTTTCAATTGATATAAATATTGAGGGTTCTGGATTTGTATGATATCTCATTTCCTTTTTCCTTTTTTTAAATATTTGATATAATACATTGTATTGTTTCTATAATATATAAATCATAATTAAAATCAAATTGCCTTAATTTTCATTGTGAAGGCAAAGGTTGATCAATAATGATTTCGTTGAGATTATAAAGGAAGGATAAATGATAGATGTTAAGATGATATGTTTTCTTCTCAAGAGGGGAAAAAAATGGCATTGAGGTTAAATTAATCAGAGTACACATAGCAGAAAATTCTATTCCAAGCAAGCAATTACTATAATTGATATAACTTTTTTCTCTCTGAAATTATTTATTTCATCAGCAGAGTGATAATTACATTCATTCATTCAACACATGTAAAATAATACACTGCTTTTTTTAAACAACTGCTTAGTCTTTAAGATACCAATAAATTAAGGTTTTTTAGTACAAAATAAAAAGAAAATTAAGTATGCACACAAATATTCCAAAACATGAACATACACAGATATTTTTGGAAAAGCAAAAATAAATGAACATATTTTAAGGAAGCAAGGTATGAAATTAAGCTAGAATAGAATTAAGAAATTCACCTTGTAGCAGGTAATACATAATTCAGATTTATAATAAGATGCCAATGAACAGAGGCATATACCAATTTATAGGGAATCGGAACAGAAGAAAATAGAAAAGACAAGTCACAATATTATTGTGAGTGATCCTTAATTATAACCTAATTATTATGGGCATTTTTAGGTTAGCACTGGATAGGAAAATTCTACATTTTCACTTGGAGGTGACATTACTAGAGTCAGATCAACAGTGTTTGTAAAATGAGTTTGTAAGAGGTTGAGATGTGTGATGATTTCCACAGAAATAAGCACCATAAGTAGAGGTATGGTTTAGCAAATAGAAGCTAAAGACTGGGTGAGAAACAAACAAGATCTATCTATCTATCATCTATCTATCTATCTATCATCTATCTATCTATCTATCTATCCTCTTCCAAATAAGACAATAAGTCAAGCTTGACTTTAATCCCTGGTCCAAGGAGTTTAGAAGATTTTGTAACTAAAAAATATAACAGCTACAAAAGGAGTTAGTTTAGGTAAGACAAAGAAATGAATTGAGTTTAGATGTGTTGAGTTTAAAGGGATCATGATAATTACAGTTGAAGTTTCCAGAGAAAGAGATGAGGACTGATGTAGAATTATAATTATATATTTTAATAAGGAATGGGGATTCATTTAATCTACTTCAAATTTTGTGTCTTCATTATAAGGATACACATTCTAATTGTATCTAAGAAAGTTCCAACAAACAGGACTCTACAGAACAATTACCAGAAGGCCATTGTAGTCTCAAGGCAGCTCTAGAGACTTCAACAAAAGGAGTCTATGTGCATCTTTTCCAACCAGTTATGCCTAGAAGAAAGAGGGTGCTAAAGTTTTCTGAACATGTGCACCTAGGATTTTCACTGTGAGGGATTCTCTGGGTGGTATAGTAGACCACAGAATAGACTACATGAGTCATTAGGTTGTGGTAGAAAGCATTCTAAGTGGTTACCAAATCTATTTCATTTTCACCCTGGGTACGTAGCTCAGCTATACTATCCTGCCTCCTCTGCAGTTAAGTAGGCCCTATGATTAATTTCAGAGCAACGAAATTTGCATTGTAAAGATGTTTGCCGCTTTCAGTCCTAATGCCTTAAGCCTCCTCTATGGTGTTTCTAATTTATCCATCTATTAGCAGGATGATGCCAGGGGAATCTTAAAGTCCCACATTGAAGATGGCATGAAGGGAATCAGGATCCATGAATCATCACTTGGGTTAAAGCAACTGAGCCCAATGAGTGAGAAATAAACTTTTACTATATAAAGTCACTGAAATTTAAGGGCTTGCTATATCAGGTAACATTAATTACCCTGACATATTTATGAAATGCCATTTATAGTATATGTTTTTTTTCCAAACTTAAGTTATAAAAGAAAACAACTTTTTAGGAAAAAAACTACCTACCATGAAGAGGACAATTTGTTTTGGTTAAACTAGTTAGAATCTTGTTGTTTCCAAATATAATTATAAAACTGATACATTAAACTCTATATAAATAAAATTTGAATGTACATGAACTTAATACAACTGTAGGGTATTTGCCTCTGATTTGGGATGACTTTCTCTGGAACCAACCCCATCTGATGCATTTAATCATATTGAAAAAGAAACGTGATAGCTAAAATTTAGAATTCTTACAGAGATATTTTCTAGTTCCCATATCATGCTTGATTCTTACTAGTTGTTCATGCAGACCTCTATCTGAACCTGGAAATTAATAAATCCTCCCGGCCTGGTATCTGATTCATTCCCATAATTCAAAAAGCAGTGTTTCCCTTATCTATGGTTGCCTTGTACATTGTATCCTACCTGTCTGCTGAGGCTGAATAGAGTTTTCCTTCTTATTTTCCTCACTAGGTCAAATGGCAGAGATGATGAAGAAAGCCCCCAAAGCTTAATTCTATTAGACCTTGGAAAAGATGTGTCAAAAAAGTCATTGAGGTCCTCTGATCTCAGTTTAAAGAATCTTGTTTTAATAGGACAAGGATCCTAAAACAACAACAACAACAACTCAGGGAAACTCTGTTCTGATATTACATCTGATAAGCCTTTCTTTTTTTTTCCCCCTTATGGGTGTTTTGCTTAGAATTTAATTATTTTATTATGACACAATTTATCTTCCATAGGTGTACAATTCAATGATTTTTAGTAAATTTAATGAATTATCAACCATCACCATAATCCAGCTTCAGGAAATTTCATCAACTCAACAAAATCTTTAAGGTCCATTTAGCAGATATCCTTTTGGTTAAAATTATTTGTGTCCTGACTACAATTTTCCTTCTGACTACTTGGAAAAAAACCCCACATCATTAATTCACCTTAAAGTTTTGAAAAATTTGTATGCTAAATTTCACTGTAAATATTTTTTGACTGAATAACACTCATATAGATGTATGTTTTATTTCTGAGCTATTTATTTCTTTCCTTGGATCATGTAAATGGTTAGGACCTATCTTCATTTAGTTTCTCCCAAAGCAGAGCCTGATTCAAGAAGGTGGGCACAGATCTGTTCTTTGGATAAAGATCCCCCAAAGAAGGAAATGGAATTGGAAATGGGGAAATCTAGCAAACAGTGTGTAGTTGAGCTGGTTGAGTTAGCAAACCACTGGGGTTTGCTGCCATTGGGGGCCCTCTGAGAAA
Organism: Nasua narica; assembly: GCA_028533885.1. Taxonomy (NCBI): domain Eukaryota; kingdom Metazoa; phylum Chordata; class Mammalia; order Carnivora; family Procyonidae; genus Nasua; species Nasua narica. The sequence continues at coordinate 166,180,032 of CM052799.1, read as the reverse complement.
CCTGTATAATGTGCCTTAGGATTATTCCTTTGAGGGATAGGAAATGGGTGTATTTAGCCACTAAGGACCTTTCCCTCATTGATTGAGTGTTTTCCCCAGGGTGAGAATTCACTTACATATCAAGGCTTTCCTTTGCCTGGTTTAAGTCATCCTGTCATTTCTTTAAAGAAAAGCCCTTACACAGGAAAAGAAAAGATTCAAAAGATATTTGAGGTGAAATGCGTGCAGCATGCACAGGAATTGTCAACCAAATTGAAACATTATCACATCCAAAGCTTCAAGGAGTCATTCCAACATCCCTATTATATTTTTCTGCCATCATGATCCTGCATCCTTAAGATCTATTCCCAATGATATTTTCCCAATTCCTTCCGGTACATATTCTGAAATTAATTTAGTGAGGAAAGTATTTCCTCTAGTATCAAGACCATAATTCCCCATAATTCCCTGTTTAGGCTATGCTGAGCCTTGACCAAAGTTATTTTTAGACACCATAAGGGGAAATATGGGCAAATCTGAGAAGACAATTCATCTTGCAAGGCATCTAACTCAGTTGAAGTCCCAGTACTGACTCTGTGAAAGCAGACCTTATAATATTGAGAAGATTGAGGGAGCTGCCCTTACCAGGCTGGAGGACTCAGGGTATTTCACCATGTGCTGTCATCTCAGCTCCTAGCATTTCACTTCTTTCTTGCCTGTTTTTCAGTGGTGTAGTCCTTGTTGTATTAACTGAGTTAACCAGTTTCAGGACTCCACAGAGGGTCTGATTTCTAGCACCACTGTCAATAGAAATTGTCTTTATGTAGGTTCCCCTAAAACAAGTCCCGAGACAAGGACTTGTTGTGTACAGGTGGTTGTTTGGGGGAAAGGATGCCAAGAAGCAGGAGTGAGGATTGGGAAGAATGAGAGAAGGTAAAATGAAAAACCAATAAAGCTGCATCATTGGTTTGGTTACTAGTCTTGGCATCTGGTGCTCAATCCTTTTAGAAATACTCTGAAAAACCTAGTAGAATGCATCTCAGAATTTTCCATGTGAAAGAGAAGAGACTAGCATTTATACTTTAGCTTCTAATCTTCATTTGTCGATTATTGTCTCCGGGAAGTTTGGGAATTCAGTTATCATGAACTCTCTCTTAGGTTGTGCAAACGCATGATTTTGAAGAAAGCCCAAGTCAGAATACCTGAGAAAGGAGAGAGGATGGGTGAAAGATAGCGAGTGAGAACTTGGAAGAGAAGTTGGCAGAATGTGCATGTGTTTTTGAAAATAAGAATGTGGTATGGGTACAGCTGCTAAAATATGGGTTTGGGAAAAGGTGACACTGGATAGATCTTATATAAAAGTTCCCCAAATGAAGGCTTATGTTTGGAAAGATGTAGATACAGCAATGATCAACTTAGAACTGGCCACTGAGACTCACTGAAAATCAGGGATTCTCATTTGGTTGACACTGTAGATAGAACTTAACCTAAAGCTGTATGCCTGCTTCCCTCCATCTGGGAAAGTTATTAGAGGTAATAACTCTAATTGTTGCTTTAGGAAAGTTCTCTGAGAATTGACTAAAATTAATTTTTGGCCACCCAGTGGACTGGAGCTGCCAATAGAAACAAAATTTCATCTTTGAAAGATAAAGAGAACTACATTCCTTTCACTCTGATGGATTGCTAGTCATAGCAACTTCATATTTTGGGACCTTCTGAACTTTGAAAGAATCCCCTTATAGTACATAACTGCAACAGTGGCTATTTGAAAGCCCAGTACTTGAATTAAAGGCAATTCACCTTGAAACAAGGGCTATAACCCTGTAAAAAAGGTAATGTGCTGAGATAAGGTGCACTCTCAGAAGTCATTTGTGATTTTAAGAATACCAGTAGACTGTGATGAGGCTCAGAATGCTGGAGTACTATAGAGAGCTTTAAATTATAGATTCAGGTGGCACATAAAGGGAAGAAAAAAGTCAAATGCAACTTGGTTAATGTATTGAAAGGTTTAAATCTTCTGATTTCCAGAGTCAGATAATAGGAAATAACAGGGAGGGATGAAGGATGTGATTTTTAAAATCACTATGCTATAGACTAAATTTTTGTGTCTCCTCAAAATTCATATGTTGAAATCTAGTCTCCAATGTGATGGTATTAGGATGTGGGGCCATTGGGAGTTAATCAGATTATAAAAATAAAGCCCACATGAATGGGATTAATGTCCTTATGAAAGACACTCTTGCCCCTTCCACCATGTAAGGTTACAGCAAGAAGACAGCCTACTATGAAACAGAAAGAAGGCTCTCACCAGACACTAAATCAACTGGCACCTTGACCTTGGATTTCCTAGGCCCTAGAACTGTGAGAAATAAAGTTCCATTGTCTATAAGCCACTTGGCATATGGTATTATTTTTATAAAAGCCTGAATGAACTTAGACACACTATATAAAAAACTGAATTTTATTGAGAACCTATACTCTTCCTATAGGGTAATGTTCTCAGAATCTGCTCAAATCACCAAGGCAGTGCCATCCATATATTGCCAAGCTGTGGCAGCTGTTAAATATTTTATTTATTTGAGAGAGAGAAAGAGAAAGAGAGTGCTTGAGGAAGTGGGGGGTGGCAAACAGACACCATGCTGAGCTTAGAATCTGATGTGGGGCTTAATCCTGAGAGCATGACCTGAGCCAAAACCAAGAGTCAGACACCTAACCAACTGAGCAATCCAGGTACCCCAAAGCTGTGGCATTTCTTGATGTGCTACATGTCATTGTGACATAGATTTATTAACCAAAAAGACTTGTAGAGTACTATAAAATTGGAGGGAGAGACTGTAATGGAGGATGTTGTTGCCCCAACTAGATACAATTTACCAGCATTTGCAGTCTATCCCTAGCTTCTGGGAATCATAATCCTTTCTCTGAAGAATTACCCATGATGAGATACAGAGGCTAGAAAAGTCCTGCCCTCTTTCATCAAGGTTTGACCGACTGAAGAAATTTGTTTTCCAGAGTTTTCCCTGAGAGATTGAACATAGTGTTCAGCTGAGGCCACCATCTTACTTAGCTTTTTCCCATCTCATATTATTTATTTTACTCTTTCTGGAGGACACTCATAATTAAATTGCTTGAATATGATTCCAAGTCTTAGGCTTTACTTTAAGAAAACAACCTAAGAGACACTTCCAGGGCTGGCTGCATTTGCATGTAATCTATGCAATCTCATAGGTCCTTAATGTTCTGTTGCTGTCTTGAAATTCTAAATTTCTGAATGAGGAGTCTGTAATTTTTATTTTCACTCACCTCTGCTGACACCAAACTTCAAGGTCTTGGAACATCCCATATAGCTCTACACATGGAAAAAATTAAGATATTATCTAAGAGTTAGAAGGATTTCAAGTTCTTTTTTCACTTGATATCAAAGAAAACAAACAGCTTGAAATAAGCAGGGTCCACAAAAACCCCACAAATTATAACACAGAAGTATAAAGTAAGAATTGGGACACTGTAGGAATTGGGAAACTCTATGGGACTACAGAAGGTTAACATTTTACCTGGCATCATTTTCCTAGCCTTGGAGACATCTGCTTTCTAGAAACTCTCTGGAGGAAGAATCCATGTTTGAACAGTTTGGTTGGGGCCCTAGTCTTTATTGTCTCCCACCATAATGGCAAAGAAAGTGTGTACTTCTTGGTATTTAATGGAGCTGTATACTCCTTATTCCAGCCCAAGGTAGGTTCTACACTAAAAAAGGTCAAACTTTCACAAAAGAAGTAACCAGAGTTGAGTTAACATAGCTGTCCCTAGAAGAAAATGTATCAACTTTAGGTAGAAAAATAAGAACTTTAATCAATAAGGAGAATTAATAAACATAATTCAGAGAACATTAGATAACTTGTAGTTAATGCATGGTATTACATTGGGAATTTGCATCTCAAAGTACCCCAATGTAGCTCCACCCTTTTGTTCTTGGTAACAGGTACATGGAGAAAAGAAGTACAGTCAATGTACTTTTCACCCAATGGTGAAACACAGATTAAAAAATTTATCAGAGAGGCAGAGTGGAGAAATACAGGAAGATCTATGGGGGTGGTCTATGAACTTCCTACCCCATGACCAGTCTTTGTCTCTCTGAGTCTCTGAGCTTTTTCATAGTCCAGGGGGCTGAAGAATATTCCACTTTCATCATTCTGGGGATGGGATAAAGCCATTTAAAAATTGCAGAGATTTAAATGCTTATTTAAAAATATGAATGATTTTATTAAATATAATTTAACTTTCTTTCTGTAACGGAATGTATGGTTCTTATCATCAGATGCTGCAGAAAATTTAAGATAAGAGCTAAAAAGGAGCTGTAAAATCATCATTCAATCAGGCAGAGTATCTAAGCCCTGCACATGCATCAGTGAACTGAGCCTTGAACTGCTTGTTTTCCAGTTTCTCACCAAAGCCTCACTGAGATCATTTATCTATGAATATGACAGGCTAAAGTATGTGCTGGTCATCCAAACTAATCCATATATCAAGTTTAAGATTGCCTGTTTTAGTGGAAAAGATGGGATAGTTCTGTCATCTTCTAACTATAGTATAAGGTGATAATAACACCTATAAGGTGTAATGAAAATTAGAGATAATGCATGCAATATGCTAGCCCCATTTTTGCCACCCACAGGAGCTCAAAAAAAAAAAAGGAGGAAAGACACTGTGACTTTCATCTCCAGAAAGTTATATCCTAGGCCTCAGTAGGTTAGTCCCCAGAAAATGCTTTCATTAAGCAATGTTTTAATGTTTTGATATAAATTTTTATCAAAGATTTTCATAAAAAATTTTTATAAGGATTCTGTATCTTCTGAAAACTATAGTGAAAGACATTGTTCATTATGTTGTGCATTCAATAACTCCAGGTTGATGATCCATGATAAACTGTTTTGAATTTAGCATCAGAAAATGATTTCCTATTTTTATTTTAATGTTATTAGTGAGAATCACTTTTTCTTCCTCCCTCCCTCCCTTCTTTCCTTCCTTTTTTGTTGCCAGGGACCTAAGGACTAAACCAAATATAGTATCAGCTTTTATGTTCCTATGTTTTATCATCCCTATAAAATATAGTCCATGCTATTATTACGAGCCTCAATTTAGCAGTGAGGAAATTGAGCCTCAAGAGATAATTTGACCAATAGGTGAAGTAAGAATATAAACTCATATATTTTGTCTTTAAATCTGAGTCATTTTTATATAATCACAAATATTTCCTAGAAGTAGAATGCATATAAACTATTAAAGCTTTGCATAGTATAAAGGGTAGTATTCTCCTCTATTTTTTGTTTGTTTGTCCTTTAGATTCTGTCCAGATTTGATTACTTACATGACTTGTAAAAGTTTGTTTTTTTGTTTGTTGGTATGTTTTTGGTTTGAACTCCAGCAGCATGAAGCTGTTGTAGTGACTAAATGGTATTCTGCTGTAAAGACAGTTGATAATCCCACGTTAAGTGTTCAGCACAAACACTGGCATCTGATAAAATTGCAACATGTATATCATTATTGGACACTATGTTGGGTGTGTTACTAAGCTTGTTATATGCTTGGTTTGAAATGAATTTAAGGTTGAACTTGGTTACCTCATTAATCTCACAACAGCTCAGTTAGGCAGGTGATTATCCCCATCGTCCATATTAGATTTGACTTGAGTCAATTCTTTGATAAGTTAGTTCAATAAAAAGTCACCAGTTATGATATATCAAAGAGAGAATAAAGTGCTCTGTAAACATCATCTCTTCCAATCCTTGAAAATGAACTTTGTGAGATATCTTATATTGTCTCAATTTTCAGAGGAGGGAATGAAAGTAAATGATTTATTCAATATACATTAGAGCCCAGGTTCCTGAACTCTCCTAAGCTCCACCTCATCTTCTTTTACTCTCCTTCTTTCCCCTATGCCTTTCTTTCTCTTATTGATTTTTAAGGTATTGATATTTAGATATCATCCAAACACCTTAAAATTCACCCATTTAAAGTATACCATTCAATTTCTTTGGTGTATTCAAGTTGTGCAATTATCACCACTATCTGAGAACATTTTTGTCATCTCCCAGATAAATCTGTACCCCCTACTAGTCACTCCCTACTCCCTCCAATTCCCACCCAGCTTTAAGCAACTACTAATCTACTTTCTGTCCTTATAGATTTACCTCTTCTGGACATTTCATATGAATAGATTCTTGCAGTATTACTCTTTTGTATTGGGCTTCTTTCATTTAGCATAATTTTTTTTCGAGGTTCATTCACTTTGTAGCATGGATAAGAACTTCATTCTTTTTATGGAAAACAGTTTGGTAGATTCTGAAATTGATAAATATAGGGTTACTATAAGACCCAGCAATTCCATTTTTAGGTGTATATATATACACGAGAATTGAAAATATACTTGCACACAGAAGCTTGCACACAAAAATTCAAAGCAATGTTATTTCTAATCACCCAGAAGTGGAAACAAGTCCAATGTTCATCACCTGATAAACATATAAACAGTGTTCTAACCATGCAATGGAGGCTTTAACATCTGCCACCCAAACTGCAAATTGTCTTGCATCTGCCCCGTATTTTTTATTTCATTATGCTCCAAGAACAATGAGGCTTTGGCTAGTTCCCTGTCCAGAATTCTCAACTTCAGTTTTCTATTAACATTTTCCCATTAAGTAATTACAAGTGTCCTCCATATTAAAATAAAATGAGCCCACCTAAAACATTTCAAAATAAAAGCAAAGACAAAACACATGTAGATTCCATGATGCCTTCTAGCTATTACTTGTGTTTTCATTACATTTCTCTTCACTCAACTTACTTCATTCTGGCCTTGCTTCTGTGAAAACAGATATGACCTATAATGTTCTCTTTGTTACTTTATTTAAGAGTTCAGTTTCAGTAAATAAACTTCTTTGTCTCATTAACATAATTCTATGCATTATCTATAAAGACCTCCTGCATGAAGTAATCCCTCTTATTGGTGTACTTGGGACAATTTACCTTAGTTTAACTCCTACCCAGCTCAGAATTTACTCACAAACTCCAGATTTGTGTTTTTATCCAAGTGAATAATCTTTCCATTTGGATCACTCATAATAAACTTAAATTTGACAGTTAAAACTGTTTTTTATTTGTTTGTTTTTTGATGACCTGTATCTCTGTAAAGGGTTAGCTCTATAAATGGCAGCACTGTTATATTTTTAATATAGAAAACTAGGAGTGGTATATGATTAGCTGCACTTTCACATCTCCCACCCCACCCAATTAATATCCAATTTCATTGTTTCTATTTACAAATATCTTTTAAATTCACCTCTTAAATCCATTTCCCTCCTCCCATAAAACCACATACTTAGTGAAAGATACAGTGATCCCTTGCTTAGACTAATACAACAGCAAGCATCTGACTGACATTAATCCCCACCTAAATGGATCTCCTGTGTGAATTGCTGTCCCACTCTCATACTTACCAAATTTGTTTTAGACACTTTAGTAGAAATAAACATTTAAATAATTTTTTTCACATCACTTTTCTGCTTACCCTTACCTTTAGGATAAATTCTATAATCCCTTCCATGACTTAACAAGGGCGAACATGATTGGGAACCTGACTGTTGTCCTATCTCATCATATTCTACATTCCTCAGTGCTCCAGCAATAGCTAGTTCTACTTCCTCTCGTTTCTCTCTCTGTTGTTGTTTCATGGAACAGGAACATGACCTCTCTCAGCTAGCTAAATCGCAACCTCTCTTCCTTTTGCTAATATCCCCTTCCCTTCTCCACTAAGCCAGACTTCCTCCTTTCCTGAGACAGACTTTCCTTTATCCAGCAGATTCTGTTAGCTCCTATCATTACATACATTTGTAGTTCTCTACAATTCCTCTTTCATAGACTCGCAATTACATGTTTACATCTTTTCCCTCTACACTGATGATACACTCCATGAGGAAAAACCATTGTGTCCATCATGTTCTTAGATATGTCTTCAGCATTTAGCACAGTGCTTTGCAAACTCTGGGTACACACGTGGTCTGTGGTGGTGAATAAATAAGTCCTTTTGACCAAAGACAGTTTCATCACCATGGTCATTAATAACAGAACAACCATTGCTGCTATCAAGACAAGCAACTATTCACAGTCAAAGGAAAAAGACAGGCAAACCTGAAGCAACTACAGAACTTTCAGTGAATCTTTCCCTTAGATTTTACCAACCTTCCTTTTTCATGCTCAGGTATCATAAGATTATATTCACAAAACTCAATATTTTTAAAAATTTCATTTAAATTTCAATTAGTTAACATACAGTGTGGATTAGTTTCAGGTGTAGAATCTAGTGATTCAACACTTATATACAACACCCAGTGCTCATCAGAACAAGTGCCCTCCTTAATACCCACCACCTATTTAATCCAACCTCCCACACAAAATTCAATATTTTTAAACATTTAGGATAGGGCAGAGAATTCAGAAAACAAATTGAGAAATAAAAAAATTATAAATGCCGTTGCATGGTCATTAGATGGTCAGGAAGGCTAAACAAGCTAAGGAAAATAATGCTTTTTGAAGGTATATTAGAAGTTGTTAAATGATAAGAAGAAAGTACATTTTCATAAAGAACAGTCTGATGAGTTAAAAAAAAATAGGTAATCTGTCTAACTAGTTTGAAATACAGTTTGTTTTTACATTCCCCTTGTTTTTAAAGGAACAAAAATTTTCTCTCTTCAAAAATCTGCCATTACTATTTTTCTTTCAATCCCTTACCAACCCCTTACTTTTTTTAAAATAGTAACTGCTGCAGAAAATAAATAATTAGCATAACAGAAACAAGCCTAACATGCTATTTTATTTAGTGTATATATTTACTGCTTTTTTTTCTCTGTTAGATATAAATTGTTCAGGAGACTTAAGAGCTGGTTTTGAAAAAAAGATGCTAACTTACCCTCTGTTTTCCGTAGAGATATATTAGTCACTCTAGATTAAAAAGAAAAGATCTTTTAAATCATTTTTTTGATTCACAAACACTGATATACCAAATAATCCAAATAAATATCTAGCATATGTAAGGCAAAAAGAGGTACAGCATTGAAAATTCTATTCTTATTTCCTATAGGGAAAATAGATATATTTTTGTTTGTTTCTTTGTTTCAAATTTTTATTAATTCTAGTTAGTTAACATATACTGTAAGATTTCAGGAGTAGAATATAGTGATTCATATCTTACATATAGTACCCAGTGCACAACACAAGTGCCCTCCTTAATACCTATCACCCATTAGCCCATCCCCTGCCCACTTCCCCTTCATCAATCCTCAGTTTGTTCTTAAGGTTTGCTTCCCTCTTTTTTTCCTTCTCCTACATTTATCTGTTTTGTTTCATAAGTTTCACATGGGAGTGAAATCATATGATTTTTGTCTTTCTCTGATTGACCTATTTCGCTTAGCATAATACACTCTAGCTCCATCCACATCATTGCAAATGGCAAGATTTCATTATTTTTGATGGCTGACTTCCTCTTCTTTATCCATTCATCTGTCAATGGACATTAGGGTTCTTCCATAATTTGGCTATTTGTGTTAATGCAGCTATAAACACGTGGGTGCATGTGCTCCTTTGAATTAGTATTTTGTATCTTTTGTAGTATTTTGGGGTTGTAGAGTAGGTCAGTTTTTAATTTTTTGAGGAGTCCCCATACAGTTTTATAGAGTGGTTGTACCAGTTTACATACCCACCAAATCTGTAAAATTGTTCTCCTTTCTCCACAACCTCACCAATATCTGTTTGTTTTCTGTGTTGTTGACTAGCCATTTTGACAGATGTGAGGTGGTATTGCATTGTTGTTTTGATTTGTATTTATCTGATGATAAGTGATGTTGAGCATCTTTTCTTGTGTCTGTTAAACATCTCTATGTCCCTCTTGGAAGAATGTCTATTCATGTCTTCTGCCCATTTCTTAACTGGATTATGTGTTTTTTGGGTGTTGTGTTTGATAAGTTCCTTATAGATTTGGATGCTAACACTTTATCAGATGTCATTTGGAAATATTTTCTCCCATTCCATTAGCTGCCTTCTAATTTTGTTGAATGTTTCCTTCACTCTGTGGAAGTTTTTACCTTGATGGAGTCCAAAGAGTTCAGTTTTGCTTTTGTTTTCTTTGCCTTGGGAGACATGTCTAGTAATAAGTTGCTACAGCTGAGGTCAAAGAGATTTCTGCTTTGTTCTTCCTTAGGATTTTGATGGTTTCCTGTCTTACATTTAGGTCTCCAATCCGTTTTAAATTTGTCTTTGTGTATGGTGTAAGAAAGTTGTCCAAATTCATTCTTCTGCATGTTGCTGTCCAGGATTCCCAACATCATTTGTTGAAGAGATGATCTTTTTTCCATTGGATTTTCTTTCCTGCTTTGTCAAAGATTAGTTGACCATAGGGTTGTAGGGTCATTTCTGAGTTTTCTGTTCCATTGATCTATCTGTCTGTTTTTGTGCCAGTACCATGCTGTCTTGATGACTACAGCTTGAAGTCCAGAATTGTGATGCCACCAGCTTTTTCTTTTCCAAGATTTCTTTGACTATTCAGGGTCTTTTGTGCTTCCATATAAATTTTAGGATTGTATGTTCCAGCTCTGTGAAAACTGCTGTTGGTATTTTGATATGGATTATATTTAATATGTGAATTGCTTTGGGTAGTACAGACATTTTAACAATATTTGTTCTTTCAATCCATGAGCATGGGCTGTTTTTCCATTTCTTTGTATCAACTTCAATTTCTTTCACAAGTATTCTATAGTTTTCAGCATATAGGTCTTTTACTTTTTTGGTTAGGTTTATTTCCAGGTATCTTCTGGTTTTTGGGTGCAATTATAAATGGGATCAATTCCTTGATTTCTCTTTCTGCTATTTTATTATTGGTATATAGAAATGCAACAGATTTCTGTATGTTGATTTTATCTCCTGTAACTTTGTTGAATTCATGTATCAGTTCTAGCAATATGTTGGTGGAGTCTTTCAAGTATTCTATATAGAATATCATGTCTTCTGTGAATAGTGAAAGTTTGACTTCTTCCTTGCTGATCTGGATGCCTTTTATTTCTTTTTGTTATCTGGTTGCTAAGCTAGGACTTCCAGAACTATGTTAAATAACAATGTTGAGAGTAGATAATCCTGTCTTGTTCCTGTTCTTAGAGGAAAAGCTCTCCTTTTTTCCCCCATTGAGGATGATATTAACTGTGTGTCCTTCATATATGGACTTTAATATGTTGAGGTATGTTCCCTCTTTTCCTACTTTCTTGTGGGTTTTATCAAGAATGGATGCTATATTTTGTCAAATGCTTTCTCTGCATCTATTGAATGGATCATGTGGTTCTTATCTTTTCTTTTATTAATGTGTTGTATCACATTGATTGATTTGTGAATATTGAACCACTCTTGCAGCCCAGGAATACATCCCACTTGATTGTGGTGAATAATTCTTTTAATGTACTGTTGGATTTGATTTGTTTATATATTGTTGAGAATTTTTACATCCCTATACATCAGGGATATTGGCCTCTAATTCTCCTTTTCAATGGGGTCTTTGTCTGGCTTTGGAATCAAGGTAATGCTGGTCTCATAGACTGAGTTTTGAAGTTTTTCTTCCATTTTTATTTCTTGGAACATTTTGAGAAGAATAAGTATTAATTCTCTAAATGTTTGGTAGAGGGGAACCTGGGTGGCTCAGTGGGTTAAAGCCTCTGCCTTCGGCTCAGGTCAGGATCTCAAGGTACTAGGATGGAGCCCCGCATCGCATCGGGCTCTCTGCTCAGCAGGGAGCCTGCTTCACCCCCCACCCCCCGCCTGCCTCTCTGCCTACTTGTGATCTCTCTCTATGTGTCAAATAACTAAATAAAATCTTTAAAAAAATAAAATAAATGTTTGGTAGAGGTCCCATGGGAAGCAATCTGGCCCTGGGCCCTTGACTGTTAGAAAATTTTTGAAAACTGATTCAATTTTTTTGCTGGTTATGGGTCTGTTAAAATTTTCTCTATATGTTTCTAGGAATGTATCAATTTACTCCATATTGCCCAATTTGTTGGCATATATCTTTTCATAATATTCTCTAATAACTGTATTTCTGTAGTGTTGATTTTGATACACGACTTTATTGATTTGAGCCCTTTCTCTTTTCTTTTGGATAAAGTGTGGCTACTGTTTATCAATTTTATTAATTCAAACAGCTCTTACTTTTGTTGATCTGTTCTGTTTTTTTTCTGTTGTCACTGTTTTTTCTATATCATTTATTTCTACTCTAATCTTTATTACTTCCTTTCTTCTTCAGGCTTCAGGCTTTATTTGCTGTTCTTTTTCCAGCTCCTTTAAATATGAGGTTAGGTTGTGTAATTGGGACTTTTCTTGTCTCTTGAGGTAGGCCTAAATTGCTATATACTTCCCTCTTCTCTCCACCTGTGCTGCATTCCAAAGGTTCTAGACAGTCATGGTTTCATTACCATTTGCTTCTATGTATTTTTTAATTTAATATCCTGGTCAATCAATTCATTCTTTAGTAGGATGTTCTTTAATGTTCATTTATTTGTGGTCTTTCTAAATTTTTTCTTGTGGTTGACTTTAAATTTCATAGCTTTGTGGTCTAAAAATAAACATGGAATGATCTCAATCTTTTTGTACTGGTTGAAGTCTGATTTTTGACCCAGTATGTGATCTATTCTGGACAATGTGCCATGTGCATTTGAAAAGTATGTGTATTCTGCTGCTTTATGATGAAATGTTCTGAATATATGTTTTAAGTCCATCAGTTCTAGTGTGTCATTCAAAGCCATTGTTTTCTTGTTGATCTTCTGTTTAGATGACCTATCCACTGCTGTAAGTGGGGTGGTAATGTCTCCTACTGTTATTGTATTGTTATCAGTGAGTTTCTTTATATTTGTTTTTAATTGATTTATATATTTGGATGCTCCCAAATTGGAGGTATAAATATTTATAATTATTAGATCTTCTGATGAATAAATTAATTATGATACAGTGCCCTTCTTCATCTCTTGTTGCAGTCTTTGGTTTAAAATCTAGTTTGTCTGATATAAGCATAGTTACTCTGGCTTTCTTTTGATATCCATTAGCATAATAGAGGCTTCTCCATTCCTTCATTTTCAATTTGCAGGTAACTTTAGGTATAAAATGAATCTCTTATAGGCAGTGTATAGATGAGTCTTGCTTTTTGTTTGTTTGTTTTGTTTTGTTTTTTAATCCATTTTGATACCCTAAGTCTTTTGATTAGAACATTAAGTCCCTTTACATTCAGAATGATTATTGATAGATATGAATTTAGTGCCATTGTATTACCTATAAAATCATTGTTTCTGGAGATGTTTCCTGTTCCTTTCCAGTCTTTGTTGCTTTGGGTCCCTCTTTCTCACTCAAAGAGTCTCCTTTAATATTTCTTCAAGGACTGGTTTAGTGGTCACATACTCCTTCAGTTTTTGTTTGTCTGGGACATTCTTTATCTCTCCTTCTATTCTAAATAACAGCTTTGCTGGATAAAGTATTTAGGGGGTTCATATTTTTCCCATTCAGCACATTGAATATATCATGCCACTCTCTTCTGGCTATCAGGTTTCTGTGAAACGATCTGCTGCTAATATGATTTATCTCTCCTTGTACGTTAGGGAATTTTTATCCCTTCCTTCTTTCAGAATTCTTTCCTTATCTCTGTACTTCGCAAATTTTACTATGATACGTCTTGGTGTTACCTGGCTTTGGTTGATTTTGATAGGAGTTGTCTGTGTCTCCTGGATTTAGGTGTCTGTTTCTTTCCCCCAGATTAAGGACGTTTTCAGCTATAATTTGCTCAAATAAACTTTCTTCCCCTTTTACCCTCTCCTTTTCTGGGATTCATATGATACAAATGTTATTACATTTTATGGAGTCACTTATTTCTTTAAGACTACATTCGTGATCCAATATTTTTCTTTCCCTCTTTGGCTTCATGTTTTCCCTAATTTTATGTCCTATATTACTTATTCATTGCTCTGCTTTTTCCATTCTTGTGGTCATTATATCCCATTGGTTTTGCTCCTTGGTTACAGCATTTTTTTATTTCAGCCTGACTAGTTGAGTTTTATCTCTACAGTAAGGGTCTCTCTGGATTCTTCTATGCTTTTCTTAAGCCCAGATGGTATCTTTATGATTGTTCTTTTAAATTCTATTTCAGACGTATTACTTATTCTATTTTGATTAGCTCCCTGGCCATGAACTCTTCTTGTTCTTTGGATGAATTCCTCCATCTTGACATTTTGTCTAGGACTTTGTCTTTTGTGTATTAAGAAAGCCTGTGCCTGGTTCTATTTCCACCAGAACTGAAGCTCTGTAGTGCTCTATGATTAGTAGTCTTGGTGCATGTAGCGGTTTTGTGCTAGTCTTTTTGGGAAGGGGCCTGCTGTTGCTCTGGCTCTCAATCACACTTGCCCTTTTAAAAAAGGCACCTGCTTTGTGCAGGGGAGGAGGGGCTTGGTGTAAGGGACTCAAGCCTCCACTGTGTGCACTGTATCATTTGTTGAAGTCTGTCCTGATGGGAGGTGGTGAAAAATGGCATAAGCCCTCTCTCTTCCCCAGAGAAGGGAGATCATATCCATCACTTTTCAGGAGGAATCACAGAAAAGTGAATACTCTCCCCTCTTGTGTCCTAGGTTTCTATCAGATCCTTGCCTTCACCATGTCTGAGCCATCTGCCTACTGGCAGGTCAGCGTTCCTGTGTTTTACCTCAGGTACACTTTCAAAACTCCAAATTTTAGAGACCTGGTATGATATGGAACTTTGCTGATCCTCTAGGAGAGTGTCTCACTGTGCTGTGGCTAATACCAGAAAAGCAGTCACATGACCAAGCTGTGGCCTGGAATTCATGGTAAAGCATAGCAAAAAGCCAGCATCCAGAGTAGCTGTCCTCAGCAAGCATCTCTGCTCTTATGCTGGTGAATGGGGCACCTACCAGCTCTTTTGTCCCCTGAGAGGCAGTACCACCTCTTGCAAATGCACTCCAAAAAAGGAAACTGCCTCTCCCAGTGTAACCCAGGGGATCCTCACACCACACCAGGCCTCTATCCTTCTTCCCCACAGGAGCACCTGTACACCTGTCTGGTGATGGCACAAACTTCTGAAACTTCAGACTTTCATTCCATTGTAGTGAGCTCTTCTCGTTTTTCCAGTCAATGGTTTTGGGGAAGTATTTTTCTTGCACAATTCCTTTTGTGCTGATTTACCTCTCTCTGTCTGTCAGAGACACTTTCTCTGTCTCTGTCTGTCTCTTTCTCCCCCCTGTGATCAAGGATCCCTCCCCTCCATAGCACCTGTGATTTTCTACCCCAGATCACATCTCCACACCTCCTACCTTCCATGATGTGGTCTCTTTTCTCCCTCTGGTTGTTCAGTTTGTTCTCTCAGTCCTCAGATTGATTTTCTGGGTGTTAAGAATGATTTGATAATTATCTGTGTTCAAGAGATGAGGCAAGCATAAGATCCAACTACCTCTTTCTTTTTCTTACTTAAGGCAGTAGAAATGAACCTACTAGTGGCAAATTCTAGTGTATTTTCTATCTATATAAACTTTTACTGTCTTCAGATAGAAGTACTCTCTTAAAACTATACCCCGTCCTCCTAGAACAAAGGTCAAAGGCAGAGCAAAGAAAATTTTCCAAGTATCAAGAATCTTTAAATATAAAATTTTTTAAATAAAATGTGTATTTCATATTTTACAACTTCAACAATAGTTATTCTAGAATAATAATATTTCCTATCATAATCAGTACTTTCCTTTTTTGACACTTGATTTTTTTTGAAATATTATTTTTCATGGGTTTCTTTTATCCCTTTAGCATATTTTTTGTTTGTTTTCCTTCAGAGGTATTTACATGTGTTCTGTTTATATATATAGGGGGATTCTAAGAAAAAGTTGAATATAATTTATACCATTATAATTTTCTAAGAAAATGGAGATGGTGAATGCCAAGGTAAAGTGTTCAATAAAAATCACCACTCCTGAATTTTTCTTCTTATCTTGGATGTTATTTAATTGCTACTTAAATTAAAGCAGAATGTGAAAACTACCAGGCATTTTTCACTATTTCATTTGTGAATTTGTTGGACTGACAACTCATTTAAGAGAGCTTCTTCATAATTAGTATTTAGTTCAAGGTATCTAAATTTGTGGAGCCGATAAATAAAACAACAAATTTGGTTAAAGAATAAAAGTACAATTTTCAAAGAAGAATTTAAATAAAATTTTTTCCCTTAGGAAATTTTTCTGCAGTTTGTAGTATTATATAAAAATTATTAACATTCTTTGTTTTAGAGCTACATTAAAATAAGCCATCTTTTAATAAACATCAATTTTCTCAATGTTTGCTTGATAATTACATTGGATTTGCCCAAACCATTTAAAGTATATCTCGAAATGAAAAATGCTATGCCCATGATAGTGTTATACTTTTTTTTACTACAGTAATAGGTGGAAATATTAGCCAATGTTAAAGAAGAAAACTGCTTTTAATTTTTGCTTCTAATAAAATGGCAAAATGTTTTCAATTTTTTTTTGGTTGCATTTTGATAAAATCATCCATACTTATATGGGTCAAGGTAGTAATCAAGATAATAATCAAGATAATAATAATTTTATAGTCCTGAATGACTTTCTTAAAAATACAGTGCATTAGTGATAGGAAAGAGAATCTCACAAGATTCAGGAAAAGAAATGGAAATGAGAAGTGTATTGGAAATTGAATATTCTTAGAATAGCAATCCAAGTATGTAGTCGATGTTTAATCATGAAGAATAATTCTTAGACTATTCCCAGTTGCCATATTCAGAGTAGTAAAACTTCTCATTATGTATTTTTCATCCATTCTCTGGCTCACAAACTAGAAGACAGACATTATAAAAAGAAAATATAGTCTAGATATTTCATGTGGTTTAGATTTTTTTTTTGCTGTTGGTATGCCACAATTTGCTTAAATAAATGAATTTGCAGTTAGTGATGATGATTTAGCAAAGGCAGTTATTCTTTATTGCAAAGTGTTACACCCTAATATGCATTGTTCTCTTTATGAACTAGTTGTATGATTATAAGAACTAAATGGTATGCTGTCGTGTATTCCATCTTTTATCATGGCATGCTGTAAAGGAGGAATAGCAATCACAGATGAAAACAATGTCCCTTATGTTTTTGAAGGAACTAATAGCACCCTTTGGAGTTGCTAATTGGCAAAAATCTGCAACCACAGGCTTTCAAGGTACTGTTACCATGGCAAATTTGCTTTGAAGTTGGCACTTGTGAATATTTGACTTAATTTTCTTTCCAAGTTTGGGGACTGCATAAAAAACATTGTCATTCTTTCACAGACAAGTCATTTTTGAGAAGTCCAATAAATGACTGCTATCACAATAATTTTGGTTATTTATATAAAGAATAAATGAGCTTGTCACAAAAAGACTTTTCCTAATGTTTTGTAGTTATTTTCAATTTATTCTTTCCAGAGTATATGTGGTCTGTAAAAAGATGAAGGAAAAATGTTTAAAGTCATTCTGTACTATTGTAGAAAATCCAGAAATAGAACAATTCAAATCTCCCAAAGTGAAAATATTAAATGTCTAGCTCAGAGACATACTGTTTAATTGCTAGAGTCTTATAAATGGAGACCGTTTATGAAAGTCTGTGATCATATAATAAGATTCATTTGACCATATTGATGTTGTGATTTCTGAAATTATAAAAAATTAAATAATGTGGCTTATAAATAAATATTAAAAATTTCATACTTATAACACATGATTATTTAGATTTATAATTTACCACTAAAAACCATGTTAGATTTCCCTCTTAAAATTTGTACTTAGGAATATACTAAATGAAGTTTGTGAAAAGGTATTCAAACCAACTAGACTCAGCATATATTTAAATAAACAGAAATAAATGGAAGAATGTCAAAAATGAGAATTTAAGAAAATAGCAAGTAAAGAAAAATTTAAGGTTGAATAAAATGCTATCATACAGTAACTTGTAATGTGGTCATGTAGTAAGACAGTCTACTGAAAAACAACTCTATGTGTTCTATTGCCTCCTTTCTTTGCACAGTAACACTTTCATGCAATATCTCAATAATAGCAATCAAGGTGATATTTTGAAATTTTATATGAAAGATATCTAAATTAATAGGACTAAAAGAATAGACACACTTGAAAATTTATTAAGCAGAGGCAATATTTGTATTAAGAAAAATAAATGTAAATAGATTTAAGCATGTTCCTGATTTGGGGATGCTTTGTACCCCTAGATTCCATAATAGATTGCCTAATATTTATCAATTTTCTAGGAATCTGAATTAACTTTATAAGTAGAATACCTATTAATTAATTATTTTCTTAGCAGTTTTGTTTAAAATTCAATTTCTTAAAACCAGATCAGAACTGATATATGTGGAGAAATAGGATCTGGTATTCATTATTGTAACTAACTTTAAAAAAATAATTTCCTTTTTTATTGTTTTTTTCCTTTATTTCCTTATGTTCAATGACCCAAATATATTGCTTTCAAACATAACATATTTATATATCATTTAAAATAAATTACTTGAATTAATAAGGGAGTCAGTTTTTTGTATTGGACTTTCTGATCAATAGAATTTTTGTATAAATTTCTAGAAGCTATATTATAAATGAGTAGAAAAGTTAATTAAGAAAATTGATATAAGTATTAGATACGTGCTTTCTTAATTATACCTTTAAAACAATAAGAAGTCATAATACAATCAATACTACATTGATTTATTCTAAAGCCCTTGAGAAACCAACAAATTGTCTTGAGTAAAAGTAGTAATAATCATGCGGTTGTATACTTTATGAGAACATGGACTATTAGCTATTAATTTTCATCCTCCAGTGTAGAGTCTAGTGTCTTCCTAGTAGGTCTTCAGTAAGTATTTTTTAAAATAATAGGTTATTTAAAAAACCATAGCTTAGGCAAAAATATAGGGTTTATTTTTGTAAAGGAATGAACTCCTAAAAACATTTTTAGAGTATTTCAAAGTCACATATCTCTAAGGGCATTGTTGAGAAGTCAGTTCCTGCTTCAGTGACTTCATACTGTTTAGGAGAATTGATGGGATTTAATCTGGGTTCTCTTATATTTCCTGAAAATAATAATGGGATATCTGTTTATACTGCAAAAGCTCTGATGCTTATCTTTCTCATCTATTATTTGAAGAACTAAATTGTACTTACAATGGTGTATTGCCGTGAGGATTAAATGAGTTAGTAAGTCTGAAGAGTTTAAAGTAATGTTGGTACATCATTGCCATTCAGTGAATGTATTTGTCTATGCAGATATTTAATATGAATAATACACAATACACGTTAGTGTGCAGAGAAAAATGTTACTGTTCTTACTCAGGGTAAAAACTGTAATTGCTATATGCCTTCATGGTTTCTCCAAACCCTTTAACTTTCACCATTTAAGGTCCTCACAATCTTGAGATCAACATGAAATGTTGTATTTTTCTTATTTTTTACAAATTAACTTATTGACAGTCAAAGAAGTTAAGATACCTAAAGATAAACATCCATAGAAACAAAAGTTTGAGAACCTAGATTTCAAGTTTACATTATTTTTATTTCATATGATTGTTTTTATTTCATTATGACTGCCATAATGAAGACTAATAATGAATTGCATATATGGCAACCAATACAAGCTGCTGTGCAACTATGGTGCTTACATTCTACCTAACCATATTTATTGCTATGACATTCTGTGAGTTTACACATTTTTAAAATAGTTCATATTAAGAACATTTGTTTGGTTATAAAAGTCATACTCCATTAAAAAGTTGATTTTCTTAAACTTAGAACTACTTAGATAAGTTCTTAAAAATTTCATCTCTAAATCCACTGAACCATAAATTCATTAAATATTCTGGAACCGTTTAGGTAAAACATTTAATTACTCTTTATTTTACTAAAATATTGCCCAGCAAATGAATTAATTAGTAGTTCCCTGCTTTGCCAAACATTTTGAAATCTGGCTTTCAAACCTAAAATCATGTAAAGCTACTTCTTTATTTATTTGTTACTGCCAAGATTGCATTCTATAAAAGTTACCTTAAAATTGAAATGATCTTGACAGATGTCTATTATTTTGTTGTTTCAAAGTTTATATATCTGTATATCATAACCTTATCTGTGTGGTTTCTCAAGATGAAGCATACATTTTGAGTTGTTATTTTTTTTTTTTTTTGGCCTAGGCATTGTCTTTTTCTAAATATAACACTAGCATTCCTCCAAAACCTCAAATATAATATGACCACCTGAAAGCTAAGAATCGGAAAGGGAAAAACAGGTCTTTTTTTTCATTTTTAGAGATTTTATTTATTCATGTGAGAGAGAGAGAGAGAGATCACGAGCAGGGGTGAGGGATAGAGGGAAGTAGCAGACTCCGCACTGAGCAGGGAGTCCAATGTAGGATTCGATCCCAGAACTCCAGGATCATGACCCACACTGAAGGCAGATGCTTTAACCGACTGAGCCACCCAGGTGCCCAAGTTTGAATGCATAAGTTTATTTTTCCCAGACTTCAGAAAATTTGGATATAGGTGATAACAAATTGATATTGACATCTCATTTTTCAGTCAAGTTAATGATTTTAAGTCACCAACGTCTTAACACATATATGTATAGACAGATTTACTTTATTCAACATTAATGGTTGCAAAGTATTCTAAAATATAAATTATTGAATTTTTAGTAATTTTCATATTTGCCTATAATTTGATTTTGCAATGTTTATGTAATATACTCCAGAAGTAGCATATAATTATTAATGAGTTTATTCCTGCCACATAGTGGGGCTGAAGAACTGACATATTTTGCCAAGTCTTGCTTCTATTCCACATGGCCTTGCCTCTCCCATCTATTCTGCTAGGCATTGAGACCTGCATACTGGGCTATCAGGGAGTTTAGATAGTGATGAACTTGGAGAGACTGTAACCCTTATTTTCATACAAGTATCAGTTAAAAGGAGACAAACACAACAAAATATTGAGTAAATATGTGTGCAATTGATAACTTTTTTTTGCAATTGATAACTTTTTAAACAACAGTAGCTCCTGTAATTATATAAATTTCCTTCTCAAGAAATGTCTTCCTAAAGTATTATTCTAGAGGCTTTTAAAGTTATGTGCATAACAATACAGATCAGGTCCTTGCTTCAATTCCTTTATAACAATGGGACTATGAAGGGAGATTAAATTTTTGTACCAGTTTTCTGAAAATAAGCTTTTCTTTTATTAGAACTAAGCATGTGTCCAACACATTATATACTCAGAAGCTTTACCTCTCCTCTGAAAAAAATATTAGGGGCTTAGTTTTTGAATTATGGCAACCATTCCTATGTTTTTCTTCTCTTTGAATAAACAGTTTTTTACAATAGACGATTTCATGTTCTCATGCCAATTGACTTTCATGTGATAGGTCCATCAATGTCTGTCTGAACCCTCAAAGATGCACCTTGGTGTCCCAGTCAGAAAAGTCCTCAGTTTCTATACAGATGTATTAATGGTTGGGCCCATGACAGAAATTTACCACGTACAGACTTGTTTAAATTCCACTTACATTTAGACTGGGAGTTTGTTAGTAAATGATTTACCAATACATCAAAACTAGCATTCTACCTCATGATATTGTGGTTACATAAAATAGATCATTATTATATTTATAACTTATTTGTAAAAGAAAGATACAAAGCTAAAACTCCTCAACTTCATCAATGTGGGTGAATCTACGGCAGATGATGGGCCAAAGGCCTTCACCTTTTTAGAATGTTGAACTGCAACTCTGAGCTACTAATAGCAGTGGATCAAATTGAATTTAGTGTTCAAGAGACTGAAAGCTACAAAACCACATCAAGCACTATTGATTTTTCTTAAGTGCTGAAGCTTTTAAGGAGACTTTACAAAGAAGTGTATTGTATAGGTCTATGTGCCATCAATTTAGTTGGATTTTGAAAGTTGAATATAGTTTGGGAGAACTAAACAAATGGAGAGACCTTTGGGGTTAATACAAATAAAATCAAGTTCCCAAACAGTTGTTTGGTGGGAAATGGAAAAGACATCACAGCCATTCAGTCTTACTGCACTGGAATGGTAGAAACCAGTGATGCTATCAGATGCTGTTAACAAGGATAACAGAATAAGATTGAAATAGCACATGAATTGTCAAACTTCACTACTTTGCACACACAGGAGACTTGGCTAACTCACTAGTCATGTTCATGTGTTTAAGAAAAGCATCAGACATATGCATGACAAAAGCATCATGCATACAACTCTGATTTTACAAATATTGCCACCATACTAAATTACCTGTTTCAACTAGCCATTACATAAGCTCCCTCCTCCCTGACAGTTTACTTAACACATATTATCCAATACATGCATGGACTATACATTTCCAAGACCAACCACTAAATCGTCTAAATATAAATTCAATATACTTACATTGTTATCTGATGATGCCTTGAATTAAAATATTTTCTATTTCAAGAACTCAAAGCCAAGAAAACAATTCAAAATGATTGAAGTGAGGTTGTTACTGACTTGTGTATATTTTATGTGCATGTGTGAAGTCACAAGAGAACATAGTAAACCTTAAACAGTATCTTTATTAACTTTGTGATTAAGATTTTCAAGAAAGCATAATCATTGATTTCATATTAATCTAGAAAAAAATGTATTCAGGTATTTCCAAAAAAATCTGAAGCTGTTCCAGAAACCACAAATGAGATTCAGGAATGTAAATGGGATGGTTTCCTTCCAGAAAATGTGTACTGTTACAAAGCAATTTTGGAGTATTCTTTTCAGTTTAATTTTGGAAAATAGTTGAAAAATGAGGATTCAGCTTTTTTTTATTAAAATGAATATCTCAATTACTAGGCAAATGTTTTGTTTTTATATGGTTATTGAAGAGAGAATAAGTTTTGAATGATAAGGCAGTCTGGAAAACAAGTCACTTTTTCCATTAAACAAAAATCTCAGCTTCTCAAAAAAAAAAGTTAATTTTAGATCAAAATTGGAAAAGAGACAGTGGACAGAGAACTCTCAGCTAAGAAGTAAGCTTCTTGATAGTTTCTGTTATACACTAATGTACCTTTCTTTGAAATATCAGAAATACAGGAAAAAAGAGTTGGTCTTCCACTGGATTTAAGATTTATTACTTCTGTTAAGGGTGATGGCTATTATTTAGTATGTTGGAAATTATTACATAATTACAATGATCCAGGTAAATCACCATTGTGTATATGAAACTTTATATTTCCCTGTACAGAGCTTAGAAAACCTCAGTAGAAAAAAAATAAATGGATTTCAATCTAGTTTTTCTTTCTTAATTCAATCTCATCATTCCTCAGGTCAATTCATGATTTGATATGCAGCTGCAGTACAAATCAAGATTCCATTTCATTTTTCCAAAGATGATTGATTTGTCTTAAGTCCCATGTGTCCTTCATCCATGGAGGATTGGGGAGGTTTGTTTAGGTGACTGTCTTTCACAAGAAGAGAAGATTTCCCTTGGATGGCGCCTAGGGTTAGCAAAGGAGTTTGGCAATCATTTGGATTCAATGCACACATTTGTTTGCTTTGGACCTAGCTTTCTGGGGATTATGTTATATCTTCCAACTGATCACGTCATAACTCAGGTTACTGCCATCTGCTGTGAGGAGAGTGTACTCTGGCTCTAATTCTCAACTAAACTTTTGCCTGGACAAATGGAAACCCAGATTTCCTAGATTCTCACATAACAGCCCTGAAAAAGTTTGGAGATAGTCAGCAATACCTCCTATAAGTGTTCCATGGAACCATTTCCTTTACTTTCCCTATATCCAGCTGAGGGGACCATATAAGGCTATCATTTTCAAATGTCCTTAGGACCAGAGATTCAATGTTCTCTTACCCTCAAATTACTTATATTACAAATAACCCCTGCCTTGTTTCTTTTTTATACTTATTGAATTTTCTTTACAAATTATTCTCATTTTCCTCCAGGACAATGTTCTTTACTATTTTAGTAGTGTTGGTTATGATTCCCTTGGTTCACAAATACTTCCCAATCTGTGATAAGTTCTTTGTAGCATGTCAATTAAGAATTTGGGCTATTGCTTCATTATTTTTTAAAGGGATGCTAGGGGCAACTTGGAAAGGTGAATAGAATATATTTTTACTTTTTCACATTGTTGATCGGTCAGACATGAGTATTCCTCAGAAAATCTTATCACACTGACTATCTGCAGGCATTTTATCTTAAGTCTTAGACTACTTTTTTAAAGATTTTATTTATTTATTTGAGAGAGAGATAGAGAGAAAGCACAGAGGGAGAGTGAGAAGCAGACACCCCTCTTAGCAGAAAGCCTGATGTGGGGCTTGATCCCAGGACCCTGAGATCCTGACCTGAGTGGAAGGCAGACGCTTAACTGACTAAGCCACCCACACCCTGTATGACTATATTTTAAATAATTACATCTGTAATGATCCTATTCCAAATAAGTACACATCATGAAATGAAAGCTAGGATGTCAACATATCTTTTGGGGGGCAAAAATTCAACCCATAACCAAACTATTTACAAACTTGTTTCTCTTTATAGAGACAGAATGTGGTTTGTTATTTGGAATTAAGCAATAATGCTTAACTTTGTTAGAAACAGCTCAGTCTCTACTATATACCAAGTCTCCAAATACACAGTTAAATACACAGTTAAAATACATAGTTAAAGTGCTTTTGAATATTAAGTTGCATTTTATTCAGATTATAAGTGTTTCCCTTAAGGAATTTCTCAACAACAGTTAATGTTTTCATAAAAGCACAAGTAAACATTTCTGATTTATCACCCCAGAGCTATGAAGATTGGTTGATTTCTATGCCATTTTGTTGAACATAACTTTCATTCTTCAAATAGTTATCAAGTTTATGTTATATATATTAAATATTATGCTCAATAAAAAGAATGGTGATGGGTGCCTGATTGGCTCAGTCAGTTGAACATCTGCCTGCAGCTCAGATCATGATCCTGGGGTCCTGGGATTGAGTCCCACATCAGGATCCCTGCTCAGTAGGGAGTCTACTTATCCCTTTATCCCTCCCCCTGCTCATGTTTTCTCTCTCTGAAGAATAAATAAAATCTTTAAAAAAAAAAGAATGGTGATGTGGACCTTTTCTCTTGTAACTTCTAGTCTGATAAACAAGATAAATGGATACAAAGCAAAAATACAATAATTCAAATATAGTCACAGATACCTCAATACATAGATATAATCAAAAGAAAAAACTAATTGCCCCTTTTTAAATGTTATAATACTCTGTGATCTGTGATAAACAGCAGTTGCTATTAAATATTACTTCTGAAGATCAAAAGCAAATAATTCAAAATATGAGAAAAAACTTTAAGAAGATGCATGTTTATTATAGAGTAATCATAGTGAAAACCTGAAATAATCTAAAACAAAGGTATGATAAAATAAATATGACATACCTACTTGGTTTATTTTGCATATGAAAATATACTAGCATATGTAAAATTTAGAGAAGTAATGAAAAGAACTAGAATTTTGGATACTACTTTAAAAAGAATCTATTTTTTTCTCAATTTCCAACATTTCAGTAACATTGGATTATAATTTATGTGATTAGGAAAAATAAAGTTCAGGCATATATTTTACAAGCCGTAAAATTTTATGACCAAGAAATTGAAGAAATGAAACTTCTGCATAAGCGTTTGTTATAAATGATATATTCAACATAATGTACTATAGATTATAGAGAAATAACACTGTATTCAAAATATTCCAATCTTGCTCTGAAACTCTAGTCATTTCAGGATACTCTAATAGTACATTTAATGAAACATGCTGGATCCATTAATAGAGTGAAAGTAATGACATATATTGGTGAAAAATAATCCACTAAGAAAATTTACCCATTTTGAATGTGAAATTCCTGATAATATTTCTCCCTCATGTTTGCAACAATTAAATAGCCTTTAGATTTTCCCACTGATAACCCTTTTTCCTTTTGAATATAACTGAGGAGGTAAAGGTGAACTATGATGCCACATGATAAATGTTTAAGGTTGATATGTCACTTTGTATATTTATCCCTATCATTCTTGATCTTTTATATGTGATTCATTGTGCTGATGTCTATTTGTCTTGAAATACCACTGCTTTATTTCTCTTTATAATGCAACTGACAAGAGCATAGGATTTTTAAAACCAAGAATTCTTAATAATATTCCTTTTTGTGATACCATTAAAATATGCTAACTAAGGTAAATTTGAAAAGGAACACAAAGACACTTTGAAAGGTTATGATCTATGACAATCCACTGTTTTAGAGTTGGTTTAATTGAATTAATTGTTTCTCAGAAGAATCTGAGGTACAAAGAACATAATGACTGAATGTTTTCATGGAAAAATTTTTGACCTTTTCAATATTAGTGCATTGATTGGCAGATTATTCTACTTCTTTCACAACAAAATATTTTATAAGGGAAAAGTAGAGGTGCTATTTGAAAATATAGAAAATCTATGCAAAATGGAAACTTCCACACATTAGGAATCCAAAAGAATTAATAGCATATATATTTTGTGTGTCTGGTTATAACAATAAAAAATCCCAAGGTGTTTCTCCATCTTTTCCCTTCAGAATATAATATTATAGCATATCCTCAATTTATATTAACTAATTTACATTAAGAAGATCAGAGAATAGCTTCATTTTATTCAGTAATATCACTGGTTAAGAAAGTGATTAATCTTTTTTTCTTTTTTTGCAATTTTAAATACCTATTTTATGAATTTATAATTTTTTAAGGCAGCTACGTTCATCTATGTCTTCAACAAACACATTCCCTTGATAATCATAAGGCAGAAATAACATTGCATCACATGAAAGGTGACAACAGAGTACTTGGAGGAAAGATTTATTCTGGCTGAGCAGAACAGGGAAGGCTGCATAAAAGAAGTGGTAATCAAGTTGAGTGGAGTTGCTTATAATTCCAAAAACACACCATACATTTGTATACCTCCTAAACCTGATAGTGGCGATTCAATCTTGGAATTTCTAATCTCCAACGTCTTGCATTTTGGTCAAACTCATACTCCTTTTTCAAAAACTCTGCTGTTACCTTCTCTGTGAAGTTCTTTTCTAACCTTTTCAGATCAAAGTAGGCATTGCTCTTTGAATTTCCTATTATCAGTTATACACAGCAGTTATAAAATATGATTTACCATACTGTGTGGTAAATTTTTTATGCCTGTCTCCATGACAGAATAAGCTCTTTTTTGGCCAGAGTTAGTATTCTTCAACATTACCATTTTTAGTGGCATAGAGTTGGCATTCAAATAAAGTTTTTAAAAAAGGAAATAAATGCAAGGACATTCACTTAAGATTTAATAGGGTATTTTATCCTTATTTTCCCCTAAATTTTCTATGCTATTCACTGTGTAAATAAGAATTTTTATTCTAAAAATGTATTTGAAATTGATCCAATTATGTGAAGTAATTTGATTCAATAACAGTAAAGGGAAATATGTTAGACCGAAAGCACCCCCAAATCAGACAACTCTTTGTTGAGGAAACACAAGAAAGATTACAGGGAAGTAACACTGAATGCTTCAAGGAGCATCTGAAATGCCAATATGAATTCTAATGCATATTGAATGCTAACTGACAGGTAAATCCTGATCCAGAAATGACAACAGAGACAGGAACCAGAGATAGGCAGTCAAAATCCATCTGGCATTTGGCATTTCCAACTAATGTTGATTTTTATTTGCTAACTGATATTGTAGTCAGAAATAGTAATTGTAAAGATTAAGAAGAAATATATCCTATATTTCATGTCCCATATTTAATAACACTTTATAGTCAGATGTCAATAAAAGTGGACATTTAAAAAGACATCTCCAAATGTTTTTATTTATATTAATGAGTTGCTTTTTTCTTAGCACTATAGGAAGTGGTCACATATTTTGATATGCTTATATTGTTTTTTTAGTAAATATTTTGATCCCAAACTTTTTAATTATTATCATCATAAAGACCTTTTGTCTTTTTCTAGCAAAAAGTGGGATAGAAAAATATCAGTGACAGGACAAAATAAGATATTCCATAAATTTAAGAGTAAGTACATAAGTTTGTCAAAAAGAAGGGGAAAATAGACTACAAACAAAAGCAGCCCCATGCTAAATATGGCATGGGCTAAATATGTCATGATAGAGATCATAATTCTCAACAGCTCAAGGTTCTGGGTATCATACATCTTAGATGCTTTTCTATACTTTCTTAGGCATAAAGAAAAGATTACCAACAACAGAATATATCAATGTTGGAATTTGGGAGGCAGTCCTAAGAACTTTAAATGTAAATTAATTTTATGATTCAGTTTTTAAATTCAAGTCAACTTGTACTTGACTGTTTATTGGAATGGTTGATAAATGGGTTTTAACAATGACTTTATCTTCAATGCACATTCAAGCCCATATATTCAACTCCTTATAAAGATGGACACTTTATTTATCCTTATAAATGGATGGACACTTGGGCTGTTTCCATAATTTGGCTATTGTAGATAATGTTAGAAACATTGGAGTGCATGCATCCCTTTGAAATAGTATTTTTATATTCTTTGGATACTTAGTAGTGCAAGTCCTGGATCATGGAGTAATTCTCTTTTTAACTTTTTGAGGATTCTCCGTACTGCTTTCCACAGTGACTGAGGAAGAGATAAAGAAGATGTGGAATATATACACAATGGAATATTATTCAGCCATCAAAAGGAACAAAATTTTGCTATTTGCAACAACATGGATGGAACTAGAGAGTATTATGCTAAGCAAAATAAGTCAGTCAGAGAAAGACAATGATTTCACTCATGTGGAATTTAAGAAACAAAACAAATGAACAAAGGGGAAAAAAATAGAAAGGCAAACCAAGAAACAGACTCTTTATAGAGAATAAACTGTTCTCTGTTCTGTTGGTTACCAGAAGTGAGGTGCGGGGGATGGGTGAAATAGGTGATGGGGATTAAGGAGTACACTTGCTGGGATAAACACTGGAAGTGTTGAATCACTATATTGTACACTTGAAACTAATGTTACACTGTATGTTACCTGACTAGAATTACAAAAAAAAATCAAAAAACAATAGAGACATTTTCTGTATATGCTTTCCAACTCTATATT
Source organism: Nasua narica (assembly GCA_028533885.1). Classification (NCBI taxonomy): domain Eukaryota; kingdom Metazoa; phylum Chordata; class Mammalia; order Carnivora; family Procyonidae; genus Nasua; species Nasua narica. The sequence goes on along the minus strand of CM052799.1, from coordinate 166,150,771 downwards.
TTTCAAATATTAGCCTCAAAAATTCCAACCAATTTCCAATCCCTTTCACTATAGTAAAGTTACCTGAGCATCTATTCTATTTCAGTTGTACTATGTCAAATGGTTTGGGTAAAGTATGAACTTTCTCAGGAATTTCACAACTTAATGAATAAGAGGTGTACATAGCATCAGTCACTGCATATTATGGCAACTATAAATCAGAGTGTCTCTTTCTTCCCTTAGCCATTTTTAAAACTTTTAAATTACAGGGTCACCTGGGTGGCTCAGTTGGTTAAGCGTCTGCCTTTAACTAGTGTCATGAGGTCCCGGGATCGAGCCCTGCATTGGGATCCCTGCTCAACTGGGATCCTGCTACTCCCTCTTCCTCTGCTGCTCCTCCTGCTTGTACTTTCTCTCACTCTCTCTCTTGCTTTCTGTCAAATAAATAAAATTAATTAATTAGTTAATTTAAAAAATTTCCCTTTTATTAACACAAATAAATAAAACTGACAAATTATTTGAAAAATTGAGTTTATTTACCACCTAATAATTTGAATAAAAATTTTAAAGATTGTTCTTAATTTTGACATAATCTACCCTATTTTATTTTTAAATCACAAATATTTGAAATGGATCTAGCTTAATAAGTATTACTTTATCCTCACCCAAGATATCTGTTTTACCTTTGTTGATGCTAAGGTAAATTTTAGATGGACTATAAATAGATCAATAATGTTTTTACTACTCATCTTCATGAAATAAAGTAATTCATGAAGGAAAACCAATATAATGCAGTATTTTCTTCAGGTTAAATAGGAATAAAAACTTGTTAACTATTTGTTTAATTTTTTGCTTACATCAGGCACTGCCTGAATGCATTATGTTGCAGGGCTAGATAAATGGGGCAAACATTCAGATGTAATGGTGTATTCCAGTTTGCTAAGCAAAATATTCCAAAGGGGATCTGTGATCCAAATCACATTCCATGTTATCTCACCAGGCAACTAAAGTTCAAAATCCTTAAGAGATTGCTGAGCACCTTTAAGGAATAACATATCAATGGAGATGATGTGATGAAAAGAGCAGACTTTGATTACAACACCTTTACTTCCATTCTTGCTCCCTTACCAATGGACATTCAGCTCTGAGAAGTCATTTAACCTTCCAGCTTCTCTAGAAATGATCAGAATATTGGTGATCTCTTCAACTTTCTTATAAGATAATGTAGCTCTATCAATATAACCACCTGTGTGTTAATTTTTGACTTCTAATAAACTTTTTAAAATTATAATTTATGTTCTATCTAATTTTTCAAATTTTCTATTTATTTTTTTCTTCTGTTCCCATTGTTTTTCTTCCACTCTAGTTCAAATATTCAGAAATACATTTTTTTTCCTTTTTCCTTTAATTCATACATATTCTTTGGATAATTTAGAGCATCAGCCTCATTCATATCTCAGTTGTTTAATGATTTCATATATGAAACCAGGAATAATTCATAACTCCTGCAACATCTTTCTTGAATTCATTGTGCTTTATTGAATATTCATTTTTATATATAAAAAGGCAGTTTAACATCACCTCTCAGGAATTCTGCCTACTTTCTAGTTAAATGAATACCAATCTTGTCATACCAAATGAATACTTCCCCTTATGTTTTATCTCTGACATCAGGGCAGACTTTAAAGAAACAATGTTAACCTCTTACACAAATTAATTTTGTGATTAGGGAAATTCTATGCATACCCAACCAGAAAATGCCTAATTTTCACCACTCCCTATGCAGTTATCAGAGTGGGCACTGATGTTAATATCTCCTAGAAGTCTTATTTTTACCAAAATAAACTTTCATTTGTAATACCATCACCAAATTTCTTTCAAATGGTAGTTACTAATTTTGTTTGAATGGCAGAAATTTGATAAGAAGTAAGTTTTCCTTTTCTTCTTTTTTTTTGTATTTTTGTATTTGTATTCTTCCTTTCTGTTTTTTTTAATAGTTTGCATATCCCATGTTAGTTGCTATGCTAAGGTTTAGTATACCTAATGAACTGCATTAATATCCAATGTATAACTCTGAGAGCCTGATAGAAAATTAAGCTTGTGGGCACATCATTTTTATTGAGGTTATGATGAAAAAAATTCCCAGAGACATTAATAACTTTTTCTGATATCTGTGAATAATTTTGTGCAAGATAAATTTCTATAGAATAGTAGGTAGCAATTTTTAATGGCTTATTGCTCTGAGCCATTTGTTTTTTAAGAAAAACCATCAATTTCGATAAAATATCAAAGCCCTTAAAGTAACTCTTTTCTACTTATTTCTTTATCTATAACAAATTATCACAGATCACTGCCTGAAGTAACATGATTGTTTCGTATAGCCATACTCACTTTCATTTTAACCACAGATCTGTCATATGTTTTGTTTTGTTTTGTTTTTAGCCAAATAAGATCAGGCTAAATCAATCTAGGAATTCAATAAATAAACAAAATAATGTGTCTCATTTTTTGAATTATCACCACTATAATGTCATTTATGGGACGTGTTGTGAATCACTTGTTCTCAAGCTTACATTTTGAAGTGTTATAATAGCTGAATTCTAACCATCACTCAATACTTTAGTCAACAACTAAAACCAAACCCAATGTTTTTGCTTAATAAAAACATTCATTCCATGTTCACTTATATTGGCAAGCTGATTAATATTTAGTATTTGGCATTTAAATAATAAAGTGATACTCAAAATTTCAAAGGCCATAATTAATTTTCGCTTGCAAAACTCACTGTCATTTTACACATATTTTAAATCTATTCTTAGCTTCTTAATTAAAAACATGAAGTTCCTTTAAATAGCACAGTGATTTCACTGAAAAGTTACCTTGACTACCATTAATTTATTTTATTTTATTTTATTTTATTTTAGAGAGAGAGAGAGAGGGAGGGGAGATGCAAAGGGAGAAGAAGAGAGAGAATCTTAAGTAGGCTTTATGCCTAGTGTGGAGCCCTGACAAGGGGCTTGGATCTAACAATCTTGAGATCATGACCCCAGCCCAAATCAATCAAATGCTTAACCAACTGAGCCACTCAGGCACTCCTCTACTATTAATTTAGAGTGCCCTAAAAATATTCTCATGAATATTTTTACTTCTGAATAAAAGGCTGCAGGAAGCAAATACTATGAAGAACTTTGAATAATCTATGTATTTCAATAGGACAAACATATGATTAAGAAAAGGAAGGCATGGAAAATGAAGACTGCCTTAAAGCTCTTCTCCCTTGAAGATATGGCATACCTTTGTTTAATGTCTGATTTAATAGAAACCCAAAGGATTTTCTTAGATAATATGTGAGAGCAAACTAAATAAAGTGCTTGTGATTTCCCAAATGAAAATAAAAATTTCTGAATTTTCTGATGAAACTTTTAATACTTTAAACTACTAAAATTATACTGCTTTCCATATTATCTTTCATATATTAAAAAACTATGGTTTCTTTCTGAATTCCCATTCTTTGATGTCATAAATTGGGGATTTATATAAATTATTTAATAATATAAATGCTGTGATATAACTATACTTATACACTAGGATAAGTGATTTAACATTTCTGGTAAAAAATTAAAAGAATATTTTTAATGAATTTGTTGAATTTCACTTCACAAGATTCAGATTGAATAAATATTACTTTGCAGCATTTATTTGTATGTAACTTCTGATGGTTTGCCTCTCAGACCTCCCAGGAGTTGAAAAAAATTCTAACACTTATTTGGGATAACACTATTTAATTTTAATCCATAGTTTTCATGAATTTTGGGTCTTGAGCAGGTCCAAATGGAAGAAAATGAGAAACAGCACTATTTCATGTCAAAACTACAAAATAAAAAAATAATTCAAGAATACCCTACTAATTTTATAATATCAGATAATAGGCTTAGTGCTGATATAAAGTTCATACAATCCGAGAGTCAATGTATTGAAAATATGCTATGACATACAGTGAATAGTTTTGAAATAATATGAGATCTAAAAAAGTAAATGGTGGGGGGGTAGGGATATGGACATTGGGGAGGGTGTGTGCTATGGCAAATGCTGTGAAATGTGTAAGCCTGATGATTCACAGACTTGTATCCTGGGGTAAATAATACATTATATGTTAATAAAAAAATTAAAAAAAAATAAATAAAAAATTAAAAAAAATAAAAAAGTAAATGTATGGGAGATATAGTTAGTAAAGAGGGTTTACATATGATACATTATTAACCCCCAGTTCTGATGCTTGTATTTGTTTTATTATTATTTTTGTTACTAATCCTTTTTTAGACATGAAATCCAGATAAAAGGGATTAAATAACTAGCCCAGAGTCACCAAAGTAATGTTAGTAGCATGACTTAAGGAAGGCAGAAATGTCTTTCAATCCCTATTCTTTATCTAGAAAATAAATTCCAGAAAAACAAAGGTTTCTGTTGCTTTTGTTCATCGGTGATATTCATGTACTTTTAAGCCATCTGCACACAAGGGAGATATTCATAAGACATTTACTGAATGACTCCATATGTGTCTGTTGGGCTCCTTAATTGCTTTCTTTCTCTTGGAAAGCAACTGGAGTTGTTAATGACACCTACTACTTTGAGTGGTAAGAATTATGTAAGATATCACCAGAAATGCGTAACACTCTTTTAGCTAGTTTGAAACCATTTGATATGTTAATTCTGGATATGCCTTTTGATAGGATGTTCTCACTTTTATCTAAAGGCAAGCCTAAAAAATAAATATAGGTCCAAGACCAGGTCAGAATAAGGTAATACTTTTAAGCAGGTTTTTCACTAGTAGTCTTCACACTGTATAAGAAAATCCCTCCTTTGACTATGATAGAAGATAGATTCTGGTGAAAATCATGAATATGAGTAAGAATTAACTATGTGATAGGAACTGTTAAGTACTTTACCAATATAAACTCTTAATTATCTGCCTTTTACAATCTGGTAGTTTTAACAAAATAATTTTAAAAAGAAACAGGTGAAATTAGTTTTAAGAATAAATTTTATTTAAATTACAAATCCAAATTATTTAATACAAAAATCATTATTGTGATATTTTGTTATTGTATCTAACCTTTGAAATCTAGTATTTTATTTCATAAAAATGTGCATTTTATACTCAGTACATTTTAATTAAGCTTTAAAGTTTTCATAGAAAAATAATCCCTTCTTAGATTTTATAAAATTTATTTAAAAAATTAAACTCATGTATTCAAAGTGTTCTAAACATACTTAAAAGTTTTCCAATAACTGTATCAGTTTTAAAGTGCAGACATATGATATTAATAGATAATAAGACAACTGGAAAACAAGATGCTTTAAAAATATTCTGAAGGAATAAATGAATATATGACCTTTTAAAAGATGTCTGTCACTTAAAAGAACAAGAATTTCTCAATTTTATATATCCTTTTATGGAAACTATTTATACCAATATTTTCTAAAGAGTAATAATTTTGCCTCATCTGATTTACTCAGACTAAAGCTCTCAATCTTTCACTAAATTATATATAAATTATACATAGGAAATTAGTTTGATGATTCTCATATAACTCAATTTGCCTCTAAACTAATTCTTTTTTTTTTTAATAGATAGAGACATTTTCTGAAAGTGTATGAAAGTGTATGTGTGTATGGAAGGTGCTTGTTAGGATTCCAAAAAGGAAAACCTAAAATGAATGGAAATATTACTAGATGTTAAACTGTGAAATTAACATGTCGAACAAGAAAACGTAGATTTGTGTTTGATAATCTTTTTTTTCCAAATTAATGAGTATCCATCTCTACAATAACTAAGTAGCAAATGCTATAATAATTTATGGACATGGAAAAGTACGCACATATTTTAACCTGAAAAAAAAAAGATAAAAAAGTTAATCTAGGAGACATAACTCATTCACATTACTTTGAACTTTGCCACTATTAATTATTGTGTTCATAGCATTTTTTAATCTAGCACTCAGTTGCAATGGTGTCAAATTTGACACTGAGCCAAGTTTGATCTCATTTTTCCTGGCTTTGCATGATTATATCCTAAACACACAATTTGTTTGTTCTATTTTAGCATCATAAAAATAGATGATGAAATTTGAAATTTGAGCATATAGTTGTTGATTGACAAGTGAAGACTGAAATTATAACTAGTCCTCTTTATAATTTTGTGAATTTGTTCAAACATTGCCATCTGTTTTTGCTGGGAAACCAAGAACAATCTCTCAGCTACAAATTGATTCTGCTTGGTCACTCAGCTGGTGAAACACAAGGGTAATTTATGGAGAGATGATTGTTCATTTACTTACAAATTTCCTCATTCTTAGGCAAGTGAGAATTCCAAAGGCAATACACAACTCACAAGTCTGTGTATAACCTGACATTTCTAAAATAATTCAAAATGGAACTCTTGTCTCTGGAGCTGGTGACTTTCAAGTAGAATACAATTATATACCTTTCACTTTTTATAAAAGCCTAAGTGAGAGTTTAAAGATCAATATAACTCCAAGGCAGAACAAAAGGAGGGTAAAAAACATTATTTTAACCAAAGGTGTAAAAGGTATAGTAAAAAAAATATACTCATTTAAAAAATTATAATGGCTTGACAACTATTGTGATAAATTCTGATAGTCGAAATGTACCATACACTTGGCTTATATTTTTTTCACTCCTCTTGGGCGAGACTATCAAAGAATTTGGGGTGCCTGGGTGGTTCAGTGGGTTAAACAACTGCCTTCAGCTCAGGTCTTGATCCCAGGGTCCTGGGACTGTGCCTTGCATCAGGCTACCTGCTCAGCAGGAAGTCTGCTTCTCCCTCTCCCACTCCCCTGCTTGTGTTCCCTCTCTCACTGTGTCTCTCTTTCTGTCAAATAAATAAAATCTTAAAAGAAATGGACTATCAAAGAATCTTTTTTGGAGTTTTTAAAACTACATAATAATAGAACACAATCTGTAATTAGAATCTCTGTTTTTTCTTTAGAAGGCAAGATAATGTCATTTGGAACTGTTAAATTAATTAAACAAAAAGCCCATTGGTCTGTTCTAACACCTTTATTTGTCTGCATAACCAAACTCAATCCTAAAACAGCAAATGCTGTAAGGTAAAAAAAATCAAATGTAAGGACAACCAACTAAGCTTTCCCAAATAAGGCAACCTGTGTTCTGTAGCCAATCAAATAATTTCCTTGTTTTGCTTCCCCTCTTTTCTATAAAATCTTTCCTTTAATTTCTGTGGGTGGAGCTTGCCTCCAATAACTTCTGATTTAGCATTGCCCTATTGGAGTTGATTTTTTGCTCAACTACACTCTTAAAATCTTTAATGTGCCTTGTTTTATCTTTTAACAGAACTGACATTCTTTAAGAAAGTTAATATATTCATTCATTTTCCAACAGATATTTTGTAAATACTTGGCGAATGGATGAAAAAATTAAATTGAGCTGAATTTAAATGTGTATTATTTAGAAATGTAAAACTTTTTTGTGTCAATGAGATTGTAAATAACAAAAAATTGGATATAATTTAGTAAAATATTTGCAATATATATTAAAGAAATTCACTTTTTCAAATCTGAGAATGTCTTTACTAATCTATAAGAAAAAATTAGCACTTCAGTTGAAATAAAAACATACGGGCAAAATTAATTGTTTATGAATTATTTACAAATGACAAAAAATATTTTCATTCCTATGAATGACCAAAAAAAGGAAAAGCTAAAATAATAAAATACACATATGGTTTCCATTAGTGTTTTACAAAATAGGGAAACTAAAAATTTTCTTGCTTCTTTTCCAATCCACCTGTTCTTTCCTCTCCAGCCAGAGGCAACTCCTAATCAGTTTCTTATCTCTACAGATTAAATTGTAACTTTTATAATTTTATAAAAATGGTGCCATAAAGAATATTTTCTTTGGCTGGCTACTCTCACTCAGTGTAATGATTTTGAGATTCATTTGTGTTATAGATTAATTTTTCTTGTATACTTGTGTATATTATGTGTAAATACATTCAAAACACTATTTGAGATGATTATATTTAGTATATAAATATATATTATTATATGTATATAATGTATATAAATTATATGTATTAAATCATATTAAACTGTATGGGGTTTTTTTAGGATTTTATTTATTTATTTGACAGAAAGACACAGCAAGAGAGGGAACACAAGTGGGGGGAGTGGGAGAGGTAGAAGCAGGCTTCCCTCTGAGGTAGCCCAATGAGGAACTCCATACCAGGACCCTGGGATCAGAACGTGAGCTGAAGGAGAAGCTTAACGACTGAGCCACTCAGGCACTCCAAATTAAATGTTCTTATTGACTGTCATTTCTACTACAGTATAATCAAGGTGGGTTATTTTTTCAGTACTATCCACTGTTTTAATTTTTTTAGCTCGTGTAGTTTTTGGCACATAGTAAACAATAAATACCTATAAAAATTCATCAGTGTATTTATTTATGAAACTTTGTATACATATCTGATGAGTTTCTTAAAATACATTTCAAGGGGCGCCTGGTTGGCTCAGTGGGTTAAAGCCTCTGCCTTCGGCTCAGATCATGACCTCAGGGTCCTGGGATAGAGCCCCATATCAGGCTCTCTGCTCAGCAGGGAGCCTGCTTCCCCCTCTCTCTCTCTGCCTGCCTCTCTGCCTATATGTGATGTCTTTCTCTGTCAAATAAATAAATAAATAAATAAATAAATAAATAAAATCTTTAAAAAATACATTTAAAAACATGAAATTATAGATTTCAAAAGGTAAGATCAACTCTTGGGATGCCTGGGTGGCTCAGTTGGCTAAGCAGCTGCCTTCGGCTCAGGTCATGATCCCGGGGTCCTGGGATCGAGTCCCACATCGGGCTCCTTGCTCAGCAGGGAGCCTGCTTCTCCCTCTGTCTCTGCCTGCCACTCTGCTTGCTTGTGCTGTCTCTCTCTCTCTCTCTGACAAATAAATAAAATCTTAAAAAAAAAAAAAGAAAAAAAAAAGAAAAAAAAAAGATCAACTCTCGAGGAACAGGTAGATGGATAAACAAAAAAACAAAATGTGGTATACCCATACATGACAACTATTATTTTTTTTAAAGATTTATTTGCTTATTTTAGAGAGAGCGCCCAAGCACATGCATGTGGGTAGGGGGAGGGGCAGAGAGACAAGGACAGAAACTCCAGCAGACTCCCCACTGAGTCTGGAGTTGGATGGGGTCTCAATCTCATGATCCATGAGATCATGACCTGAGCCAAAATCATGACTTAAATGCTTACCTGAGCCACCCAGGTGCACCCATACATGACAACTTTTAGGTAAAGTTGGAGTTTAAATAGAAAAGTAACAAGACATACAAATTTAAGATGTTCTGAGTTTGCTTTGAAGAATTTTTGTGTAGGGTATGTGCAAGAGATGATCTCTTGTACTACCTGTTATCTATTACCTATCATCTATCTGCTTACTTATTTTTGCTCTGAGATACACAGATATATAATTAACCATCTAAGCCTACAACAGTGTGTTGGTCATTATTATTCTGTTTATCAAATATTACAGTGATAAATGGTAGTTAAGTTTTATTACTTTCTTTTTCTACTCTTTTATGTTCTTTTAATTTTCTACAGTGAAATGAGTTACATTTATAATAGAAAAATGCAGGCCATTTAAATTAAGTTTACTCAATATACAGTTATATTTAGATTTATCTCCTTGAAAGGTGAAAATGTGACTTGTAATTATTTGAATTTGATTGGGGCTAAAACATCTGGCATCTGGACAGCCTATCCACAAGATAAGGGATACAAATGGCCAATAAATAAGAAAAATATATAATCTCTCTTGAAATCCAAGAAGCACAAAATTAGGTTGAATAACAATGAACTACCAGGTTACCTTACCAAATTGGGAACAATAAGGTAAAGGTAATTCCTTTGCTATGTAATTGTTATTTCTGTGAACAGCCCAGTCCAAATTATCAATCTAGCAAATCATGGGCAAGTAATAAGAATAATTTTAAACCCCTAAGATTTAAATTGTTTTGATGTATAGTAATATGTAACTGATATACAGTATATAGTTTTGAAAATTTTCTTCATGAAAGCAATTACTATCTTTAAATGTCAAGTTTATTAATCTATTTATGTATATATTTACTTTACTCTGTTGAGTGAAATTCCTCAGTAAAATATAAGCTTTATATTATGAGAAACTTTATCTATCTGGTTGACTACTATAATCCCATGTCCTGGAATATTTAAAGTACATCATAGATAATCAAGCAATATTTTAGCTTGTTTTAATAAATGTAAGTGCCTTTATTCAAAGGATTCCTGACAACTTATTTCCATGGAATTCAGCTTCCACTTACATATTCTATAGCTCAACTCCAATGAGTATTAGAAATATAGAACAGGAATGATGTCCAACAACTCTTATAACAGTTACAAAAAATAATAGATTTAACTTGAAGATGCTAAATAAAATATTACATATCTGATATGTCAGATAGCATATGTGATACATATATAACAATAATAATATAATACAGAAATAATATAAGAAAAATCAACAAGTAACATTCTACCAAATAATATTTTAAAAGTCTTTAATTCACTTATGTTGGATTAAGATGAAGGAGAAATAATATATTTCCCTTGCTGAATTCTGTGACTGATTCTGTGATTGAGCTCTATATCCCAGGATTATCTAAAGTTGTTATAAGGGTCTTTGTGAAGCCTCAATAAGTAGCTCCATTCTAAATTAACTGAGTTTTGATTACATTGGGAAATAAGACTAATTTGTAGCAGGTAGAGGTCAAAGTATCAGTTTACTGGTAAAGACTGTATTTGAAGACTTAACTTTCATGTGAGCAAAGATTTGTTTTATACACCCAAATTGCCAGGATTGTGCATGCTTACTTATATTATGTACTAAGGACAAACTCAAACACCAAAATACACGCCCATGCCTCACGCAGGCATTTCACCAAGATTTATGGTCTGAAAAACAGAAAAGAACTGCTCCCAGTAGTAACTCCCAATAGGGAAAATGAAGAAACTGAGCAAAGAAAGTTCAATTTACTTCCTTAAATAGGGAATCACATAACACTTAAAAATACTCTGGACAGAAAGCACAGAGATGACAGTCATCTCGATCTATTTGATCTCCCTTTGTATGGAATGAAAAATCAGGAATAAAGAGACCAGATCCCCTTACATTACTTAGTTATTCCCCTTTGGAAGTATCCAATTTATTGTCAAGTAAGAACGAAGCAATACCACCTCTAGGACAATTTTGCTTCCACCTTTATAAAGTCAAAAAGTGCATTAACTGAACTAAATCAAGGGCCTCTTTGTGCCTAAAATTGCAAATTCACTCGTTTGTTCATTATGCAAAACAAACCCTCTCCTCTTCATCAAATTTTTAGGGAGAAATTAAATGTCGCCTATCAAATGCCATTTCGAATTCAAATCCAATGATGTTAATTTTCAAAGGAATTAAATCCAAGAATAAAAGTATTTGACCCTCATCAGTTATATTCTAAATAAATTACATTATAAAATTTATCCTTACCTACTCACTTCCTTTGAATCTGAGTCAGAGGAGTTGTTGATGCCAAAGCAGAGTGGGGTCTCTCAGCAGTTACGGATAGGGAGCTCTCTTACAAGAACAGCAATCATTCCACCGGATCTCAGAAAAAGTGCTATCCCAATAAAAAAATCCCTGGTGAGTCCCACATTTAAGGACTGTAATGAGTTACATAGACACACGGAATTATTAATACCTAGATCTCGACACTCTCATTTAGGAAACAAATCAGTCTCTAGGTTCTAGGGCATATATCTCAGAGGAGATTATTTTTCTCAGAATCCAGTTCTAACCTTAACTGTTGTTTCACCAGGATGCTTTTTATTTGTCTAGAATGCATGACCTAACTTTTGTACTTAAACCTAATTAGGAGAAATCGCTCAGAAAATTTTGTCATTGTTCCTTTACCAGAACTTGAGGAGGGGAGTGGGGCAGAAGAAAAGGGTATCTGTCTATGCTACACACTTTTTCCTAAGAAAATGATATTTGGTATACTATTGCTTTCTTCAAAATTTAGAAATCTGAAATGCTGGAAGCTCCAGGCACTCATTCTATGTATTAAAATCTTTATACGTTCTTTTTGAGCTCTTCAATGTTTGCATTTTCATGTTGCTTTTTGTGGTAAGTGCTGCCTGGTGAATATGACCATCATATCTTGTGTTCAAACACTTCTAGTCCTGTGCCACAGTTTCTTCCTAAGTATTTTAGAATTTTTCATATGCATCAGCATTTATGAGAGAGCTTGTTTTCCTTGAGTATGTATGCCAAAGTATGCCTACTTTCCCAGTAGAGTATCTCATCACAAATAGAATTATTATACATAATAATTGATTAGACATGATCAGTTGAAAGTCTTATTTCTTTTATGAATAAAGTTAACAGGGGCACCTGGGTGGTTCAGTGGGTTAAAGCCTCTGCCTTTGGCTCAGGTCATGATCTCAGGGTCCTGAGATCGAGCTCCGCATTGGGCTCTGTGCTCACCGGGGAGCCTGCTTCTCCCTCTCTCTCTGCCTGCCTCTCTGCCTACTTGTGATCTCTCTCTTTCTCTGTCAAATAAATAAATAAAAAATCTTTAAAAAAATGAATAAAGTTGACATCTTTTTACATATTGAAGGGCCTTTTGTGTTTCTGTTTTTCATGATATATCTATTTCTAGTTTTTGTTCAATTATTACCAGAGCTTTTCTTTTCACATTTTAGAAACACTTCAGATTGTACCTCTTAGCCCAGTGTGATTTAAACTGAAAATACTTTTTCCCCTGTTTTTCACTTATTTTGTAATTATTATTATTATTACTACTGCCAAAAGGGGTTTAAAAATATATTTATTAAGATATTATTGACATGGAATTAAATGAACTCTTTTTAGTGTGAATTCTGTAGATTTTGATAAACTCACACAGACATGTAACCACTACCACTGCCACTCTTTGCTGCTCATGTTCTAAACCCACGACTAGAATACAGGTTTTTGTGCTCTTGTTTTGGTTTTGGGTTTTTTTGAGGGAATATCACCTTTCAACAGTCTTTTTTTTTTAAGATTTATTTATTTATTTGACAAAGAGAAAGATCACAAGTAGGCAGAGAGGCAGGAAGAGAGAGAGGGTGGGGGAAGCAGGCTTCCCGCTGAGCAGAGCTCCCGATGTGGGGCTCGATCCCAGGACCCTGGGATCATGACCTGAGCCAAAGGCAGAGGCTTTAACCCACTGAGGCACTCAGGTACCCCTACCTTTCAACAGTCTTATACCCACTGGTTCACATACTTTCACTATCATGTCTCTTGTTACATTGTACTCCTTTGAATCCCTCTGAAATCTGCCACAGCTGTGACCTTGTGGAGATGAAGGGGATAGATAAAATATATTTTACACTTGTGTGTCTTTTCTTCGTATTTTGCATGCACATTCGATATTGACTTGTCAGCCCTTCACACACGAAAATAATAACTCTGGAAGGAAAGTCTGGAAAACACTTGCCCTCAAATGAGATAATATTTGAATGACTGGCTTTTTTAGGATCTGGTCAGCCAAGAAGATGGTTCACGTTTGCCTTTAGTGGATTTGCTTAGGAGTATTGAAACCAATTTCATAAATTATTAGCTTTTTCCCCTTCAATCCAATGGTTTGTCTTCTAGAACTATTCATACCTGACTGTGGGCCCACTTACCTAGTGTTTTGACATGAAAGTGCCAGCCAGAAGTCAAAAAGTCACAGTGAAGTGTTCAGTGGCAACTGACATTAGAAATATGCAAGTACATATATATTTTTACACATATGTAAATATGTAAGTACATATATATTTTTTACATATACAACTTGAATCATCAGAATCCAGAATTAATCTGCTGAAAATTATGATAGTGTCAGGGGGTCAAGAAAATAGCATTTTATTTTTCTAGATTTATAGTACATATGGGTCCTGTTACATTTTTCAAATATAATTCCTGCTGATTTGTTTCTCATTATAACTTAATCATTCCCCACTGCAATTAAGTTTGTATTTTAAATGTTATATCCATGTTCTTACAGGAAGAACCACAAAACTATAATCTCTATGCTCCCAAATCTGGATATCCCTTTGTTAGGATCTAAATGTTTGCATCCCCCTAAAATTCATATGTGATAATCATAACCCCCAAGGTGTTCTTATTAGAAAGTTGGGTCTTTGGGAGATGATTAGGTTATCAGGGTGGAGCCCTCACGAATGGGATTAGTATCCTTATAAACAAGAGTCTACAGAAATTCCTTATCCCATCCACCCATGAAGACACAGAAAGAAGACAGAATCTATGAATCAGGAAGTGAGCACTCACCAGAAACAGAATCTGCCATCACCTTGATCTTGTCATTCCCAGCCTCTAGAACAGTAAAAAATGAATTTTGTTCTTAATAAGTCACTCAATCTATGGTATTTTATTAAAGCAGCTCAAATGGATGAAATACTAATTGATCTAATAGCCACATCTGTTCGCATTTCCACCTGCCAGGAGAATCGTCACCCATTTTTATTCTCTTGAGGACTTCCTTTGCCATGATTCTTAAGTCACTTCTTTCCATGCTACTTTGTGTTCTTTAATAATAATTTCAAAATCCTATGTAGCACTTATCACATTCTTCTTGGTATATTTCTTTCTCCTAGTTGAGTTAGGTACCATTTTTTTTTTAAGTTTTATTTTTTTATTTGAGAGAGAGAAAGTGCACAAGTCAGGGGAGGGACGGAGGGCAAGAGAGAAGCAGACTCCCCTCTGAGCAGGGAGCCCAATACAAGGCTTGATCCCAGGATGTTGAGATCATGACCTAAGCTGAAGTCAGATGCTTAACAAACTCAATCATCCAGGTGCTCCAAGTTAGTTACCATTTTCATCACCATTTTACAGATTAGAAAAAAGAGAATAGAGAGTTCAGTCAACATCTAGGTCAAGTTTACATGGTTAGTTGAGGTCAAGTGTTTGTGTACTTACTGTGTTATCCTGGAAATGTTTAATCTCAAAAACAAGCAATACAACTCCACATTGTTGATTAACTGTTAAATACCCTTAATGTATGAATTATGCATGTAAATCCTCTCTTCTTTCCCTCTCATTCTTTTACCAAGATCTCCTCAAATATATAATGAATAAATGTATAAAGAAGTGTCCTATTGAATAATGTCTTATCAAAACTTCATCTTGAGAGGATCTTACATATCATTTAATATAATAGAAGACATTAGAAAGCAAAAAGATCATAGCATGTGTATAACCTTAGAAAATAAATGTGAATCCAGATTTTGAAGTAATTAGCAAGTCAGGATATAAATAAATAAAATTTGTGTTCTAACAACGGAGTGGATTTAGAGGATTTGGTTCCTTCACACATCTTGTCAGAAAATAATGAGATGTAATGCTTCATAAATTATAAAATAAGCACTGTTTTCAGAATGACATGAGTTTTGAAATGCTTTTGTGGCATGTACATAGTCACGAATAGCCCCTTGTCACTACTTATTAATTACAAATGAGTTGAAGTCAGGTCAGTTCCGTGTGTAGTAAGTTACAGCGGAAACTTTTTTTAATCGCCTTCCTGACTAGAAAATATTCACTACAAGACATCTCAATAATACCAAGAATAAGGTTAACATATTTGACCCATATTAAAATTGCCTCTTGTTGAGTCTACATATTCTGTGATTCAATTGTGATCAAAATTAATGTTGAAAATGAAAAGCAAAATGAAATTATAAAGAATTGCTGATGTCTTTTACTTCCTCAAAACGTATATTTAAAACAGTTCTCTGAATAGTGTCTATACAATGTATCTTAGACGTGATATTAGAAAAGACAGTCACCAATATCTTACTAGGCTAAACTAAGGGAACAAGTTATCATAATATGTTTTTGCCTAACACTTGGAAGGTTGCAAGTTATTTTAGGTCATATTTTATTTATGCCATATTTTGAACATCTGGTGTAGTCACTGTAGGTTTGGTATTCTCTCTCTCTCTCTTATTTTAAAGATTTTATTCATTCATTTGACAGAGAGAGAGATAGCGAGTGAGAAAGAAAGCACAAGCAGGGAGACCCATAGGCAGAGGGAGAGGGAGTTGCAGACTCTCCACCAAGCAAGAAGCCAGACATGGGACTCAATCCCAGAACCCCGGGATCATGACCTGAGCCAAAGGCAGACACTTAACCAACTGAGCCACCCAGGCCCTGGTTTGGTATTCTCTTACAGTCATTTTATAGTTGAGGAAGTTGAAGAAATGTTTAATAGTATGCATATAGGTTTTGCCTAGTTCAGCATAGTTAGAATCTCAAAAAATTTGTTAATAATGGGTAACAAAGCTGCTTTTGTTTTTATCACACATTCTTGTTTCTTAGCCATTTGTGTGGCTTCTAAACATTTTAGAAATATTATGAATACTTAAAAAAACAGTTTTCTATTGTTTGGGGTATGGTATTAGAGTGTACTCTACTAGATTTTACAGAGGTTTCTTTTTTTTTTTTGGAGATTGTTCTTTTAATGGTAATATGATTTATAACACTTTTCTGTATCATTTGTCATACCTTAATGACTGGAAACTACATCATATGAAACTTATTTTGTAAATTCATGTATATTTTACCTCTGATTTAGTATGACATGTGTCATACAATGACTGTGATGTATTTGTATATGACTTTCATGGGAATCTCCGATGTAGTTGCACCTTTTTTCTGGATATGCATTTAACTTTGAAACATGGTCATTGCTTTTGCTATTTTGGTGGACTCATTTGTTTGCATGGCGATAGCGATAATAGTCCATATTAGTTTAATACTTTTATCATCAGTACTATCAGAAACAGGAAAACAGCTTCTAACTTGTTAACATTTTAAAACAATCAAGTTTGTTTATATATGTATGTATGTATATACATATATACTGTATGTTTTTATTAATATGCATATGCTTATTAATTGATATTCATTGTAATAAATGAAAGCCACAAGTCAATTCTTTACTCATGAATAACAAATATTAAGATAAGAAGTTCTTACTTCTCATCGTGTTGCAGGACTATCTGAAAGACCATGCAGGCTAAAGCATACAAAGTGATCTTAATTGGAAAAATTATGACTATTTCATGATCTTTAACAATCTTAACCAGAATATTAAAATTCTATTAGTGTTTGTTGTAAATATATATGGAATAAAAGTAGTAAAGTTAATACTTAATTTGCTGTTATTTAAATAAAACATTAGACACCTTGAGAAGTATTTTATTTCTTTGCAAAAACACCTATCAAGAATAATTTGGTATTTGTCTTTACTGTTTGATATAGTATGGATACAAAGTGAGGAACTTTCCTCTGCCTTGACCAACTATCATACTTTTTCTAAATTTGGATCGGTTTCCAACTTTGATTTTTTTGTGAGTGTTTCAATGTTGTATAATATCTCCTAGATTGTCTTTTACATGAGTTTTTACTGGTATCACTTCCACTGGAATGTCTTTATCCTTTTCATTACAACTACTTTCCTCATTTATGTCCATAAGTTTACCTTCATGGAGTTTGTTCTATCCATGTTTAGAGTCCTACAAATGACAGCAGTGTCAAATCCCAATGGTCAGCTATTTCTACAATAATTCTATTTACATTTGATTCACTTTTTATGACCAGAGCAATCATTTTTTTTGTTCTTGTTTCTTCGTTCACTTTCACTTTTCAGCCAATTTCCCCCCTGATTAATCATTTTTTTGTACCATATCATGTGCATTTATTGCTGAGACAAGGAAGCAATACAACTTTATGCTTTAGGTTTGTGCGTGAACTAAACAGATGTGCAGACTTTGAGAGAAATGACACGTCTGTCATTATGATGTGTATCTGGTTTTGACATAAAGACTTTTGGACTGAATATCTCTCGATATAGTGTGTACTTCATGGAATTACTCACAGTTAACATACTGTGATAACAGTATTTGAACATTTTTGTTGGGGGACTGAAGTTATTTAATTAAACCACTAAATCATGGCAATGGAAATCCACATATGTGAGGACCATGAAAAGTGAGGTTTGCCTGTAGTAGGTTTTGGCATTTTCTTCTGTATGTGTGTTCTGCCAAGTAAACCTTTGGGACAGGTTCCCAAAAGCATACATAATGCCAAATCTCCCTCCTGAAAGAAATACTTGTTTTTCTTTTTTCTTTTTTTTAAAGATTTTATTTTTTTATTTGACAGAGAGAGAGAGATCACAAGTAGGCAGAGAGGCAGGCAGAGAGAGGGGGAAGCAGGCTCCCCGCTGAGCAGAGAGCCTGATGCAGGGTCTGATCCCAGGCCACTGGGATCATGACCTGAGCTGAAGGCAGAGGCTTTAAGTCATTGAGCCACCCATGTGCCCCAAGAAATACCTGTTTACATTGTTTTTAAAAATATAAGACTTTGACCATTTCCCCAGGATCGCCCATTTGTTAAGAAAGGGGTATCTAGTTCTAATTTATATGAAAAAAAAAAGAGTGATCCAAACCTATTGATAAAACATAACCCATAAAATACTCAACTGGTCAAGGAAAAAAATATTTATTTTTTTCTCCAACAAACATTTCGATACACTAAGGAGTAAGTATGCTGAATCCAGCAGAGATAAACACATTTATTTCTTTATTTTTAGTTATACTTAATATTTTGTCTTAAATATTAAAATCCTATATTTTAATAGATTTGTTTATATAACACTGTAACTAACAATCATTCAAACATATAACTCAAAATTCTTTCTTCTACACTAAAGTTCCCCTTTTGAACATACCACTAATTTCTTTTCTGAGATCAGAATATTTTTTATTCTGGACATGTTTTCAACCTTTGTTCTTTCTCCATATAAGGGCAATGAGAAAATTTTCCTTCTGCAGGTGTATATACTGCAACAATTTTAAGTGGATGATTAGAAAATTGCTGAATGTGTAATAATAGCTTCCACTTAAAGGGTACCACTGTGAAGGGCACCTGGGTGGCTCAGTCAGTTAAGTGGCTATCTTTGACTCAGGTCATGATCTCAGGTCCTGGGATGGAGTCCTATATTGGGCTGTCCACTCAGCAGAGAGTCTGTTTCTCCCCATGCCCAGCACTGCCCCACACTTGTGCTCACTCTCTCCCAGATAAATAAATAAATAAAATCCTTAAAAAAATAAATTAAATTAAATTAAATTAAATTAAATTAAATTAAATTAAATTAAAAAGGGTGCCAATGTGTAAGGGGCTATTACAAGTGCTTTATTCGTTATGACTTATATGATTTCCATAAGAGTTCTTCAGCATATTCATTAATATTATCTTTGTTCTACCTCTGAGGAAACTGAGGCTTAGAATCTTTAAGTAACATGATCCAAGTCTTTACACAATTAAGCATGAGAGGGTTTATTTAAATCCAGGCTTCCTTACCCCTGAGTCTGACCACTATGATGCCTTCTTCCTAAGTTATACATTCTGATAATTTCATTCTATTATTCTATTCTATTCTTTTTATTCTATAGAATTTATTCTATCAAAATCTATTCCATAAAAAATCACTAATATATACAACAAAGAGGATACTTAGTCTATATTCCCATCAGAGGAAAGTAAGCCATTCTAAATAGATTGATATCACCTTGCTGACTTGAAAGGAAAATTGAAATATTGCTTTTCATTTTGATCACCTTAGATATTCTACTTTTCTTCTAATATATTGTTTTCTAAATTGCATGAGGTACTTGGTATTCGTATATTAAAATATTAGATACAAATTTATTTTTTATTTTTTAAAAGATTTTATTTATTTATTTATTTGACAGAGAGAAAGAGAGAGAGAGCGAGATCACAAGTAGGCAGAGAGGCAGGCAGACAGAGGGGGAAACAGGCTTCCTGCTGAGCAGAAAGCCCGATCCAGGGCTCCATCCCAGGACCCCAAGACCATGACCAGAGCTGAAGGCAGAGGCCCCAAAACCCACTGAACCACCCAGAAGCCCCTAAATATAACTATTTAAAATTAGTAAATTGCATGGCCTGTTTGATTTTAAACAGTTGTTAATTGCGTGTCTGAATATGTTTATAAATTTGTCATATATGCAGGATTCTCTTCACTGTTTAATAGCATTGTTTAGTTGATTTTAATTTAAATCTTTCTATTATCCTATTTAAATATTGTAAAGAGTTTTTTTAGAAATCTTCTGAATCATTTTGAAAGGAAGGAACTGCATAGTTGATTTTAGTTGAATATTCTAACATACTCATATTTAAAACATTTGGATAACAACTCCCTTGCCAGTTATTGAAGCAAGGAATGTTATATAGACTAAAATTATCTTTTAAAAACGTTGAACTTAGTGCATCACTTTCAATATACTAATGATAGATGTAAAGTTTTTTTCTTTAAATATAGGAAGTGTGGGTAAGGAAAATACTATAAATCAGGAGAGCACAGTGATAACAGAAGTGCACATTTAGAATGTTGATGAAATCGGAATGTGTCTTGGGATATATAGTGAATATTCATTCACCCAAGAAAAACTCATCTAATCTCCATCTAATAATTCAGCATTCTAATTACATGGTTAGATTTGAATTAATATGTTTACCAAGGATATGCATTTTAATTTTACTTAACCCCATCATAATTTGATCCAAAATATGAATGATTTTATTCTTCTGTGGAATACTTGGCCCTTTTTGCATTTACACAAATAAAGGCTTAGGTGTTGGAAATTGACTTTGGGTTTTATATGAAGTCTGGTCTCTTTGCATTGATGTTAAATCCTTATATATTAATAATGCAAGTATATTTTTGAAATATTGTAGAAAAGAGAACTGAAACATTGGTATTAATGGAAGCTTTTTATTCTCTAATAATTTCTAGAAAATTGTACTTTTTTATGTTATACTAGATTTATTTAATTCTGTGGATGAAAAAAAGTGCTTTTGGGTAAGATTATACTTGAGAAGCAAATTAAAGAAAATTTAATAGGAAATGCCTTATAAAGAAAGGAGAAATAAAGCACTTCAGTAACAAGGAAATTATTTTTTTTTCAATTCATATTAGACCTTACAAAGTTAGTGTTACATTTGAAGGTAATTTTTCAATATACAAAATGTTTTTGTTTTTGTGACTTGTTGATGGGACTTTGTGAACTTTAATTCCAGTCATCACTTCATTAAAATAGAACAATTTTTTTCTGATATTCAGTTCTTCTATCACAAGAAAGGCAAATGCCTTCAAATACTTTGTTCACCATATAGCTATTTTACTTAGCCTTTACCCCATCAGAAACAAGCAAGCAGTACCCTGGGTCTATGCCCTTATTAACCTAAAATCAGTGGTTTCCTCTTCTAAACAATTAAACTGTTTCTTAACCTTGGACAGATAAGATTATTTTTGTTTTGAAAGTAGAGTGAGAATATTTTTTTTTACAATCTAGGCTCAAAAATCTGTTTTATAACTGAGAAAGCCTGCCACTCATTGATAGTTAATGCTGATATTTCCCAGACCTTAATACTCTTATCTAATTATAATAAAAGCACTATTTTATAAGTTGTTTTGATTATTTAATGAAATGTTAAATTTACAAAACATATTGTAAGTCATGAAACTTATACAACTAAGCTATTACTTTAACACAATTAAATGACTGTAAATTTCCCAAGTGAGTCAACTAATGAAAAAATAGAGAAATATATAAAAATATAGAGAAATACACAAAAATAGAGAAATATAGAAAAATATATAAAAATAGATAAATATATAAAATATATATGTAAGATGATCAAAGAAAGCAAAGAATAAAGTTGTATCAAAAACCTAGCAGCATGTAGGTAATCAAAATAAAGGATATTTTAAAATAGCCACATTACCATTATAGCCACTGTAAAGTCAGGGCATATTTTTCATTTGCAATTTATCATCTAAAGGATATTGTATTCCTTCCTTGAGATTAAATTTTAAAACTTCTACCTACAGAAATTTTTCTTTTTATTAGCTCACAGAATGATTTAAAGATGTTGTTCAAAAAATAAAGATTTTGTTCAATAGTTTATGGAAGGGTAGAAATATTCCCAAATTATAATTGCTAATCACTTTTAACTTTGCTATTTCTAGAAATTTCTTTCTTCCTTGTATGCTGAAAACATCACGGCAAGGATATCAATCTTTTTATCTCTGCCCTTGAAACAGATGATTCTGATATGAACTGTGCATCCATCCTTTGATGACATTAGGTCTGCAGCACAGACCTGAGAGTTGTGTTCTGGGCTTTGGAGAGAGGTGTGTGGATGGCCGAAATTGGCCATTTTAGACCGTGTATAAGCTCAACAGCAGAAGTGAAGTAAAAACATATTTCAGCCCAGTCTTCTGGCTTCACACTTTGCAAATCATTTTTCAAACATATACTTGCTATAATTCCTGTATTTTTATACATTTATTTTAATGTCTTATTAATTTAATATTGTAATGGACTGAATTGTTACCCCCAAAACTTATATGCTGAAGTTCTAATTATCAGTACCTCAGAATGTGACTGAATTTGGAGACAAAGTCTTAAAAAGTAATAAGGGTATTATGCTAAGCGAAATAAGTCAGTCAGAGAAAGACAATTATCACATGATTGCTCTGATATGAAGAATTTGAGAGGCAGGGCAGGGGGTTATGGGGGGGTGGGGAAGAGAAATGAAACAAGATGGGATGGGGAAGGAGACAAACCATAAGAGACTCCTAAATTCATGAAACAAACTAAGGGTTGCTGGGAGGTGGGGGTGGTAGGGTTATGGACATTGGGGAGGGTATGTGCTATGGCCAATGCTGTGAAATGTGTAAGCCTGATGATTCACAGACATGTACCCTGGGGCAAATAATACATTATATGTTAATAAAAAATTTTAAAAAAGTGATAAGGTTAAAATGAGGTCATTAGAGTGGATCTTCACCCATATGATTGACATCTTTGTAAGAGAGGAGGGGTTAGAACTGGAATAGATACAAGGGGAAGATCAGGCGAAGATAAAGAGGAAACGAAAATTATCTAGAGGCCAAGGAGAGAAGCCTCAGAAGAAACCAACCCTGCCGACACCTAGATCTCAGACTTAAAATTTCCAGAATCATGAGAAAAGAAATCTCTGTTGTTTAAGCCACCCAGTCTGTGGTACTTTGTTACAAAAGCCCTAGAAAAGGAATAAAAATATTAATAAACCAGAATAAGTTTTATAATTGCTTACTTTTCACATTTGTTGCCTTTTGATATTTAATTTCTTAGGTCACAAGTAGCAGTAGACTAATTCAGAAGTTTCGTGATGGCCTTTGCTAACAAAACTGAAAAAATATAGTAAAAATAGGTTGTTACTGTGAAAGACAGTCACAATGAGTTCATGAGACCCAGAGAACTGAAATGACTAGAACCTGATTCTTCTGACTTATAACCCAGTATAATTTGATATATAATACTGCGCTTATAGTTAATCAGGTATGTGTGACATTGTTTGTCTTCAGTGTTAGAAATGTGTTCATTTGTGAAAAGTCTAAATTCACACAATTTTTTAAAAATGTAATGTTCCAAACACTGTAAGAAGATAACCAATTTTAGGAAAATTCTCAATAATTATTTTGATATTTTTCATCTTCAAGTTAAAATGAAATCTGATCATTATGTACCAGGTGTCAAGAAGTGATAAGTATATTCTGCTGAAAGAAATAAGAAATTTTACTATTTAAAGACCCTGAGCCTGGTGGTGGGTATTGAGGAGGGACATATGGCATGGAGCACTGGTTGTGATGCATGAACAATTCATCTTGTAACACTGAAAAAATAAAATAAAAGTACTTGGGGGAAAAAAAAATAAAGACACTGAGAACTCCGCTATTAACATGTATGGAAAAGAACAAAATAGTGGGTGGAAACTGTTTACTGTATTTTGGATGCTCATTTGCAGTTTGAGCTGTAACTGTTTTTCTATTAAATATCAAATAAAATTATGAGGATCTAGAGTCTAAAGAAGTGTGTGGTAGGGTCAGTTTCAGATCATGAAAGAGGATGTGTTTTGGAGTAAGAAAATGGTTGAACTGCATCAATGTGGTAGAAGAATGTAGAACTAATTCTCCCTAAAACGTTAAAACATACAAGATATTCTTTAAATTTCTAGACACCTGAGTAGGGGAGTTATTCATTCTGATGGAACAGGGAAACTGATCTGACACAAGGATCCATGAAGAGAGCAAAAGGATAACTTGAGGTACGGCAGAACACGAGTTATTAGATTGCTTTCAGCCAAATACTCAGTAGGAATAGGCAATAATTAAGAAAAATTAAAAGTTCATAAGTTTAAAATCTCTGAAAGAAAGACAGTCTCAGATAACACCACCTTAGGGCCTAAAAGAGTAGCACCCAGTAGAGGCAGGTTTTCCTAGGAGCAGCGTGATTCAACAGCAAAAAGTGAACTAAGACCAAAAATTGCCACAAGAGACAATTTACTTCCTATTAGTTTATTTGATGACTTAAAGACGGTATTTAATCGTTTATGAAACAGTGGGTCTATTCTTAAGTGATAATTGATAAACACTTTTCAATTTTGCTATTTCTAGAAATTTCTTTTTTTTAAGGATTTTATTTATTTATTTGACAGAGAGAGAGATCACAAGTAGGCAGAGAGGCAGGCAGAGAGAGAGTGGGGGAAGCAGGCTCCCTGCTGAGCAGAGAGCTCAATTTGGGGCTCCATCCCAGGGCCCCGAGATTGTGACCTGAGCTGAAGGCAGAGGCTTTAACCCACTGAGTCATCCAGGTGCCCCATAGAAATTTCTTTCTTCCATGTATGTTTAAAATGTTACAGAGAAGATGTCAACCTCTGTCTCTGGACTTGAAGCAAATGCTCCTGCTTACAAGAGCAAGCCAGAGAGTTTCTATTTGTTAATACTGCCGTGACTCTATTGTACCATTCACATTGGTGCAGCCAGCCCACTTAGATTACATATGCATTGTCCAATGTCAGTAATTTAACAATGCCCTACAAACAAATCAATTCGAAGTTCAAATAATATTCTAGGAAATTTTTCCTTTGCAATTAAGAAAAGTGACAGTTCTTTATGATGATTTTTACAACTGCTATGGCATTTTAATCCCAGATTCCCTTTTGGATAAACTACCTATCTTGTCAGAGCCTGGTTTACATTGGGGCACCATAACATGTTTATACAAGTAACATAATTATATCCTGAACTCAGCTGCCAGCTGATTGCATTTTCATTCATAACCCATCTCTACTGCTGTGCTCATTATTCTGGGTTAAAAAGGCTTTAGATAAAGAAAATCTTCATTTACTTACATGAAATTAGATCTGAGTTTTCATTCTAACCTCCATTAACCCATTCCTATGATTACCCAATACTGACATAGTTTAAAATGATTATTTTAAACTCATTGATAGCAATTCTATACAAAGCAAAATATGTAAATAAAACAGTTTTAAAGGCTTTTGAGTTATGACATAGTAACAACACTTTTAGGATGTTGCATCTATTCCTTCTTGCAAGGGAGAAATACTTTTAATTACTAGGCACAAACAACAGCAAATTCTATATATTTCACCTCCTATCTCTTATCTTTTATGTCATCATATCTCATATCATCAAAGTGACTTAGTAACAACTCCTTTTAATAATATTTTCCTTATTGATTATTTCAGTTAATATACTATTCTCAAGGAAATACTATATAATATTTAAATTGGAAGAGTTTCTGAAAAGTAGCACTAATCTGATTTTCATTCCCTTACATATTGTTCACAACAAATGTGAATTTGCACATGCTATTTTGGATTCTGTAGGGAAAAAAGTCACTTGTCATTTTAGTTTGTAAATATATATTAAGGTCAGCACTTTCAACTGACCTTAATGGCTTGACTGAATTTCAACTTATATGATCACTATTTGCTTATGCAAATCACTCCTTTAATTAAAATTGCATAATAGAGCCACAGTTTCATGACCTACATTATGCTATTTTTTTTTTGAGTCATTACATTTTATTAAGGATTGGCCATGCTTCTGGTACTAGAGTTTCATGGATTTATTTCTTCCTAAATCATATAACTGATGAATTGGGACACAAAGCAGCCATTTTGATGCAGCAGCTTTGCACAAATGATCCTATGGAAATATAAAAACATGCTGTTTTATAGCCGAGTAAGACAGACAAGAGGCATCTATCATCCATATCCTTATCCTCCCCTAAATTAAGATACTTCTATTTACTAAATGCCTACATTGATTATTTTTTATAGAAATATGTGTGTAATCTGAAAATTAATTGCTTTTAATTACATTGGAATTAGGCTAATTTCTGAGATATTAACCCTGTCTCCCAAACCATTGTTATATAAAAATCCTTGTATTAGGGTTATATATAATGTATTTGGAATTCAAATATAGTAGAACTTGGTACCAGTCTAAAATATATGCCATGTCCAGTAGGAAAAAATATAGAGACATATGTACTGTGACTTTACATAAAGGTTTAGAGAGAAATTATCTCCCAAAAATAATAGCAAATTTTCTTCAACAACCTCTTTTCCTTTCTCTCCTTCCAAAGATTTGCACCACACAGCATCAAGTCCAGTCCCTCTCCACACTCTAGCTCTACTATCCTGTTGTTTCTATACTGAGCATTCTTTCATTTTCTCTTTATTTTCTTGTTCACATCTGCCTGCACACTTCAGCACCTGCCATTATTCCAAATGCTTTTTACTGGAGCCCTAGATATCTTTCAGGTGCAAGTGACATCCCTCTTTCATCTCCTATACTTGCTGCTAACAGAGTAAACATCCGGGATTGTCACATTTCTATTATAAAATTGAGAGTGGCATGCATCCTTCTGTTCCCTCTCTTTTTTCATTTGTTTCTTTAAGAAAATGAAGGCTTTGAGCTTGGCATATTTATATCTACAAAGGGGAGAAAACCAATAGAATTAGAGCAGTTAAAAATATAACTGAAAAAGGTGATGAAGAGAAGAGTTCCAGAGGAAAAGGAAAGATAAATAATCATGAACTCTAATGGGAAATTCGCTTTAGGCAGGAGAGAATGTGTGATATAGACATTATCATAGAAAGGAAGGGAAGACGCTCACATCAAATATTCTGATCTTGAGGAGGTAGACAGACATATGATCTCTTAGGAGTGAAGAGAACAGTAATGGATTTTCTTGGACTTGCAAAAAATAAAATGGAGCATTGAAGTGTATATCAAATATAAGCCAAGTCAAATATAGATTAATAATGAGGGCTCATTCAACCTTTGATAGGTCAATTTGTCCTCAACAAATTGAAAATGCCCTTATCACTCCTTTAATTAAAATTGAAAAATACAACCTTAGTTTCATGACCTAAATTATGTTTTAATCCCTTATTGGAAAGGGCAGGGTTAGGATAACTGATTATCTGATATATGCTGAAAAGTAAGACAAATCAGGTCAGCAAGAAAATATAGCCTATGAGCTTGGGAGAGAGGGAAAGTAAAACCAAAACAGTATTGTTGTCAAAGATAAGGTTTAATATATGTAAGGGACTATTATGAGAAAAAGAGGAAAGAAAACACTGCATTTTATTTTATTTATTTTTTTAAGATCTTATTTATTTATTTCAGAGTGAGAAAGTGAGAGAGACCATGAGAGGAGAGAAGGTCAGAGGGAGAAGCAGACTCCCCGCAGAGCTGGGAGCCCGATGTGGGACTCGATCCTGGAACTCTAGGATCTTGACCTGACCCAAAGGCAGGTCAGTTGCTTAACCAACTGAGCCACCCAGGTGCCCTAGAGACACCGCATTTTAAATTGAAGTGTTTCTCATGGGTGATGGGATGGGTCATTGTGTACAGAGAGAAAAGGGGTCTCTAAAGTTAGACATGAGGAACTATGGATGGATATCAGGGAGGCTAAGTGTGCTTGTTGACATTTCCAAGGATCAATGCTGGTGATGTCAATGCCCTCCAGTGAAGAGAAATATTTGAAGACTTCAAATATCCACAGACAATATTCCATTCAGAAAACAGGTGAGATATTTATTTTATGGGTAAGGTCCCCTTATGACCTGTGCCAATGCTCAACTTGACTTCTTTATACCTACCTTATTGTGACAAGTCAATCCACTTTGGTTTCGCTCTGTCATATGTAATCTAATTTTCCTCATCTTTTGGCAACTTGTAGGAAGTGATGGAGTGACATCTATTGATTATATTGGTCAGAGTTCAGTTTCAAAGAATTGTTACCTCTGTAACTGGTTTAAGTGAAAAGTGATTTTCAGGATATTAATTGGATTACAGAATAATGAGAAAGGCAAAGACATGAATTCAAGGATGAGCCCACAACAGGCATACTACCAAGGCCACTTTACAAAATTGGACAGAAATGGTATTGCTTTTTCTGTAACAATCACAAATCCTCAGCTCATCCGGGAAAAATAATACCACTGGCGTTGGTTTCGTAACCAGGTCAGTTCTGCCTCACATTCCATTTCTCATCTCACTGTACTTGACAGCGGTATCAAAATTACATTTATAACTTCAGTGACACAAGAATTCAAGAAAGTTAGTATTTAGTATTCCAGCCTGCTCAGAAAAGAGATATCAGAAGGAGGTTGACATTGATATTGGACAATTCTATAATGCAATGTAAATTTCAATAGCACTCACCCGTCATTTACTAGCTTAGAATCTCTAACTTTCTGCAAGATCCCTGCATTCATCAGGATTCTCCAGAAAAACAGAACCAATAGGATATATAGGAAGAGGTTTATTATGGGAACTAGTGCACACAGTTGTGGAGGACAAGAAGTCCCACAATCTCATTTGCAGCTGAAGAAGCAGGAAAGCTGGTAAGGTAATTCAGTCTGCATCCAAAGGCCTGGTAGCAGGGATGGGAGATATAGTGTGAGTCCCAGTATGGGTCTGGAAGCCCAAGAACCAAGAACACCAATGTCCAAAGACAGAAGAAAGTCAATGTCTCAGCTCAAGTAGAGAGCCAATATGCCCTCCTCCCATTGTTTGCTCTAATCCTCCTTGGGTTAGGTAATGCCCACCCACATTTGTGATGCCATCTTCATTAAGTCTACTGATGTAAACGTTAATTCATTCTACAGACACCCTCAGAGACACCCCCAGATATGCTTCACCAGTTATCTGGGCATCCCTTGGTCCAGTCAAGTTGATACATAAAACTAACCATCAATGTCCCCAAAAAGTATTTCTATAAGTGCTCCAGCTGGCAGATCTAATTTCACCTAGGTAGTCTAAATCCTTCTTTCGGGTACTGTTTCTTTCCAACTTGCTGGTGAAACTTATGCATAAAAGCCTTTATGGTAACAAACTTCATAGTAATGAAGTCTCAAAGAAATATAATTATTGTCAGTATTTGGCATCTGAACAGATTATTTTTCACAAACATTCTTTCTAGTTTTCATCTGAGAAACATTAAAGAACCTATTTCCTTGTGATTGGACCAAGAAATGTAGGTTGATGATGGTATCATGGTACATTCAGCTTCACCACTCTATTTCTATGTCTAAGGCTTTCTTGTGCACACAAGCTCATTATACTTGGCTACTTCTTGCCTTAAAATAATTGTCCTGTGCCTGGGTGACTCAGTCAGTCAAGTGTACAACTCTTGATTTCAACTCAGGTCATGATCTCAGGGCAGCGAGATCAAGCCCCACATCATGCTCCACACTCAGCATGGTGTCTGCTTGAGATTATCTCTCTCCCTCCCCTTTTGCTCCTTGCTCTGCTCATGTGTGCTCTCTCTCTCTCAAATAAATAAATAAAATTAAAAAAAAAACTATTCTAGGAAGTTAGAGGTCAGGATAGTGGTTACCTGGGGAGACAGAAGGTGGTGATTGGGAAGCATCTTTACAAAATGGTTATTGTATGGACTGAACATTTGTGCCTCTCAAAGTTCATATGTTGAAGCCCTAACCCCCAATGTGATGGTATTAGGAGGTAATGAGGTCATGACAATGGGGTCCCCATGATGGGATGAGTACCTTTATAAGAAGAAAGCACAGGGGCACTGGGGTGGCTCAGATGGGTAAGTGTCTGACTTTGGCTCAGGTCATATCCCAGGGTCCTGAGATCAAGCCCTGCAGTCAGGCTCCATGCTTGTTGGGAGCCTGCTTCTCCCTCTCCAGGCTGCTTCTCCCCCTGCTTGTACTCTCTCTCTCAATCAGTGTCAAATAAATAAACACAATCTTTACAAAAAAAATTAAGTAATTGCCTCAGAAAGCATATCACAGTTAATGTATATACATAAAATTCTGGCAAGTCTATCCCATCAGTGGGCCAGACATTCATAGGTAATTTCTGTATGATATCATACCAGGAATCCAAATACACATGTAATATAGCCCCTTTTGTCCTAAATATGAATTCCATTCCTTTGTTCCTATCAACTTCTTAAATCCAAGCTTTCAACATCCATTTATGTATGTATGTATGTATGTATTTTAAATGTATAGATTTTATTTATTTGACAGAGAGAGAGAGATCATAAGTAGGCAGAGAGAGAGGTAGAGAGGGAGGGGGAAGCAGGCTCCCCACTGAGCAGAGAGCCTGATGTGGGGCTCCATCCCAGGACCCTGAGATCATGACATGAGCTGAAGGTGGAGGCTTTAACCCACTGAGCCACGCAAGCACCCCAGTTTATACTAACTATTCTTGTTTCCAATCTCTCATCAAGTTGGATCAGAAAGAAATCTTAGAGTCATCAGTCTGCACAAAGGAAAGATATTGGCTGAAGACCTGTGGTATTCAGGGAACTCTGTAAACAAAAAATTCCAAACTTAGGGAGAGGTGAAGATAGTCAATATACTTGAGTCTTAAAATCCAATAGAGAAATTAATTTCAGTTCTATTACTAACTCTTCACCTTTCAAAGGAAAATTAACAAAAGTATAGGAACACAAATAGGAAACTTTCTTCACACAGGGGAAGAGAAAATGTGTACTTCAAGTTCCTTTTGTGTTATGTTATTTGGCAAAGAAGCAATTAAGCAGGTGAGAGACAACCCCGTGGAAACACAAAAAGTAGAGAAAATCTGTCTAAAACATCTGTTTAAAAATTCTAAAGTCAGAAGATTAGAGGTTGATAAAGAGAAATATTCTCTGCAATAGGTTTAACACCTGCTCACCGAATCCCCTAATGCTCTGTGCTGTGCAGTGTTCTCCAAATCACAGATAAGTCTGTCAATCAGGAAATCACTTAAATGAGGCCAAAACACCTTGTGGCAAAAATAACAGCAATAAAAATTACAGAAACCAGGGAACTCTGGAACACCGAAGATGTAAAAATAAGAAAAAGCACAGATTTTCATTTATGCTTTTTTGCAGTCCTTACTCAAATATTCCTTGTCTTGCAAATTTATTTTCAACAGAAAAGATATATTTTATTTTCCCATTGAGACTCCTTTCTTTTATTTCTTGACATTCTACTGAGATTTATTCCTAGGTTTACAAGCAAAAACTATAACAGTAGTATTTTCTTCATATCATGATCATTTTCAACTCTCCCTGTGATTCTGGTCTACTGGCTCACTGTATGAATACTATTTGAAGCAAAGTAGTTACAGGAGAAAAATATTCAGCTTTCAAATTCATTTATATTTAAAGATCATTATATGAATTTTAAAGGCAATTTATGACATAAATTAAAATTTTTCAGAGTTCACAGTTTTTTTTGACAAATTGTTTATAAAAAATGTCATTCATATTCATGCAGCAGTCTTATTTATATTTTCCATTTTAGCATAAATGGCTGCTGAAATTTTGGCATGAATTTCAGCATTCCAATCACTGCTACTTTTGACCAAAGATAAATGTGAAATTTTGTGTAATTATTTTTTTCTTAACCTTAAAACTGCTTTTATTTATTATTTTTAAAGATTTTATTCATTTACTTGACACACAGAGAGAGAACACAAGTAGGCAGAGAGGCAGGCAGAGAGAGAGGAGGAAGCAGGCTCCCCGCTGAGCAGAGAGCCTGATGCGGGCCCCTATCCCAGGACCCTGAGATCATGACCTGAGCTGAAGGCAGAGGCTTTAACTCACTGAGCCGCTCAGGCGCCCCTAACATTAAAATTTTATTAAAATTTTATATTAAATTAAAAGCAGTTTGGGGCACATGGGTGGCTCAGTGGGTTAAAGCCTCTGCCTTCAGCTCAGGTCATGATCTCAGGGTCCTGGGATCTAGCCCCGCATCGGGCTTTCTGCTCAGCGGGGAGCCTGCTTCCCCCTCTGTCTATGCCTGCCTCTCTGCCTACTTGTGTTCTCCCTCTGTGTGTCAAGTAAATGAATAAAATCTTTAAAAAAATTTAATTTTAAAATTTTAATTTTAACCTTAAAACTGTTTTAATTCTCTTGAAATGTTTCATTTTGTTTTGTTTTCTATGAACTGTTGGTAAATGGTACCCAGGCAACAACACAAAAACAGAATATCTGCCCTATCAAGCTGTGAAAATTTAACAAGGTTAACCTGATTTTCATGTTTGCCTCTCTAAATGATTTTACCAATTTTCTTACAAAAAGATATATTTACATTAAAAAATTCAAAACTGATAGCATTTTATGATTGCAGTTTATATTTCAGTTATAAAAAATCTAATATAGGAGCACAGGGTGGGTCAGACAGCTAAGCATTCCAACTCTTGATTTTGGCTCAGGTCATTATCTCAGGGTGGCAAGATCAAGCCCTGTCAGACTGCATGCAGTCAGGGAGTCTGCTTAAGATTCTCTCTTCTCTCTCTCTCTGACCCTCCCCCTGCTCATGTGCTCTCCATCTCTTTCTAAATAAAATAAAATTTAAAAAAGAGAACACACACAAAAAAACTAATACAAGGCAGCATAAAAATACACAATTGGTATAAATTATTTCAAATTGTCATAGTTGTTCTGGTTGATGGGACTACAAAAGATTATTGTCTTACATTTTTTATTTTAAATGATTGTTAATCTCTGAAAATTTTCCAAGTTTCGTAAGAACTGGCATAAGTAATGCCTTAAGACATGACTCCCTTCAGGATAAGGACTAACATTCTCTGTAAGTAGTTGACTGCTTCAGTGGAATAAATTTGGTCATGAGTCAATTGTTGGCTGGCACAAGAAACATTGATCCTCAGTCAGAGTCACCATGTTCCTGTCAGAGCTGGGCCATTTTAGCTTTCTAAATCCTGTATCAGCAGCAAAAGTGAAGGATTAAGTTGAAGTTGAGTTTTACATCATGTCAGTATTAAATGTATTTATTTTCCTCCCGTTGCTCTTTCTAGACCATGTCCTATCAAGTGTGTTCAACACAAGCCCACGGATAATATAGAAAGTCACATTGGTCTACTAAATCATAGAGAAATCAGAATCCCAGTATATCAAAATTTCTCAAGGTTTTTGAAAACTGGCCAATCAATAATGGGAACATACTTCACCGACCTATGCCCAAGTTGATGGTGACTGAAAATTCTGCAATAATCCTACATGATATCCCAGTTTAACCTCATGAGTACATGGGATAGCTACATGGCCCATTTTCTGTTCAGATCTATTCTCTTATCCTAAAATACTCCAAGAAACTTGCTAGGGCCAGGTTCTTGCCTCAGTGCTGTCAGATTCCAGAAATATTATTTATCAAGTTCTAATGTAAAAGGACTCTTCATGTAATTAAGGTGGGAAACTTGGATCACATGTAGTCCTATTGACTTTTCTATTCATTGACATTGTGTTTGGTAGCTAATTAATCAAAACTATGGCATGCCCAGTTTGAGCCTCATTATGTGTACTTTATCTTACCCAAGAAAATCTCACAAAGTATAAGATGTCATTATGAGAAGATCAGTTAGAGTTGAGACACCTTTTATCACCATCTATATTTTACCTCTTTAAAAACTTGGAGTGACAAATGCAAGTCCAGCTACTGCCTCCTATTAGTTTCTTCATGACTTTAAGACCATGACAGTGGCTTATTAACTAGGCAAATCCTTAATTAGATTAAAAAAATGAAAAAATGATATAACATCACATGTGTATAAACATTCTGTTTTACTTTTAGAATATCTCTACTCTTTCTATACATCTCTAAAAGTAGATATTATTGAGTCATTTGAGATTCAGAAAAATAGACCATAGTTACAAAGCTAGTTGGTGGAAAAGCTGACATTACAACCTATATCTTCTTGTCTATAAAATTTGTGTTGTTTTCTACCACTGATTTTCTATTCGCTTAAAAACAAAGAGCTAACTCTCCCTGAGTCTTGACTTAGTGGCTGATTTTTATTATCATCTAAAAGCGTATAACTTGTTTCAATAAAACAAGATCCTGACTAAAGTAGTCTTTCTGAAGGCAGACCTGTGAGGAGAAGTGTTGTAAGCAAGGTCTGAATGCTGATTGCCCTCCCTGAATCACATGAAGCCATTCCACAAAATCCAACCAAACTGTTGGACAAGAACCCTTCTTCTATTTGCTTCCTACCATCTAAGTTTTGAGGTCCTGCTTTTCTTCCCAGGAAGGACTGGTTTCCAGAAGCTACTCTTTCACCTAGTGCTTTGCAGTCAGAGTCTAATCATTTAATCTCTCTGAGCATCATAGTTCTATCTTCATGATACAGAGAAAGAGCTAGGTTAGAGGCATGATTGATTTTTCTTCTGTATTTCTGTCATATTTCTCTTCAGAGCACCATAAGAAGTCATCAAATAGCTTCATGTGGGTGCCTCCTCACATCCCTCTCATATCTTGTGTCTGTGCTCCTAGGATCTCCTCTCTAGATTTAGGATCTACTAGAAATATTTTGTTTTATGATTGATTACAGTTAATGTCAGGGTGTAAAGTAAGATTTGAGTTGGCATGGCAGAGTTGTGGAAATCATTGGGAATACTGAAGAAAAGACTGCTTGCACAGTCAGAAATGGTTTTAACTCACTTTTTCTTTTTTTTTAATTTTTATTTATTCATTTGACAGAGAAAGATCACAAGTAGGCAGAGAGGCAGGCAGAGAGAGAGGGGGAAGCAGGCTCCCCGCTGAGCAGAGAGCCCGATGTAGGGCTCCATCCCAGGACCCTGAGATCACGACCTGAGCCGAAGGCAGAGGCTTTAACCCACTGAGCCACCCAGGCACCCCTTAACTCACTTCTTATCTATATACTTACAACAGGCTTATCTTGTGTCTAGACTAAATTAGAGATATTTAGCAATGAGACAGTTGACAGTACACAGATATCATTAAAAAATAGGTTAGGAAATAAAATGTCCACAGATTATTTTTAAAAGAAGGATCTTTTGTTGACAAAGCCTAAAGACACATGTAAAATTAACAATCACATTTGGCAGTCCTTTAAGGACTCTTTCTCCTAATACAGTTACTTTCTGATGTACTTGGGGTTAGGACTTCAATATATTAATTTTGGTGTACTCAAAACATTGATGGAGCAACCAAGTTCAAAATCCAACTGAAACTCGTCACATTTGTACTTTACATGACTTAAGCATACCTTTGCGGAGCTCTGTAGATAGGATAAAAATAATGATCTGTGTACTTAAGAAGACTTTATAAAGGTAAAATGAGAGATTTAGGATATGTTTAAGCTCCACAAGAACAAAGAATCATCTGTCTGTTGAAATTGTGTTCCCAGAGTTGTCCTCATGCGTAGTATATATAGTAGGTGCTCAGTAAATATTTGTTGAAGAATTAGTGAGAGATAGGCCTAACAAAAATTTGTGCCTGATAAGTAAAAGTATTTACGGTTCATAACCAAAAGCGATTTGAAATTTTTTTTACTCCCTGACAGACCTGGTAGGGCCTGCCAAACATGAGAAAATAAAGACATTGTGTGGATTAGGCAAAAAGAGACACTCTTCATAATGTCACTTTATATATTTATTCAGTCAGATACCCAAGTTGAGTAACTGAACTCTTTTCTTTGCTTATAAATTCCCTTAAGATGGTCCAACTTACAATTCACTTAAATTTGGATCAACAGCTTTACAAAGTGAATGCAAAGATGGGATCAGCATCCCATCGTTGCATCCCTTTGGGAAGGGAAAGGCAAAAAGAATGAGTATGTTATCTGGTTCCCTTCCATTCCCCTCACTCCATCATGATTAGGAGCACTTGATGGATTTTCATTCTCTATCTCCAAAATCTCATAAAATATATTTGTTAAGCTATCAACAAATGACTTAATATTATTTCTGAGTCATTTGTAGAATAAATAATGTCACAAAGATTGACACTTTTTTGAAAAAAAGTAAACATTGCTATTAAAGTGAGGATTCATAAAGCTTCAGTTACACATATGGAGAAATAATTGCAGGATGATGTATCTTGCAAGGAATAAAGCAAGACAGGCTTATCTGGTTTGCATTTGGACCTAAATGCTAGGATCTCTGTCACAATTGGTATTACTGATTTATTTGGATGGACGCCTTTCTAAGTATGTAGAGAAACATTTATTTATATTCCTGACTAGACAGAAGAATTAATGTCATCAAGTGACACTTATGAGACATTCTGAAATCATTTCTTCACTCGTTTACAATTATGTAATCAGCATTAATAATAGCCATAGACGACACAATATCAGAGAGAAATAGACCACTTTAGTCTTCACAAACATGCTACTGTGACCAAGAAATACGGGTAATGTTATTCTAGTCTAAGGCTGTATGCCATGGCGACTGTTAATTCAGAGTCTAATTCATTTTCCTGGAAACACATCCCCAAGTTATAGTAACATAGGAATTTGGAAGTGTGCAATATGGTACAATTCTTCTCCCACTAGGCTTTTGAAAAGCTCTAGATGTATTCTCAGCAAACCTTCAAACATAAAGTCCATAGGGCCAAAGTATCTAAGAAATGCTTTATTTAAGAGTCCCTCTCTGAGCAGGGAGAATGAAATTTATGACCTCTGCACAACAGACTGAACAGTGACATTTCAGTAGAATGATTGTTGTTACTCCCTATTCTAAAGCAGGGGGGCACTTCTAGTGAATCACAGAGTAGCAGTAGTGGGGGTATACTGCTGCCCAGACTCATGGCAGTTTTCCACCTGGTTATACTCAGCTTCATTTTTTTTGGCTAATTAATCTTTCCTTTCACAGATTCATCCAGACCTAAGGTATCTCCCCTCCTAATGCACACAAACTCACACACATACACACACACCCTCAAAATGTTTAAATGTCTATGTGTATTTTCTTAACTTGACCATATCCTCAGGCACAGATTCCTTCTCATATCATTTTTATTACTTTTTTTAAACGACCACTTAAAATTTATTTAAGTGACTAACTGCCTTTCTCCAGATGTCTGGGGAGAATAAAAAAAGCAAAAAAAAAAAAAATGATGTTTCACCAAAGGAAATAAATCAACACAGCGCAAGGTCAGCAAGGGAATAATTCCTAGGGAGCATATTAGCAAATGTGTAATAGTTAAGCTGTAATTTTGAGGTCTATGGGTGTGTGTGTGTGTGTGTGTGTGTGTAAAATGATTTTAAATGTAAAGTAGGAAATTGGTGCAGAGCCATGAGGGATCTCAGCTAAAAAGCAAACCCATCGGTGAGATCTCCAAACATTGGATCTAAATAGGTCCCATTTCATGATTCTTTATTTCACTTCATTGTTTGATTTCTTTATTGTGCTTCATATTTTATAATTACTGTTCACTTCTCTCTGATAAACCTCCTCCACTAGATTTGAAACTTCTGAAATTCAGGGTTTGGTTTTATTCATTACCGGCCACCTAGAGCCCACCAAAGGGCTTAGCGGCCACCTAGAGCCCACCAAAGGGCTTAATAATGCTTAGGGGATTAAACCAACTAACAAAGTTACGATATTTAAAAAGTCACAGAATTGAAACACCTGGGTGGCTCAGTGGGTTGAAGCCTCTGCCTTCGGCTCAGGTCATGATCTCAGGGTCCTGGGATTGAGCCCCACGGCAGGCTTTCTGCTTGAGAGCCTGCTTCCCTCACTCTCTCTCTGTCTGCCTTTCTGCCTACTTGTGATCTCTCTCTCTGTCAAATAAACAAATAAATCTCTAAAAAAAGTCACAGGATTTCCATCCTTCTTTTCATTGTTATACTTCAACTGAAAGTTCAAAATACTCTCTATTTTCAATCTTAGAGTACTTATGCTGTGTAGAAAAAAAGTTTCAGAGATGTAGCAGGAGCTGGCAAGCCATTGTTTGGGAAGAATATATGTATGTATATATGTATTAAGTACTCATAAATGTGCAAGGCTTGGTGCTAGATTCTAGGTAGAGAAATATGGTCTTGTCATTGTTATGGCCCAATGGGGGATATTGACATCTAGACAAACAATTGCAGTACAGCATGGTACTCTTGTTGTATGAGCGAGAACAAGGGAAAGATTCTCAATGTAAGATAGAAATGTTTTCAGACATGACCTTTAGTTTCAGTCATTAATGTTGAGCAAGCCTTTAACTACTGGCAAGAGAGAGAAAGCACTCTCTAGAAAGAGAAAAAGCGAAGGGAAAGGTCACAGCATGCTTACGAATACCAAACATTCCGTGCAGTCTTCAGGAACAGGCAGGATACATGAGGATGAAAAGAGGAAAGAAAATATTTGGTCCTCATTTCTATTAAAGGTGTTAATCTACTGTTTTCCATCTTAACCAAGATTATAATAAATAGAAATGTTTTGGGTGGAAGCAAGTGGAATTTGGATTAAGATTTTAAAGGAGATTTCAGACTCCCTATTATTGCTAATCTTAACCATCAGGGCAGACACAGTTTAGATCAACTTGATAATGGGGAAATAGACTAGAAGATGAACTACTTTTAAGTTTTTTTTCTTTTTTTTTTCTAATTTTATAACACACTATGAAAAAAAATCATAGCAATTTACCATGTAACTCAGAGTTTGGAACTACACTTCTGGAAATAATGGATTTTGAAAACTTCGATACTTATTACAATTGCTTTTCTATAATTTACATTTATATAAAAGTTTTTAACTTATCATCTAGAGTCAGAGATAAAGCTTTATTTGAAACCAGTATAAATATTCATATTTCATTTATCACTTTAAGTGGTAAATAAAAAACACTGAAATTTCAGAGACAGACACAACTATTTCCCTAATGTCCTAAAAGATGTCATGCTGCTATTTCTGCAAACATTTTAAAACTTGACACAGGTCTCTGGATAATGAATCATTCATACTGTTATTTCTTTTTAAGCTTTGGGATAAATAAGGATCACCCCAGAGATAACTTAAAAATTCACAATTTACTGCAGTAGAGAAACATGCTGAGAGGAAAATGTAATACTCAATGACACAAGGCTATGCCTAACTTGGAGAAGTAAACAGAAGCAAAGTGGAGAGAAACTGGGACCCATGGGCTTGTGCTCAATGGGTTCACATTCCAGAGTGATGGGCAATGGAGCTGTCACCAAATGGTTCTCCTCTCTTTTCACTAAAGACATTGAAGATATTCTTTGTAATGGGCTCGTGTTCTGTAGACTCTACTTGAGAATTTTCATCATGTCAATTATTATACTCTGTGCCCCTCACATCACACACAACTTGCAATGGAAGAATCATTCCTCTAGTGGGAGAGTCCATGGGACTACATCCTTCAGTCTTCTCCACATTTCTCCTTCCCCACATTCTGCTTTCTGTGGAATTGACTTTCTTATATCCATCAATCTCACAGAGCTAAATTTCTCAAGACAATTTATCTTCACTTTTCCCTTCATAAGGTAAATAAGCTATTAAAATGTCTGTCTTTAAGTATATTTCCAAGAGATGTAAAAACAGGTTGAAGACGAGAGCTTTGTTTAAGGATTCAGTTGAGCTCCTGTAGTGTTTGAGTTGCCTTAGCCTATATGCTTCTAAAGATGGTCCCAATCTTTACTCAAATATTCCTTCTCTCATTAAAATATCCATTTTGATTATCCTTTCCCATTCAATTTTCTTTGTACTTAGCCCATTCTCTCATTCTTTTTATTACATGTACTACTTATTTTTCCTTCTCTTCTTTACTGGTTGTTGTCAAACAGCTCCAAATATGAGCTCTGGTTTTCCCTAGGGGCTTCCCATCGATATAAAAACACACATGTTTGCACACTCACAACACATGCTCTCACACATCTAGACATTCGATCTTCTTCATATCTCTCAATTTCTCAGAGCTGAATTTCTCGGGACACTGGCTGCTCTCTTTTTTTTACCACCAATGGGCTTCTGAATTCTCACCTCAATTTCTCCAAGTACTTGCCATTCAAAAGAAAACAGTGATCCAGAAACTGAAAATTAATTCACTCTCTGTCTTTGTAAGCACTTTCCTAAATTCCCCCAAAGTGCATTCTTTCCTTCACCTATGTATTTCTTTGGGTTTCTAGGAAGCCTGCTGAC
Organism: Nasua narica; assembly: GCA_028533885.1. Lineage (NCBI taxonomy): Eukaryota > Metazoa > Chordata > Mammalia > Carnivora > Procyonidae > Nasua > Nasua narica. The sequence continues at coordinate 166,110,327 of CM052799.1, read as the reverse complement.
CACTAGTGGAAAGCCAACCCTGATAGAAGATTCCTTCATTCTCCTAAGAGAAGACAGCAGACAAACAAGGTTTTCTCCCTATTAGGTTTCTCTTAACTTTTCCCCTCCTTCCAGAAACAATGCCTAATAGAGGCTTTGGAGGCTCAGGTCTAAGCTTCTGTGACTCTGTGGTCAGAGTAGAAACATCTCTGAGCACAATTTAACCAAAATAGCAACATGACAGAATCAATCATCATAAGAGCTACAGTTAGTCACCACAGTAGGTACATTCTTGCTCATTTTTTTCTGTGTTGATTCAGCTACTCAACCAAAAGCCTCTTCCACAGACATATGAAGGATAGATAACTCTGCAGCTAGCTCCGTTGCCTCCATGATGACAGTGTATTAACCATAGTCTACTCCAGGTCATCTGCATTCTCACCGATTTATTTGTTAAAACAGAGTGCACTTCAATTTACCTGCTCTGTGGTAAAATTTGAGGAGCAGACACATAAACAAAACCAAGAATCTAAATAAAATCCTCAAATGGCTTCTAGAAAGGAAACATGCACTATAAAGTGTGGGTGACAAAGAGGGCTAACTTCTAAGAGAAACTTCTCATAACATGTTCTCTTATGTCTTTAGAATAAGTTCCTAACCCAGTGGTATGGCTATTTGACTAACTACATGAAAAAGATTTATTGTTAAGTATGATGTCATTGACATATCTTCTCAGCATTCTCTTGTAAATAATACATATCTGTCCTAGTTTATTCATCCGTAAAAGTAAATATAGCACTTTTACACATCCATGGTCAATTGTTGCTACTAATTTGGTCCAATGTTGGCTTCATTTAATATTACTTATTTCTACTTATAAGACATGATTTCAATATAGCTTAATTTTTTTATGATTAGACTACTAGAGAAATAAGGCATGGTATGAAAGTTAGCTTTCGTGGAAGAGGGATAGTGTAAGGTTTTGTTTTGTTCTGTTTTGTTTTGTTTTTAACTTACCAAAATTTACATTCCGCCCTGTCTGGGTGTTTTGCAGACACAGGTACACAAAAGCTCCTTACTTGATCATTCAGCACTCAAATAGTAGTAAGGTAGCATTTGCGATGGTCTGGCTGAAGACAATTTTATCTATTCTGGCCTTTCTTATTCACTTAGGTATATACTTCCCTCTCTCTCCCTTATCTTCACTATTGCAATGCCAATCAGCAGAAGAAAGGGGAGAATGAGCCAGAAAGAGATTGTCAACCTGCCCTTTGAAGACGACAGTAAATCTGCAATGGTTGCTTCTCAGGCTAAAACCTCTAGGAGGCAGAAGTAAAATGTCTGGTTACAATTGTACCAGCTTGTGCCCCTGCACCATGTGCCCTAACACTACAGTGGTGACTGTCAGCCTCCTGTAACTGTCTCCAGTGACCTCAAGGAGAAATGAAGAAAGGAATTGGGAAAGCATTTAAGTGGAGGCATGCAGACAATGTTTTCGAACAATCAGATATGATAGAAACATCATCTATTAATGATGACCTAAGGGTATCTCATGTGTCTTTGTGGAAATCAGTAAACCTTAATTTTTACAAACAAATGATACCTTAGGGTGCACAGGAAGCAGTATATGCCTTCTCCTTTTTGCATAAGATCCGTGTCAACTGACACGTTTCAACTTCTTTCATTGCAATCAGAAATAACCGTCCCCAGACTATAGTTCTCAATAAGCCCATGAATAAAGCATTTATTAACCTACTTTGAGGTTGGCTTTTCTTTTCCTTTTTTTTTCAGTTGACAACCAGAACTTTGGAAATTCTGATCTCACTGCTTTTTCGGAGGAGAAGCTACTGATGGCAGAGGACTTGAACCTAGGCGAGCATAAGCATACTGTGAACAATTCTATTAGCAACACTTTTTAAAGAAATTCAGATGTGTCAGGTAATCCACTGAATATAAAATGAGTCCCCATGTTCTGTTTATACTTGTAAATTCGTAATTTGTAATTCCATATATTGAAGACAATTTCACTCGGGGGCCAGTTTTTTATCTCAGTATGTTGTTCATATTAGTATTTTGACCCCAAATTCCATACCCCACTTTCATCTGTCTGGTGAATCACTTTTGTTCTTAAATCCTGTTCTTTGCATGTTATACACTGATACATTCTGATTTTAACATGAACAAAATAACCTTTTATGTCTTCTATTACAGCATAGATCACAAGGTAGTATGATTATATGTTTAAATGTCACACTGCATTATTAGAATGTGAGCTTTTTAAAAATAATATATATTTTTTTCTTAATTCTTAAAAATTAGCATAACATTTGGTCCAATTTGTCCGAAGTTGTCTTTGGATTACCAAATGAATCTCGAATACTAAATGGATATTGAAAACATACTACAATATACTTTTAGCAAGTAGCAGAAAACTAAAATATAAAATGATTTTTAAAAACAACTTAGTGTAGGGGTACCTGGGTGGCTCAGTTGGTTAAGCAACTGCCTTTGGTCAGGTCATGATCTCAAGGACCTGGGATCGAGCCCTGCATCAGGCTCTCTGCAATGGGGAGCTTGCTTCCTCCTCTCTCTCTGCCTGCCTCTCTGCATACCTGTGGTCTCTCTCCCTCTGTCAAAATAAATAAATAAAATTTATAATAATAAATAAATAAATAAATAAATAAATAAATAAAAACAACAGTGTTATTCATGTCTACTATTTTAAGTTTAAGAATTAAATATTAAAAGTGCAATTAGGTACCACATTAAAATGCTATAAGTAAAAAAGGGAAGATTTTTAAAAAGAGAAGAGAAAATTTTCATTAGGTATAATAAAAAATGACAAGACAATGTTTCCTCAAGTAAAAATTTAGTAAACAATCTATGTAAAACGTATATTGTGTTATGTGGAAAATAGTACTCCAGAGCTAGATTTTGAGCAACCAAGAAACATGATATGGATTGTGCTTTATGGATGATAATTTGGTGTCTGAGCAAAATTCAACCAAGAAGGTAGAGTTTGGCAAAGGAATCCAGTTAAAAGGGGTGGTTTAAGGGACACCTGGGTGGCTAGTGGGTTAAGCGGCTGTCTTCACCTCAGGTCATGATTCCTAGGTCCTGAGATTGACTCCGACATAGGGATCCTTGCTCAGAGGGAAGCCTGCTTCTCTCTCTGCCTGCCGCCCCCCCCCCTGCTTGTGCTCTCTCTCTCTCTGACAAATAAATAAAATCTTAAAAAAAAGAAAAGTGGCTTAAGAGTTAGGAAGACTCTAGAACATGGGAGATTCAAACATCGGAGTTAGCAAAGGGTGAATTAAAAATAGGAGCACACAGCTTATAAGACAAGATGTAGAAGAGTAATTTATAAATAAAAATAGAGTTTTGCTTTGTTTTGATATTTGGTTTAGTTATTAACATCTTAAATAAAGACTGAGAAAGAGGAACAGACATTTCAGATAAACTTTTAGTACAAAAACTTATAAAATGTTATCCATTTTCTACTAGAGTTTTTTTAAGATAATATCTTAATTATTTTTAAAAAATCTTTTATTGTATTTCCATAGAAAAAGGGAAAAAAGAAACAAAGTAATTTTAGCTTTTGAATTGTTTAGTGTACCTTTACTGGAATAATAATTTCGATACATAAAAATCATAATAATAATTTCAGAAATATATTGTTCTTCTTAAAATATAAAGAAAGACTGGTGGTAAGACACTAATTTTCTTAATTAACTGAAGCATTTTAGAATGTTAATTATAGCTTCTTTATACTATTCCCTTATTGCATTTTTTAAATCAGATGACTACAACCTAAGGCACTGGGTGCGCAATTAACTGCTCATTTTTCTCTCAGGGGATTTCTCACAGCTCCGTACATCATCCTAAGTTACTTTTTGGTTTTGTTGAATTAAATATCAGGTTTCAACACCCTTTTTCTGTCCATCATGTAATTGCATGGAGAAACCAGGATCATATCTAACCCTCTTTAATTCCTTCATCGGACTCAAAGTTAACTTTATTTGCTGTTTTCTCACCAAATAATAAATGTAATTATAGTCAAATGTAGCAATAAAAATATACTTATTTCTTTCATTCACAAACGATTTCTTAAGAACGACTGTAGAAAATAAGTTGGCTTTAATTTTAAGATTTTATTTAAATTTTATTTGAAATATTAACCTGCATGCAGGTACACCGCATAAAGGAACTAGTCACCCATCCTTCTCTTCTATGTGCCAATTTATTTTTCTGAGTAACTGCTAAAAATTAGAATAAAACCTGTGATTTTATTTTAAAAATAACAATATACTAAAACATTTTTAAAAATGACAATATACTGAAAAGTGGAGATCCTGACTGAAATACAGAACTGGGTGGGCGAATTCAGGGGGCAGTGGAGGGGAACGAGGCTACACACATAATCGGGGAAGGTAAAGTGATGGTTGAACTGATTAACTTCACAATTCAACGCTACAGAATTCCCAGTTTTCCAGATTAGAACAATAATTCCGCATGAAAAAATATTATTTAGATTTCATTTGGCATAGAGGTAAGACATTTCCATTGTTAATGGTACAGAAATATCATTGTTATGTACAGTGAATAAAGGTGAATTCCCATGAATCCCGAACATTAAGAGAACATCACTGAAACCCTACTTGAGGAAAAAATTAAATATAAAAATGCCGCAGTTATAATCTTAAAGATGTATTACAAAGGTAGAAAAACAGACTTCTGATGGATTAATGTCAATTTCTCTCTCTCTATATATATACACATACACACACATATATATACATATACACACACACACATATGTAATGTATACAGACACACATATATATAAATGTCAGAAGGAAACACTTAATAAATACTTTAGAAAGGTACTTAGGAATCTTTATAGTACGACCCTAACATAAAATGTCTTTTTAGTCTCTTATTTAATTCTATATTTTCTACTTCATGACCCCTTTAGAATGCATTATTTGGGATATCCTGAACCAATTTCCTGAACACATTTTGAAGGAGCAGAGCAGGGCTGGCTCCTTTTGCTTATACCCAGCTTCTTGTGTGTGGCACCCATAGAACCTGCCTCTGGGAGGGTCTGAGTGTGGCTCAGCCCTCCCTTGAGCTAATTGGCCCAGACCACCTGTGGGTTGGTTTGGGTTAGCCAATAGAAATGTGGAACCCCTGACCCAGAAAAAATATAAACCCCGCCTTTTCTTCCACCAAACTTGTACGCCAATTCTGGCCAGGGTGATAGGCTAGTTCAAACAGTTACTAAGCAACTTTATGTGTGTTACAAACTCATTGGCCACTGGCCCCTCTAAAACTGTTGCGCTTTTTGAAACTCACGCTCTTTCTCTACACCATGCCACCATGTCGGTGAGTGTTAGAGACTGAGCTCAAGCTAGCTCGAATAAAGGGCTCTTTTGCTTTTGCATTGGACTCAGCTCCCTGGATTTGGGTATCTCAAAATCTGGGCGTAACAATTTATTGCTAAAAGTGTTCATCTGCAAGAATTCCTTACAATTCTGTTTTAAAAGATCCATACTGTTTGAATTGTCTTTTGTGTATTTTCAAAGAAAGTTACCTTTGCATTTAGCATAGATCTTACTTTTTATTTTATTGATCTAGTCCCAGCTTATTTGCTAGAAACATGCTGTATTTGTTTTTGTATATATTTTTTTCTGTTCTTGTTAGTACCTCTCATAATGCTTTTTTTAAAAGATTTTATTTATTTATTTGAGAGAGAGAGAGAAGGAGAGAGCCAGAGCAGTGGGAGGGGCAGAAGGATGGGAACTCAGACTTCCTGCTGAGCAGAGAGCCCAATACAGAGCTTGATATCAAGGGCTGTGAGATTGACTTGAGCTGACAATACTCACTAACTACATAGTTCTGAGGCTGGGTTCTGAAGGTCATGTTCATAGTCCTGTATGATCGCCCATCCTTCTCTTCACATCAAGGAGACTGCAACAGTGATTTCTAGCATTCCGGGAGTCTACTCTCACTTGTGGATGTTTAGCATAAGCAAACCGAAAATCAGAGAGACAGTGAACCGCATAAAGCTATGACAAAAAACTCAAACGAAAGGAATCCTCAACTTCAACAGTAGTCTTTCTAATACCGCATGGAATTAGAGAAAGTGTCGGAGGGGAGATCAAAGTACGGAGAAGCAGTTTTAATAGATGGCGAATATCATCATACTTCTGCACAATTTTACAAAGAAATATACATGACCACGGAAGTATGCTCACTGCTGGAACTCCTCTCAGCACCTAGGAAGGAGCTGGCTTAAATGGGAGCTTGAAAGCTTGGCCTCGTCAGCTCCCAAGGAAATGTACCTCTGAGTAGCAGCTGGAAATAACCCCTTATAAGGCAAGCAGGAATGGAGATGCCCTGGAGAAAAAGACCGCAGAAAGAAGCCTGGCCAGGCTTAAAAAAGGCAGCTTTGAGCCTGGGGCAAACGCTGAGCCCATGGCTCTGAGGAGCGGGGTCTGAGCAGGGGTATCGCGCAGCATAGTTATTTCAACTGGTGCTCCTCCGAAAAATTGCTGGAGTGACCATGACATCTGAATTAATGGAAATCACTTCACTTCACAGATATTTATTGAGTGCTTATTATGCTCAATGTACTGGCTATTTTTTCTCCATCTATATAGCATTGCAGAATAATGGGATTACATATTATGAGGGTTCTAAAAAAAAGAGGGAGGCTATGTTATGAGAGCCTTAAGATGTAAATTAGGTATGATGGTCGATATAACGGAGGCAATTGTTTTCTCTATTTGAGGGGATCAAATTTCAAGGAGTATATAAAGTTTGAGGAGTCTGGAAATAGTTTTGAGAGAAAAGAATCCAATGATGATAAAAGAGACCAACAGGAATAAATTTGATTTGGAAGTTAAAATTTGCAGAGATATACCCCAGCATGCAAGAGTTTTGACAATCTGAACAAATATTCCTTGCCGACTTCGGCTGCACTTATCTCCCAAACACAGGGCTCACCTTCAGACTCCTGTGTTTTTCTCCTTCAGTTCGCTAAGACAGGAATGGCCCTCTCCATTCACCTCTGCCTAGTTACCTCTCATTCATCCTTCAGTGTTGCTCTCCTGTAAACTCTTTCTGCCTTATTCATAACATAATAAATTACTCTTTCCTAGGTGTTTTCATAGCATTTTGCATATCACATTTTATTATAGTGATTTTGTGTCTAACTCTGCCTATTAAACTGAAGTCTTTGAAGTTTGGGGTAATGGTTAATTTATCTTTGTAACCCCTATGTGCTTAGCACAGTACTTTGCATTCAGAGGTACTCAATAAACATTTGATGAATGAATGAAGGAAGAGAATTTAAAAATATGCAATGGTTTTGCCAATATCCCTTAAGGGTCTTCTTTCATTGCTGTTGTATTCCTGAGAAAAATTGCAGTAAAATTCATTTTATTTTATATTGTATCTTACTAAAAAAAATACAAACTTACTGAAATTCAAAAACAAAGAAACAAAACCTTAAGAATATATATACATACGTACATGTGCCTAAAGAAAATATGTTCCAGAACACATTCCTCATAAACCAAGAGAATAAAAATATATAAATCTGTTGAAATTGTTAAATACTATAAATTTCCTGCTGCCTCTATATTAATCTGCTTGCATTTTTATTAACATTATAAAAGAATAGGAAAGTAAAGTGAGTTTAATATAGTCTACCTAGATATACATATTTATTGCTTTCCTTTCCAAGATCTATAGAGATTTAAAGTGTTAAAAAAATTGCTGTTATGGCCAACTTCATCAATTGGTACCTTAATAAATTATTTTTAAAGATTTAGAGAAAGAGAGAGAGAGAGAACCCAAGCACGCACACACGTGTGGAGTGGAAGGGGCAGAGCAAAAGGGAGAGAGAGAATCCTCAGACTCTGCTGAGTGTGGAGCCTGACACAGGGCTCGAACTCACAACCCTAAGATCATGACTTGAGCCGAAATCAAGATTCAAATGCTTAACCAACTGAGTCACCCAGTCATCCTTGCATTGATAAATTCTAAAGAAGGATAATAAAACAAACTATATTAAAATCTACTTTGGAGCACCTGGGTGGCTCAGTGGGTTAATGCCTCTGCCTTCAGCTCAGGTCATGATCTCAGGGTCCTGGGATCGAGCCCTGCATCGGGCTCTCTGCTCGGCAGGGAGCCTGCTTCCCCCTCTCTCTCTGCCTGCCTCTCTGCCAACTTGTGATCTTTCTCTGTCAAATAAATAAATAAAATATTTAAATAAAATAAAATCTACTCTCTCCCCCTCAAAAAAAAAAACCCCCACAAAAAGAACACCTTTAATTGTACGGGAATTACTCCAACAAAGGTATCAATGTGCAAAGCCGTATGAAATTGAGTGAGAAGTGAAAAAAAATGCAATTTCAGGTATTAGCCGTAGTGTATGGAGTTCCTCCTGAAAATTGGAGAATACATAACACACTGTTTGCAATATATGCAAAGGACAGTAGAAAATCATTTAGTTGTGACAAGGAAGGGCATTCAGATATTTAACTGGCTGGTATTGAATTTCTTAATACAGTTGACCCTTGAACAAGATGTGTTTGAATATACATGCCCACTTTCTGCACATTTTTAAAAGTTCACAGCAAGGGACAAATAATACATTATATGTTAATAAAAAAAAGTTCACAGCAAAAGCCACAAATTATGTATTTACAACTGCCCATCCCAGTTTCCCCGGACCCAATAGATGTCGACTGGAACAGAGGTCACATCTGTTGCCCCTGAGTACCTAGTGAGGCCCTCAGAGGCTCTCTGCAGCTCCCAAGGGACACAAGAAGGAAAAGGGCTGCCCATGGGCACAGTACTGTAAATGTATTTTCCTTATGATTTTCTTAATAATGTGCACAGTACTGTAAACGTATTTTCCTTATGGTTTTCTTAATAACATTTTCTTTTCTCTATCTTACTTTATTGTAAGAATACAGTACATAACACATGCAACATACAAAATATGTGTTAATCAACTGTTTATATTATTGATAAGGCTTCTGGACAACAGTAGGCTATTAGTTAATTTGTGGAGTCAAAAGTTACAGGGAGGGATGCCTGGGTAGCTCAGTTGGTTGAGCGGCTGCCTTCGGCTCAGGTCATGATCCCGGCGTCCTGGGATCGAGTCCCGCATCGGGCTCCTTGCTTGGTGGGGAGCCTGCTCCTCTCTCTCTGCCTCTGCTTGCCTCTCTGCCTGCTTGTGTTCTCTCTCTGTTAAATGAATAAATAAAATCTTTAAAAAAAAAAAGTTACAGGGAAATTTTCAACTATGCAAACGTTGGCACCCCAACCCCCTAGTTGTTCAAGGGTAAACTGTATTGTTATATTAATTTTTCCTGTTAATTCTAATTTAACTTCAAAACTTTGTTATGAATCAGAATGTAACATGACATACCTTATGAGTATATAGAGTGTCCTATGTATGACCACTTCCTGTTGCAAGTATAAATTCTTAGACCTAGAATCCAAATGTTCATAGACCCTTTCTTATATTTACTGGGTAAGAGACAATATTAATTGTTATAAACAAATTCTGTTCCCACCTTGCTCTTGCCACATCCTGGAACTTAGCAACTTTGTTTCTAAACTATCCCCAATTATTTTGTATAACTGGAGATGTCAAGATACTTAGTCTCAATCTTCTTCTCACTGAAGATTTGCTTCTCTCCTGGGTGATCTGCCTTGCAGTTACTTCCACAGCTTCTAATGCTCTTGAAAAACTATGTCAGTCTCTGATGGCTGTAATTACTCACCTCTATCTACCAGAAGCTGCAGCTCTTCCCCAGCATGACCCAGGCCCATGGTGAGCCAGAGTGGGGCAGTGGGAAAGAATGGGCTCATTCCCAGCTCTTGTCGCCAGCACTCAAATCAAAATGCTTGTGCCTCTAGTTCCAAATGTACTCATCTTAGATTCACAAGTTCACTCAATGTGGCTCAAAAAAAAAAAAAAAAAAAAAAAGGCTCAGATCAAAACTATCATGCCCTTCATTTCTTTGTCTTTCTTCTCAAGACGTCTGTATACACACACACACACACACACACTCAAATAGATTAAAGAAAACTTAACTAAACTTTTTGTTTAGTTTTAAACTTTTAAATTTTTGTTTTTTTTTTTTCCAACGCAACCAAAATCTTCTTTGTTGCCTCCAACACATGTGAATCATTATTGGAAAATTTGCCTCTTACCAATTCAGCAAAGAGCTAGATCTTAGATCAACTAAATACATTATTTTTTTTCTCATGTTGTATACTGGGCACCAAAAAGAAAAAACTTATCATAATTTACAAATATTGCTTTTATTTTGAATCATTTTAACATTATTTTTATACAGAGTCAATAAAAAAAAAAAGTAGGTGGTGGTCCAAGAGATAAGAAATTCAGCCCTATTGATGTCCACATTTGTAACAACTAGCACAGAGGATTTATTAAAGGATCAAATGAGTTAATATTCATAAAGGACCTAAAACAGTATCTTGCCATAGTAAGTGTATAGATGACAGACATAGCAATAGTTTGATTTGTGTTGGCAGAAATGTGCTGGGGGGGGGGGGGGCGCGGGAGGCGCCGGGCACCTGTGTTGCTCAGTAGGTTAAAGCCTCTGCCTTTGGCTCAGGTCATGATCTCAGGGTCCTGGGATGGAGCCCCACATCGGATTGGAAAATAATCTCTGCTCAGCAGGGAGCCTGCTTCCCCTCTCACTCTCTGCCTGCGTCTCTGCCTACTTGTGATCTCTCTCTCTCTCTGTCAAATAAATAAATAAAATCTTTAAAAAAAAAAAAAAGAAATGTGCCCAGGGGGAAATAGATAAAAGAGAAAAAGTAAATGAAACACAATGGAATACTACACATTCCAGCCTGGTTTATGTCAATGTCACTTCAATATCACTCTTCCTAGCTAAGGATTTTTTCTTTTTTTTTCTTTCTTTTTTTTTTTTTTAGAGAGAAAGTGTGAGTAGGGGTCAGTTTGTGCAGAGAGAGATGGAGAGAAAGATTCTTAAGCAGGTTCCATGTTCAGCATAGAGCACAATGCAGGGTTGGACCTCAGGACGCTGAGATCATGACCTGAGGTAAAATCAAAAATCCAGTGCTTGGGGCGCCTGGGTGGCTCAGTCAGTTAAGCCTTCAGCTCAGGTCATGATCTCAGGGTCCTGGGATGGAGCCCTGCATCAGGGTCTTTGCTCAGCAGGGAGTCGCCCGAGGAAGGAGTAGGCAAAGGAGTCTCCCTTTGCCTCTGCCTTTCCCTCTCTGATTCCTCTTGCTCTCTCTCTCAAATAAATATATAAAATCTTAAAAAAAATAAAATAAAAGAGTTCAACGCTTAACTGACTGAGCCACCCAGGTGCCCCTATCTAAGGATTTTGAGTTTGCTCCATTAGTTCCAATCCCATAGCTCAGATTCAGACTTAGGAGGGTTGCATCAGAACAATATACAGAACATTGTTTATGCAAGCCATTCAGTGGTTCCTTTCAGTTCGTCTTCTGATTCCAGTAATTACATTTTGCCTCTGGGGTTTTTCATATTCTAGCCTCAGGTAGCAGATGTCAACCATGTGCTGTTGTTTGGTTTGGTTTTCAAAGTATTCCATTTCCTCTCCAGTCTCTGACTTAGCGGAGGCAATCTAAGTTATAAATAAGGATTTTTAAGTAAACGTATACTTAAGAAAAGCTTTTAAAAGTTTGTTTTCACAGTAGTTGCTCTAGTTTTCAATTCTACAAGCGATGCAAGAGATTTCCAGCTGATCTTCATTGTCTATATGGACAACTTAATTTCATATTTTTAATTTTTGATGTTCTTTTAATCACACAATTATATAGTATGCATCATTGTTGAGAGTTTTGAGCAGGTGAGGAACCTCAGAGTTTAACTTGAACAAAAGACAAGTTTAGAATAAATGCAGATTGAAAAGAGTTACTTTCATATTGAATGATATTTGCTAATAAACTATACAATTTCTTCCAATCCATCTTTTCAATATGTTGTACCATTATTGGAAAGCAATAATAAATCATAATTTTTCTTTTTCTTCATGAAAAGGTTTTCAAATTTAAGAAACACCTGCTTCCTTTATTATTTAAAGGCAAATTCATTTTTTAAATTGAGTGATCAGCATTCTGTGTGATACAATGTTTGCAATATATTTAATAATATTATGCTAATATTCATATATTTATATTTAAAAACTGAACAGAAATTAAGAACTTTTTACATGATGAGTACTTAAAAATGTTAGAACTTTGATTTTTTTTATTGCAATGATTTCTAATGGACATATACTGGGAAGTGCTACAAATTACAGATTTTTAAAAGGATCATGATAATACTTTGTGTAAGTCAGATCTAAAATGAAAGAATATGGCATAGGATGTGAGCAGAAATAACAGGTAAATAAACCAAATAATGAAAATGAGCTTGAAACTTAAAAATATTAAATAGCTGAAAAAGATCTTTAACAATTTGTATAGTTCCCTTAATCTACTTGTAAACATTTTTGTTTATAATTTTCTATTGAAAATTCTCATTTCTTTGGGGTAAATGCCTAGTAGTGCTATTGCTAGTTGGTAGAGTAGCTCTATTTTTAACATCTTGAGGAACCTCCATACTATTTTCCAGAGTGGCTGGTACAGCCACTTGCATTTCCACCAAAAGTGTAAGAAGGTTCCCCTTTTCCCACAACTTGGCCAACATTTGTTGTTTCCTGCCTTGTTAATAAAAGAAAGAAAGAAAGAAAGAACGAAAGAACGAAAGAAAGAAAGAAAGAAAGAAAGAAAGAGGAGAAAGAAGAAAGAAAAAATTTTCATTTCTTTTTTTAAAAATATTTTATTTATTTATTTGACAGAGACAGCGAGAGAGAGAGAGAGAGAGAAAGAGAGAGAACAAGCAGGGGGAGCAGCAGCGGGAGAGGGAGAAGCAGGCTCTCCGCTGAGCAGGGAGTCCAATGTGGGGCTCAATCCCAGGACCCTGGGATCATGACCTGAGCCGAAGGCAGATGCTTCACATCTGAGCCACTCAGGGGCCCTGAAAACTTTCATTTCTTTAATACATCTTGATATAGTATATTGGGGTTTTGCAAATATAAATGTAGTATTATATAAACACACACAAATAGAAATGTGAATATATACTTTCAATTTATTCTCATTTTCTCTCATAGAAAATCACACGAAAACAAGGCATGAGAAATCCAAACTACTCCTTATTGGGGCTCAAGTATGAGGTAACAATGGTGTCACATGCACAGAATCAGTATATAGCAAACCCCAGCAGGCCATCTGCAAACTTGCGATTATAGTCATTGAAGTTGCCTAGGGATGCGTAGTTGGTGTGACTAATCTTAAGTTAACTTCTATGCTACATATTTACCAGGTCTCCAAAGCTTGATACATTCATCTCCTGAGCTGTTTTGTTTAAATTGGAAATGATGGTTTACTCTTCTGTGTCAAAAAGAAATTCCTTCAATTTGATTTTATGATTTTTATGAGCTTGACTGGACAATATGATTTAGGAAAGAAGCAACACGGAACCCCATCTATATTTCCTTATATGCATGAAGAGAGAAGAGAGAATTTTTATACTAGAAACAGTTGTATTAAGCTAATTCTTTGTTAAGGCAATGACTTTATTTGTAAGGAGAGGAAAAGAGGGAGGGTTATTACAGTATCTTGTGATACAATCAAATAAAAAAAAGACCACCATATCAACAGTGATAAAAAATAACCATCATTTCATTTAAATTCAAATGACAGAGTGAAACGTATTTAGCAAACTTTCCTTCCCAAATTCTCACTCGTAATTTTCCTGTTTTTCCTCGTCAAATTTAAGGTCCCTGCTCATCTTTCAGTTTGATGTATGAGAATATATTAGCTGATATACTGCCAATGTAGGAGAGTATCATAAAGGTACATCTTCTTTCATGCCCAGGAAAATATTAGGGAGGTGGTATGTTTCCTTCTATTATTTCAAAAAAAAAATCAAAAGTAAAACCACTTCATGTGGTTCTTGAGTAAAACAAAAACAAAATTAAAACAGTGTTTTAATACTGAGTAGCCATGTTGAATTTATGAATGTCTAAAGCCACATTTTCATCAAAAATATGAATACATATACAAGCCTTTTTTTTTTTCCTTTTCTTTTTTCCATTTGGGAAAAGGGTCAGGCCAACAGTTCATAATCACCACACTAAAAAGATTTAGACCTCTTCCCTCTGGCAACTGGTTTTCCAGTTCCTAGAGATGCTGTGTGAAAGGAATATTAGATTGCCTATAACTTGGACTTGGGTGAAAATGGCAGAAAGCTTTACTTTTTAAATATGTTTAGCTATGCTACAGAATACAATGTGTAAATCATAAAAAGTAAAACTGAAGTCTAGAGTATTATAAATGATCTAGAAGTCAAAAAGATTTAGATTGTGATATTCTGCAACCTGAAAATAGTTTACAAGTGGTCAGGGATGCTTATATATTCTAGGAGAACTACTTAAGAGTTAAAATATGCTCATTTGAAAAAAAAATATGCTCATTTGCTGAATTTTTGAAAGTAAGACCAGTTAAGAGAGAAGAACAGCAGCCACTATAAAAATAAAAATGTCCTTAAATGTTATTTCTAGAGTTCGTCAAGCAGAGTAGTATGCTCCAGTTTACCAATCTCAAGGCAGGACTCTAGACACCTTTGCCCATGGCTTCTTGGTAATCACAGTCACCAAGGAAACCACAACGCAGTCAAGCAGTGGACAGATCAATGCTTTACTTACATAGACAAGAGACAGAGCAAAATCAGCTTCAGCAGTATGCACGGGTCCCCCATGGCAACTGGTCTGCCCTACAAACACTCTTCACTCTATGTTATTGGACTAGTTATACAGACTTTAACCACCTGAGCCACCCAGGCGCCCCTGGACTAGTTATACAGACTTTAAAAATTTTTTTTTTATTAAAAATGTCTTTTCTTAGATTAGCATTTGAAGTTTTACATTTCCCTTTAAGTGCCTATTGGCTTATAACCCACAAATGAACCCTATAGCATTTTCATTATCATGATATTATGAGTATTTAAATTGTGACTTCTGTTATAACTTTTTAGAAAAGTTGGATTTGCTAAAATTTGTCTTGTAAGTGATTTATAAATTATTACATTAAGGCTGGAGACTGTGGTCTATATCCTATAATTTATTTAAGCCTGCTAAGAACAACTTTACAGCCTTATATACCATCATTCTTGGTAAGTAGTTCATGAGTGGTTGAGAATAAAATTTATTTTGTATTTGTTAGATATGTCTATATATATCCATTGAGCTTAAAATGTGTAGGTTGAATTTTCTATATTCTATTTTTTCCTAATTTTGTAGATTAAGTATTTTGTATTCCTAACTGTTCTTTTTAAAGACTTACTTATTTATTTGAGAGAGAAAGAGAGAGTGGGGCAAGGGGCAGAGGGAGAGAATCTCTAAGCAGATTCCTGACCTGAGGCTCAATCCCATGACCCATGAGATCATGACCTGAGCCAAAACTGAGACCTGAGCCAGATGGTCAAAAGACTGAGCCACCCAGGTGCCTCCTAACTGTTGTTTTTAAAGTCTACTTGAACAATCAACTAATGAAGGTGATATGTTAAAATCTTTCACTGTGATTGTGCATTTGGACATAATACATACTGAGTATATGTTATATTATTGTAATAAGATAATATCACTTTGTAATTTTCCAGTGAAATTACATAGTTTGAATTATGGAGCCCCAGAGTATACTTTCCATAAAGTCTATTTTGTCTAACATTCTAATTATCCCTTGAATAAAAAAGGTCACCCTAAAACTTAGTGACTTAAAACAACATTTACTTTAAGTACAAATCTTGAACTTGGGCAGCTTTCAGTGAGAATAGTCCATCTCTGCTCTACTCAGTTTCATCTGTGTTGATCTGAAGCCTTGGAGCTGGAATCATCAGAAAGTTTCCTCATTCACATTTCTGGTGGCTGAGCTGGCTATCCACTGGCATATTAGCTGCTGGTGAAATCATCAACTCACAGCCTCCCCACAGAGAGTGGATATCCTTACATGATGTTTGAGTACAATAGCAAGCATCCTGATAAAACGGGGTGAGATTTGTAAACTGTTTCCACATGTTCTCCCACTGAAGCTGTGTAAACTGTCCAGAGACTGGAAAATATTCTCATAATCCCTCATTTCCCCTCCTCTGTGGAAGTACATAGTCTCCAGTAGGGTTGGTCTGCTTGTCTTGCCTTTCCGTTTCTTCTGGTAGTTGCTTTTTGTATCAGATCCAGGTTCTATAGTTCATTTTGCAGGCGTGTCATCTCGTAAGTGATTATTTCATTGTACTTGAAGCAGAAATTACAAAACTTTAATACTGGATTTCGAGAGTGTGTGTGACAAGCACAGGTTGCCTGTGGGATTTTTTTTTAAATTTCTGAACTCGCAGTTCTACTGTCTACAAGTCTACCCTTATTCCAGTGCAACACAACTTTGATCACTATATCTTTATAGTAAGATTTGAAGTTGCAAAGTAGAGTAAGATTTGAAATTGGGAAGTATCTTCAAATTTTGTTATTTTTATGATTTTTTTTTTACCTATTATTGGTGCCTTGCATTTCCCTGTGAATTTTAGGATCAGCTTACCAATTTCTCCAGAGCCAGGGAGATTGGTCTGGGCTCAAGGGTAGAAGTTGAGCTATCTCATATAACATGTGGTTCAGTCATGCAGACTGGTGAATCTTGGTGAGATCTCCATGTTAAAGGAGGATCTGTACAAATCCTTTGAGAACTTTGAGAGGTAATGTTAGATTTCTTAGGGTACTACCAATCTAGGAAAACTTTTTGTTATATTATCAGTTTGTAATTTACTAGATTCTGAAAGTAATGTCAATTTAAATCCCAAAATATCACAAGGATAAGCATCAGTTACATATTTTCAAGGGAGAGTTTGTTTTCTGTCTAGGGTCCACACAAAGACAAACTTTTCTGGTTATGTTCTTCTTTTCCAAAGATGGAGGCTGGTTTCCAGGGAAACCAATCATATGATTAAAGAGTTGGAACATTGAATCCCATGCCCTGAACTTGGGCAGGAGCTACAGATTGTGTTCAGTCACCAATGGCTAATGATTGAATCAATCATGACTAAATGATGAAATCTCCACAAAAATCCCTAAAGCATGGGTTTGGAGAGCTTCCACGTTGGTGAACAAGTGGATGTGCTGGGAGGGTAGCACACCTGAAAAAGGCATGAAGCTCTACGTCCCTTTCCTATACCTTGCCCTTTGTATCTCTTCCGTGTTGTTGCTTTTAAGTTGTAGCCTTTTATAATAAATCAGTAATCTAGTAAATAAACTATTTTCTTGAGTTCTGTGAGCCATTCTAATGAGAATTTATAACCAGTCAGTCACAAGCACAGATGACAACCTGAGTTTTCAACTGGAATCTGAAGTAGGGGACAGTCTAATGGGACTCACCCCTTAAGCTGTGGGTTGTGAGCTAACTTTCACTAGACAGTGTCAGGACTGAACTAAATTATAGAAAACGCAGTTAGTTTTCAGAAAGTTGATGAATTGGTTGACATGGGGAAAAAGCCCACATATTTGGTATCAGAAATGTTCTATGTCTAGTAGTACAGAAAAGGATTGTTTTGATTTGAAGGATCTTTATAGTCAGCAACTAATCAGCTCACTTGATCTATAAACCCTAATTTACTCTCCCCAAATGGTCTGCAGTTTTTTCTCCTCTTGTTTCTACTAAAATTTTTGATCTTTGCTAATAGATCCTTATCCCTACCTTATCCCTTATCCCTACCTTAATTTTTTTTTTAAGATTTTATTTGTTTATTTGATGGAGAGAGACAGAGTGAGAGAAGGAACACAAGCAGGAGGAGTGGGAGAGGGAGAATCAGCGTTCCTGCTGAACAAGGAGCCCGATGTTGGACTCCATCTCAGGACCCTGGGAACATGACCTGAGTAGAGGGCAGCCGCTTAAAGGCTGAGCCACTCAGGCACCCTCCTACCTTAATTTTTAATTGTCTTCAGTTTGAAAATGGTTCAGTTATCTTTTAAACAGAAGATATGTGACAAGATCCCTGAATGGAACTTAAGGACAAATATGCACATAATACCAAAATAAAGAAATATCAACATAGTATAGTCTTAACATTTGTAATCAGTTATAGATTTTAAAGAGCATGTGAAAATAATACCAAAAAATAAATTATTACTAAACGGAGTGTCAACATAGCAAGAGTTGTTATCGGGTTTATAGAGCAGAAGATATTTTGGAGAGAGACATTCTCAAAATTCTGTCCCTAAAAACTATAACATCAAAAGCAAGAAAACAGTAAAAAATAGAAAGAGAGAAAGAATTAGAGACAGAGACTGAGATACAGTGGAAAGAAAGAGAGGAAAAAAAGATTAATGGAACAACAGAGAAGGGAGGAGGGAGGAAATGAACCCTTGCTACTCTTTTGTTATGTTGAAATATTTGAGAGTTAACTTGGTAATATGGAAAGAAATACAACACCTTAGAGAGAGTTTTCATGTGTTGAATCAATATGTCTTTATATCTTGATAATCAAGATATGAGGTGATCTTTTTAAAGCCACTAACAGAAAATTTAATCAGATTTTATCTGCTGTTCAATTCGCTTTATTTATTTTTCTTTATTTATAAAGAAAAAACTATTAAGAAATTATCATCAAAAATGTCATATAGTAGAACTGTAACATATTTTAGAAACAAAATTATTTGTGAATCTGCTAGTTATTTTCTTCTCACATATATTGAAGAAATAAGAAAGTATGCTTTTACACTTAATTGAAGTATCAAGACCAATGTGCCACTATAACTTTAGCTTTGTATTTCAAAATCAAGAGATTTAACTTACTAAAAATATTCATACCTCATAACACACCCCTTTTCTGAAAAACAAAACATAAAATGTGGTTTTGACTTAGTGGGGAAGTTACTGCATAGGTTTACATTTTATAAAAAGTAATTGGATTTTATTTTTTTATTTTTTTTAAAGATTTTATTTATTTATTAGAGAGTGAGAGAGACTGAGAATGAGAGGGGAGAAGGTCAGAGGGAGAAGCCGACTTCCCGCGGAGCCGGGAGTCCGATATGGGACTCGATCCCGAGACTCTGGGACCATGACCTGAGCCGAAGGCAGTTGCCCAACCAAGTGAGCCACCCAGGCGCCCAGTAATTGGATTTTAAAATAAAACTTTTGCTTTCTCTGAATTTATGAATATTTAACACTCCTAGAAGAGCTAATGTTACAAAAGCAATTAATACTAAGGATTTTTAAAAGAGCAAATAAATGAATCTTAAATAAGCTTCCTTTCATATCCTTTTAATTCCACATTGATATAAATATTACAAATGAAGTAAGTTTTGTAGGTCATATAAATTCTGTACACAGAAACATAATACTCCACAGAAAAATCAGCACTAATTTTTAATACATTTTCTAATAAGAACTAACCTCAGCGAAATTTCATGTCAGTTGACAAAATAGTCAAAAACAAGTACAGGGAATGCCTGAATCTTTATAGGTTAAATGCACTATATAATGCAAGCTTTGAATTATGTTTTGCTGATGAAGCCACCAAGAGCATTTCGGTTTCATTTTATCTTATTTTGAATTATAGATTCTGTTTATGCGATATCTATTACCACTATTTTTTGTTGGCTGAGGGAAAAATACGATTTCCCATTGTAATGGCTTTCTATTTTACTTCTTAAAGTAGACAGTAAATGCATGAATCATAATTGAAAAAATAGAATGAAGAAGTGTTAATACTATTATATGTTAAAAACAAAAGAAATGTTTGTGAGAATCAAAACAGTCCCTCTGCTTCCGGTAATTAGAATATAAAACTGGGCACTGGATTGACATCACTGAAAATGATGGAGTCAGGAAATCTAGAGCTGTGTTCCCTCACAGACACAACCAAAAAGCTAGCAAAAATTTTCAGAATCAACTTTTGCAGATGCTGTACTCTAATCAGAAATTACAACAGCCAAGGGAAAGCTTCTGAAAAAAAGAGCTTGCTACATTGTGGGGTAAGAGCTCTGTGGCATTTAAAAATACCTGCCTGAAATCGCCCTCTCCCAGATGGACTGCGGCCATGGAAACAGCAGTCTAAACTCCTGGTGCAGGTAGAGAGTGCCAGAGGGAGCAACACAGGCAGTATTTGCAAAGAACTGTAGTTGTGTGCTACCTGCCTGGAGGATCCCTTTAGGAGTGGCAAAAGGGCTTATCTTGGTTTCATCCAACTTTGCACACTTCCAAGTAGGTAAACTGAATAGGTCTATAACCATTAAGGAAATAGAATTCTTAATTTTAAAACTCTCAAAAAGAAATCCTCATGCCTATATGGTTTCTCCGGAAAATGTTCTACATGATCTCTTATAGAAAATAAGAGGAAGGCGCCCTAACTTTTTTAAAGCTAGTATTACCCTCATACCAACATAGACACACAAAATCCTTAACAAAATATTAACAAATGACTAACTCAGTCTTATTTCAGAGATGCAAACGTTTTTGATTATTTGGAAAATAATCACTGTAACTCACCATATTAATAGGTTAAGAGAGAAAAATCACATGATTATATCAATTGATACAGGAAGAAAATGTTGAAATTCAACACTGATTCATGATAAAAACACTCAAAAAACTAAGAATAAAGGGGAATTTCCTCAACTTGATAGAATGTCTATAAATAACCTGCAAATAAAAGACTTAATGCTTTCTCTTAAAAATCCAAAAAAAAAAGAAGGCAAGATTTTCTGCTATCACCACATTTATTTGACAGGGTGCTATGAGTTCTAGCCAGTGAAATAAGGCAAGAAAAGGTAATAATATACATGCAGTTCAAAAAGCAAGAAATAAAACTGCCTCTATTTATAGATGATATCATGAAATATGTAGAAAATCCCAAGGAATCTACAAAAAAGTCTTAGAAATAACAAGTGAGTTCAACAAAATTTCAAGATATAAGATAAATGTTTTTAAAAAGCAATTGTATTTTCATATAGTATTAATAAGTACATAAATATAGACATTCAAAACAACATCATTTATAATCACTCGAAAATGGAATACTTTGGTATAAATCTAATAAAACAGGCATAGAAATTTTATATTGAAATCTACACAATTCTGATGAAAAAAGTCAAAGAAGACCTAAATAAATGGAACAATATACTGTGTTCATTAAAAGGCTCAATAGAAAAGATGACAATTCTCCCCAAATTGGCATACAGATTAAATATAACTCCTATCACAGCAACATTCTTGTAGATATTGACAATATTTTTCTTCTGAAATTTATATGGAAAAGCAAAAGAACTAAAACAACTACAACAACTTCCAAAAAGAAGAATAAAGAATCAGTCTACACTGATTCCAAGATTAATTATATAAGTAGTAATCAAGAAAGACTTATCTTCATATAGAAATTTGTTCACAGATGTTCGTAATAGCTTTATCCACATTAGTAAAAAATGAAAACAAACCAATATCCTTCATCAGCTGAAATGTTAAAAACAAAAACAAAACACAAAAACCTATGGGACATCCATACCACAGAATACTACTCAGCAATAAAAAAGGAACTATTGACTAAACCACCAAATGGAAGGGATCCCCAGAGAATTATGTTGTGGGGGTGGGGGGAAGCCAATCCCTACAAGATTCATACTGTTTGGTACCATTTGTATAACATTCTTGGAATAACAAAATTAAATGGTGGGCCAGGTGGGAGAGATGTGCATAAAAGGGCAACATCAGGAATCTTGGTAGTGATTAAATCTTTACTAGATCAATGTCAATACTCAAATTGTAACAATGCAGTGTGGTATTATAAGATGTTAGCACTTGGTACATTTGAAAGGGTACACACTGGGTCTCTGTATTATTATAGATACACGTGGGTGTACAATTGTCTCAAAATAAAAAAAATTCATTGAAGTAAAACAGGGTTATATGTTTGGTAGGTATCATTGATCAAGGAGTCCTTGGGAATGCAATTGTTTGGCAGAACACTAAGATGTAATTTTAGGGGAAAAAGTTGATTAGTTGGACGGAAAACTACTCATAGCCTATTGCTCAGTTTCCAGAACTATGACAATCCACAGACAATTCACAGTTCCTTTGCAGAAGAATTCTACATGCCAGTTGCAGTAATATACAATGACTATTATTCTAGGATTGCTCCAGAGGAACTGTGATCTAGTTACTAGAGTCATTTTGCACAGAAACAGGGAACACCTAAAATTTTCAAGAGTTTTCAGTTACTGCTTTGACTGACTCTAATTCTTGATGCCTTGAAAAATCACTGTGGTCTACTAAAAGAGAATTTATTGAATTCAGATTTTAAAAGGTGTGTAGACCTAAAGGTGTCTCCTCTTTTATTCTGAGACCACAGATTTATCTGATGGTAATTGCCATTCACAGAATATACTTAGTAACTACCACAATCCCTAGATCAATTCCCTGACCCCATGAATGGCAGGAAAGGATAACTGAAAGCTCAAAGAAATGCCCCTCTCAACAAAAATAGTAAACAAAAGCAATTCTGCAGCCAAGGAGGTAGTTGCCCAGTTTAGCACTATCATGAAATTCTTGGACATTGCAGGAGTGATCAATACCACTAAGTATCTATTTAACATGACTATTTTGCTAAAGCAAAAACATGTAGGTTGTGGAAGAAGTCTATTTATTGATATTCTATGTGATAATCATCAAAACAACTTCATTTGGTGTTACCATTTTAACCTGCAGTTACGTGGGTGGCATATTTACTAGAGTAAATCAAAGCATGGTTTGGGATTTGGAATGCAGTTATCAGTCTTTTCTTTAAATCACTATTAACAAAGAAAATCAAAAGTACTTTGTTTTCATACAGTAAGGAAAATAATATGTCTTTAAATATTTGCCTCAAAGGTATGTCAAGTCTGTTTTCTGTGAGAATAAGTCCAAAGGGATCTTGATTATCATGATAGTCCACAGAAAATGATACAAGTCTGTTTCATTGATGAGATTATGCTAATTCCTAGTGAACAGGAAGTAGAAAACATTTTAACTGCCCTGCTAAAATACATGTCTGACAGAGGATCAAAGATAATCCCCAGGGAACCACAGCTGTTTGACACATTAATTAAGTTGCCAAGGTTCCAGTGGTTTGTAGTATGTTGCTATATTACCTCTACAGTGAGAGACAAGGTGATGAATCTTACCCTGCCCAACATGAAAAAAAGAGTCTCTTTTTGGATTCTGATGGCAATATATATCACATTTGGAATAACCTGTATAGTTGTCAACCTTAAAGGGTGTATTGAAAATGAAAAAGTTTTCATCTGTTTCAGCTTCATTGCTATACTACCACATGTTCTATGCTGTATAACAGACCCAATATTTTCAGACATGTTTTCTTGCTGACAAAGATATTCTGTGTGGTCTCTGTCAAGCCCCCCAAATAAGAATCCACAGTAAACATCTAGAATTCTGCTTTCCTGTCATGCTTACTTAACAAGTATTTTTATTGGAAAACCAACTTCCAATTTACTACTAGGCTCTGGGAATGACAAAATAATCTGACTGAGGTACACCAAATGGGAACCCAAGTGGAAATTATTGATCCACCAAAACATAAAATTGACAGGAACACCATCATCTATTGTAGAACTGAAATGATATACATGAGATGCAGCCCGTGCTTGCCCAGAAGGCACCAGTAAATTGCACAAAAAGGTATTTAAAACACTTATGATACCTAATCTACACTTCAATGCCTTTTCCCTCTCCCAACTTATAGCACAATGTGGTGTCATCTACCAAAGGCTACTGCTTCTATTAGAGAGGCTTCCTCTTAGAACTACAATCTCTGAATTCAGATATGAGGTCCCTCATTACCCCATCAGACCTAAGTATGGCTCAAGTTCTTCACTGTCACCAGCCTTGGAGTATGGCTCTGCTATTTTTGATTGTTTATATTCTACAACAGTTTTGTAAAGTATTAAATATACTTAAAAATATGAACTTTGAATATTCAATCTGTTTCTTGCCATGATCAGAGAAATATTGAATTTTTTCTCTTTGCAATAGAATTATATAAGAATTTTACTACATATGTTAGCCAGTACAACCATGGAAGAAAAGAAAAAGAAGTTAAAAAAAATGTTTGACAAGAAAAAAATATAAATAAATAAAAGTGAAATTATTACACATATATGACTGTATAGTTCTATACTTCTATGCATTTGAAGAACATGCAGATAAATTATTAGAATCAGTCAATTCATTTAGGAAGCTTAATGACAAAAATAATAGATGGTAATCAGTTGTGTTACAATATGCCACCAACAAACAGAAAATTTAAAGGTATCTTTTACTCTAACATCAAAAATATCAAATAAATATGAATTAATCAAACAAATGTCAAGATCTCCCCAAATTAGATATAATATATATAAAACTATAAATATATATAATAAAATAATATAAAATATATATAATATATATATAAATACATATATAAATATATATAAAACTCAGATCAGCTTCATTCCTTCTTTTAAAGATTTTATTTATTTATTTACTTACTTACTGACTGACTTATATTTGAGAGACACAGAGAGCAGGGGTAGGAGCAGAGACAGAGAATCTCAAGCAGACCCTATGCTTAGTGTGGAGCCCTACTTGGGGCTCTGTCTTACAACCCTGAGATCATGACCTGAAACAAAACCAAGAGTCTGACACTCAACCAAGTAAGCCAACCACGTGCCCCTCAGCTTCATTCTTAATTGCCCAATTCTGGCAACTACTTAAGTGCTCATTAAGAACAAAATAAATAAAGCATAGAATGTTAATACCACTGAATACTATATAATAATTAAAATAAATTAACTCCTTTGCATGTAATATGATGAGAGATGGCCTTAAAGATTCATTTCCTTTCCCTTTTTGGCAGTTTAGTAGAGTTGACTCAGCAGGACTAAGTTGAGAGAAATTAAGATTGATTTCAACATTACTGACATTGGACACTGTTCCCTCCAATGGTCCCTTGGTATGCACACCTTGCCTCTCCATATGTACAGTGCCAAGTAGTGATCCTGGGCCTGAGGACCCCACTATCAATTTTTAGCTACTTAGAGAAGCTTGGTGTTCCCCACTGCATTTTAGGCAAACCTATAAAAATATAAAGCAGTATGAGGGTACTTTTCTCATTTGTTTTTAGTGTCTTGGCTGCATGCCCAACCTGCTGGTCAACCTCGGGCCTGATCTGCTCATAATGTGGCCACAGTGCACACAGAACATATATGTCCAGCCTGCACTGCCAAAAAAGAACTCACAAGACTACATGTGCTCGATCAATTCTCTAACTATAAGATCTCCCAGTTAAATCCTATGTTATACCTGTATTGCACAGGACAAAGGTTTTATATCTATGATTCAGTTGCTTGATCTAACAATTTGGATAAATCTCACATACATAATGCTGAGCATCCCCCCAAAAAAACTCACTCTCCAAAGTACACAAATTGGGTGATCAGTTTACATAAGTTCCCAAATAAGCAAAGCTAAAATAGAACATTTGGCATTAAGATATCGGTCCCTCTAGGAGGAGAGGGAGTAGTGATTGACAAAGAGCACCAAAGACCTCTGGAGAGCTAATAATGCCCTATTTCCAGATCTCTGGGGTTACATGTAGAGTTGATGGGTGATGATCATTCAAGGTGCATTTATGTTCTGTGCATTTTACCTTCTGATCAAATGATGCTGTTTAAAGTTGCTACATTAAACAATAAAGTGTTAAGTATATTTAGCGTAGTAAACCTGTTGCAGAGACAGTTTGCATTCACTAAATATTCCCTGCTCTCCTCTACTTTTCCCAGCCTGCCTTGCAGTTAATTTTGAGACTTACGAACAGAAAAGACAGTGAGCAGAAGCATGTGTCACTCCTAGGCAGAGGCTCTTAGGAACTAGTGTCTTCCTCCATCTTTCTATTGTGTTGCTGTGGTGTCCTTTGAGGCCACATGTTCCAGATGGTATCACTACCAGATGGAAGAAGGCTTCCCAACTCCCATCAATCTTTATGTGTATGTGAGAAATGAACCTGTGTTGCATTATGCAGCTTAAACTTTCTTAAATTATGCTATTACCAATGTCAAAATTATGAACAAAAAATAGATCAATAAAATTTGGTGGTGAAAAGAAAGAGGGGAAAATTATACATATTCCTGTTTCTTACTGCTCAGGATAATGAATAGCCTATATTAAAGAAAGAAATCTCTTGGGGCACCTGAGTGGGTTAAGCATCTGACTCTTGGTTTCAGCTCAGGTGGTGATCTCAGAATTGTGCGATCGAGCCCCATGTTGGCCTCTGTGCTCAGGATGGAATCTGCTTAAAAGAGTTCTTCTTGGGGCACCTGGGTGGCTCAGTGGGTTAAAGCCTCTGCCTTGGGCTCAGGTCATGATCTCAGGGTCCTGGGATCAAGCCCTGCATAGGGCGCTCTGCTCAGCAGGGAGCCTGCTTCCTCATCTCTCTCTGCCTGCCTCTCTGCCTACTTGTGATCTCTCTCTCTAAAAAAAAAAAAGAGTTCTTCTCCCTCTGCCCTTCCTCTTCCCCAGCCTCTAAAATAAATAAACCTTTTTTTTTTTTTTTTTTACTTGAGAGAAGTCCTGCACACTTAAATTTCAGAAGTTGTCATTTGGCCAAAATTATCTTTAAATTATCACAGGAAACACCCACAAAAAAGCAAACATAGTTTTTTGTGAATGCATAGAATGTATCTGGAAGATATAAAAAAAAAATGGTTATTTCCAGAGAGAAGAACAAGTGAATGCATTATATGTACGGGTCACAAATAAGAATTAAATTTTCAAAATGTTATTGCTGATTACAATAAAAATAAAGCATTCTATGTAGATGTGCACTTTCCATTTAAGAAATCATTTGCAATTGCTGTTAGAGTATCTCATTGTGTCTATTTATCTTTCTTAAAATGGTCTTGAAAAAGTGAAATATAGGTATAAACAGTATCTGATTCATCTTAAAAGGATGTACAGCTGATCTCAGCAAGTGATAATTAGATTTACCAAACACTCAAGATTCAGTAGGTAGAAACGTTATGTAAAAATTAAACTAAGATCTCATTTCTTCTTCATAGCTCTTCGTGTTTCAACAACTATGCTCAAAGATAAAAGCCTAAAGGTCCACAGGATTTAAAACGCAAGAGGGAATTACTTCTTTTTGGACTACTCTGACTTTCTCCAGGTAAAAATCAGTGAAAGGCCTGATTCTGGAAGTAGAAATGGGTAAATGAAATAAAAAGAGAGAATTTCATAAATAACTTCATGATTTCGACTCTGTGTCAATAAAGATATAAGCTAGACATTTAATCTGTATTTTTTCTCTGTCAGCGTGTGGCCTACCAATCCAACACAATATTCTCAAACTCATTCTCGCCAGGAACACTCATGCAAGTGTTCTGTCTACCATGAAAACCACCTCACCAGGTCAAAGATTGCTCTTCCATGTGCCATATTCTTAGAGAGAATACGTAGGAGTATTTATTGTTCATAGTTTTTTGTGATCCTATCAATAATTTCTATGGATAGCACCTCATGGGGTAATAATAACTCCACAAATCATAAGTTTAAGGGGCACTTTTAACAATGTGTCTTCAGAATGCACAGTTTAGTAGGTGAAGCACGCATCATAGTTCTAACACTGTGAAAGTTGGAGAACCTATTATCCTCTTCAAGACTCTGTGACTTTACGTAGCCTTTCAACTCTAGCAAAAGTTAAATCTAAGTCACATTATGATCAGATGATTTAGTTTAAACTCACAGGAAAGCCACTTCATCCCCTTCATCATTCTTGCTGACCTTTGCTGACCCTTCTCAACCCCATTACATCTGTCTGATGATATGGTGTTCTTTCATAGCTTGATTGAGGGGTTTATTGATTACACTCACTGCTCTCCACTATTTATAAATAGGTCTGAAAGTGAGAAGGTTTAAATTTGGTAATGAAAGAAAGGCTTTTTCCTGACAGCCACAAGATTTCTTTGATGTTTTATCTGATGAGCTGTCAAAGGACAGTCGCACCCAGGAAAACTCAGCACCTGAGCAAAAAACAAAAACAAAAACAAACCCAAAAAACCCCACAGCACAGCCAGGAAACTCCAGAGGTATAATTCTAGTAATTGTATAATCCTTACTAGGAAACTGAAAGCCTTTTTGACTAATAGAATATTTTCATTTCTTCCATATACAACCAAATACATAAGAAAGAGCTTGTAAGAATAAAGTTGAACACAAATTTTTCATATATATACATATTTTTTTTTCCTTTTTTTTTTTTGTTTTTTCTTTTTCTTTCTCACTAAAAGCTGAGCTCAGGACACAAGGTAGTGTACTGATGGTTTACTTAGGAAGTGATCCAAAGGAACCTGGGTGACAAACATAGGCAAGTAAAAAGGAAGTGGAGGAAGGCAAGACAGGAAGAATGTGTTACCCATTTTGCAGCTGCTACTGTCAACTTGTGCTTGATGTGACAAGATGGTCTGAGAAGACTGTAAGACGTCATTCAGAACGGTCGGCCATGGAGGCAAAAATGGAAAGCACTTATCCCTTGGCTTCATTTCCCAATTAAATGAAAGTAGCCCCTTGAACTTAAACCCTGGGCATTTGGGTTGTATATAGAAGAGTGCTGAGCTGATTCCCTTGGGGCCCCAGAGCACAGAGTCCTAGAAGCCTCAGAGCAGGAACAAAGATTTACTTTGTATTGACAGCTGCCCTCTTGCTAAACTGGTCTAAGCCTGCATAACACAGCTTAGCTTGCAACAGTGGCTGGTACGAGAGTTGGGCCAAGAGGCTTCTGTAAGCCGTACCGTATGTGTCTGACAGTTTCCTACTATAAATACAGATTTTAGTGTTTATCAGTGTTTGATCCTGATTATCTGAAGAATCCCTCTTCATACTTGACGATATGCAGATGACCTGAAAAGAAAAAGATTTTTATGCCTACGCATTTATTAAATGTCTGTAATAATTCTGACATTTTACATTGAGAAAAATATCAGTGAGTAAATATTTTCTTGAATATCTGGGGCAGCTAAGTGGTAGTCTTGGGCTTGGACCAGTTTTCAACAGAAAAACCCTGGTAAAATATTTAGTGGAGGTTGAATAATATGGCATTCTAGCAGCCATTAATAGTAACTGATGACCATCAAGCTGCACAGATTGGAATTTTCCATTATCATCCTAAGTAAATATCTGAAGACTCATTAAAAGTTCTGCTATTTAAAGAGGACATATTAAACTAAAAACCATCCTAATGACTCAGCTCAATAGAATGCAGCACATAAATTATATAATTATATAACCTGCCTCAATAAAATGGGATAATGAAGTCTTAAACTGTGATTAGAGAAAGAATGTCAGCGTATCCATTACTGTTAATCTCTCATACTTTCATTTTTTTTCTCTCTCAAACTCTGTCCTGCATCTCCTTGGAAAACCTGATAGATGTAATACTAACTTCAGGGTATTTGTTGAGAGAATAAATTAACATATAAATATAAAAGTCAACCTATTAGGAATGTTATCCTAATGGACTTCATAGCCTACTAGCTCGAAGGAAACATTGCATAATCCCACGTTTTCCAAACTTAAGGTTTCATACCAATCACCTGTAGACCTTGTTAAGGTGCATCTTATATTAACATTTTTTAAGATTGCATACTCTCTCTTTTCTCTTAAATTGACCTTTGAGATTTTCAGCCCTCTATCCCTATAAGACACTTATTATCATTCTATCCTAAGTCATTCATTTTCCTTAGAGTAGTTATATACAGCAAGTCAAAATACCATTTTTATGTAGTCCTTGGAATCTCAGAGTCTGAATTAGAGCTGCGTTTACAGCTATAGCCTTTTGCCCTGACATTTAAAGTCCATACCTTTGACAGACCTTTTCATTCCTACATTTCTCAAATTGTGTGGTCCCTCCTGACCTCATTACAAAACTTACAATCTTTTGTGTGTTTCAAAAGTCACAGAAAGATATCATAATATTAATTCTTCTGCGTGATAATTAGATCTTACTCCACTTTCCTGTACTGGTATATTTTCAGTTTAATATTCTTATTCACTTTTCTTAAAAGAGTGAAATTCTTAAAAAAGTTTCCTACAAATAGATTATATCTAACAGGAAAGACCAAAAGTGATCAATATGCCTGGTTAGGCTAATATACATTATGCCTTTTGTTTTCTTTCGTTTATACACCCTGGCAATTTGGTGAGGCCCTGACTCAAATGAATGATTATAATAATGTATTTATTAATGATTACACAAGTACTCAATGATCTAAGTCTTAATTCAGTTATGAATCAAATCAATAATCTGATAATAATGAAATTATGGCAACTTTATATTATGAGTTTTAGTAAATAAAATTATATAAATATATAAGTTTACTGGGAAAAAAATCAGTGCCCTAAAATTCTAAAAATATAATGTTCATCCAGATTAAAGAAATATAGTAATCAAGTTAATTTTCTAACTCAAAATTGTCTTAGTGGCCAAGTTTTACTTTGAATTTCATTTTTTCAACTATCTTAAAACAAATACACAAACAAGTAAACAAGAAAAAGAAGAAAAGCAAACCCACAAGGAGAAGAGTATTAAATCTTGCATATACTACCAGAACTGTCAGTAGGAAAAAACTTTTCAAGCAAAATTTGCCATTTTCAGTACAGATAGTTTTGGAAGAAAATTAGCTATCATATTAAAATAGTAATGAGCTCACGGTCTTTTTCAGAATTCAATGTCTAATTTAATAACAAGTGGGCCTTCCAAAGAATGTTCTAGATATATAGTAGGGATGAGATATAAATTTTCATGTTAGGACTGCTGCACCATTAAAAGGAAAATTGCCTCTTTTTTTGTCTTTCAGTTACTTGCGATCAAATTGTTGGCTCAGTGTCTGTGATCATCCTGGTGGTGGCTGCATGCCAGATTAGCAATAATGCGAACCTGAGTCTATCGGCTCGAGGTAGTATTGCTGGCATGAGCCTCTACAGCACTTAATTTAATTAGATGAAGCCTCCATTGCGGAAACTGCTGAACACAGTATTTTTGACTGAGCCAAGGAAGAATCTAATTTATTAGACCTTTGAAACTGGGCTGTGGAAGTGTTATTGTGGTGTCTCACAGCAACTGCCATGTTTTGAATATAAATTCTGAATCCCAAGGAAAGCAGTATTTCAGGGATCTAGCCTGTCTTTATTGCTGAAACGCTAGGCATTTTTCTTTGGAGCTGTGCACCCTCTTATGATCTTGGTTATTGTTGGCTTGCAAGTTAGAATACAGTTTCCCATTATTATTCCACAAAGAAATTTGGTGCTGTGATGGGAGTAGTGAGCCGGGATTGAGGAGACCTATATTTTATTTCATCTTTGTCTTTTATTGGGTGATATTGAACCCGCCATCTCATTCCAGCAGGCTCATACACAAGAAAGACAGTCATTTCTCTAGAAATGAGAACTATTAGAAAGCTTATAAGATAAATTCTAAAAGGGGCTTTCGGATATATAGGGGAAATGAAATTAATTTTTACTGAGTAATTGCTGCGTGCTTGCTCTCAAATAGCAAATGACCAAACTAAGCAAAAAATAACAACAAAAAAAACCCTCAGTATTTGTCCCAAAAGAGATTCTACCCAAAGAGAAGGACCAAAAATGATCAATATGCCTGCTAAGAATATACCAATTTTGTAATTAATTTGGAGATTAATTCATAAATTATATTCAACTTTGGCAAAAGAAAGTACATTTAAATTTGAGGCCAAACATAAAGAAGAAAGCAACTGCGGATATATTTTAGGATCTTTTTAGGAAGAAACACATTTTTTACTCTTTCTTTAAATGTAATTGAAAGTATTTGCATCTGGAAATAAGTTTTCGTTGCACAACAGTAGACAAACATGTTAAAGTTATAAGGATCAAGTAAGAATATTCACTGACATCACACAGCAATTGCATTTACATTTACTGAAAAGATATTTATTGAATGCATCATCTATGATTTAAGTAGCATCCTGGATCTTGAGGATGCTGCAGAAAATAAGACAGACATGATCTCTAGTCTAAATTGCTAATGGGATTTACAATCTAGCGGGGATACTGACACACCAAAAAAAAAAATCAAATATTACATTACAAAGGATACTATGGTGCGTGAGGGATATAATAGAAGGATCTAACCTTGGCTGATGAGTTCAAAGTAGGCTTCCCTGAGGAAATTATCTTTAAGCTGTTATGTGATAGGTGGATAGAAGTTAGCCAGGCAAGTTTTGAGATGACTAAGTTATTATGCCTTTTTGTTCTTATTGAAACATGTATGACTTTCTATTTTTCTAGCTGGATCAGCTCTGTTCTTTATCAAGGAAATATGGCATAAATATAAAGAAAGATAAATGTTAATCTAAGGCTAAATGTCTATAAAGATTCAAATATTTTAGATTACCTTAAAGAAAAAAAGGAATAAAGGTGAAAGTCTTCAATGTACATTCATACTTCTTGCATAGATTTTTATTATAGAATGCAAATAGTTAAGACATTTAAGTGCTTTAAAAGATAAAACTCAACTTGCCACTGAGACTATTTCAGACTCTAAAAGTAGAACTTTTATTTATTACTGCTATTTTATTATATTTATATTATTTAAATAAAAATCCTGTACAACATTTTGTTCTTCTGGGGATAACTAAAGGTCTTTGTTTTTAACACATTGGAATTTTTTATTATTAAGTGGCTTTGGGTTGGGAAAATGGTCCACACCAGGACTAGCCAGAGAGTGCACAGCAAAGATCACTGAGATTCATTAACAACAGTGTTTTCAACTTTCACTGAGCATCTGAATCACCTTGTGAACTTGCTAGTATGTCCATGATCTCTCAGTAATGCCAGTGTGGCACCCGAGAATCTATATTTAGAACAAAATCCTGGGTGAAAATGTGTTTTCTTCCCTTCAAACTACACT
Source organism: Nasua narica (assembly GCA_028533885.1). Lineage (NCBI taxonomy): Eukaryota > Metazoa > Chordata > Mammalia > Carnivora > Procyonidae > Nasua > Nasua narica. Next base: position 166,077,251 of record CM052799.1, on the reverse strand, counting down.
ATGAGTAACAGAGTTAGCTTTAGATTTTGTTAAAGATTTCAGACTCTATTTTAGAACAATGGGAAGGCATCAAGGCATTGTAAGCAGGATAGCGACATGATGTGATTTTTATTTTTAAAATATTCTATGAAAGGACCTGAAGGGACCTTAACTGCATATTGTTAAGTAAAAGAAACCTGTCTGAGAAGGCTACATATGGTATGATTCCAACTTTGTGACATTTTGGTAAAGATGAAACTAAGTTGCTAATGGTCCAGGGGAGATTAGAAGAATAAATAAATGGCATGGGAGATTTTTAGGGCGGTGAAACTTCCTTGTATGACAAATGTAATCATGGAATCGTGTCATTATACATTTGTCAAGACCAATAGAATGTACTGTTAACACAGAGTGAACTCTAATGTAAACTATGGACTTTAATAATAATACATCAGTCTTGGTTCATCAATTGTAATAAATATATCACACTAATGCAAAATATTAATAATGGGGGAACTGTGCATGATGGCTGGGAGAAGAGTTATATGAGTACTATATTTTCAGCTCAATTTTCCTGTAAGTCAAAAACTGCTCTAAAAATATGAAGTCAAATAAGTAAGAAGAAAAAGATCGCTCTTGCTACAGAGTGACAGAAATTTTTAGAATTTAAAAAATGATGCAGGGAAGAAACTAATTTTACCTTGTAATTATTTTCCAATGTCAAACCAGGACAATGCTATAATAAGGCCATGACCTGTATAGATCATCAATAATACACAGGATGTGTTTCTTTGATTCTTACATTATTATAAAAATAAAAATACAAAATAAACAGGAGAATCCAAAGGAATAGTTGAAAAGAGTATAACTATGCCCACAAATATAGAACTATATTTCATTCATTTTTTACACTGTACCTTCAGTGTGTGGTTTATGTTATTTAGGTGAGGGGTGATGAGGGAAAAATAAATCAAACATAGTATATGTAGGGATGGAATTCAGGGGCACCTGAGTTGTGCAGTCGGTTGAGCGACTGACTCTGAAACTCTTGGTTGCAGCCCAGGTTATGATCTCAGGGTCGTGAAATGGAGCCCCATGTCATACTCCCCACTCAACATAGAGTCTACTTGAGACTCTCTTCCTCTTCCTCTGCCCCTCCCCACCACTCTCTCTCTCTCTCAAATAATAAATAAATCTTTAAAAAAAATGAAGACGAAATCTATGTAACTTGATGATTCATAGGATATGAGGGCAAAGAGAATGTAATGTCCAATATCACTCATAACCAATTGATATAAATGCCCGAGTAGATGCTAATGTCTTTTGCTGATACAGAGGTTAGAAGAAAATAATGAGTTATTACAAAGACAATAACAGAACTAAGGGATCATGGATACATTACAATGATAATGGCAGTTTAAGAGAGGGGGAAAAAAACAATGGTAATGGGTGAGGAAACATACATAAATAATAAATTAAGAAGGGCAATCAAGCTATTATTCTTGATGAAGTCAGAGCAAAATTGTGTTGAGGATAGCTGGTATCTTGTTCTACTAAATATCATTTGAGTTCTTCATTTCAGAGATGAATGCATCTTAGCTGCTAGTAAATTCTAGTGTATAAATATAGGACTTTTTGCTAGAAAAATGACAGAGGAAACAAAGAGTTTTCCAGAGACTGAAAGATCAGCATGTTAAATGAGTTATCTGTGAGGATGAGAAAGCGTACTGATACATGGGAAGTGTGACCAAAAAATTAAGACTGAGTCAGGTATCAAGATCTTAAATAAATGAGAGGGATTACTGGGAGCTCAGTATTCCATAAGAAGAGAGCAAGTCATCTTGTAAGACGGGAGCAAGTCATGTATTCGAGTTTAATGAATCTTAAAATGGTAGGATTTTTTAAAAAAATTCAATGGTTAGGAACATAGACCCTGATATGTATAGGATGAAAGAATAAAGAAGCCTCCAAAAGAAGATTTTAAGCATATAAAGGAGATTGCTGATCCTAGAATAGGAATTCCAGAATAGGAGTTCCAAGTGTTTAGAACAAAAAGAGAAAAGAATTTTAGAGAAGAGAAAGAACAAAGAGTTTGGAAAGACACAGGTACTTTGGACAGATACAGGAAAGAAATTTCTACTTTCGTCAGGTACAAGAAAAAAAAACAGGGTGAAAAGCCATAGCAAATGTCACCCCCACTAATTCCAGGAGGATATAGATTCTTCTACTTTTTAAAAGAATCCCTATAGTTGTAGTGTGGGCCTAATGTTTCTTTTACTTCTTTGGGTCCTGGAAGCTACAATTAATGCAGCAGTCATCTGTGATAAGAAGCAAACAATCATCGTGTGATCCTTCATGCTGTGGAGATGAGGAGGACGTGGGGAGGACACAGGAAGACAGATTCCCGATAGCACTGTGTCAATAATCTGCAATGGGACAGCCAACTTTGATGTGGTAAACACCATGACTGCACTCCAAATGTTCTTGAATTGATGGAGGGGGACAGTCCAGTACTTTTTTAAGGACTACTTCTATCTTCTAAATTCATAACAAGAATATAAAAATATAATTTGTGGTATGTTTTTAGTTATTTAACTTAATCTGCATTTAATAGATTTTTGAGCTGCAGAAGTAATCCACTATGAAAAAAAAAATTGTGTTTTGTTACCTGTATTAACATAACATTGTTTTGGAAGCTGATCTTTAGAAGATTTAAATGTAAAGAAGTACATTTCTATTTATTTTAGGTTACTCCTAAGGATTACATTAAAAGTTTCTTCTATTATGTGAAGTAGTAATTCAAAATATTATTAGAGCATTGAGAGTGCTTTTTAGCAATTCTCCTCATGCTGAGCCCTAGGTCATTTAAAATTTATGCTATGCACTCAACAGGAAAGTTATCAGGGTCCTGGGCTGTGTGAAAATTGATAACATTCATTGATCAATGATGTATGAACTGAATCTACAACTTGTTTGTTTGGCTTCACCTGCACTTCACTGACAGTTTGATTCATATTCTTGGTAATATATAGAAGAAGTCACATATATGTTGGAAAATAAGAAAACCATTTTGATACTCTAATGGTATCCAATTTGTGCAGCAGCCTCTGACTCTTCATCTTATCCAGGGATCAGAATCATTTGAGTAGTTTTACATGGAACATGTTCATTAAAATTCTATGAGTAATTTTTTTAGGGGGTTTATCCTTTTAGTAACACAGTTACCACAAGTCCTCTGCATGTTTGGAATGAAAATATCTATTCTCTCTATTCAGGGAATTTTACTGTAAATATAAAATTATATAATACCCAATTGAATTTAAAAAAATGGTCAAATGTGTAAAAAATGGTTAAGATTGTTGTATTAGAAAAAAATGGAAAATCCACTAGGTTTCATTTATGATGGTCTGTTTAGGTCATTATCTTTTTGTGATGCTTCTCTTGGACTCCATGCTTCTTACAGTAGCAGAAGGCTTCAGTGCTTTCTGGACACACTGTGTCTGTTTTATTATATACATGTCTCTCTGTCAATAGATTAATGGCTTGTATCTAACCAGAGTTACTGGTAATTTTTTAACTTGGCATATCAGGTTTTCAAAATGAAGTTCATGCTTTTTTTTTTCCCCTATGACCTGTGGCTTTTTCCCTTTCCATCTTACATTCAAATCTTTTGGTACCTAATTCTTCCATAGAATGGGTATCTTACCCCTAAATGTTGAGCTGTGCAAACACTGGGATTTAAAAATATGCCAACTCTATCCTGCAACTTAGTCTAAAATCTCCAACGGAACTCAAAACTGCTGCTTGTGGCCTTGGCTTGATATACACTCTGCAACAAGACTGACAAAATTTGAGCCACTTGCTACATATTGGACCTCGGGTTATTCGCTTGATCATCTTCTGTATATCTACATTTCCTCTCCTGCAACAACATGATGTTAATAAACATGCCCAACCTCTCTGGGTTGTTATGATGATTCAATGAGTTAATAGTTTTAAGTGCTTCAACAGTTCCTGGCACCATGTAAGCTCTCCACAAGTGCTTCCAAAATAATATGCTTACCTAACTATATATCCAGTTTATTTATTTATTTTAGATTAGATTTCTTCTTAATGATATTTACATTCAGCCCAACACTCATCCTTTAAAACTTTTTCCGAAGTGCCTCATGCTTGGTTTTGTCTTCCTGTTTTCAAATTGCTAGTGGCTTGCGTGAGTTACTTACTAAAGATTTTTCATGCATAAAATATCTCTCATATAGTTGCTTCAAGGACAAAATAGATAATATATGGTAAACACATACCAGAGTGCTGAGCATTTAGTAATGCTCCATAATTCTTATCTCGACACCCCATCTGCTTTGCTTATTGGAATGATAAGTCTCAGCTAGTCCTGCTGCAGACCGAGACTTGTTTCCGACATTTAAGTAATCATGATTTAGAGTCAATAAACTTTGGGGCAGTAAGATCTGTTTGTACCTTCAACACTTCTGACACCAAATATGTGGGTTTTCCACACCATACATCAACTGGTTGTCCTACAAGTCCTACACTAACTACCTAGGACCAGCGCAGACCAGGCCCTATTAAGGGCTTTAGTCCTGCAAGACCATCCCTGCTTCAGATGAAAATCCCAAACCTCTCATTCTTCTGGCCCATTGACTATAAATCAGAGGTTCCCTCAATGGGGAATTTGCTAGGGTTTGGTCATTTGCTAGAATGACTCACAGAACTCAGGGAAAACAGTTAACTTACTACTACTGGTTTGTTATAAAGGATATTATAAAGTATAAGAATAAACCACCAGATTAAGAGGTACACAGGGAGAGGTCCAGAGGATGCTGAAACAGCAACTTCTATCCCAGTGGAGTGTACCATGCTCCTGACCTGGGGATATACTTTCTTGGAGACTGCTTGAACTCCATTAGTTGGCTATCTATGTAGCTTCTATTATGTAGGAATGATTGATTATTAGTTCAGCTTCCAGCCCTCCCTCTACCTTGGAGATCAGGGATGGGGAAGAAAGTTAGAACCCTCTTATCTTGTGGTTGGTTCTTGTGGTAAGTAGCTCCAATCCCAAGGCTATTGAGAATTCCACCAAGAGTCACTTCATTAGCATAAACGCAGGCAAGGTGAAAGGGGTTTATTATGAGTAACAAAAGATGTTCCTCTCATCCCAACATTCAGGAAATTACGAGGATTTTAAGAGCTTTTAGCTAAGATCCAGGGACATAATAAAGTTCAAATATATATTTTTATTATATCACAGTATCACAAGCAGCTTGAATGGCTATCATCTCTTTACTGTGTTGAACATATTATTTTCAGTCTTGGCTATCTTAGGGATTAGTTATCTACTAGTTAATTCCCAGGGAATTTGATCATTTGCTATACTGATTGTAAAATAAAGTGGATTGGGAGTGGAAAACACAAGATGATTGAAAAAATAGCATAACTGAAACCATGAACTCGGTGAATTCAAAAGATAGCTGTAGTGATAATAGGTGGTAACATTTTACTGAACCAATCAAGGATAGGTGGTGGTTGTCCTATAGAAAAAGAGAAACAAATAAATAAATCTTTATAATTTTGCCAGAAACAAGAGATGCATTTGCAAGAGGCTGTATTGATCTAAATGGAAACCTCTATAGACAAAACACTCAATAAAATGCATTTCACACCTCTCACTGGAATATGCCTTTTTCTTTCTTTAAGTCTCCTCAAGTAGTAAGTTAATTTTCTCATGATCTCTGTATGTACAATATATGAACAAAGAAATATATATGTGCAATAAAATATTCAATTTTCAATACCTATCTGAATTTGCAGCAGACATCATAACTTGGTTTTAGGGCATTTCAGAAAATACAACAATATTTGAGAAAGATATACTGCAATTGTTTTTTCTATATTCTGATTATGGATTATGTGTTACCTGCCACATACTCAGAATAAGGTGTAGGAGAGAATTCACTGAAACAAAGCTAATTTGGTGTCTATAAGTCATAGAAGTATCTTAGTATTAGTTGAAAAAATTGCAGCATATTGTGTAAGGGACATTTCAGTTAAAAAAAAACCTATGCTGAAAACGTCTCACAAATTTAGTATGAAATTATTTAAAAATCAGCTTTGTGAATTTATAGATATAACACATTTTGTGATGGTATCTAAAACACTTATTAACATCCATAGCAAATAAGTGGCAGTAAGAAATCATCACTTATGAAATATGCCATCATATAAAATGATTCTTATAAAATCTTATGAACCTACACACAGAATTTTTTCTTATAATGCATTAACTTATTTTCATGGGTTATACATTTACTAATTTACACAATACATTTATTTACTCATTTAGCAAACACTTAAACAACTTGTCATGTGTCTGGAATTGCTTCTGTTTTCTAGAAGGTACTTGCCTTGCAGGGGCTAAGTATATTGTCTTATGTAAAGAAATATTGGGGCACCTGGGTGGCTCAGCTGGTTGGGCAACTGCCTTCGGCTCAGGTCATGATCCTGGAGTCCTGGGATCGAGTCCCACATCGGGCTCCCTGCTCTGAGGGGAGCCTGCTTCTCCCTCTGACCTCTCCCCTTTCATTCTCTCTCTCTCTGTCTCAATTAAATAGAATAAATCTTTTTTTTTTAAAAAAAAGAAATATTTACTCTGCTTACAAAATAACTAAGATAGGAGAAGCAAAATTACAAGATGAGAAACATGGTGTGTATTTGTCCATATGACCTAATTCTTAAGGCAATCAAAATTAAAATAGGATAAATAAACATTTTTTTAACCATTGTATTAATTATGTATGTTGATGCTCAGAAAATAGTAGTCACCATGTCATAAGCATTAAGAAGGAGTATGGTTTTCATAATAATAATAGTAAATTAATATATATGAGAAATGTGTATCTTATCTTACAGATGTTAACTACACAGATCCTAAAGAAATATCTTTATTTTTTATCTTAGTAATATGAAAATATCAGGATGCCTTGGTAGCTCAGCTGGTTAAGCTTCCAACTTTTGATTTCGGCTCAGGTCATGATCACAGGGTAGTGGGATCGAGCTCAGCTTTGGGCTCCATGCTGGGCATGGAGTCTGCTTAAAATTTTCTCTCTTCCTCTCCCTCTGTCCCTCCCACCCTGCTCACTTGCATGCATGTGCATGTTCTTTTTCTCTCTCTCAAAAAAAAAAAAAAATTCAGCAAAACTTATCCCTATCTAAGGGAGTTTATATGGGATTAAAAATTCCCAATTACTAGTCATCTTAATCAATGCAATCTTTCTTATTGATTTAAATTAATTTGTAATATACCATTAATATTATAGTGGGTTCATACAACAATAAACCTCAAATGATCAAAAGTATAAAAACTTGCTATTCCTTTATATAGCAATTTTATACTTAGCACTTTCTATAATATGGAATTTTGCCAGACAGCTAGATGCTTGATGTAAAAAATGACCCAAGTCTCCAATATTAAATAAGGTCATCTAACTGAGGAAATAATTTGTGGCTATCAAAAAGAATCAATTTCTCACCTTCAACTCGAAGCCAAGGCAATTTGTTATTATCCAAAATTTCATCCTCTCAATATTTAATGCATTTTTTATTGTGAAGAAATCTCCCGTGCCCTCTTATTTCCTTTACTCATACTCTGCCAAATATCCCTTTACAACTCTTATGTCTAATACTAATTTCAGATGATTTGTTGCGTGAATTAGCTAACTAATATATAAATATAAAAGTGAATATTTTAGGCATGTTACCCTAATGGACTTAACCCTCAATTAAATCAAAGAAACTATCTCATATTCTATGCGTCCCAAACTTTAACATTTATAACAATCACCTGTATTACTTGTTAAAATCAGTAACTTGCCTCCCTAAATCTGGGTTGGAGCCTGAGATTTGGTGTTTCTAACTCACACTTAGTTGTTGTCAGTGCTAATGGAGAATGTCAATGTAACATCTGTCTGTAACTATCCCCAAAGCTCCATGAATCTTGAGGTCTGTTTGGGACCTTGGACTCAATTCCAGTGAGTAGAGGTGGGCCTGAGGCTTCATCACACCAATGGGCAATTCTCAGGACCAGCTGGGTGTTCTACAATTCAACTCAATCCTGACACTATTTACCCAGAGATAGCATCATATTCCACAGGTTAAGGGTTCAATCCTGTAAAGCTGTTCCCCACCCATACTTTAGATGCCAGTCTCAAATCCAGGTTATGACCTGTTCTTCTGAACAACTGGTTCCATGTGAAGATTTCCACAACCTGCTCCTTGGACTTCAGGTTATAGTGGAAAGATCAGATTGTTACCTGTACTTCTGACCATTTGTAAACTAGAAGTTCCCAGGGACCCCCTCCTCAGGTTGAACTAATTTGCTAGAACAGTGTCCTCTTCAAACACACCACTTCCCTTGACTGTTCACCAGCCCTTATGGGTTTTTATGGAGGCTTCATTATGTAGGCATGATTGATTAACTCATTGACTACTGTTGCTGGTGTCGACCTTCAGCACCTCTACACTCCCCAGATAGAGGTTGGGGGTTGGACTAAGAATTCCAGCCCTCTAATCACAATGTTGATTTCAAGAGCAATTATCCCCCATCCTTTTCCGAAAAGTCACCTCATTAATATAACAAAAAGCACACCTATAGCTCTCATCACTTAGGAAATCAAGGGTTTTGGGAGCTCTCTGCCAAAAACAAAGATTAGATAGATAGATGGATTTCTGTATCTATAAATCTATATATAAAAAATGATATATCTTAAACATATTATCTTACCTAGACACATATATATTTATTTAGATCTAATTTACAGCTAAGTAAGATAATGTTCAATAATCTTTAAACTAAGATAATCTATGTATCATGAATGTAATAGTTTAATAATCATTTCCTTTTAAAATTTATTTTAAAAATAAACTAAATGGGATAGAAAAGTATAACAACTTTAAAATGTGAAAAATAAAGCCGATTTTATAAAACAAGTATAACTTTTTTACTAACTGAATTTGTGATATGACTACCATCTTAAAATCACTTCTTTGTACTTACTTTTATTTTAGCTTGAAGTTATATAGGACATTCTCTGTGAGCACATACTCATCATTTGTTAAACTTGTTATAGATAATCATATTTGTTTCACTTTATCTTTGTAGAATAATCACATTATAATCCTTTCAAGGGCTTATCACCTTGAATCCATTCTGTAACTATGTTTGTATATTCATCATGAGGTTGAATAGCAATATTTTTCTCTAAGATTAGGAGTGGATCAAACAATATTATGTTAAAAAAACATGAAATTGTGTACACTGTCTCATAAATGCAGCATACTCATATTTATTTATTTATGGTTTTAGACTACTTAAGAACAGAATTAGTAAAAACTTATTTCCCTTTTTTTTAATTTTAAGCTTTTTAATTTTTTTTTTTTTAAAGAGAGAGAGAGCAAGGTGGGGAGGGGGAAAGGGAGAGAGAGAGAGAGTCTTAAGTAGGCTCCATGCCCAGGAAAGAAACCAATCTGGGGCTCCATCCCATGACCCTGAGTTCATGACCTGCACCAAAATCAAGAGTCAGACGCTTAATCAACTGAATCAACCAAGCGCCCTTTATTTTCCTTTTTTAATTGACATAGAATTTTAAAAAGATATTTTGAAGTTAGAGATACATGATTTTAAATTTATTCATTTTTCATTGAGTCTCATTTACCCCACCTATGTTTATATTTTCTTATAAAATGCAAACTATAAAACCTACCTGTGTGTGTAATTGTAGATTAATGAATTCAATGCTAGCAAAGAATTTAATACATTGTGTGGGGTGGGTACTCAAGTATTTAAAACATTGTATGGTGAGAGCAAAGAGTGGGAAAAATAGTCCTAATGAAAATTTTATTGGAAAATTTCAAGGACAAACCTTCTTTATTTTTAAACCAACTTTTTAAATATAATTTTTAAATAGTTATCTTATTCTATACACTTGAAAGATTGTAATGTCCAAATATTGATTAATCTGACAAACTCAGGTTAACATGCTAGTGAACAAAAATGGCAAAGCTTGTACTGATCTCAGGTAGCACATTTGCATCATAACTAGTACATTCAAAATATTAACTTCTGGGCACTATAGAAAAATCTAGACAAGTTTATAAAGAATAAAATCAAAATAATAATCTTTCAACTCCTTACATAGTTGCCTGCACTTCATAAAGAGCTACTATCTACTACCCTTTTTTAAATAAGATCATCTCACAACAGATATTTAGACTTCACACTTACCCAGAAAAGCATTAGATAACCTGTCTTTGTATTAATGCAAAATGTAAAGTACAAAAAGTAATAGGATTGGGCCTTCTTAGGGGAAGAGTGTGGTGCAAACCTAAAACCTTCCCAGTTCTCAACCATGACATATAGAGCATTTCTTTTCATGGGTTGATTCAGTATTGGAAGTCTTAGCTATCCATTCTACATATTTCCAGATTATAATCACTCAGAATACACTAATTATAATAAAGAGTAGACACTGAAATTTTATCTCTATTGCCAAATTCAATAAAATAAAACTCCCTTCTACACATATATTAACACTCTTGGAAAATCTTGCTTTCCAGCAATATATAAACTCAGATTTGCTGATGTGTACATATTCAAACAGCATTTATTTAGGTCAAATGTATAATAATCATAGTTGAGATTTCAGAGGAGAAAAACATAATTCTTACTTACCCAAACATGTCAACTTTAAGGATAAAAGATTAACCACAAGGAACACTTGAAAAATATAACAAAAGATTGTTTGTATGCTCTATATCTTACTATTTTAATATGTATTATATATTTTTTCCTTTTAATATCATTGAAATATTAGAAAATACAAGAAGTACAAAGATAAATTCATGCTTACATTCTGTTTGTATCTATCATAGGAGATAATGGTTGGATGGATGGATGGATAGACAGATGGATATGTTTTGAAATAACTAATTTAACTTCCACAGCATTTTTTTGAATTATTTGAAGTTTCACTGTATAGCTGGATCAAAATTCTTTTATCCAATCCCCTGTCGCTGAACTTGAACTTGTTTTTGAAATTTTTCATTTTGTAAAAATGCTATAAAATCATCCTTTCCTGAATATTTGCTACATCTTTAATAATTTCTTTAAAATGAATTTATATATGTGCTGCCGAAGTGCGCACTAAAATGAATTTATAAAGTGGAATTGCTAGAATATGTACACTGTTGAAGGCTACTGGTTGATATTAGCTGATATAGCCATATGCAATAATCATCTGATATTTTGGTCAAATATTATGCTAAGTGCTAAGAATTAAAAGTAACTAAGTTACACTCACACAAACAATACTTTAACTGATCAAACTCATAATGTGTGAGGCAGACAGATATTAATTAAGTAGTGCTTAATTACAGACTGATAAGCACTCAGAGCACTATGAGACCATGTGTCAAAATAACTTAACTTTCTTAGGGAGCCTGTTTGTAAAAATACCATCTGCATTTTCTGACCTAAAGTTGAATGAGAGTTTGGTGATGAAATGAAAACATGAGGTGATGAAAAATGCTGTGCCTTTGGAAAGAACAGCATGTGCAAATGCAGGAGCCTAGATGAAAAATGGCCCCATAGAGAAATAGGAAAAAAAAAACCCAAAAAACAAAAAACAAGTAATTAGAACACATCAAATGGACAGAGGTGGCATGAGGCTGGACAAATAGACCAATCTCACACCATGTAGCACAACACAACACATTATAAAAACTTTGGTATTTTGTTTGTTCCTCCCCACCCCCAGGAGTAACGGGAAGACACTGAAGATTTTTAATCAAAGAAATGGCATAATCATTTCAACATCTTTAAAAGGTCAAACTGACTGCAGATGAGCCCAAAAAACCTACTCTTCTGAAAACTCCATCTGAAAAGATTATCAATACCAGTCAACTTCTGCTATTAAGGCAAAGGAAAAAGAAAAAGAAGGAGAACACTTGTGAGACAGAATCCTATTAAAGTCTTCATTTAGGGACAGTGGATCAATTATATAGGTCCATTTAATTAAGTTAATGTAAAGGGGAAAGTACTAACCTGAAAATTTTGTTTTTGCCTGGGCACAAGATAGATTAATTTATTTATGGTATCTCCTTGATATTAACCCCATGAGAGAATTATACAGAGATATATAATGACTTCCCATTCCTTTTTCTCTTGCACCATTGGCAGAAGCATTTGAAACAGTATATTTTTTACTTAGTTGACAAATTATCAGTATTTAACATCATTTGCCCTAGTGTCCATAAGGACATCTAAAAAAATCTCACATATACTTGATTTTAAGCTGGATTTTCAGAGTTCCAAATGCTAGTAGTTCGAAAATTTCTTCCCTGGTTAACACCTTTTACAGGTAATTATAAAGGATGCCCACAGATCTTAAGTTCTCTTCCATCTGACTTTCTCTCACTCAAGTCATGATCGGTCCAATTTCAGAAGATTTAAAATATGGATCCCCCAAATGGGAAGATCCCCTTCTGCTAAGAGATCATAAGAAATAATTCCACCAGCTTTCCATAAATCTTTAGGTCAGTATCTTAAATCTAAACCTCTCCAGTCATCCATCATCACACAGAATTTTATCTCTTGGGTTTTTTATACTTCACGTTGTATCCAAAATTCCACCCCTCTTCGACTCTCATTACATCTTCCACTGTGTTCTCCAAACCTCATGATGTGTCCTCAGGCAAAATTGTGTTCTAATCCACTACTTACTTCCTCTGGAGTCCTGGAGTGTAGACTACTATTCTCCAATACGTCATTACAACACAGTGATCATCTCAATTTATCACTTCAAGACTGTTGTTCCCTTTTGTCTACCTAAAGAAACCTGCCTCCTTTGAATTTTTCCATCAGTGCAACTACTCTCTAGCCTTCCATGTTGAAGAAAATTCTCAAACCCTCAATACCAGTTGATTTATTAGAGTATTCATAATATTGCCTTTTTCTACACTATTAACTTCATTATTGACAGAATCACCTAGTTTAAGCATTAAAAAAATTTTTAAATCACATGTTAGTTATTTTAGCAAGTTAACAAAATCAACAAAAACCCCAATTTACTGTATTTTGACCTTGATATCCACAGGCTGTAACCTTACTCTTAATCTACCGAATGAGTTTAGAAAAAGGTGTTACAGGAGGGGAAAATTGAATTAGCAAAAAAATCAAAATAAGAAATTACAAATTGGGCTTGATGGAATTTTGATTGGAGACTATAAAAATGAAAATATGAACTGGGCATATTAGTAGAAAATGATAAGATATTATTATGAACATTTTTCTTCAAACAATGCAGATAAGTCAAATTAAATTCTGCAGTAAAGAAAAAAATCATTTTCTGGCATTTATAAAAGAAATATAGGAGGAAATAAGAATAGTGGTGTGAGGTTTTCAAGTGTATGTTCTACTTAATTTCTAAATTTATGTTCTAAATGAAGTCAAGGAAGTAACTGTAATGTTTTATAAAATCACTTCTCTATTTCTAAATATTTAATTTTGATTTGCTTTCTGTTGCTAGAAATACTTTCCAATTTTTTTATTATGGTTTATGAAGAGATCCATGAATGGACTTGAACTATTAGAATGATATGAGGAGAGAGAGGAAGATGTACCATAAACCAAAGTTTAGATACATCTTTTCTAAAACACAGAAACCAGACATTTACTCTTTTATTATTAACTACTTATTTTTATTAGACAAATGATTATTTATTATTATTAAAACAAGTGATTCTTCTTAAAGAGATTATTAAAAGACAGCAAAGATGGGCTCAGTCAGATGGAGGGGCACCGGGTGGCTCAGTTAGTTAAGCGTCCAACTTTTAATTTTGGCTCAGGTTATATTCTCAGAATCTTGGGATCAAGTCCTGCCTCAGCTCCCCACTCAGTGGGAAGCCTGCTTCTTTTCCTCTCCCTGCTACTCCTCCCCCTACTTGAGCACTCACTCTCTCTCTCAAATAAATAAATAAATAATTTAAAAGATGGAAAATAGAGAGAAATTAAGGAAAGGAAAATAATTGGTAAAATATTTTGTTTATAGGCAAGGTAACAAGGATTTGGCAAAGGCTAATGGAGGTCCTAAGGGAAAGGAAGAGACATGAAGGAGAAATATTAATTCTACTGATGATAAAACACAGAAAAATAAGGCCAAAATAAAAATAGAATCAATTATTCTGACCTGTGACAAAGAAAATGACAATTCTTATTTTATTTATATAAAATATAAATGAGATGATTTACAAAATTTGAAGGTACAATACAAAAGAGTGAACTATATTTATTCATACAATAAAATGGTCTTTTTTTTCAAATTTAGTCAGATTGGAATATCAAGGGGTCTTGAATTATTTTGAAAATTGTGAAGTAAATTAAGAATGAGCTGAATGATATGGATTTGCTTCTTCCTTGTATATTCTTATTCAGTGTATCTGTGACTATATGAACAAACTATGATAAGCAATATAGGCAATAAAAAACACTTTATCATTCTTTAACTAAGCTTTGCTTGAGAAGTAGCAGAGTCAAAAAAATTGGAATGAGTGGAGAAAAACCAGAGTTATTTAACATTCTTTGAATTGTTTATATGTATTAAATTATTTAGCATTTAATGAAATGTGCATGTTAACAGGATAAGGTTATGTGGCTCGTTGTTGAACTTGATACACCCAAGATGTTATTTTTACAGAGTAAATATTTTATAATTTTGCTGCAACCTATTTTTCACAAGGGCAATTGATTCATACTACCAAGAATCCAATAAGTCCATGTTTGTTTTCATAATTCTATCTTGTTAAACACAAATATCAGAAGCATTGCATATACAGAGATACATTTGGTTTATGTTTATATGTTGGTTAAGTAGTGAACTTTATTTACATTTTGCAGTAATTTTTTTTTCAAATGAAAAGTAATAAGCTCAGAAACTTAAAAAGTTGTACGAATTCAGAGAGAAACTTTATTTTAGTTTTGTTTGGTAAACATACAAAAAATGATACCCAACGTGAGGTTTATAAAATTAACATTTTTGAAATAAAGCAGTAAATAGCAATACACATAATGGTAATGAGACTAGTAAGAACCCATTGTGTGATGATCTAGATATGACTTAGTGAAATTACTTTAGAGTGATTTCTTGTAGATGGCGTGTTGATATTTTGTCTTCATTTTCACCTGAAGTGAGATTTGTAATTCCAAAAAAAGTAAATTTTCTGTGTTTTGGTAATGAAGTTATTACAAAGTATCAATGGGAAGAGTAAGCTACCGAAATAATATACCTACTGGAAATCACAGTCATAGAATATTGAAGACATGACTTTAAATATTATCTAGTTTAACCCTCTCTGTAGATAGAAGGAGAGGAAAAGGTAATGACCAGCTCCATTAATGATAAAAATCCAAATAATACCATCTAGTTGGGAGAACAAAATTAAGCAAAAATAAACAAGGTCAATCAATAGATAGTATGTGAGAAGGTAGGAAGTTCTATGGGGAAAAAAATAAACTGGGAAAATGGTAATAGGGCTTTTCTGGAACACAAGTTTTCCTTTAAATAAGGTAAGTCCTTCTGAAGAGGTGATAAGAAGTAATGATCTATAACAAGTGAGGAAGCAAGCCATGTGTGATACTTTCAAGCAGAGGGAATTCAATATCCTAAGAGGAGAGTGTTACTGGCATGTTAAGAAAATAACACTACACAAAGGGCAGTGTACCCACTGAGTGCTCCAGGAGGGATACGTAGGAGATGAAGTCAACAATACTAACACTATCTAAACTACCCTGCTTTTAGAGTAAATACCCAGTAGTGGGATTGCTGGGTGGTAGGGTAGCTCTATTTCCAACTTTTCGAGGAACCTCCATACTGTTTTCCAGAGTGGCTGTACCAGCTTGCAGTCCCACCAACAGTGTAGGAGGGTTCCCCTTTCTCCGCATCTTTGCCAACATCTGTCCTTTCCTGACTTGCTAATTTTAGCCATTCTGACTGGTATGAGGTGGTATCTCACGGTGGTTTTGATTTGTATTTCTCTGATGACAAGTGATGTTGAGAACTTTTTCATGTGTCTGTTGGCCATTTGGATGTCCTCCTTGCAGAAATATCTGTTCATATCTTCTGCCCATTTCTTGATCAGATTATCTGTTCTTTGGGTGTTGAGTTTGAGAAGTTCTTTATAGATTTTGGATATTAACCCTTTATCTGATGTGTCATTTGCAAATATCTTCTCCCTTTCTGTCAGTTGTCTTTTGGTTTTGTTGACTATTTCCTTTGCTGTGCAAAAACTTTTGATCTTGATGAAGTCCCAATAGTTCATCTTTGCCCTTGCTTCCCTTGCTTTTGGAGATGTTTCTAGGAAGAAGTTGCTGCAGCTGAGATTGAAGAGGTTGCTGCCTGCGTTCTCCTCCAGGATTCGATGGAGTCCTGTCTCACATTGAGGTCTATCATCCATTTTGAGTCTATTTTTGTATGTAGTGTAAGGAAATGGTCCAGTTTCATTCTTCTGCATGTAGCTATCCAGTTTTCCCAACACCATTTGTTGATGTAGTGATCTGAAGGGGCACATGCACCCAAATGTTTATAGCAGCAATATCCACAATAGCCAAACTATGGAAAGAACCTAGATGTCCATCAACAGATGAATGGGTAAAGAAGATGTGGTATATATATACAATGGAATACTATGCAGCCATCAAGAGAAATGAAATCTTGCCATTTGCAATGACGTGGATGGAACTAGAGGATATTATGCTAAGCAAATATTATGCTAAGCAAAATAAGTCAGTCAAAGAAAGACTATTATCACATGATCTCTATGATGTGAAGAATTTGAGAGGCTGGGCAGGGGGTCATGGGGGGGTGGGGCAGGGAAATGAAACAAGATGGGATCAGGAAGGAGACAAACCATAAGAGCCTCCTAAACTCAGGAAGCAAACTGAGGGTGGGTGGGAGGTAGGGGGGTAGGGATAAGGTGGGTGGGTTATGGACATTGGGGAGGGTATGTGCTATGGTAAGTGCTGTGAAATGTGTAACCCTGAAGAGTCACAGACATGTACCCTGAGGCAAATAATATATTATATGTAAATTTAAAAAATATTAAAAAAAAACTACCCTGTTTTTACTCTGGATGAGATTTTTTTTTAAGCAGAGGAAATGATTCAACTTAATGTTCAAAAGGCTAATTGTGGCAGCTGTTTTGAGAAGCAATTATAGGAGAACAATGGCAGAAACAGGGACAGAAAGCTATTATAGGTGTTATCAAAACTGCTAGATATCCGAGTCTGGAATTCAAAGGAGAGGTCTCCAAGGGAAGTAACACATAGCCTAACAATTTTCAGAGAATTTTTATAACCATGAGATTGAATGAGATTACTAGAAAAGAAGAAACTGTAGACAGTGAAAAAAGAGGACTGAGAATTGTGTCTAGGGTGTGCCAACCTCAGAGACTGAGGGATATAGAACATTTAGCAAAATCAACTGTGAAGGAGCATTCATAGAGAAGAACATGCCAGATTGAAAACAAAGTGAAAAAGATATGATTGATCACTTCACATGCTTTGATAATTCAAATATTATAAAGCCTGAAGATTGATTGTTGGATTTAACAATCTCGAGATTTTTGTTGGCTTTTACTAGAACTGTTCCAGTGGAGTAGTAGGAATAATGTGTATATGTAATGAGTTTGAGAACCAATTAGAAAAGTGGAATTGAAGATAGAATATTGACAACTATTCTGAAGAGCTTTGCTATGAAGAAGGCAAAAAAAATGGCAACATATAGAGAGGTATTTAAAGTCAAGACAGTTTCTCTGTATAAATAATAGGGGTAAGACAAAATGGGTTATACTTGTAGGCCTTTGAATAATATAGACCAAAAGGGGAAAATTAATAATGTTAAGAGAGAAATTGGAGACACATTAGAGCAACATCCTTGAATGAGAGATAGAGGATAAAATTATAGTGACTAATCTTCACAATGTTTTGTGAAATAGGTAGTATTATATCATAACAGGGAATTTTGCTGCTCAAGATGAGGTTTTGACATTGCCTTATATCCTCCCACCATTACTTTTATCTTTATCTGTCAAAATCCATTGCTACCAAGAATAACATTAAATAGATGATGATGATGAAGATGAGGATGATGATGAATATAATGGTGATAATGATATTTCATTTCAGAGACTAAACAATATTGAGAAGGAACAAACAATGGAGTGGAGGCAGAATATATCACCTAGACTGTGTCCTCAGTGATTTGAAAGAGGAAAAGAAGACAAGCCAAAGGATCAGAGAAATCTGAATGAAGAATTCAGGTATAGAGATTATGAGAGATTTCTTATTCATACTTTCCCCCAAAACTCAAACTTATCCTTGAACATGAAGAACCATTAACATTGGAGATAACTGGATAGAAGAAATCTTATCGCCATCATTGAATTGTAGAAGTGACTATTTCTAGATTTTTGGAGATCTGATACCAAAAAAAGGATCACAACGGGGGAACAGGGGGAAGATCTGGCAGTTACCCTTTGGTGGCACATTTTAACTACAGCCTGAATGTCTTCTGAATTGTAATACATACAGTACTATAAAGTCCAAAAGACTATTACAGAAAGTTAATCAGTAGCAACACCCTCCATAGTCCTAGTTTCCTAATCACTTGTAAAGTACTTTTCCTAGTATACCAAATTATCATTTTGCCTAGGATATTTTATATTTTATTGTTCTTTTGCTTATCTTATAATATTTGGAAGCTTTCAGTTTTTCCCTATTCTACCTAGCACCATGTCTTCCAAGCTTGATGACACATGAAACCATCCTCACATCCAACAATTATCTTACTCTTATTTGTTTTATACATTTTTTTCCTTTCAAGCAACATGTATTTATTGATCACTCATTGTGGCTTATACTCTTACTTAGATATGAAGGATAAAACAGTGATCTATGTCTGAATATAATAGGAATTATAATTTCTGAAGGCAGAGGGATCAATCTGAACAAAGATTCTCTATGCAGAAGGAAGTGTAACACATTCAAGAAATTGAAAGCATGCTGCCTGTCTGAAATGTTGACAGGGAGAGGAAACATTGTGGAGGAAGTCCCCAAAATAAATAGCATTACAAGGTATTTAAGCTCTACATTCCATTTTAAGAGATTTTATTTTTCTCTTAGGTACAATGGCAAGTTACTGAAATATTGATCTATTCATTTATTCAGCACATACTTATTGACTGCCTGATATGTCCCAAGCATGATGCTAAATATAGAGGAAAATCAAGATAAATAAAAATATGGTCCTGCTTTCAGGAAACTTAAAATATTGTTAAAGGAGAGAAAAACACTAATAACTAACAACAATATCAGAAAATCAGATTTGGCTACATTACCTATTCTGAAAAAGAGGCTTATGGCACTAGGAGATTACATACTGTTTAAGTCTTCAGCTTGTAGATAGTAGCTAAAGTATGAAGAGAGAATGAGATCAACTAAAGAGAGAATAAAATATACAATATGTAACATGCACACGGAAGTGAGCCTTTAGTAATCTCACCATTTAATTACTTTGTTATAGAGATTCACAAAGAAGGCTGTGGGGGGGGGGGGCAGAGATACAGGAGGAAGACCAGGAGAGCATGATATAATGGAAGCTAAGGAAAACGTTAAAAAAAAATGGGGGGAGGGGTGCATGGTCAGCTGTGCTCAAATGTGAGCAATGACTTGGATTTAGTAGCAAGAAGATCAATAGTGACTTCTGCTAAACCTGTTTCTATAAAATGAGACGATCCAAAGCTAGCCTGAAATGAATGCCTACTAAAGCTGTCAAGTAATGCAGTCACCATGCATAGACATTTTTTTGGAAACAGGTTAAGTTTGTCAGTTGGACAGATGGAAAAAAAGGAAATGGAGAGATCTGAGAAGGCATGCATACGTGGGGCTAGTGAATGAGTCAGATCCTCATGATAGCCCTCATGACTCTGAAGTCCCTGCACTTCAGAGAATGTGGCATCAAGGGCTGATTTGAAGCTGATGGTTTTGAATTTGTAGTGGACCAGTCTTGCCTGTCGTTTCATGTACTCCAGCCACGTTTGGCAACTCCTGGGTTGGCAAAAATGTCAATGGTTTTAACATTATCTAGAGGGCGATTTGCAGAAGTCTTTAAAATGTTTCAAAAAGCCACACACTGAACAACAATGCAATGTTAATCTTAGAAATATGTACTAGTAGCATAATCATTAATAGAAACAAAGTCATATATACAAAGGTGTTCACTGAAACACAGTTCAATATTTTATTTTGAAAATAAGACGTCTCCAAAATTAATACATTGTTTAAATATTTTTACTGCTTCCACATAAGAAATGTTCTGTAAACATTAAGATGAAGTCCTCCATTTTATAATGTTGGATAATTTCCCACATGTTAAGTCATAGTATGTGCATATTGTATAATATCATTTATTTGAAATATAAATAAAAATGCAAACAAAAATTTTCAATGTTTTATCCCAGGGTATATTTTTTGTACTTAGATTGTAGAATTCCAGTCCAATATTTGACCTTTCTATTAATCTGAAGCACATTTTTGTTTCATTAGAACTTGTATGTATTTGTTTCATCTCATTGTTATATAAAATCCATGTGATTTTTTTTAAGAAATATTCTCAATCAATTCTTCATTTATTAAAAAGTAATAGGAATATAGCTCAAAACCATACTTAGCATATGTGTGAAATTTAGTTCAAACCTGTAAGTGGGCATTAATTAATTTCTAAGCTCTCATAATGTCTCCTCCTGAAGTAGCCTTTTGTTTGGAGAATGGATTCCTTCTAATAGGGAATGACAGCCTCTTTATATGAGCTCTATCGCCACTACCTTCACTCTTCTGGCCAAAGTATTTGATTCATTGATAAAGCATACATTACCCTAATCAGGCCTGCTAAGGTAATTCCCTGGAGTTTTCCAAACCAAAGCCAATATAAGAGTCTTTTGCATACTTTACTTGGTCATAAAGCTGCAAAAATATCACCCTCAAACGGCCAGGGACCATTTCATTGCTGAGAAAATGATTTGGGAGAATTCAGACAATACGCTTATTTGAAGGGTTCTAGAATCCCTGCATTTCAGAGAGCTTATTTTTTATACCATTCTAACATTCTTGGGCTAGTCTGGAATTTTACTAATGGATGTCCTTTTAATTTGATTTAGGTAGAAAAAAGATAATCTCCAATTAATGAAGACCTAATACTATCTATGTAGAAATTACTATTTCACAGGGAAGTTTCATTAAGATACTAGTTACAGGTTACATTTACATCAAAATTATTTTTGGATATGTGAGTGCTGTCTCCACTATCCCATTGTATTGTAATATACTTTTAAAATTGATGCAATTAAAAATCTGCCTATTTTCTATGTTCGATTGAAAAATGAAATTGTTAAATGTATTTTTCAATGTTATGTTCGTATCTTTTACAAAATCCATTGTTAACTTAGAAATGTATAAATGAATGAATGAATAATTGAATAAATGCTTGGTTTTACCTCCCAGATAATAATAATTATGAGGAGGAAAAGGAAAAGGGGGAGGAGGAAGAAAATGGTGGAAAAGGAATGGAAATTTTTTTTTTATTTTTTTCTCCCCAAATTTGTTTATTTTAATTTTTCAGTGTTACAAGATTGATTGTTCATGCACCACACCCAGTGCTCCATGCAGTACGTGCCCCTCTCGATACCCACCACCAGGATCACCCACCCCCCCCACCCCCTCCCCTCCAAAACCCTCAGTTT
>CM052799.1:166030199-166054911 GCA_028533885.1 Nasua narica | reverse complement strand
CTTTAATTTCCTGGTTAACCCATTCATTCTTTAGTAGGATGCTCTTTAGCCTCCATGTATTTGAGTTCTTTACAACTTTCCTCTTGTGATTGAGTTCTAGTTTCATGGCGTTGTGGTCTGAAAATATGCAGGGAATGATCCCAATCTTTTGGTACTGGTTGAGACCCGATTTGTGTCCCAGGATGTGATCTATTCTGGAGAATGTTACATGTGCGCTAGAGAAGAAGGTGTATTCTGTTGCTTTGGGATGGAATGTTCTGAATATGTCTGTGATGTCCATCTGGTCCAGCGTGTCATTTAGAGCCTTTATTTCTTTGTTGATCTTTTGCTTAGATGATCTGTCCATTTCGGTGAGGGGGGTATTAAAGTCTCCTACTATTATTCTATTATTGTTGATGTGTTTCTTTGACTTTGTTATTATTTGGTTTATGTAATTGGCTGCTCCCATGTTAGGGGCATAGATGTTTACAGTTGTTAGATCTTCTGTTGGACAGTCCCTTTAAGTATGATATAGTGTCCTTCTTCATCTCTTATTATATTCTTTGGCTTAAAATCTAATTTATCTGATATGAGAATTGCCACTCCAGCTTTCTTTTGATGTCCATTAGCATGATAAATTGTTTTCCACCCCCTCACTTTAAAGCTGGAGGTGTCTTTGGGTCTGAGTTTCTTGTAGACAGCATATCGATGGGTCTTGTTTTTTTTTTTATCCATTCTGATACTCTGTGTCTTTTGATTGGGGCATTGAGCCTATTTACATTCAGGGTAACTACTGACATATATGAATTTAGTGCCATTGTATTGTCTGTATGGTGACTGTTAACTGTATATTGTCTCTGTTCCTTTCTGGTCTGTGTTCCTTTTGGGCTTTCTCTTTGCTTAGAGGACCCCTTTCAATATTTCCTGTAGGGCTGGTTTGGTGTTTGCCAAATTTCTTTAGTTTTTGTTTGTCCTGGAAGCTTTTTATCGCTACATCTATTTTCAGTGACAGCCTAGCTGGGTATAGTATTCTTGGCTGCATATTTTTCTGGTTTAGTGCTCTGAATATATCATGCCAGTCCTTTCTGGCCTGCCAGGTCTCTGTGGATAGGTCTACTGCCAATCTAACATTCCTGCCTCTGTATGTTACTGATTTCTTGTCTCGAGCTGCTTTCAGGATTTTCTCTTTGTCACTGAGACTTTTATGTTTTACTATTAGATGACGGGGTGTAGACCTATTTTTATTGATTTTGAGGGGGGCTCTCTGTGCCTCCTGGATTTTGATGTTTGTTCACCTCAGCACATTAGGGAAATTCTCTACATTAATTTGATCCAATATACCTTCCACCCCTTTATCTCTTTCTTCTTTTTCTGGAATCCCAATTATTCTAATATTGTTATATCTTATTGTATGTCTTATCTCTTGAATTCTTCCCTCGTGGTCCAATAGTTGTTTGTCTTTCTTTTTCTCAGCTTCTTTATTCTTTGTCATTTGGTCTTCTGTGTCGCTAATTCTTTATTCTGTCTCATTTATTCTAGCATTAAGAGCCTTCATTTTTGTTTGAATCTCATTAATAGCTTTTTTGATTTCATCTTGGTTAGATTTTCTTTTATTTCTCCTGAAAGGGATTCTTTAATCTCTTCATGCTTTTTTCGAGCCCAACTAGCACCTTGATAACTGTCATTTTGAACTCTATTTCCGACATAATACTGACGTCTGTATTAACTAGTTCTCTAGCTGTCGGTACTGTCTCTTGTTCTTTTTTTTGTGGTGAGTTTTTCCGCCTTGTCATTTTATCGAGCTAATAATTGAGCGAGAGAGAAAAGTATGCTGGAGTTCCACAGTTCTCACTGATTGATGAGCTTGGGCTTGGCTGAATATTCTCACTGTTCTTCTGGGGAGAGGTCTTTTCAACTTGGTTCTCAGAGTTCTTTGCCTTAGGCGGAATTGCCCCGCCCTTGCCCAGGGAGGGACCAAGCAATTTGCTCAGCTTCGCTCTCGGGAGTCTTTGTTCCCTTAGCGCTTTCCGTACCTCCCTGGAGGCCAGGAATGCAAATGGTGGCTCCCAGTCTCCAGCCGGAGGAGCTGAGCGCTTGGCCCGGCTCCTCAGCATGCTCTCAGAGGAAAGCAGTCTATCACTCCCGTCTCCCGGGTCCCTGCCCAGGCTCCGAGCTCAGCTACTGGTGGCGGTGCCTTTCTGTCTGTGGCGTGCGGCCCCGTCTGGAGTCTCCAAACCTAGCAGATTCCTGCTGCACGCTCCTGCGCCACTCCTCCCCGAGAAGAAAGGAAGGTGTCTCTCCGGAATGCCTTATGTGGTCCCCTCTCGACAGACCGTGGCCACGGTCTAGGGTAAGCCCCAGCTGAAAGGTCACTGTGCGGCTCTTTCTCTGCTGCAGGCTTCTCCGCCCGGATATCTGGGAGCTCTGCCTCACTCAGACACTTCCGGTCTCTTTGTAACCTTGCGGGACCAGAAACCACTCTGTTCCCGCAAGGGCTAAATCTCCTGCTTAGCCCCTGGAGCAATGTCTCTCAGCGGAGCAGACTCTAAAAGTTTGGATTTTGTAATTCATGGCTTTGCGGCTGCAGGGAGCTGGTGCCCCCCCCCCCCCCTTCTCTCTTCCTGTAGCTTTGGAATCACTTTTCCAAACGTCCTACCTTTCGGAAAGTGATCTATTTTCTGCTCCTAGGATTGCTCTTCTTCCTCTCTTCTCTCTCCAGTTGAGTATGCTGGCTTTTAGAATGATTGGATAACTATCTAGATGAACTTCTGGGATCCAAATCTATCTCAACCTCCTACTTCTCCGCCATCTTGCTCCTCTCTCAGTTCTAATCTTTTAATCTTGTGGTGGGCTCTACTGTCAAATTCCAAAAGCTGTTTCATTAACATAACAAAATATACCTTTATCTCTCTCTTTATTTAGGAGATTCCAGGGGTTTTTAGAAGCTCTGTGCCGGGAATGGATAGTGACCAAGGTCAAATATATCTATTCTTTGTTGTAAATTATAATGTCACAGTAGGTTAGATGAATTTTCCCCGTTTTCTTCCTAAAGTGTGGATAGATAGATAGATATGTAGGTGTATGTGTAATTTTTTTTTTCTTTTAAGCAAATAGGCTAAAAGCTAAACCTGTTGTTACCTAGAGATATGGCTGGTTGCTCTTTGCAGGGGACCAGTAGGGCATCACAAAGTCCTTCACCTCCCTGTATGTAATTCCTTACCAGAGTATACAGCTCTTACACAGTTGTCTGGGATCAGTGAGAAACTTGGAAGTTCTGGCTTATCAGGGATGCTTGTCTGCTGTCATACCACAGAATCTCTAAAATGAGTCGTATTAAAATATCCATTAAATTAAATGCAAAGTTATATCATATTTTGATTGGCTATTCCTTTTCTTACCCATTGTGTTTTACACTTAACGATGATGTCTAACCTACCACATTTGTACTTGTTATACAGTGGGCAGTTCACAATCTTAAACTCCTCACTAATTACCATCTATTCAAAAAGGCCCAAATTCAAACAAGATGAATACAGTATTTTTTCTATTAATTTTCTGTAAAGAAATTAAAGCCCAGAAACGGAATCACTCATCTTGTAGAAATTGTTTAGTAGAGTTCAAGTTTGAAAATACTCCTTACCCAGGGGCGCCTGGGTGGCTCAGTCGGTTAGGTGACTGCCTTCGGCTCGGGTCATGGTCTCGGGGTCCTGGGATTGAGCCCCGCGTTGGGCTCTCTGCTCAGCGGGGAGCCTGCTTCCCCCCTCTCTCTCTGCCTGTCTTTCTGCCTACTTGTGATCTCTCTCTCTCTGTCAAATAAATAAATAAAATCTTAAAAAAATTAAAAAAAAAAAAAGAAAATACTCCTTACCCAATGTTTCTCCTTTATATAGTCCCAAAAAGGAAATACTTACCCATGTACCTAATTCATGACCAAATACCTTCCTCAGCAGCAATAGCTTGAGCTGTCCTCTGTCCACTGTACTTAGTGTAGATCCTGCATGATCTCCAAAATTGTACTCATTCATCAGTGAGTCCCGTGTTTCTGAAGTTCCAAAATCTAGGAAGATACATAATATCTTACCACTACAGTCACATTCATAAAATTTACAAAATACCACTCCTCAGCTGTTGTAGTAATTTTGTTGAACTAAAAATAGTATTCCTAAAACTCATTATGTTTTATAGACCTTCATTCTAATTGCCAGCCATAGGCCATGCTTGAATATAAGGACTATTGTAATACATACAATGGAGGGACTCTCTGATTGGTTATTTCTAGAGAACTATTTCTGGGTTTTTTGGGGCTGTGGAGTTTTGTCCATAGGTACTGTCTCCTATCTTCTTTCGTACCAAAATAGCTATGAAACCTCATTTTTCTATTGTAAAGCTCAACTTTTGGTTCTTTCCTGAGGATCTTTTCTACCCTTTAGTTGTCAATTTTTGGAAACCTTTTAAGAAAGATTTTGTTTTGTTTTTGCTGTGTGTTCTTAATCAAAAGATAAAAAGACTTTCCACAGTTTGGCAATTGTGGCCATTGCTGCTATGAACATTGGGGTACATGTGGCCCTTCTTTGTACTGCATCTGCTTCTTTGGGGTAAACACCGAGTAGTGCAATTGCAGGGTCATAGGGTAGCTGTATGTTTAATTTCCTGAGGAATCTCCATACTGTTTTCCAAAGTGGCTGCACCAACTTGCATCCCCACCAACAGTGGAGGAGGGTTCCCCTTTCTCCACATCCTCTCCAGCATTTGTTGTTTACTGTCTTGTTGATTATGGCCATTCTAACTGGCGTAAGGTGGTATCTCAGTGTGGTTTTGATTTGAATCTCTCTGATGGCTAAAGATGATGAACATTTTTTCATGTGTCTGTTAGCCATTTGTATGTCTTCTTTGGAGAAGTGTCTGTTCATGTCTTTTGCCCATTTTTTGATGTGATTATCTGTTTTGTGAGTGTTGAGTTTGAGGAGTTCTTTATAGATCTTAGATATCAGACCTTTGTCTGTAGTGTCATTTGCGAATATCTTCTCCCAGGAATGGAAATTTTTATAGTCTGTTTGATTACATAAATGATAAATAAATTATAAAAAATATTTTTTAATTAGGGAAATATGTTACATAAAGTTGTATGTATTGTTTTCACTTAATGTTATATTGTGAACCTTAAGCATTTAAGAATAAAAGTTAATGGGGCGCCTGGGTGCCCTCTGCCTCCAGCTCAGGTCATGATCCAGGAGTCCTGGGATCAAACCAGGCATCTGGCTCCCTGCTCAGCAGGGAGTCTGCTTCTCCCCCTGCCACTTATCCTCTCCTGTTCTTCCTCTTTCTCTCTTTTTCTCTCTCTCAAATAAATAAAATCCTTAGAAAAAGAATAAAAATTACTATAAGTAAATTGAAATTAAAATTTCTTTACATAAAATTTAAATTCAAAAGAAGCTCTGAAAACTTTAAATTTGATAATCTCTTTGACACAGAATTGTAACCTTGATAGCCTCTTTGGAAAGTGTACTTAAATTCTTTGAATTTGGAAACCATAACTTCTTAATGTTTTCTCACTTCACAGTTCTTTTCTGAGGTTAAGTTAAACAGGATTCACATTAATGACTACCACTCATCAAACATTATACACACACAATCACAATAAAAAACAAGCTATCTAGCTACTTTAACAAAGCTAGTATTTTAATTCCTATGGAGTCAAACTTCTAAAACTTTCTTTTCATGCTTTGTTTACAATGAAACAATAAATGTTGTTTTCATACATAACTTGCTTGGTAATGTCTAATGGGAAATTGTAAATTATCCAATTCTTCTGTGAAACAGATTTCTTAATTTATTACCAGTATATTTTATATAAGTTTGAATAAGATTGACCAATGTTGATATACTTCCAGGTAAATAAAATAAAGGCATATCTAAGGAAAAAATAAAACTTTATTATTAATTTAAAGACATGTTTCATTCGAATCTTCCCATTTGCAATAACATGGATGGAGCTAGATAGTATTACACTAGACGAAATAAGTCAGTCTGAGAGAAACAAATACCGGAAGATTTCACTCATGTGCGGAATTTAAGAAACAAAACAAACGAGCATAAAGGGAAAAAAAGGGGTTCAAACCAAGAAACACAGTCATAATGATAGAGTGTAAACTGATGGTTACCAGAGGGGAGGTATAGGGGAATGGGTGAAATCAGTGATAAGGATTAAGGACAGCACTTGTGATGAGCACTGGGTGTTGTATGATGTGTTGAATCACTAAGTTATACACCTGAGACTAATATTAAAATGTATGTTAACTAACGAATTTAAATTAAAACTTAAAAAAATTAAAAAATATCAGCACCGCTGATCTTTTTCTGTTGACAATACCGTCCTACTACAGCATTACTTATTTGCCAGGAGACTTAAACCAGCATATAGAAAATTCTTAGTCTACAGCACTAAGAAATTCCTTAATCTGTATGCTGAGTCAAATCTCATAAATAATAGATGATATCTTATCATGGCTAAGGAAATATAAACCAATCTTTAAGAACTTTAATTTGAGACCAATCTTTAAGAACTAGAAGAGCCATATGATAAAATTGATGCTGAAAAAGTATTTGACAAAGTACAACATCTTTTCTTGATCAAAACTCTTCACAGTGTAGGTATAGAGGGTACATTCCTCAACATCATCAAAGCCATCTATGAAAAACCCACAGCAAATATCATTCTCATGTGGGAATGAGAAGCTTTTTTTCTTATTCCCACTGAGAAAAACTTTCAGCTTTTTCCCTGAGATCAGGAACACGGCAGGGATGCCCCTATCTCCACTGCTATTCAACATAGTACTAGAAGTCCTAGCCTCAGCAATCAGACAACAAAAAGAAATAAAAGGCATCCAAATTGGCAAAGAAGTCAAACTCTCACTCTTTGCAGATGATATGATACTTTATATCAT
Organism: Nasua narica; assembly: GCA_028533885.1. Classification (NCBI taxonomy): domain Eukaryota; kingdom Metazoa; phylum Chordata; class Mammalia; order Carnivora; family Procyonidae; genus Nasua; species Nasua narica. The sequence continues at coordinate 166,047,988 of CM052799.1, read as the reverse complement.
ATGATATGATACAAAAGACTCCACTCCAAGACTACTAGAACTCATACAGGAATTCAGTAAAGTGTCAGGATATAAAATTAAAGCACAGAAATCAATTGCATTTCTATACACCAACAGCAAAACAGAAGAAAGAGAAATTAAAGAGTTGATTCCATTTACAATTGCACCCAAAACCATAAGATACCTAGGAATAAACCTAACCAAAGAGGCAAAAAATATGTACTCAGAAAACTACAAAGTGCTCTTGAAAGAAATTGAGAAGACACAAAGAAATGGAAAAACATTCCATGTTCATGGATTAGTGTGAAAATGTCTATGCTACCTAAAGCAATCTACACATTTAATGCAATCCTTATCGAAATATCATCAATTTATTTCAAAGAAATGGAACAAACAATCCTAAAATTTATATGGAACCAGAAAAGACCATGAATACTCAGAGGACTGTTGAAAAAGAAAACTAAAGTTGGCGGCATCACAATTCCAGACTTCAAGCTCTATCACAAAGCTGTCATCATCAAGACAGTGTGGTACTGGCACAGAGATCAATGGAACAGAATAAAGAGCGCAGAAATGGATCCCGAACTCTATGGTCAACTAATCTTCGACAAGGCCGGAAAGAATATTCAATGGAAAAAAGACAGTCTCTTCAACAAATGGTGTTAGGAAAACTGGACAACCACATGCAGAAAATGAAACTGGACCATTTCCTTACACTACACACAAAAATAGACTCAAAATGGATGAAAGACCTCAATGTGAGACAGGACTCCATTGAATCCTAGAGGAGAACACAGGCAGCAACCTCTTCGATCTCAGCCGCAGCAACTTCTTCCTAGAAACATCTCCGAAAGCAAGGGAAGCAAGGGCAAAGATCAACTATTGGGACTTCATCAAGATCAAAAGGTTTTGCACAGCAAAGGAAACAGGCAACAAAACCAAAAGACAACTGACAGAATGGGAGAAGATATTTGCAAATGACATATCAGATAAAGGGTTAGTATCCAAAATCTATAAAGAACTTCTCAAACTCAACACCCAAAGAACAGATAATCTGACCAAGAAATGGGGAGAAGATATGAACAGACATTCTGCAAGAAGGACATCCAAATGGTCAACAGACACATGAAAAAGTTCTCAACATCACTTGTCATCAGAGAAATACAAATCAAAACCACAGTGAGATACCATCTCACACCAGTCAGAATGGCTAAAATTAGCAAGTCAGGAAAGGACAGATGTTGGCAAGGATGCAGAGAAAGGGGAACCCTCCTACACTGTTGGTGGGAATGTAAGCTGGCACAACCACTCTGGAAAACTGTATGGAGGTTCCTCAAAATGTTGAAAATAGAGCCACCCTACAACCCAGCAATCGCACTACTGGATATTTACCCTCAAGACACAAATGTAGTGATCCAAAGGGTCACATGCACCCGAATGTTTATAGCAGCAATGTCCACAATAGCCAAACTATGGAAAGAACCTAGATGTCCATCAACAGATGGATGGATAAAGAAGATGTGGTATATATATACAATGGAATACTATGCAGCCATCAAGAGAAACAAAATCTTGCCATTGGCAATGACATGGATGGAACTAGAGGGCATTATGCTAAGTGAAATAAGTCAGTCAGAGAAAGACAATTATCACATGATTTCTCTGATATGAAGAATTTGAGAGCAGGGCACGGGGTCATGGGGGGGTGGGGGAGGGAAATGAAACAAGATGGGATCAGGAAGGAGACAAACCATAAGAGCCTCCTAAACTCAGGAAACAAACAGGGTGGCTGGGAGGTGAGGTGGTAGGGATAAGGTAGGTGGGTGATGGACATTGGGGAGAGTATGTGCTATGGTAACTGCTGTGAAATGTGTAAGCCTGACAAGTCACAGACATGTACCCTGGGGCAAATAATACATTATATGTTAATAAAAAAATAAGTAAGTAATTAATTAAAAAAGAGAGAGAACTAGAAGAGCCAAAGGGTACCTGGATGGCTCAGTTGGTTAAGTGCCTGCCTTCAGCTCAGGTCAAGATTTCCATGTCCTGGGAATGATCCTCACCTCAGGTTTTCCTGCTCAGCCCGGGAGTCTTGTTCTTCCTTTTCCTCTTCCCTTTCCCCCACTCATGTGTGCTCTCTCTCTCTCTCTCAAATAGATAAATAAATAAAATCTTTGAAAAATAAAAGAATCAGAAGAGCCAAGAAAACATATATTATTATTGTTAAAAGAAAAACTAGAGAAATCTGTTTGGATGTCTAGCTTTCAATTCTCTGCCAGTCAGTTTGTGCTGTAGGTTATGGTATAACTTAGTGTAGGCTTAAATAACATTTTATTTAAATCATTTAGTAGCCTCCTAATATCCATCTTGTCTCACCCCATTCACATAGTTCTGCATAGTATTAACAAATTAATCAAAAATTAACAAAATAAACAAACACACATTTATTCTCTTTACTAAACAAAGACACCACCATCACCATCAACCAACAAATAAAAGAACAATAAACACAAAACCAGTCTCAACTTCTTGGTTTGGTTTCATACCTATAAATTCTTTTTGTAACCTACTTTTAAGTCAGCTTCACAGCCATTCCCCCAAGTCCTACCCATTTAATAATTCTTCTCAAAGCAATAGTATACCTTCCAGGCTTTGGAAGCTTCATTGCCCACACTGAAATTTCATGTTCATTCAAGGGCAAGTGCAAGTGTTAACAACTTTCTGGCATCTCTATTAATTGATGAGCCTCCCTCCTAAAGCACGTGGATTTTATGCCATCTCTTCAGATACTTTTTACTTAGCTGATAATGAAAACACATCTCTTCCTTCTGAGCTCAGAGATGCTTTGTTCAGAGGTTATGTGGTGTATATTTGTCCTTGTAGATAATGCCTGTCATACATGTACTGAATTATAAAGCCTTATTGAATGCCAGCTTCTCCATTTTTTAGGGCATTTTTAGGGCTAGGAGTAAAAATAAGATGGACTCCTCCCCTGCAAGAAATGTTAGAAGCAAACAAAAACAGGGCAATTATAAAAATTTGAAAAGAATCCATTCAGATACTGGTGATGTGTACATGCATTGGATTGACAGATCTGAAGAGAGATGTATTAATTTGCTTCAAAAGCTTTGAAAAGATAGTATAAAGTGATTTGACCATTTTACTTCCTACATTTCAGAGATAATAAAAGCTGACTGCACATAAAGTATTCTTTGCATAGTATATATTGAAAAATCTTTCCAGGTGGTAAACTGAGGCAATTGCAAAGTTTATCTATCTTCCAAGAGTTAACATTCTTTGTTCCCTCAAGTCGAATGCATTGACTATCTTTGTTCCATATCGTTGATCTCTTTTTAATAGTTATTTCAAGTAGTAGGGTAAATCTGGTCACTAGCTGTATGTCTTCACCAGCACCACCCCAAAATAACAAGACTTATTTTCAGTCTTCCTCTGTATATAATGACTCTTGTTGACCCCCCCAAAAAATCTTTATCATTAGTTTTCAGCAGTCTTCCTCTGATGTACCTCAATGCATTTTTCTTTATAATTACCTTGCTTGGGATTCTCTGAGCTTCATGGATCTGAAATTTGTTGTTTCTCATGACTTTCATGAATTTCATGAATTTCATGAATGGGAGAATTTTACCCATTATCTTTCATATATCTCTTCTACCTCATCTTCTCTTTATTAGCCATCTGAAATACAAGTAACATTTATATTACATATTTGATATTGTACTCTTAATTTCTCTGATTCATTTTTTTGTTTGTTTTCTCTCTGATTTCCTCAATGTGGTTCAGTTTGGATAATTTCTACTGACTTTTCCTCAGGTTTACTTTCTTTGCTCTGGTGCCTCTACTTTGCTGAAAACTTTACTAAAGGAATTTGTCATTATCTGCTATCATGTTTTCAAATTTTAACATTTTAATTTTAATTTTTTATAGTTTATTTTACTCTGATGAAATTTCTCATATGTCCATCCACATCATCCATTTTTTTTTACTATTTCCTTTAAGATATTAATTATAGTTACTTTGAAGACCATGTTTGACAGTTCCAGCATCTGGGCTTATCTGTTTCTGGTTTTGTTGACTATTTTATCTCATAATGGATAGTATATTATTGTTTATTTTTTTACATTTTTATTATATTTTTTATTATTGATTATTTGGTATGTTTCAGTTTTTTGATGATACATGTGCAAAAGAATTGTAGACACTGAGTTAAATAATCTATATTATTTCACATTTGCCTCTTCTTTCGGGTCTCTGGGAGGAGGTGTTGGTTCAGTCTGGACAGTGGTTGATCTTGGTTTGAGTTTATTGTTGATGCACCTACCTTCAACATGCCATAGGCTTCAAAACCCTACAGCACTTTCCAGCCACTAACTGGTTTTTAATGTGAGGCCTAAAGTGCCAGATGGTGTTTCTCAGCATTCTTGTTCCACATTCTGTTTTCAGCAGTTTTGGCCAATCTGCTGTTCCACAGACCAACTCGCTCTAGAACACTCGTTCTCCCTCAGGTCAGAGGAGGCTCTGATGAGTAGTGCTCATGACCAGCAACAGTCAGAATTTGCTTCCCATTGAAGGCTCCTGGGGCTGACACATTTTGTACCTATTCCCAGATGCTCACTACTCGGTACTAATGCAGGGTCAAGAGCACAAATGAGTTCTGCTTGTTACTTCTGTCCCAGTCTCAGAACTTTGGCCCCGCATGCCTGTACCAGCAAAAGGGTTCTCTCAGGCTGACTGTCCTGCTCCCAACCTTTCTTATAGGCACTTGTTGGAGGCTCGCTGAAAAGGGCTAGTGAGTAGTTGAGGACCCCTCTTGTATACAGGGCTTCCATCAGTTTAAACTCTCAGGCCAGTCCACACTAGGCCTTTAAGAACTCACTGAATTTTCAGGTGTTTTTTTTCTTATGTACTTTTTATGACTGTCACCTCCTTCTATGATCTGCCAAAATCCTCCCACTGTCCTCAGAGTAGCTTATCACCCTTCAGAATTCAGTCTGCCTATTGTCTTGCAACCCAAGTGGTCTCTCTTGGGGTCACAACATATGATTTTGTAGATTGTCCAGATTTCTCTCACTGTTAAGGTGAGAATAACATTGTCTTGCAGCTTTCCACATTCTAAGCTAAAGCAGAACTTGTACACATCTAGTAGCTATTGACTAGAGCTCAAACATTAAATTGTACATTATTGAGTTCTGAGCATTGTGTTCTTTAAAGAGAACAGAAAGTTTTTTCGCAGTTTTTTGTTTGTTTTTTTAAGCAGCTATAATACTTGTCAATTATCTGGATCCTTTTGAGGCTCATTAGTAAGAGTTAAGAGCAGGCTTCTCTCTAGGAACAATTCAAGCTTACTTGAAAGCATGATTCTTATTGTGTGTCCACGAATGCACCAGGTGTTTAATGAGGATTCTCCACCCTGACCAGTCAGCACTAGAATATCTCCCAACCCAGAATGAGCCTTGAGAATTATTCAACTTTTGTCTCTAACGTCCTCCTTTGCCTATTGAAACAGGACTTTATCCTACTCATCTGCAGCTTTTTGTTGTACAACAGATCCAAGGGGAAACCCATCCATTTTAGAGGGCTTTTGTTTTTGTTTTTGTTTTTCTGTATACCTTCCTCCTCTCTGGCACTCTACTAGAAAACTATAGGTGCATCTGCTTTCTCAACCTCTGATTGTCTCCTCAGTGTAAGGAGGCTGCTGTCCTATACTGTTAACTAGGAACTACTAACTGGCAGAAGGAAATTGTAGGGCTTATCAGGGATCATAAGTGGATCCATTTTCCTGAGGAATTATAGTTATGTATTGCTTATTGTTTGAAGATTAAACTAAATTGGATTTTTAAAAATGCATTTTTCCAGATTTTAAGTTGTTCAAAGGACACAGATATAGTGCCAATAACTTTATCACGTCCACAGGTAGAAGATTTTTAAATATTGCTATGCATAACAATTTGACCTCCTCTTTTAGAATTTTCTCAAAAGATTACATAAATGTTCAGAAAGTATTTGCTTAGCCTTGCAGGTCTGTCTTGATTTCAAAGTTAGTCTCACATATTGTAGAAAAGTGGCTACTGCCCGTACTTTGGTTTAAGGAATCTTCTCAAACTCAGATAAAATATGAAATGACAAATGAATGTCACATTACATAGACTTCTATTTCAGATACATTAAATGTATTTTGCTTAATTTTTACTTTTGTAAGTGATGCCACTTTATTTTCTATAAGTTGATACCACGCTTTATCTATAATTTTTATTTATTTATTTTTCTTATATGACAATGCAATATTCTTTTGGTATTTGTTTTTCAGTATTGGCCTTCACAGATGAATATATTTTCTCTACTTCATAAGGCTTATATAACCATCATTTTGCATGAAAACGTAATGGCAAGAAGCCACTCATCATTTAACAAATGAAGTCTGGCTCCTGCAGGTAGTGCACTTACCATATTAAAATTGTCCTTTAAGGCATTACTTAATGAAAAAAATTGAACATATGGAGAAACAAATCTCTAGCACTTTAATTTAATTGTTACAGAAAATGCTATATTAACTGCTGATCCTTTGAGAAATTCAGAACAAGAGGAAATATTGCCTCTCCATAAAAGCACTCACAACTTCCTATTGAGTTTGGAAAAGCAGTGTACACACCCATCAAAAAAGCATTAATTTATTGGATCATTAGGTAAAAGGCAATAGTTATTTGAAGAGAGTGGTACTTTATCCATTTCAATTTGAAATAAACCATAGTATAATAAATTAAAGGTAGAAAATCAGGTAATTGATATATAGTAAAAAAAGTTCTGTAATTTAGAATATGACTATGTAAGTAAACTGAAGTATGAAATCAATATATTGGTAGGTGAATTAAATTAGGAAAGCATAAGGCTATAGATAACATAAAGCCCAAAATGTATTTTTTCACTATGAAGCAAGTTTGTTTAAAGGTTCACTGGTGTCAATATAGATGTGGCTATGTTTGTTTTATGCATATGGATACTTTTCCCAAACTTTATTATTTGCTTTGTATCCATAAACTAAAGACAAATGATCATAACTAATGTGTTATAAATGCCAAGAGGTTATTTAACCTTTCTTTATCCAATATCCTGAGTAGAATTTTGAATAAACTAAGCATTCTCTGTAAATAAATTAAAAAATTAAAAAAAAAGAAAAAGAAATGCCATTCTTAAAATAATCACACATAAATTTCTTTTTTTTCTTTTTTCTTATCTATTATTTATTTTTATTTATTTGATAGAGAGAAACACAGCAAGAGAGGGAACATAAGCAGGGGGAATGGGAGAGGGAGAAGCAGGCTCCTCATGAAGCAGGGAGTCTGATGTGGGGCTTGATCCTAGGACCCTGGGATCATGACCTGAGCTGAAGGCAGATGCTTAACAACTGAGCCACCCAAGCGCTTCATACATAAATTTCTACCCAATTGTTTCTCAAACCAAATTATAATGTGGGAAGAGTCAATTACTTAAATTTTCTGGTTTTGACTTTGTTATTTAGAAAAGAACAAAGAGGAAGACGAAAATGGCAATGAAATACACAATTAGGAACTCTGACACTTAGTCCCAGCCTGATCCCAGTAAAACTCTTAGATAGCTTTCATATTATCCTCAGGTTACCCAGCTGTGATTATCTGCCTCTCCTATCTCGGGATTAACTAAGTTTGCATCCTAATGCACAGGGATATAGGGGAACAGTTTGTCCTTTGCCAAAATCATTAATCCATTCTAAAAGATTTTCTGCTTCAAATTGTAATCTAGTATTTCCACTAAAACAATTTGAATTTTTATTTGTTTATTTATATTTGTTCTGAAAGCTTTATTTTTTCAATTTTTTTAATTTCAATTCTAGTTAGTTAACATACAGTGTAATATTGGTTTCAGAGTAGAATTTAGTGATTCATCACTTACATATAACACTCAGTGCTCATCACAAGTGCCCTCCTTAATAGTCATCCCTCATTTAGCCCATCCCCTGCCCATCTCCCCATCAGCAACCCTCAGTTTGTTCTTCATAATTAAGAGTCTCTTATGATTTGCTTCCTTCTCTTTTCTTCCGCTTCCCCTAGGTTCATTTGTTTTGTTTCTTAAATTCCACATATGAGTGAAATCATATGGTATTTGTCTTTTTCTGACTGACCTATTTCACTTAGTAATTTTCCTATTTAAAAGTTAGCCTAGGGTAAAAATCAGACTGGCCAAAGAATCCTAGTGATATTTTCTGAAAGCCATGAATTTTATGATTTGAGTCTAGTCTCAGAACTTTGCATTGAGATTTTTTTTTTTTAAAGATTTTATTTATTCATTAAACAGAGAGAGAACACAAGCAGGCAGAGAGGTAGGCAGAGGCAGAGAGAGGAGCAGGCTCCTTGCGGAGCAAGGAGCCCGATGCGGGACTCGATCCCAAGATGCTGGGATCATGACCTGAGCCGAAGGCAGTTGCTTAACCAACTGAGCCACCCAGGCGTCCCTGCATTGAGATTTTTGAATAAAGGTCTTCAATGAATATAATACGCAGCCAGAATATTCAGTATGCACCAAAAAAGATCATTAAAATTTTTTCTTCTTTCATGTATCTTGTAAGCATCTTATTTATAGATAAATTGATAGTGTTAATAATTGAAGATGTGTTTACTTCATGCGCCCGAAGTGTTAACAATTCACAGTTAATGAATATTCTAATCTGTTAAACCTTACATTCAATGCACCATTTATTGGTTTTAATTAGCATCTTGAATATATGTTGTTGTTGTTGTTGTTATTTCTATCTTAAGGATGAAGAGATAGGATCTTAGATAAGTTTAACTTGAAAAAAAATTGTACATACGGGTAGTTAGTGACAAAATCCAAGTCTGTCTGACAGTAAATACTTTGTCTTAGTCCTCATAATATATTGTCTTTGATTTCTCCTTAATGTCAATATTTTACTGAATTAAATTGCTGTTGTAAAATGCTAACTGACACAGAGTAGATGCTCAATTCTGAATAGACTGTTACTTTTCACTCTATTTCACTTTTTGGACTCAAATATATTAAAAACTTATTTTCTGCTCTTAAGTAGGTACATTATGAATGAAGTACATGAACAAAAGAATCAGCTAAAGGTTTGCAACAGAACTTAGTTAGCTCAATAATTTTTGGAAATCAAGACATGTTTAAAACAAAATATTGATTATTCACCAATATAAATTTGAGATGAATTGTGAAAATAACAACTGTTTCTCGATCATTTAGAAGCTGCTTTATGACATGGCATGCAAGGACCTTATAGGTCCTTTCTGAGATATGTGTGTCATCTACCCTTGAAATGTTATTATTTATATTTTTGAGTACTTTAATTTTAATTAGAGAATGGTTAACCTCATCCTTTGAATGTACTGAAAAATGAGTTAGAAATAATAGTCCATTTGAAAAAAAAAGAAATAATAGTCCACTTGAAATCCCATTTGATAAAACTTTTTGAATTTATAAATGATTAATTCCAAAAATTCTCTGATTGACAAATCATAGTATATTCTATGGTGAATATTGTTGTTGTATAATTTCATCCTTGTGAAATTATAGTTTATGAATTATAGCACATTACTGTGGTGATTTTAGTGTCCTTTCTAAGAATGCTCCTTTTGACCTTTATCTTTCTGCAAAAAATTACACAATTCTAAACTCTCATTTTGTCTCCCTGTTCATATTTTATTCTTTTAAACTGCTTTACCTACATAAATCATTCTCTTTAGGTTGAATATTAATAATTTTTTGTAAGACAGGAGCAATTTGATGGGCAATCCAATCTTATTTTTGCAAGGTTATAAAAAGGCAGGTGTCTTAGAAATCTGTCTGAACTAATTTAAGTGATCTCATTTCAAGTGTGACCCAATGACTCTTCTATCTACTAAGTATCAAAATTCCAATGGTTAATAGTTGTTCAGAAAATAGAAATATTAATTGCTGTTTTTTAGCTTCTCCCAACAATATATGCACCTATTATCCTTGATATCTCTACCTATTGATATCTTGTAAATTGACATGCTTTTCTTTAAAAAGATGCAGATTCTATATACACAGTAGTCACAAAACATTATAGAAAGATAAAATAAGTAGAATGTTTACAGTGACTATAGAAGTAAAAAGGGAAATTTGGTGACTATATGAATAAAGTTTGGACTCAAAAAGCAATGGACTTGCAGGGAACAACAGATGTTGGTGAGGATGCAGAGAAAGGGGAACCTTCCTACACTGTTGGTGGGAATGCAAGCTGATACAGCCACTCTGGAAAACAGTATGGAAGTTCCTCAAAATGTTGAAAATAGAGCTACCCTACAACCCAGCAATTGCACTACTGGGTATTTACCCTCAAGATATAAATGTTGTGATCCGAAGGGGCACATGCACCCGAATGTTTACAGCAGCAATGTCCACAATAGCCAAACTATGGAAAGAACCTAAATGCCCATCAACAGATGAATGGATAAAGAAGATGTGGTATATATATATACAATAGAATACTATGCAGCCATCAAGAGAAACAAAATCTTGCCATTGGCAATGACGTGGATGGAACTAGAGGGTATTATGCTAAGTGAAATAAGTCAGTCAGAGAAAGACAATTATCACATGATCTCTCTGATATGAAGAATTTGAGAGGCAGGGCAAGGGGCCATGGGGGTTGGGGAAGAGAAATGAAACAAGATAGGATGGGGAAGGAGACAAACCATAAGAGCCTCCTAAACTCATGAAACAAACTAAGGGTGACTGGGAGGTAGGGGGGTAGGGTTATGGACATTGGGGAGTGTATGTGCTATGGTAAATGCTGTGAAATGTGTAAGCCTGATGATTCACAGACATGTACCCTGAGGCAAATAATACATTGTATGTTAATAAATACATTTTAAAAAAAAGCAATGGACTTGAAGCCAAAATCACTTTAGTAATTTTAGTAGCTTTAGGATATTAGACAGTTATTAAAATAGTTTTTAAAGCAGACAATTTGGGGCACCTTGGTGGCTCAGTCATTAAGCGCCTGCTTTCAGCTCAGGCCGTGGTCTCAGGGTCCTGATATCGAGCCCCACATCAGGCTCCCTGCTTAGAGGGAAGTCTGCTTATCTCTCTCCCACTCCCCCTGCTTGTGTTCCCTCTCTCACTGTCTCTCTTTCTCTCTCTGTCAAATAAATAAATAAAATCTTTAAAAAAAAGGCAACCAATCCTCTCTTCATCTGTAAAATAAATCTAATAATATACCATATAGGTGTTGTCTAGCAAAACGCATGTGCTCCCACCTCCAGGAGAGGAGTCCCACTGTATGGAGGACAGCAAAGACCGTTACAACTCCAGCATCTAGGAGCAGCAGTCCCAAGATATCAACCCCACTGCATGGGTTTGCAGGTGTCAGGGTCACCAAGAAAAGTTACAACTCACACAGACACTGGATGGAATGATGCATTACTCAATAAAGAAGAGACAGAGAAATGTCAGCTTCAATAGTGAGTATCTGTCCTCAGTGGTCAGTGGGTCTTACACAGCAACTGATGCTGGGAGATGGTCTGTATATAATCCTTTTGTGCAGGAAGCATAGTACTTCATTTCCTCCCCTCTGGGAACAGATACAACAGTGGGATTGGTCAGGTGCCAAGACAATAGGGGAAATTAAGAAGTACTGGAAAAACTGGATATTCACATTCAAAATACCGAAATTGGACTCCTACCTTATGCCATTCACAAAAGTTAACTCAGTATAGATTAAACTGAAATAGATGACCTAAACCCATAAATCTTCTAGGAGACATTGGTTTTGACATTGGTCTTAAGAGTGACTTTTGAAGTTAACACTGAAGCACAGGCAACAAATGCAAAATAAACAAGTGGTACTACATCAAACTTAAAAAAAAAAGACTTCTGAAAAGCAAAAGAAATGATCATTAAATGAAAAAACAAGCTATGTAATGGAACAAAATAATAACAAACCACACCTCTGATAAGGGACTAATATCCAAAAATAGTCTACAACTCAATAGCAAAAAAAAAAAAAAAAACAAACAAAAAAAATTTAAAAATGGACAAAGGATCTAAATAAACATTTTTCCAAAGAAGATATTCAGTGGCCAAAAGATACATGAAAAGGTGCTCAACATACTCATCATCAGGGAAATGCAAATCAGAACGAGGGGCTCTTAGGTAGCTCAGTCTGTTGAGCATGCAACTCTTGATTTCAGCTCAGGTCATGATCTCAGGGTCCTGAGATTGAGCCCTCTGTTGTGCTCTGCAGATGGCACAGATTCTGCTTAGGATTCTCTCTCTCCCTCTCCATCTGCCCCTCCCTCCAACTCATGCTCTCTCTCTCTAAAATAAATAAATATTATCTTAAAAAAAAGAAAAAGAAAACCGCAATGAGATATCAACTCACATTCATTAGGATGGGAATTATTAAACAAAAAAAGATAACAAGTGTTGATGAAGATATAGAGAAAAGTGGACCCTGGTATTCCGTGGTGGCAATTTAAATTACTATAGCAGTTGTGGAAAAGAGTATGGAAGTTCCTCAAAAAATTCAAAAACTAGAACTACTCTATAATCCAACAGTGGATATGTCACAAAACAGATTAACTCTATATAATATGAATTTTATAATATTAAATATATTTTTTATATATGCCACACTAAGGTGCTTTATAATAAGCATAGATTTTCAGTTTTACAAGATAAATGAGTCCTAAATACCTATAGTTCAACATTGTACCTATAGTTAATAATACTGTGTTGCATACTCAAAAATTTACTGAGAATAAATTTCATGTTAAATATTCTTACCACAATAAAAAATACTCAAATAGATATAAATTTTTGATTAAATATCTGTTAAAAAAGAAATATAAAAGAGAACAGAGGGACAGAGATAATGAATATATAGAGTCCACATATATCAAAATTCCATTGGCATGAACAAGGAACTCTATAGTTTAAGAAAATCCAATTATGAAAGGTTTTGTTCACACCTTTCAACAGATAAATTAGATATATTTCTATCTGCTTTATTTATATATCTAGATTGATTCCTCCATTTTTTTAGCCTGTATATATGGTACAAAAATTGAATTAAAAACATTTTAAAAGCAGAAGAATTTCTGATAGTAACACATGAAAGAAAACCTTCTTCTTAAATGCTTAAGTAAGTTCATAGAATGATCTTTTAAGCCTTTATTCAAAATCATTACAGTAAAATTTTAGTACTAAAATTTCTTTTTATTGCATTGATTTTAAGTAAGAGTTGGAAAATGAAGTGTTGAGCTACAAGAACATTTTATGTAGAAATTTTATCCCCTTCGGTTTCTTAGCCATAACTACTTTTTTTTAAAAGATTTTATTTATTTATTTATTTGTTTGTTTGTTTATTTATTTATTTATTTATTTATTTATTTATTTATTTATCTGATAGAAAGAGATCACAAGTAGGCAAAGAGGCAGGCAGAGAGAAGGGGGAAAGCAGGCTCCCTGCTGAGCAGAGAGCCTATGCCCAGCTGGATCCCAGGACCCTGAGATCAAGACCTGAGCTGAAGGCAGAGGCTTTAACTTAATGAGCAACCCAGGCAACTCCTGTAACTACTTTCATAAGTGCCTTATCAACTATAACATAGTAAGATCCTTTTATAACATTGGATAAAGCAAGAATTACAAGTAACAAATCAAATAAAAAGTAGATACTAATAATATTCACAAGATTAATTTTATTTTATTCTGTGGGGAAAAGACTTCAAGAATATTTAAAATCTAATTAAAATACAAATGTACTTTTCCCCCTGATACATAGTTCTAATATCAGAAAACATTATTGCAGCTAAGTATTAATAGGTAAGATAAAATGTATAATAAATGATATTTTTGAAAAAGACTATTCAAAGTAAATGGTTTTGTTTGCAGTTGACAGTGATAGAATGATCAATGTTATGTTACAATTTCTGTTCCTTCATTTGTCTTTGTTGGTGAAATGAGGACTGTCAGAGACTAGAAGGGTCAGGCTCACAGCAAATTTAATGTGACACACTTTATCTCTGTTCTGAACAGGGTCTTACAAGATGTAATATTAAATGTACAGAGCACTGGTACTTCTTTGTGTTTAATGAAAACTTTGTAATTCCTTGTTTGCTTTTTCAATTTTGACAAGATCATAAAGTAGACACAATCTAAGGAAAGGAGACTGTAGTCTCAGCAATAAAGTCATGGATGACTTCTTTTCTCATTTGTATCTTTCAATGTCTTGACACTTTAATTAGAGTTATGAGTTATCAATTATCATTAAGCTAGATAGAAATTACCAGTCCATATATAGAACATTATAAAACATGAAGATACATTAAAATTGTGTGCATTTTATTTGTAAGTCTTTTCATCTTTTAAAAAAGATTTTAATTTACTTGATAGTAAACGAAGAGTGAGAGAGAGAGGGAGCAAGTGCAGGGGTGAAGGGCAGAGGGAGAGGGACAAGCAGACTCCCTGCTGAGCAGGGAGCCTGATGCAGGGTTCCATGCCAGGACCCTGAGATCCTGACCCTAGTGGAAGGCAAAAACTCAACTGACTGAGCCACTCAGGCGCCCCTGTAAGTCCTTTTGATCATTGAAAAAGCATAGCACTGCACATCATGAGATACTTAGTATCATTCCTAAAAGTAACAAAAACTAAAATTTTTGCAATAATTTCTAAGCTAACTATATGTATCTATATATTACCAGTTCATTACAAAGTTTGACCTAATATAAATTCATGATTTATTTCTGTCTCTCAATATAGCTTAAAAATCTTTTTCATTATTGTCCATTGGCACTGTCTCTGTAGAAAGAGCTTTGCTAAAGTAAATTAAATTTAAAAAATCAAAGAACTACAATGACTCAAAAATATTTGTTTCATTTGATATCGTTTTTAACAGAACTTTTGTGAAAGTCATGTTTATAACATAATTGGTACATTTTCTAATATAAAGATATCTAGGGGCACCTAAGGCTCAGTTGGTTAAGCATCTGACTTTTGATTTCTGCTCAGGTCATGATCTCAGGGTTGTGAAATAGAGTTCTGCCTTGGCCTCTGCATTGGGCATAGAGCCTGCTTAAAATTCTCTCTCTCCCAATCCCTCTCCATCTCCCTTTCTCTCTCTCTTTGTCTAAAAAAATTAAATTAAAAATATTTATATATCTATATATTACAGGATAAATAATTATTAACTATGAGTTGGCATAGCCAACTCTGGAACAATGTTTGTCAGTTTCTTATAAAGTTAAAGACACATTGACTCAGGAACCTCATTTCCTGGTATTTGCTGAAGAGATATGAAACATATGTTCATCATCTTTAGCCATCAGAGAGATTCAAATCAAAACCACACTGAGATACCACCTTACACCGGTTAGAATGGCCAAAATCAACAAGATAGTAAGCAACAAATGCTGCAGAGGATGTGGAGAAAGGGGAACTCTCCTCCACTGTTGGTGGGAATGCAAGTGGGTGCAGCCACTTTGGAAAACAGTGTGGAGATTCCTCAAGAAATTAAAAATAGAGCTATCCTATGACCCTGCAATTGCACTACTGGGTATTTACCCCAAAGAATCAGATGCAGTACAAAGAAGGGCCACATGTACCCCAATGTTCATAGCCGCAATGGCCACAATTGCCAAACTGTGGAAAGAACCAAAATGCCCTTCAACAAATGAGTGGATAAGGAAGATGTGGTACATCTATACAATGGAATATTATGTCTCCATCAGAAAGGATGAATATATAACTTTTGTATCAACATGGACGGGACTAGAAGAAATTATGCAGAGTGAAATAAGTCAAGCGGAGAGAGTCAATTACCTTATGGTCTCATGTGTGGAGCATAAGGAAAATCTTGGAGGGCATTGTGAGAAGGAAGGGAAGCATGAATGGGAAGAAATCGGAGGGGGCGATGAACCATGAGAGACTGTGGACTCTGAGCAACAAACTGAGGGTTTTGGAGGGGAGGGGGCGGGGGGTTGGGCGAGCCTGGTGGTGGGTATTGAGAAGGGCATGTATTGCATGGAGCACTGGGTGTGATGCACGAACAATCAATCCTATAACACTGAAAAAATAAAATAAACATATTTGGGGAAAAAAAAAGAAAACATATATTCTTATAAAAACCAGTACATGAACAATCAATCTTGTAACACTGAAAAATTAAAATAAACAAATTTGGGGAGAAAAAAAAAACTGGAATTTAAGTTCCAAAAAAATAAATAAGTAAATAAATAAAGTAAGAGTAAAAAAAAAAAAAATTTGCCTACCGCAAAACGCGTGTTTATATTACACTTGCGTATCCTCAAGTGTCGTCAAAGGTAATGAAAGATCTAATGTTTTACAGAAAGGCGAAGGAAATTAAAATGTTATCAGCAGTTTGCTTTATATAAAAATCCAATAAAAAATACAAAAAAAAAAAACAGTACATCAATGCTTATAACAGTTCCATTCATATTTGCCAACACCTGAAAACCACCTAAATGTCCTTCCATTAGCATAAGAAGATATACATTTTGGTACATCCATACAGTAGAATACTGACCACAATAAAAGGCCATGGGTCACTGATTCACACAATGTGGGTGAATCTCAAAGTATTTATTCTGAATGAAAGAAGCCCAGTCTCAAGAAGTTAGAAACCATATGATTCTGTTTATGTAGTATCTCTGAAAAAAAAAATAAGAAGAGAAAACAGATCACTGTTGATTAGGAATTAGGGTTGTATGGAGAGGTATCACTAAAAAGGATAGCAAAGAGGAGGTTTTATGGAGTGATATAACTGTTCTTTATCCTCATGTAATCACCAGCAGTGATTCTGCTAAAATGCATGAAACTATATACAAAAAAGTCAATTACACTGTACATTTATTTCAAATAGATATTAAAATATTGGCTGACAGTGTTAATAGTGACAAGAAAAACAATTTTGAGGAGAATTTCTAGGCTTTTTTCTTTATGTGAATAGGAAGTCTTTGGTCTCATTTTAAAAATATTTTATGGACTATTAACATTTTTCTAATTGTACTAGTTTTTGACAGAAATGAGGGTTTGATGTTTTTTTAAACAATCAAATAAGATGAGAGTACTAGTGTTTTATGATTTCTTCCATCTGTGCAAACACACTAGTGATCAGAGTTCTGAGTATATAAACTGAAATAACAATTATAAAGCAAGTCAAACTACTTGTATTCCTTATATCTGATGTGATAACTTGAACCTCAAAGAACAGAGAACAAAGTTTGCCGAGATGAATTGGGTATCTTTTCCACTCATCTTCTCTTTTTTTTACAGCTCTGCACTGCAGTCTAGATTAAGAAATCTAAACATTCTGAATCATCTGTTGAAAGGTGAATAAACCATACTTCGCTGGGTTATTGTGGGAATTAAATGAGAAAATGTACACAAGCTCACATGCTCATAATGTGATGTTTAGTGGAACCGAATAAATAGAACTAAACAACCAAATAGGAAAGGTAAGGGAATATGAAGGCACAATCTTACACAGGGACAAAAATCCAAAGCTTTTCAAAGAAGTTTCAAGCAGGTTATTTTGTTCGAAATGGCAAGGAAAAAAAGAGAGACAGCGAGAGATTTGAAATAACAGTCTCTACATAAATTTTCAGAAATGTGGTATCATATGTTTACAAATAATGCAAGAACGTCACAAATCATCTCCCTGCTTCTAAAGCTTGCTATTCACTCCCACCTCCATATTCTTCTGCCCATCATACATTGAAATA
>CM052799.1:165928697-166030099 GCA_028533885.1 Nasua narica | reverse complement strand
TGTAGGGTAGCTCTATTTTCAACATTTTGAGGAACCTCCATACAGTTTTCCAGAGTGGCTGTACCAGCTTGCATTCCCACCAAAAGTGTAGGAGGGTTCCCCTTTCTCCGCATCCTCGCCAATATCTGTCATTCCCTGACTTGCTAATTTTAGCCATTCTGACTGACTACCTTATGTTCTTCCACAAGCTCCACAAGTGGAGCTTGAGACCTTGTTTGGAGATCCTGGCGTGGGGAGCACAGCTACTCGTATACCCCTGACAGAAGAAGAACAGTTCTCCTCCATGGGGAAGGTCGTCCTTTTGGACCCAGGGCTGAGCTTCAGGAAGGACCCACATGAGAGTGGTGAGGGAGCAAAGGGACACTCGCCTTGCCAGCTGGATCCACTGAATGGACCCTGATGATCAATGGGGTGACAGATGTCACAGCCAGATCGCCCTCACATCCCTGTCTCATATATTCTCATGGCTGCTGTAGTAGTCAGGAAAACAACCACCACCGCAACCACAAACAGAAAATACAACACAAAAAACCTGTTTTCATGACCTACATTTATCTTGCAGATTAAACTTTTTTTTCACCTTTTGTCCCCTTGCTCCTTGTTTTCCAGATACAATGGCTTTCTTCCAGTTTTCTAGACATGCCCTTCTTTCTTCTGGGCCCTTGAACATGTCTTGTCTGGAATGCTCTCTCCACGATTCTTAATCCCTCTGATGCACTGTCAACCTTTAGGTCTGAGTTAAATGGTCTCTTCTCAGATGGCTTTCTGACAACCCTATTGAGACTGACTTCTTACAGTTACTATCAATTCATATTTTATATTTCTTTTATATGGTTTAATACTATCTGTAATTACCTAAGTTTTATTTACATTTATGTTTACATATGTCATTCCTATAATAATATAAGCTTCATGATGTAGCAATAATTACAGTACTTAGAGGAATGCCTGGCATGTAGAAGAGAGATATTTGTAGCACTATTTTTGTGTTGAATTCCATTTACTTCTAATTTTCCACCAGATAGCTCAGCTTGAACAACTCTGAGTATATATAAGGAAAAAAAATACATTCATTTTTATTAGTGTTTATAATCCTGGGAGAAAAAAATAAAATGATTAAAATGTGCTCAATCAGAAGTTGATTTCTCTGTAAGTGTCGACTATATTTTTATCTGGGAAATTTGAGTTCACTGTGAATTTTGCCCTATTTAATCCACACTACTAGCTCCACTAAGTTTCTTGATTTTTTTCTTACAACCTAAGTATGTCCTAAACTCTAAATTTAGTATTCAAATGCACCTAAATTTTCACTGTAGTAATATGCTTTGTTTTGCAAAAGAGAGAAGAAAATTCTACAATTGGTGACACAATTCTCAAAAATATGATTTCTTTTTAAAGTATTCAGTTGATGATACTACAAGTGGCTTAATCAAGAAATTGATTCAGGGAATTGGCTCCATGGACAAGATAGATCAAATTAATCATTTGCTCAGAATGAACCACCTTTAATTTTTCTTCCTTGGGGGTTAAAACTTTAATAAATGAAATTTACCAAAGGGAACTAAATCTTTTGGGTTCCTTTGCTTGTATTCATCGGCACGAGCTTTTTAGAGAGACAGGATTTTATCCCCCCTTTTTGCTTAACATCCTAGATGAATCTGTCTGTCATCTCTTTTAATTTAAACAGGCAACACTGAGGATTCTTAACAATACCTCTGACCCCTGAGAAGCAGGATATATAGCAGACCATTAATTAGTTGTTTGAAGTGAAGGGATATGGCACATCGAATACCGTGCCTCTCTGCTCCATTGCACAGTATCCCCACACCACATTGTCCATTTATATTTCTGACGACTACCAAAGAGCTAATACCCTTGAGAAACATCATAAGTTAGCAAGTTTGATTGATGTACATTAGGCAGTCAATGACTTGTTCTATCTGGAGTATTTTCCTTTTTGCATGAAGGAAAGATGGTCAAAATATGTATCAGACCTTGAATCAAATTAAAGCCCAGAAGATTTCACTTCAATGCTGCTTTTTGTTTCATACATAAATTTACATAAAATTGAGTTACTTAAGATTTCATATCTGTTTCAATTTTCCTTCCATTCTAGACATCCTCAATGAAAAGCGGTTTCATAGAATACTGCATTAATTGTTTTAGGATAGGGACACAATCAACTCAGCTGTTTTCTAATTGAAGTTCAGGAGACACTATTGTTCTTTGTGAATTTTCCCTAGTTATAAATTGATAAATTATTCACATTCATAGTCGCTAAAAGAAATATGAACAGAGTGTTATCAGGAGGCAGCAAAATGATGACTGGAAAGCCTGGCCTTTCCTTTATATTTTTAGTGATCATTTGACCTTCCATGAAAGGAATCTCCCTTCCGTAAAATCACTCCACAAGAATTAATAATTATAATGCTGAATATCTTAGGAGATATTTTTAAGTCACCGTTTTGGGTTGTATTTTCTTATGACACAATTAAGCATTAAGACTATAATGTAGTACTTCATTATGTTAAGAAAATCCAATTTATTAAGGATATTTAAACATTTGTGACTAAGTAAATTCTTAAAACACATTTGTATAATGCCAGGTTACCCCACCTTAATGACCTACCTTCATAATGAAAATCTAGAGATGTGGCAGTTTTGGGAAAATTGACTGCCTCTCCTAAAATATCATATTTTTTTTAATTTTACCCTAAATAATTCTTATATAGATACTTGTAGATTTTTGTCTTAAATGGTTTGTGTCAATCTACTACACTAATCCTTTATGTATTCAATTGAAATTTAAATATATCCTGTTGGGGGTGGTGTTGTATAAGGAATTCACTATTTTTGGTTATAACCCATTTGCTGTTCTTTTTCATCTCAGTAATTTGATCAATTTCTATATAGTATTAGGAAACAACAACCTAAAAGTTGTCAGGTAGATCATCAATTAATTGTTGCCTTTTTTCCTACGGTAATCCCTAAATTCATTAAAACCACTTAGTACCCAGATTTCCTATTTATTTTCTAATACAGTTCTCTCCTACAGATACATTAGCCAGACATTTTCTTTCCCCTATAATAATAATATGCTTTCGAATCTTTCATTTCGATGTTTAGAGACCCGTTAATTCCTTTTGACGAGGTAGATACATGTCTTTTCTGTTGAAACATAACCTAAGGGAGCAAATGTACTTTTTTTTTTTTTTATTCAAAAAGGTTAGTCTTAGACGCTGCTAGCTCATTATCTGTTTCATTCCGTTCTGTCCTTCAGTTGAACTGAATAAAAGATGCTTGGAAAGATGAATCTTAAAAAGCAGAGTAAGTTATCTTTTCAGGCAAATGGAATTCAGCTCACACTTTACTACAAACTCTGGAGGATGGTATAGCATCCAAATTTCAATGTGCTAAAAAGTATTTCTCAAATATGTTAAGAATTAAAAATGGTTTTAATGTAATCTAACCTCCGCAGCAGCTACTGCTCAGAGAGGTAATAGAAGTATCCCGATTAACGAGGGCGGGGAAGCAAGGATAAAACAAAACAAAATAAACAAACGAAAAACCTTGAGTAACCTATATCTGAGGTTTACGAAGGCCCAAGGCTGAAAGTTAGAGCCCATGAACTCTTCACCTCCTTTCGTGCTCGCTAGCCATGTGACCTTAAAATGCGGCATTAGAGGATTCTGTGTTCCATGTTCTCAAACACTGTGTCTTTCTTTCCTCCTAGATTTTGATGAACTCTAAGGCAGTTTTATGTCCTATTTATCTTTGTAGCCCTGGGGCTTAACATAGTGGCTTGCTCTTTAATGTGCTGATGGAAGGAGAGAAAGCAAGGTGGAAAGAGGGAAGTGTGAAAGGTGGGCAGGTGGGGGGGAAGGACAGGAAGAAGCAAACTGGCACAAAAGCCTACCTACTTCAGAAAGTTATTGTGAAGATAAAACAGAAACGTGAAGGTGGAATGTCTGCGAGAAGAAAGCTTTCTAATAAAAGTCAATGTTAGTTTTTTGCTGTATGCCAAACATTATTTAAATTATTTATGACCTTTTTGGTTTCTCACAATACCCTTATCAAGTTAACATTATTATCTCCATTTTCCAGATGAGAAAATCAAGTCGCAGGTAGGAGAAGTAAAACTTTTAAGGTTTCAGAGCTATGAAGTGACAGAGCTAAGATTTGAAGCGGTCTGTCCAACTAAAGAACACATTGTTCTAATACTTTCTCTAAAAATTATTGCTATTGTTTGATGTGATGCTGAGAAAATTATGTGTCCACATTCGTTTCAGTGAAACTAAGTCATTGAGGTAGGAATTCATCAAAGTTAGGAATTCATCAAAGTTATTTGTTTTTCCTTGAAACTTTCTATGATTCAACAACAAAGAAAGAAAAAACAAGAGAAACATGTTTCCTGCCTTCTGAGCCCATATTCATTAACTGCCTGTGGTTTAAAATGTTTTTTTGTTTTGTTTTTATTTAGAGAGGTGGAGTGCGGGGGTGGGGGGAGGGGTGCATGCAGAGGAAGAAGGAGGGAAAAAATCCCAGGCAGGCTCTGGGCTGGGGATGGAGCCCCACGGGGCTCATTCTCACAACCCTGAGATCATGACCCAAGTCAAAATCCAGAGAGGAACTCTTAACTGACTGAGTGACCCAGGCACCCTCGTAGTTTTAAATATTTCTTTGCTCATCACACTGTCCCAGATACCGAGCCTACAGCATGAAATTTCTGACTTACTAGGCCTAGCATCAATTATTACTTTTTAAATACTTAACATCATTTTTTTTTTTCCTGTGGTTACTGAAATGAATTTATTTGGTAGTGGGTAGCTCTTTTGAAGAGGTCATTTTCTAAGAAGCAAAAGGATAGTTTTAACATACTCTGAAGAAACTGAAAATAAATATCAACATTCTACAGTTTAGTTCTCTTAATTAACTATTGTAGGTCATATAATAGGATTGTGTAAACTTGTCAACTTGTCAGGCATAAGCTGCAAATCCATGCTTAGGTCTCTAGTCCCGCCCCCCAGCATCCTTCAGAAGGGTGTGAATGTAGTCTCCATAGATGATAAAGGAAAATGCTATAGCTAGATTTTCTCCATTACATTTTAATTTCACAAACCCAAAATCTGTGTTATGGACTAATTTCATATGCAAACATTTCCTCCATAGTGGATCATTACCAGTCCAATAGCTTTCTAATTCTGTACATATACATAGTTTAAAAAATAAGTGATTCCAAATAGAATTCAAACCACCTTTGTGTCCCTACCCAAATTAATTCCTTTCTCTCTATCCTCAAAAAGGACCATGTAACTAAATTTAAGGCTTGCATTCTTATTTTTAAAATAGCTTTGCTTATACCTATAAAAATATGGTATGTATTTTTAATAATTTAAGATTTATAAGAATTTATTATATTGAATGAAGCCTTCACCAATTTTTTCCGTTCAATATTGTGAATAAATTCCATGTTTCTTTTAAATATGCTCAAATTTCTCCCATTAAATAATTAATTAAATTTATAAATAAAAACTTGGTAATCTCTCATTCCTCTTCAGCTACACACTTCTCCCTTTCTTCTCATTTGTTAAATCTGTAAAGCGTTTTCTATAACTGTTATCACCATACCCTCACCTCCAACTTACTTCAACTCATGTTTTCACTGGTCACTATAGTTTTCACTAAGATGATTTATTACTTTTGCTACATGTGAAGGATAAATTTACATATCATTTTATGTGACTTTTGTACATCATCACAAATGATTATGACTCTTTTCTTGACATATTCTCTCCTGATCAGTTCCACACGAGATAATACAAATACTTTGGATTTTAAACTGTATTTTTAAATATTTAGTTCCCACCTGTTCATTCCCTTTCTTGATAATCACAGATTCCCTAGATTAGGCATCGTTTCTTGAGAGATTCTTAGTAATAAGAATAATAATAATAATAAAAGATTCTTAGTAATCCCTATACAAAAAGTGGTTGGGTTTGTGACCAAATTTCCAACAATCAATGATTTACATCTTTTTTCACCACCGTTTAGATATTCCTGTTGGCACCTTAAACTTTTTTTGAAAAGTAAACAACCATCTAAAGAATAATCAAAAAATAATAATCTATCCAAATTGTCTTCCATTCAAAGAAATTTCTCTACAAGCCTACAGCTAGAGAGCACTAATTTGGATGGTAGATTCAAATATTTCTCTTCTGAAGCTCTTTGGCCTACATCTCACATATTGGGAGAAACAGACCTGTTACCCTAATCTCAATGTATTAGACCAGAAAACATTTAAGAATTTAACAAAAACTACGGGAGCTGGATCTCAGACAAGCCACCGTGTCTGAGGTAACTGTGAAGGGCGCTAAGAGCACCACTACAGGGGGGACAAGGGGTCATGGCGGCGATGTTATCAACTCAGATTCTCTGTGTTGAAAAACGTAAACACTTGCTTAAAAAGCAGTTACCAGCACTCATGTAAGGATATGGTTTTATTCAAAATGAGAAACAGCCATACTTCCCCAAAAAGGCAAAAACAGTTACGAGTATAGAATGCATACCCCTTAACTATTGTGTGATCTTTAAAATTACACATCCTCTTTGATCCTCAACTTCCCTATTGGTAAAATGAAAACTATGGTACTACAACTACTATGGTACTACTACTACTCCTCAAACTACTAGTTGTTTGAGATGTTGAAAACTATTATTAATTTCAAGCATGTAAGTGTTTAGCCCAATCATAATAAACTGTCATTAATTGCTCACTTTTACTAATATTTCAGTTTGGGAAAGATAGAGACATAGTATATATTGCTCTCCTACAATGTTGCTTATCCTTGAAATAACATGCAATGTGTGGAATAGTTTGTCTTTTCTATGCAGTCTTAAGAAGCCATGTAAGTAAGAGGTAAAATATAAGAAAGAAGCAGGATTCTCTCTTATGCAAATAAAAGCAAGCAGATTAATGCATTTTTCAAAATAAACACACAAATAAATGTGATCCTATCTTTCTGTATATAAGAGATTCCTATTATCCTTAGATTTACTTTATTTTATTTTTTTAAAGATTTTATTTATTCATTTGACAAAGAGAGAAAGATCACAAGCAGGCAGAGAGGCAAGCAGAGAGAAGGAGAGGGGGAAACAGGCTCCCCACTGAGCAGAGAGCCTGATGCAGGGCTCGATCCCAGGACCCCGAGATCACGACCCGAGCCGAAGGCAGAGGCTTTAACCCACTGAGCCACCCAGGTGCCCCAGATTTACTTTATTTATTATGTTGTTTTCCTGTTTGGAGAAATAGTACTGAGTAAAAACAAGTGAATCTAGAGGCAAAAAGCACTGTTGATTCTGCAATAACTGGGGCTCAGGTTTGCTTTAAAAAAAAAAAAAAACCAATAAAACCAATCAAGAAGACATTAAAAACAAAACAAAACAAAAAAACACAGAATCAATTTTCAAGAAGTACAAGCCCCAAAGAATTTAAGTTGAAAATACTACAAAACTTCTCTGAGTTATTTACTTATATTTATTGATCATGATTATCTTTGGAAGTGTGATTTGGAACAAATAATATTCCAATCAATTCAATTTGTTGCAGAAGCTTACTTTTGTAGGTCCTCCTTTCACATTTCATTCATTAAATTACCTCACTATTATTGAGAATTTTAACTAAGGCATCTTTTCATTGACACGTAATATCTTTCATTATTCAGATAGAAATTTATTGAGATTATTATTTTTTTTCATGTCAGAGCTCAGTTACTTTGAATAATGGACAATTTAAAACAACCTGGAATTATGCCAATAAAACAAACCTTTCACTTAGTTTTACTAACAGATACGTCCAGAGTTAAAGAGTATATTTCTAATATATTTACATTTTGAAAATGTGTATATGTGATATATGTATATAACAATATTCTTTCTGAAGAAATATTCTATCTTTGGGAAAAAAGAAAAAAGATATTATTGAATAATTCTAAAAATTACTTTTCTATTTTAAAGAGAGGACCATCTCAGTAAGTCCACAACCAATTAGGCAAAGTAGTCATCGCTTACATTTTTCACTGTATACATACTGTTTTCTACTAAACATCAGTACATTGAAGAGAAAGATTATGTTCTATTTAATACGTGTGCCTGGTAAGTATAGCTAAGAACCTTGTGCAAAAGTTATGTGCCTGTTTATTTTCACTTTAATACAACTAAAATCAATTAAGGAAGTTAAAAAATAGGCCATAAAAACAGATTTAGCACAGAGTGTTTTTAAAAAGGAAAGAGGTGAAATTATACCGGAAAATATGAACTAAAAAGAAGTCACGACAGTACTCTTCTAATTCAGAAAACTGTTCAATGTATTAAAAAATATATATTTTCTAGAGTTAGAAGATGCATTTGTTGAGTATAACAATTAGAAAAACATATTAGTAAATGTTCTTCACTTCAACTTTAGAAAAAAATAAAATATATTCTACCTATAGTTATTTATTTTCTTTTAATAAGTTATAAAACTAAAAAATTAATAAATTATTACTAACAATAAATAAAGAACATGGGCGAAAGGTGATTAATATTATCCAGCTTTCTGCTGAACAGATTTGATATGGAGCAAATGTTGGACAAAGCACCAGTTAATGTACTATTTTATTTATTTATTTATGTATAAAAGATTTTATTTATTTATTTGAGAGACAGAGAAAGTGAGAGAGAGCATGAGAGGAGAGAAGGTTAGAGGAAGAAGCAGACTCCCTGTAGAGCTGGGAGCCCGATGTGGGACTCGATCCCGGAACTCAAGGATCATGACCTGAGCCGAAGGCAGTTGCTCAACCAACTGAGCCACCCAGGTGCCCTTAATGTACTATTTTAGAATTAGACTCTTCTCAGTCATCAATTTTTTCAAGCTCATGTTATGGCATAGCTATTTTCAGCACAGCAGTAACCATTTGGAAATACAGACATATCACTCTCCCAGCAAAAACCCTCCCCCAAGCCCACAATTTACTCGGGCCCTTATCCTGGCTAGCAAGAGCCTGCCTGACTGGGCTTAGAGCTACTTCGGTGACCACCCCTCCTGTCTTCCTTAACTGGGCCTCAGTCATCGGACCCTTTTCACACCCTTGAATTTGGCAATGATGCTTCCAACTCACTGTGTTGACATGTATATTTCCTATGGTTTGAATTCCTTTCCTTAATATATTTGAATCTTTCTTGACTTCGTATAGATGTCTGCTCAAATGCTTCCTCACCTAAAATAGTACCCTGATCCACTCCCACTATATCCCGTGCGATTAAGCAGCTTTCTCCTTCTTCGTAGCTCTTGTTACCATTAACATATTATATAATAACGTTTTTATGTTCTGTTTGCTCCCAGTTGAATGTTAACTGCAAGACAGCACGGATTTATTTCTCAACTCTATTTGCAGCATCTTGAAAAGTTCCTGGCACATATAGGCCAAATAAATATTTGTTGAATGAACTGAATTAATGAATAAATGATGTCTTAAATGACATCATTAAGAACTTCCTAAAGTGTAAGTATTCAGTTAACACTTGAAAGGGAACACAAATCTCTAGGTAACAGGCAGATAGAAGATGAAGATACTGCTGTTTTACCTATTAATATTGTCATAAACATAGACAAGAAAAAATTTGTACTGAGTAGCAAGTACTTGAAAAATAAAATTTAATTTAAAAAATAAAAATTAAATTAAATCTATCTGTAGGTAATTAATTAAAATACTTCTGGGAATCTGCTAGTAGAGGCTGAAGTTATTTCACCGTGAAAATGATAATTATGCATAAATTTCTTATTAAGTGCTACATTAAATTATTTATATATACTGTATAATTTCATAGTCTTGAGTCACTTCCTTGCCAAATTAAAATAAACCCAAGAAACTAGATTATATGATTTATATTATGTGGATGTCATTCTAATTTTGTTTAACTTTTTTTCCTTCCGACAAAGTGAGTCGCTTAGTGTAAAGAGGAATTTTCCAATCATCAAATCATCACTGAAGACCAGGGAAGTGATTCCCTGCCAAATATGTGAAAAGTGAAAAGTGTAGGAGTCTGATTATAAACTATTATGGTTGAAAGGACGGAGGTGACTGCATTGACCAGCAGCCATAAGTCCCATAACTGAAAACTAAAAAAGGAGAAGGGAGAAAGTAAAAGAGATTATTTTTATAACTTCCTTTCTCTCTGCCTCTCTCTCCCCATCTCTGTCTTTGTCTCCCTCTCTCTTTCTCTTTCTTTCACACTCACGTGCACACACACACAGACTCATTAATACATCCTGGATTTGGGTGATGCCTCCTGAAAATCAATAGCCAGACTCTGCTGGAAGCTGTGGGGAGCATGAAACCTGAAACGCTATCGCTATCACTATCCAGTAAGTGGTCAAGGCTACAGGAATAAAGGATGCCCTGGGGAGAAAAAGCTAACAATGGGCTAGTTGCACTGTCTCCTAAGGCTGGTTTGAAAGAAGGTCCCTTGGCTTCCTGGATTCAGCCTGTTAAGGCAGTCAAAATTAGGTTGAGCCTGAATAAAAGTGAAATCCCTAGCCCTATCAACTACTTACAACTTTATCTCTTCTTTACATAAACGATGGAGTCTCTAGGATGTTGAAAATCACAATGCATGTAATCTCTTTCCTACTGCTTTTTCTCTGATACTGAATAAAGTGTGGAAGAGTTATACAATCCTTGAAGGAGCCTTCTTTCGCTTCCATTACAGAACAAAAAATGCCTTCTTCTATAAATTTGAGCACCTAGACAAAACACAAATAGAACCATATGAAAAAACTTTGCAAGTTTAAGTATTATAATTAACAATTTGCTCCACCGTTCATAAGAACCAGGTATTATTTTAAATATTTTATAGCTATTAAGTAATTTGTTCATTTTCAAAAACTATTGATTAATTAAATTTACATTTAAAAGCCAAAGTTAATTAATCAAAATCTCTCTATTTTTTAGTCACACATATATATGAACAGATATATACAGAATTACACATATATAGGCAGATATTTATTTTATAGGCAAGTGATATTTTAAAAAGAAAATAATGCTAAACGTGATAAATTATGCCTGTTATATTTAAAATGCTAATTTAAAAAGAAAGGCATAGGGGGCCCTGGGTGGCTCAGTTGTTTAAGTATCTGCCTTCTGCTCAGGTCATGATCCCAGGGTTCTGGGATCCAGCTCCACATCAGGCTCCCTGCTCATCAGGGAGCCTGCTCATCCCTCCCACTTGGGCTCTCTCTCCCTCTCCCTATCTCTCTCTCTCTTTCTCAAATAAATAAATAAAATCTTTAAAAAAAAAATAAATAAAAAATAAAAATAAAGGCATAAAATTATAGCAAATATAGATTAAGTCCTCCCAAGAAAATTAATCCAGGTTAGAGACAAAGACAGATAATACACGAGACGGATTTTTTCCAATTTACAGGTAGGAAAGTCAATGCAAAGGAAGCAATGTAAGTTGCTCATAGTCAAAGGGCAGAAACAGAATTGATACCCAACCAGTTTCCTTCCATATAAAAACTCAGGAAAAGAAGTACAAAATTGTAGATTTGTGATAAATGTCCCCAAGCTCTCAAAACAACAAAATAGTTGCTACAGAAAAATACAAAATAATATAAAGAATATTAAAAATCCCATTTGCATTATAGATAATTTTAAAAAGACATTTGGTTGTTGGAAAGGTAGCAGTCTGAGCACCAAAAGAGTACTTCATGATTTTAAAAATGTAATTTTGAAGTATATTATCAACAATAGTAATAATAGCAAAATGAGAGTCAGACTATAAATATAAAATGTTAAAAAAACAACTGAAAAAAGGTAAGAAACTAGGAAAATGGAGGTAATATATTAATAATGAGGTAAATAAAATGGCAGGCAGAGGAGTTGAGATCTTCAAACTCTGTTCAATATTTTTAACAAATATAACATTTTTATTAACTAAAGAAAACTTCAACACTTCAAGATAAAAGGGTCCACGAAGTTCCTATCAGCTCAGTCAAAATAAAACAAATGCCTATGCAGAGTCAAACCTTGAAATATGATTCTACCTTCTAATTTAAAGATATGTTAGACAAAAATGAGAATCCAGGTTATTATACTTCTATTTATAGCATAGAATCTAAAATAAAATAAAGTGATATACACCCAGATGTAAAATATATGCAAATTTGAAGCAAATAATACAATCAAAAGGTAAGGGAGAGGGAGAAAGCAATAAAGCCTGATAAAGTTTTTTGTTGTACATTATTGGGAGATAATAGGGAGTCTCTTCTTTGTCTCTTGTTTTCTACAGACACAGATGTCTATATGTGTACAGATACAGTTACAGGTATATTTAGAAGCATATGCACAGATACTTAGCTTATAGGTAACTGAAAAAAAATAGAAAAATGTGCCTTTATTCCAAATCATAAGATTTAAAACAGAAAAATATTAACAGCAAAGGAAAATATATAAATGTGACAAACAGGAAAATTCCAAATAATACTACTCCAGGTTACAGATAAAGGTGATATTTTAAATTCATGTTTGAGATTATTACTTTGCTAGAAAACATCAACAAAGGTATTCCAAAGAAAACTAATGACCAATTTCACTTATGAATATAAATGAAAGTAACTATAAGTAACTATAAAATATTTTCAAAAATATCCAAGATTATAAGAAAATAAAATATATGAACTATATATGAAGTAATCCTTATTCTAAGAATATTTATTATGATGCATAATTAAATGACTTTCTGGAGAAAGAGCTGAAGGAAAGAAAATGGATATAGATCAAGCAATAGATGCTGAAATGTCATTTGATATAATTAAACATGTTACAGAGGGGGGAAAAAAGTAAATTGGTGAGTTAAAGGGTCTTAATAATTACATTGAATCTATCTGAAATCTTCTGAAAGCATAGATGAACTATTACACCTGAATTTTCAAATTCAAATATCTATAAGATATTTGATATATTCAAATATCTATAAGTCAAATATCTATAAGTCAAGCAGAAGATAAAATACATGATGAAATTTAAAGAGAAAGAAAGTTTACATTATACCTAAAGGATTTTTTTTTCACTTTCATAATCTGCTGGCCAAAAGATGCTTGTGTAGGAGAAGCATTACCATTTATTTATTTCACCGTCCATTTCTCTGCTCTTTAGAATGTCTATTAAAAGCGTTGGTTTTCCTGGATGAATCTCTCAAAATTTCTGATTTTTATTTCAAAGCATGTATTTTCCTTTATATTCTGGCGGTGCCCTCAATTTTGTCTTCCAACTTCTCTCCAGATGTTTTCTTTACTTCTAACAGTCAAAATTTTAAATTTCCAGTATCCACTTTTTAGGCACAAATTTTGTTCTCTTTTCTCAATAGCAGTCTGCCATTATTGAATGTATGTTTGATCCACAGGTTGTAAATCCTTGGCTCTAACCTCAAATTCATTGATGTGAAAACCTCTAATCAAATGTAATCTAAGAAATGTCTTTCTAACTGCCCCATCCATAAACTGCTATTCATCTTCCCACACCGATTCCCAGACATCATGAAAGGAATTCTGCTTCATTCCCACTCGACATTCTGGGTCTCTCATGGGACGCAAAACTCTTCAGTGATCTTTCCTTCCAACTGTGTCATATCAGCTCCTCTACATTACTATTCCATCCTGACCAAGATGTTTTGAACTATGGACACCTTTAGGTATCATGAGTCTGCCATTTCATCAGTAAGGTAAATAAATATTGGCATTGCGTTCCAGGAGACCGAGTGAAAGACTGTATAGCTAGTTTATTTTGTTGTTGTTGTTGTTTTGGGGTATGGTGACATATTATTGACTACTCCTACTTATAAAACCAGATTCTTGTCACAGATTTGAGTGTCCTCTAAACAAGAGAAATTTCTGAAAGATAGATCTCATTTTTCTTTTCCAAAGTAGAGACTGAAGCAAAAATAAAAGAGGCGGGGTGTGGGGTTGGGGGGAAGGGTGCAAAGAAAAAGAAAAGAATCTTGAACATAAGTGGATATTTGGGAGCTTGAAGGGATTAGAGCTACGACTAGTGGAGACCAGCACTCAATGGAGGAAGAAGACACTCATAGCTAGAGGACCAGGACAAATAAATCCTCCCTTATCCCATCAAGATTCCCAAGAGAAAGGAAAACAGGTTTCCTACAGCAAGTCAAGTGGAATTCTTGTCAATTTTATGTGACTCTCAACAGACAGGGTTACTCAAGGTGATTATTATGTTAATCAACATACCCTCTATTCTCTTAAGACTCAAGCCTAATCATAAATCTAACTTCCTAGTATCTACAATTCTATGCTCCTTCCCTCAAAATATGTTTTCTCCACAATACCAAATCTCACTAAAAAACAACAAACAAAATCAAAAGGAAGAAAAAGTAAAACCCTCCACTTAATTTAAACAAATACAACTGCACGAAACTCATAGAGCAAAGCTATGAAACATTGGGTCAAATGTTTGCATCTTTGTATCTCACACTTGTGTTGACTTTGGGCCCTTGAAAAGACAGGTCTTGCTGGCCAGCTGGATGTACCTCATTGATAATTAGAGTTAAATACATCTCACTGTATAAGATATTATTTCAGATGACTCAATCTGGATGGAAAACAAAATACTCCATTCACAAGGCCCACATACTTCAGTGGTCACCCTTGGCCCCTAGTCACTACATCCATTGACACTAACCACAACCATGACCTCCAACTATTTTGGCTCTCATGTCTGGGATTCAGTTATTTGTATGTATATTGTGAAGCTTGTAACACATAATCCCAGAATGCTCTTTAAAATGTAAATCCTAGTACTACTGCACCAGGGATAAGAGAATAACTACACTTCCTCCTATTAATAACAGATCATTATCATCATAATAATATACATTTATTAAGTGTGTTGTTACTATGTTGTAGCATTCTCTTAAGTACTTTATATAAATTATTATGTTTAACTTTCTTCCTACTACATGTAGTTCATGTCATTTTACAAATTAAGAATTTGAGGTTCAGAAAGTTTAGTTTTCTAAAAGTCTTAAACTAGAAAGTCCTTAAGGTTTCCTCTGTTTCTAGCAAATTGGCTATTAATCATTAAGGAAAACTACTTGCTTGTCTCTACTCAATAGGGTGTGTACAGTATTTTTCCCAATACGAAGGTAAGAGTACTAAATCTTTTCTTGGAATATCCTTCTCTCTGTCACCATACAAATCCTCTTTTCAGTAGGGTCTAGTTAAAATGGCTGTACATTGGTTTCAGGATAAAGAAAAATGTATTTCTTAATAGTGCTGTCAGAATTCAAGAAGATCTTGCTTGGGTATCACTATATGTTCCTCATAATAGTCCCTTACTTCTCCTCCCTTTTCCTTCAAGATGTTGCATTTCTTTCATGTCTTAAACACGATGGTGATAGATAACCTTATTTTAACGTATTGTTGCTTTGTATCCATTTCTTGTAGTGAAATATAGCTTTGTCAGCATTCACATTTAGAATCCTGAGATTCTTTAGAACTAAACCCAGGGTAACTCTCACCATCAATGCAAAACATTTCTTCAATGTATATAGAAGGCAAACAGCTATATCATGGGATGTGGAGTTCTAATCTTTGGTAAACATTTCTTTACTGATCTTCATGTTATGCTGACTTTCTCAAGTAGTGTATGAGAGTTTCCATTTCTCTAGATATTGTCGGACTTCAAAGTGTTTGCCAAGCTAATGGATAAAATCATACCTAATTATTGCTTAATTTGCACTTCTTGATTGCTATTGTGTCGGACATTGTTTCATATATTTATAGTCCATTTGTTTTTTATGCTCTGAATTTGCTGAATGTTCTTCCAAGTTTCTGCATGTCTTGCTCACTTTCATTTGTTAGTTCTTAGCACAAATGGCATCACTTTTAGAGAGCCCATCAGAGATCATCCTATACGTGATTTCTCCTAATTACTTTCTCAACTCCCTGAAAACTTAACACTGATCACAATCCATAACAATGCCTTGTGTGATTATTTGTTTACTGTCTCTGTTTTTCAAAACTCCAATCAATGTGCTCCATGCAGACATGTGTTCTGTCCATTCATGCTGTACCCTAGTCAAAACGGACCTCACACCAAATATGTGTTAAATAAGTCTTTGATGAATGAATGAGTTAATTACAAAACAATTACATGGTAAGTATAGAAAATTATACTGGAATGTAATTTTCAGGAAAGGAGAGGCTTTGTTCTATTCACTGCTGGCCTGAAACAGATAGTAGGTATTCAGTACGTATTTGTGGAATTGAGTTGTCTTTTGGTTGCTCAGAATTTGTTTTTCATTAGCTGCTGTCTTTTTTATCCATATCATAGTCAAAATTGCTAAAGAAAATATAAATAGAAATAGTATTATCGTTTCCTATGAACTACGCATCTGGTATTAGTTACATCACACACAGAGAGACACACGTTTTATCTTAGCAAAACAGAATTTGAAGTCTAATCTAAATCACAGGAAAAATTTCCCTTCAAATGCAAGAATTAGAAAAAAGGAAAAGTCAATATTAATATATTAGGTATGCTTTAGTGGACAATTGAGCAGGATTATGAAGAATCATCTCTAGAGCCTACCTAGGCATTATAAATAACTCAATAATTTTGGCAAGTGCATAAAACAGCTCACAAATGAGTTGACACTTTGCAGGTAGCAATTATTGCCTTAGGTAGGAAGTTTAAATGTTTGCTTTCCTTTTTATTCATCATGAAGGGGAAAAGGTCTTCCCATAAGTAAAAAAGATAATGATGTTTACACAAAGATTATAAAGAGCCATATTTCTTTGAAAGACTGCCTGAAATCCTCGCTAAAGATCAAAACACTCTACAAAGCACATCTGAATAACGTGTGATCTGGAAATGGAGGGAGTCCTACTATCTAATCTCTGCTGGTAGTAATAGCGTTTTGCCAAATATTACTCATTCTTCTTTTTATTTATTTTTTTGAGCAGTTATTTTAGAGCAAAGAACGCTGATTCTCTCCCTTCCTGTAGGCAAAGAAGAGGAGCAGATCAAACGTGCAACACTATTTGTTTATGTTGGCTTGCGTATATCAGTATGTTTCTTATTGTTTAGCTAAGTCCATATGTGTCACAGCTGTACATTTTTAATAAACCCGTGGCTTGGCTACAGTTGTCACGAGCACAAGCATTATTACAGAAGGCCTTTTTGTGAATTGGAAAATAAACTACATGGAAAAAAATTAACTTATTCTGCTCAGTTGACCTAGGGTAGGAAACCAGCTACACTCAGTTCTTGCTGAGGCATCTCACATTCTGAGATATGGACAGCTGAATAGCCTAAGCGTGCCCCCAAGGTGACGTCAGGAGCACACAATTGCAAATGGAAACCGCCCCCCCCCCAAAATCGTGGAAGCCTTGGTTTGGAATTTGTACTTCTGCTTCCATCTCTTGAACATGTGTGTGTTTAGACACACATATGTCTGAACCCAGAGCCAAGAGGTAAAGAAAGTCACTCTGCTCACGAAGGAAGGATGTTGCCATGGACAAGGTAAAAAGTATGGATACAGACCTGGAAGATGAAAGATATTGGGTCTTCCAGTGCTTTGACCATTTCTTCCTTTAACTTTCTCCAGAAGTGTAACCCTATTTTTCACAATGTCAACCATGAGTTAGGTCAGAAACCATGTTCAGAGAGCTTTAGTCTTTCATTGTCAGAGTCATGGGTCTTAATACCTACATTAGAATTATACTTACTACTATGGTCTGGGTATTTGTGTCCACCCCCCAAATTAATATGTTGAAATCTTAATGATCAATATGATGGTATGAGGAGGTATAGCCCTTGGGAGGTGCTTAGCATGAGGGTGAAGCCCTCCTGAATAGAATTCATGCCCTTCTAAGAGAAGCTCCACAAAACCCCTAGTCCCTTCCACCATGTGAGAACACTGCGAAAAGTCTCCCATGTGGAAGAGTGCCCTCACCCAGCCACACTGACACCCCGATCTTGGATTTCCAGCCTTCAGAACTTAGAAATAAATTTCTGTTGTTTATAAGCCATCAGTCTGTAGTATTCTATTAGAACAACCCAAACAAACTACGACATCTATGTTAGGAATAGAATAGATTATATAGAATAAACTTTTCAATTTTAATTGCTCTAAGCTTTACTGGTTATAAATCCTTCTTTCAGTCACATAAATAAGCTATTATAGGCTAGTAAGTGCTTGAGAAATGTGCTAATATAAACATTATCCTTAGCGCAAAGGGGATTCAGATTAAAGATTAAATCATTATGTAATTGATTTAATAAGCTGCTTTGTAGAAAAATGTGATGACAATTTTCACTTTACCAAAGTTTAATGATTGTATCTAATATTGTAATCTTGCTTATTTCTAGAAAAGTGTGTGGCAGGAGGCTCTAAGACATGCAGTTTTCTGTATTTCTACATGTAGATAGTAACCTCTAAATGGTTACATATCTATTAAACTGAAATCTTCTTTGATACATATTCCAGAACTAAGATTCCTGATTCAAAGACTATGACATCACTATCTTCTATGTGATGTAGTCAACAGTATTAACACCAGCCTAAAACCTGAAACAAAGTTAAAGAAACATCTGATTTTAACTAATATATTATTTAATGTGTTTGTAGAAAAGAAAATATTTTTCCAAAAGTAAACGTCCTTGAATTGAAATTCTAAATAATGCTTTCAGGTGAAGCTTACTCATATTTCTTGCATTCATTATCTCTAAAATTA
The DNA here is from genome assembly GCA_028533885.1 of Nasua narica. Lineage (NCBI taxonomy): Eukaryota > Metazoa > Chordata > Mammalia > Carnivora > Procyonidae > Nasua > Nasua narica. The sequence goes on along the minus strand of CM052799.1, from coordinate 166,011,303 downwards.
TATAGAGGAAGAGAATCAACAAACATTCACACAAAAATGTGTAAAGTGCGTTACTCCAAAATGTGTATATTATAGTACTTTTTAGTAGAAAAACTCTGAATTCTAACATTGTTTTATACATTTTTGTCAAATTCTTAAACATATAAAATGCCAGTTATTCTTTCTTTTGGTTCAGAAATTGAGACAGGGAATTAAAGTAATTGATGAGATTAGGTATTTGTGTAATACATATTATAATGCACGTGTTAGTTGAGTCCTCAGTTAGTTTACACAAAAAGCACCTCATATATGGAATAAGCTTTAAGTCAGTCAATGTATGATTGGGGCCAAAATATTATGTATTCTTTTTTGAAACTACATATGGGATACTGAAGAGAGGGAGGTTGAGAAAACCAATTTCCTGGTAAAATATTAGTAACTGTGTTAAGCAATTTAAATCAAGTTAAATGAGGTGGGTAAATAATCATACGTACCTCATCATCATACCTATGATACCTACGATACCTCTAATCATACCATCACACCTATGATGATGAGGTACGTATGATTACTCAGGAAAAGACACTTAGTAACATAAAAAGATCACTGTAACATTTTGTGAAAAAGTAGTACACAATCTCCAACAAATAAAATATAAAATACAAAGAAGAAAACCTTTTTCGTATTATATAAAAACAATCAAATTTATTATAGTTCAAAAATCTAAACATTATGAATCCTGCCCAATATTCTAGACTCATTACTTACACTTTCCTTGCTCCCCTAGTCTCCAAAACATGCATTGCGTGTGCGCACACACACACAGTGTAATGAGGTTACATTAAATGAATTCTTTTGGTTTGCTATTTCTCATCTCTGCAGTTTTCCCATGCCAGTCACACTGCCAAGCACACTTTTTCTCCTTGACTCATCTCTTCTATTCCTTTTGACTTCTAATCACTTTTGAGGGTTTTATTTTTTTTTAATGGATAATATTTTCCTCCTTCCTTCCTTCCCTCCTTCCCCCTCCCTCCCTCCTTTCCTTCTTTACTTTCTTTCTTCTTTCCTTCTTTTCTTTCTTTCTTTCTTTTCCTTCCTTCCTTCCTTCCTTCCTTCCTTCCTTCCTTCCTTCCTTCCTTCCTTCCTTCCTTCCTTCTCTCCTGTGATGATTAAATGAGTTAACACATGTAAAGCAGAATGGTGATTAGGACATATAAATGGCAATACATAGTATTACCAACTTTACTACAAATCCTCCAGCTATCTTCCTAAATATCACTTCCATCTTCCAAACTCTTCTGGCTCTTCTAGCCATGAGTTTTATGTGTCAAATATGCATCTACGTGCCTGTCATATGTGCCCTGCCATGTTACGGTTGTAGATATATTATCTGTATATCCTCCTTACCGGTCTGTAGTCTCACTAAGAAATACTCCTATACCTTCTTATATAACAACTGTCAAAAAAGAGAAAAATAATAGGAGAGAAATAAAAACGCAAGCATAAAACTACATGAATAGGTGCATGCCAGACAATTATATGGACTATCTACCAAACTCTTCCTAAAAATGCTTGAAAACTGCCCACTATTTTTCTCAAAGTGAGGAAAAAATACTTTGACTTCATTAAAAAGAAAGACCTAAATTTTATCAAGCAAATGGGGAAAAGGTAACCAAATTATTAAGGATGACTATGTGGATACACATTTGGAAAAGAATAATAAAAATGTTTTCAGTTTCAGTAGCATATTTACCAACTGTATTAGGCAGTGTTCTCCAGAGAAATAGAACCAATAGTATGTGCATTTGTATGTAAGTATGTGTGTGTGTGTGTGTGTGTGTGTACACAGAGAAAGGGAGAGAGGGAGAGAAAACTAGCTCACGTAATTATGATGGCTGAAATATCCCAGTATTGGCAGTTGCCAAGTGAAGATCCAAGAGAGTTGATGATTTAGTTCTAGTCTGAAAGCCAGAGGCTTAAAACCCACAAAAAGCTGATGTATCAGTTCAAGTCCAAAGGCAGAACAGGACCAGTGTTTGTCCTTCCAGCACAAGGAAGTCAGGCGGGAGAAGTTTCCTTTACTTGGGGGGAGAGTTGGCATTTTGTTCTCTTCAGGCCTTCAGCTGATTGGATGAAGCCCACATTAGGGAGAGCAATCTGCTCTACAGCGGTCTATTGATTTAAATGTTCAACTCAATCAATGACACTTTCACAGAAACACCCATAAGAATGTTGAACCAAATATCTGGGTTCCTATGGCCCAGTCAAGTTGGCACATCAAATTAACCATCCCGTCAACTATGTAAATTTTGTCATATCAATATTCTTTGGAATTTGCTTTCTAGCTGTGCTTCCCATGACAACCGCTTTAAACATTGATTTTGGGGGAGTTCAATATATAATGTTGCTTTAGGCCTTCAATAGACAGGTCTTCAGAATTCTTGTAACTCTAACATTTACAGTAAGATTTAACAATATTTCTTGTATTCCTACTATTTGCTAGCACTGTATTAAGTAGGTGTCATGTTATAACCTGATGTGACCCAAGTAACACTGCGAGGTCAATTTCTATCCTTCTAACACAGGAACAACCCAGAGAGATTTAATTACTCTCCCATACACAGTATTTAATATATAATGGAGCATTACTAAATATGAAAAGAAGCAACTCTGTAATAACCAAGAGGGAAAATAAAACAACCAAAAAAAAAAAAAAAGCCTTTTGTTGCATTGTTGGACACAAATGCTATCCAGGAATCTTAATTTCCTGGCTGTTAAGCCTGTGAGAACTTAATCCTCGAACTGAATATTTTCCAACTAGTTTGTCCTAAGCCCTAGGAAGTGAATTCTCATCATGGCCCTATACATGCCACTCAGGGCAGCAGTTCTCAATATTGACCGCATATCAAAATCAAATGAAGGATTGTCTTTGTTGTTGTTGTTGTTGTTGTTTAATGGTGATATTGGGTAACATCCCCAGATATTCTACTTTCACTGCTTTTGTTTGAAGTACGGGCAAAGAAAATTTTAAAAGCTCTCCAGGTATTTCCAATGCACAGCCAAGATTAAGAAATACTGAATGGGACTGATAAAACTGCTCAAAATACTAAATGAGAAAAGAGAAGCACCAGTTTTCCGATTCTTGTAGTATGAGCTTTCCTAAGCCTTGATCATCAAATATTTAGATTAATTCACAATCTTGACAAACCATTTTACCCTTTTTTGAATTATTGGTACATGCTTTCGTTTCTATGTTTGCAGCAGTGGAAGGAATAGATCAAAATTAATAGCATGTTTTCAGATTATGTTGACCTTGCTTTAGTCAAACCTTTTACTAAGAAACACAGACCAAAATTTTGTAAGAGAATATCAGAAACTGGTAAACTAACTATCTATTCTTTCATTGTTGAAGACTTTCCAAATACATATGATTCCTAGCTTGTTATGAAATACTCAATGGTTAAAATTAGACAAATTTCAGTTAAAATTCACACTAAATCAGGCAAATCATTTATACATGGTCATCAAAATAGCCACATATTATGAAAGACGTTTGTGCTTGAGACTTCTACAAGTATCCTCTTTTTGAAATCACATGAATTCAAAAGTGATTGTCCCTAAGGCATAAGAATATCGTGATGCTTTTTCATGAGAGGTTTTTTTTTCATTAATACTCTTTACTTGTTACAGATTTGTGTTTCATACTTATATTAGTCAAGGTTCTCCAGAGAAAAATAATCAGTAGCCTGTACTTGTCTGTATATAAGGGGAGGAGCAGAAAGAAAGAGATTTTAAAGAATTGGTTCAAATGACTGTGGAGGCTGACAAGTCTACAGTTTTTAGAATTGGCCAGCGGACTGGAGAACCATAGAGGATTAAATGCTGTAGCTCTAGTTTGCAGGCCACCTGCCAGCAGAATTTCCTCTTCCTTGAGTGACAGTAGTCTTTTCCTTTTAAGGCCTTCAGCTGATTAGATAAGGACCAACCACATTAAGGAGGATAATCTGGTTTATTCAAAATATACTGAATTGAATGTAATTTTATCTAAAAAAGTATCCCAGAACTACATTTATACTAGTGCTTAACCAAATATTTGAGTACGATGGCTTACCCAAATTTATACATAAAATGAACCATCACAACTCTAGAAACTGAAGTTGAAAGTGAGGCTTGAATTAATTTTGCTCTCTCCATTAGCCCCTTGACTGATTCTTTAGGTTCATTCATTTCAAAACATAGGCAATAGAGAAATCCAGATGGAAAAATGAGATGCCTAGAATAAATCCTCTTGCCCTCAGCTCCTTCCTAACCTAGAGAATCAGTGGTTAATTTTATTTTTGTTGTTATGTTGTTCTATTATTACTAATTAGAATAATCCTGATATTTTGCTGATATAAGCGAAAACTTCAGGTAATATAATCAATAGTTTCCCTTGCCCTATATTCTAAATTTTTGAGCCGAATAAATATTATTAGTAAAACAGTTCTAACCAAATATTTGGTGAACTCTTTTGAGTTACAAGACAGTTTTCAAAAATCTGCAAAAAAGCAAACAAAAGTGAATCATTTTAATAATTATAAGCTTCATGTGAATATAAAATAAAAAGGTGCTTATAAAGCACTTGGACCAGTGCCTGGCAAAAAATAAGCTCATAATAAATGATACTATAATTTTGATTACTACTTGATCTTCCTGTTCATAAAGCAAGCAAGCAATAGAATAAGGATGAGTATCATCAGCTTAGTCTATACAAATGCTTATCTTTATCTAAATCCATGCACTTATACCTTCCAAAATCTTGCAATGGAGAACCCATTTAAATATAAAAGCAAAATGTTCAAAACAAATGAACAACAACAAATCACCAAAATAAACTATCTCTTTTAGAAAAAGGAATTAACTTCTGAATAATCTGTACCCAACTTCAATCTGAATCTTGCAATTATGTATTTTTTGTCATAAGAGAGACCAATTCATAATGATGTAGTCATATGAATCTAACTTGTCAGTGCAATATGCCATAAAAGGGGATACAAAGGTCTGCTTAGGGAGAAGTTGGGTAAAGAGCTCTTTAGGCTGACCTTTCGTTGATAAGTTGATGATGTTCTCATTAGCAGCAACCCTGCTGTTTGCCCTCAATAAAAGATAACACCCTGCTGTCAGCGCAATTTCCATTTTTGTGATTTAATGACACAATTATATTAAAGATATTTTTTCAAATAGATTAGGGTTTAAGCAAAGATAAAAATGTTTTTAGAAATTTTCATTCTGCGTTCCCTCAAACCAAACAATATTTTCCAGTGTGTGATGATATAGGATAAAGCTGACAAAGAGGTTGCCAATATCCAAGTGACATTTTTTAATATGCTTGTTACCAAAGAGAACAATGTGCTGCTAAACTCTCCATTATACATATTTTAATAACTTTTTTCTATGTAGTGTAGCTAACATTATTTCCCATAGAAGTATCACTTCAATTTCTTTCTACTATAAAAAATATTACATCTGTTTCTTGAAACATGAGTAATTCTTTTTATAATTAAATTAAATGTGGATGTTGCAGGAGTTTGGCCATGAGATTTATTTTCTGAAAGGAAGTCTATCATTGTGGCAAGAAGAAAGATTGAAATCTGGCAGACCTTTGTTTAAATTTTGGCTTCACAACTTATAAGACATGTGACCTTGAAGAAGTTATAATCTTTCCTGGAACAATATTATTTGTTTCATTCAATTAAGTAGTGAATGGAAAATTAGATAATAAATATAAAGCACATGGGCTCATGGTAACTGTTGCCAAAGCACAGGCTATTTAACTTGGGACCTCCAATGCTTTAATGAAATAGTACACTAAGGAAGGTGTTTCTTGTTGAATCTGTGATCTTGATGTGGAATACTTAAATAATCTGTAAATTATGATACATAATTTTTTCTGTGGCAAATATTTAAGTTTGTTTATCTTCATTATGATTCAAATTTATGTCAATAAAATACTATTGGGATATTTCTTAATTGTATTGACCTATTTGCCTGTGAGAAGAAAGACATTAAGAAAAACCAGAAGGAAAAATAAGTAAATGTCAAACGTATATGGGAAAAACATTGAGGCCCCTCTGGTTTTAAAATAAAAAGGAAGCCCTGTTATTAGCCTATCCTCCCACCGTGCACACACACCTTCCCAGAGACAGGAGAACTTAGAGGAGAAGGGACAGAACTGTGTGGGTTTATGGGGACTCAGAGGACAGAACAAATCCTCACCATCAGACACTCCACAACAGGGAGTTGCATGCTCTGGTGTGAACAGAAGAGCCATTTTTGATCAGTGACGTATTGGGAATTTGGGGAGAAACAGACACTTCTATGACCCAATGTGGGACACCTCAGATTTTCCCAGAAATAGTGATGGCCAGATTTTGCAGGGATTCAGAAGTCCTTCCTAACCAGTTAAGAGACAAAAAGCAGGGTAAACCTGGAAACATCTATCTTTATGTTGCATAACCATCCAGTTTTGTGTAACTATTGTATGATGTATTACCATTTTACTGTGTAGTAAAAAGAAAGTAGTGAAGATTTGCTCTTTACAAAATAGCATGTAAATATATATGTAATTAATACACATTAAATTGACAATGTGAATCTAGAGTAAAAGAGCCCAGGAGTTACACAAATATCTCCAAACTATTTCTAAAAGTCTTAATACTACACTTCAATTTATTATACACTGAATATATATTAAAAAAACCTTTCAGCATCCTAAACATTAATATTCTAATATGCTTAAATTGATAAATTTAAAATCCCAAACTAATTCATTGCAAGTATACTGTCAATACTTCAACTAAAAACAAACATTTTAAGTCATTTTTGTTCTTACGTGAAATTTATTCAAACTTATTATTGATATATTGTATTTGTTATAAAAAGGTAGACATTTTAATTATTTAAGTTGAAAATTTAATCTTTAATTTTTTTCTGAACTTACATAAAAAGTTACGGTGGGTTATTTGTTTGCATTACTTATTCTGCTAGTCCAACATTACAAAGCAATTTGGAACATAACTAAAAATCTTCATGGAATTCATCATATATATTTATTTTATTTTATTTTATTTTATTTTATTTTTTTATTTATTTGAGAGAGAGAGAGAGCACGAGTGGGGCAGAGGCAGAGGGAGAGGATCCTGGGATCATGATCCAGCCCAAGGCAGATACTTAACCAACTGAGCCACTCACTTGCCCCTCATCATATATATTTAAATAAGAACAATAAAGTATTCTTCTTCCTAAGGTAAGTGTTAAATTTTCCAGCATTTTTTCCTGTTTTTTGGGTTTTTTATTTTTTATTTTATTTATGCATTTTAAAGATTTTATCTATTTATTTGACAGAGGGAGACACAGCAAGAGAAGGAACACACATACATAAGTGTATATTTTTATATAAGTTAATATGAATAGTCCTTTTGTCCACATATTAATATGGAGTGAAATACAAGGGTTTGATGAAGGCAGAAAAAAAATAGCCAAGGAGGAAGATCCAGGAGCTTAAGAATAGTAAATGCTCATTTTAATATTACTATGTTATAAATGAATGACAGCCCTAAAAGTTAATGAGCTAGTTTGTTGTTAAAAAATAATATAAAATAAAAAATGAAATGTAAATGTATAATGGACATAGAAAATGTTCTTATAAGTGATTAGTAAGTTTATGCTATAAATAAACAATTGATATGTATTAAACGTCATTTCAACCTATATTATTATTCTGAAAAATATACATGCACACACTTGCACACATACATACACACATCAATGACATTATCCCAAGTCTCTGAGCTTTCCTCTAGTTCTTTTTGAGGATCTGACTTCAGTACAGTGATAAAGACATGTAGATTGGAAATGCTGAGTTGACATATGACAGAATACATAGAGAAAATAGACAAGAGCAAAAGATAAGCAATAGCACCTAATAAGCTAATCCAATCTTGACATTAAGTAGGAATAAGACTTGGCTGTAAGGCTTCTCTTACAAATCCAATATAAGTAAGTAACAACAGTCATCTCAATTTAATATGTAGATTGTAATACTATCTAACATTAAAAAAAAAACTAAAACTCTTGGAAGCATCTTCCTATCTTAACCATGGGGAGTCAAAAATCATACTTAAGTCTCTAGTTAGCTATTATATTCTTTAAATGGTTTTCCAATACACTCACACCCAGAAAGGAAGAGAGAAACTTATTATAATAAAAACGGATGCACTTTTGTGAGAAATCAATAGGTAATTTTGATCACTGATTCTTTCTCTTCTCTTTGCCCCCAGGTACATAAAGAGAAACAGTTATATATTAAGGCAGTGGTCTCAGATTTTTATGTAACATCACAAGTTCCTTAATTCAGGCCAATGCATAGGCATTTGTAGTATTATAACTAATGAATTTAGGTATATACTTTTACAAATTCTCTAAGTAAAAGGAAAAAATTTTTAAAAAGCAACTTTAGAATTTCTTTTACCTAGTCAACTCTGATTTAACAGAATCTTATTCTTTAAATTTTTTTAAGATTTTATTTATTTATTTTGACAGAGAGAGAGATCACAACGCAGAGAGAGAGAAGGGGAAGCAGGCTCGCTGCTGAGCAGAGGACTGGATCCCAGGATCCTGAGATCATGACCTGAGCTGAAGGCAGAGACCTTAACCCACACTGAGCCATCCAGGCGTCCCCAGAGTCTTATTCTTTAGACTATGAAAACCAACCTTACTGGTAAACATAAGTACTGATATATTTTCACTTAAAAGATATTTGGAGGTTCAGGCAAATTTCAAGCATCCTGTCTACAGAGTAATTTTTATTCTTACAAGTTAGTAGTGCAAGTAGTATGTACAGTGTTTAAAATACCCATAAGCATCTGCAATAACACTTTTTTTAGAAGGCACCACTTTATTTAAATATGTATTTGATGCCTTGAAGACACAGTGATCCAGTCTTGGGATAGAAACCAAAGCCACATAATAATAGGGCAAGCTAAGAACAAGGAGAGCAAGATGGTGGTTTGAGAAGAGTGCTGTGGAGAGGAGCACAAGAGGACAGGGTTGAAACAGCAAACAATCTGGGCCCACTTCTTAATCTGGCCCAAGATAGTCTGAGGAAGACAGCACAAAGCTGTTGTTGCTTGTTTTTGACACAAAATCATACATCACTGGGTAGAACTGTTCAAGGGACTGTAAAAATTAATTTACAAATAAATAATATTTTATGTGGGATATTTATTAATGTTGGTTGAGAAAATTAAATACTATCAGGAGAAGTAGAAATTCATTCATTCATTCATTCATTCATTCTTTTTTCTTTTAGATTCGAAGTAAATGAAAATAGCATACTGGCTAACAAACATAAAGTTAATGCCTTTTAAACCTTTCTATTAATTCCGGCTACTAGAGCCACATAATACCCCTAATGTGTGGTGAATTAATTATGTCTGAATATGGTCCTTCTCAGAAAGTAGTTTTTAGTTGTTGAATGTTTTTAATCTCAATAGAATTGATTTGCATTTAAATGAGCAGTCCTTCAAGTGATTATCTGCTTAGATTTTTTATTAACATAAAATTACTGAGTATAGACTTACCTCAGAAATACTGCAGGTTCAGTTCCACAAAAATGGGAATATCAGAGTAAAGTGAGTCAAATGATTTTTTTTTTGCTTTCACAATGCATATAAAAGTTATGCTTACACTATACTGTAGTATATTCAGTGCCCAATAGCATTATGTGTAAAAATCCACATACATTAATTAAAAAATATTGTGTTGCTAAAAAATGCTAACCATCATCTGAGCTTTCAGGGAGTTATAATCAATAATCAGAGATCACCAAAAAAAAAAAATCAGAGATTACCATAACAAATACAATACTAACAAAAAGTTTAAAATACTGTGAAAATATCTAAAATATGTCACACAGAAACATAAAGTGAGCAAATGCTGTTGGTTAAATGGTGCTCTACTCAGGGCTGCCACAGACCTTCAATTTGTGGAAAAAAAAAAAACACAGTATCTGCAAAGTGAAATAGGGCAGAGTGCAATCAAATGAGTCATGCTTATTTCTGTTTTAGAACATACAGAAATGATAGCATGCTTGGACAAACTGTGGAAAGATTAAACAAATTAATATATACTTTAAAACTTATTTTCTGTGTATTTAATAAATTAACTAAATACCCTTAAAGACATAACAGAGTTTCTCTTCCAATTTAAATAAGCAATTATTTTTTTACTATTTCTAGTATAATTATTCATTTTATTTGAATGGGATAATTGTGTATGTGCTAATAGCTAATATAAACTAATCCTCAATTATCACCAAAATTTATTGAGACTAAAATATTTTCTATGTGTATGTGTTAACCTTTAAAAGCTATTCAATATCATCTTTATAGGATTATGGAAAATACATGCACTTAATATAAGCATTAATCTATAAATCCAGGTAACATGCTAAAAATATATTCAAAATAACACAAAAAAATAAAACTAATTTTGAAAGACTTGAAAGAATATTGATGATTATTTAAAATACAATAAAAAATATAGCTTGAACGAAGCTCTCAGATCATCTTGGCATTACTTTTAATTCAAAAGAATGACACCAAACATTTAATTTGTTAAGCCACTGCTATAAGCCATTATCAAATTTTAATAATTGTTTGCTCTCTTTCTAATCTACTTCCTTTCCTTCTACTTCAGTTAGAAAGAGTATTGCATCAATTTTAGGGAAAAAAACAAAAGAAATAAAATGAAAGATCAATATGTATATACATGTACATTGATCCTATTTCTAATAGAATAGGAGTACCCTACCTCTAACAGCTTTCTGTATATAATAGGATGTATAAGGTTATTGTTAACTTGCAGCTGATTTGATGGAACCATGGTGCTCATTATTGGCCAAGATATCAGTGAAATATGTTAACACTGACTTATAAAATGCTGCTTAAAGTCTTAAAACCCCACAAGGTATTCCTTGTACCAGCAGCTTGTTTATATCCAAAATGCATAAACTTATATGCATAAACATATATTTTCTACATCTGCCTCTGTTTTGGCTATGTGACCAAAGGGATATAAAACATTTCAGCATATATGTGCCTTTGTTTATCCGAAACTGGGATATCTGGAATATCTTGGTGGTTTGTGACCCAGAAATGAAGTGCTTCTTTTGCAACTGAGCAAAGCTATGCATGGATGTTTCAGAAATTCTTTATTTTTCCAATGTATCCTGACTCTTTCTCTAGCAAAACAACCATAACTGTTGAAAATTATATTAAAAAATCAAAATATCTATCAATTGCCCTGAGGGTATATGACAGAAACCTAAATATTTGTTGCAGAAAATCTTCTAAATCTCAGCAAGGAGAGGGAAAGTCTCATGTATCTGCACTGTGATCTATTATTCCCTGCTCCTTCCCCTAGACCCAGTTCAGGAAATTCCTGGCTTGTGTAGCCAAGAATAGAGAGTTCCTTCTCCTCTCAGGTCCCAGTCTAAGGTCGTGGTGTCCCTCCAGAATTGAAAAGCTACCAACATTTCCTGCCTTACTTCCACTCTCCCAGTTCCCATATTGTAGAAGCTCCATTCCAGACAAAAGCAGATGAAAAGTTGTGGCTCCCTTCTCAATCTGGCCCACTTTGTAGGGTGGAATATGCACCCCAGCAAGACAAAAACCTTGGACTCCAATCACCCTTGCTCATAGGGCATAGGTTGCATAATGGTAGAAGCAAGCTGAGAAGACTAGGGACTATCACCCACACTAGTGACCCATGCAGAATGAAAGGCCATCACTCTAAGAGAAGTAAACGACTCTTTCTGCCTCCAACTGTAGAGCGGTAGTGTAGAAGATTATACCATGATGAAAGGCACATTCACTGCTTTCTATAAAGGGAGTGAGTTTCTTTTTAAGGAAAGCCTAGCTTAAGAGTGCTGTCAAAAACAATGGACATTTTGTGGTAAGCAATTATGAAGAGCCTGGTAGCTTCATGATAGCAACAAGCTAAATCATTATCCAGTTAGAAGTTAAAAGAGAGAACCAGGGAAAGAAACAAGTAAGAGCCTTTATGGAGTTAAAACAGTCAAGAGACTGGACTCAAAGACTACCCTTAGTAGGGGCCTCAATTTAATTGGACCAGACCGTGGAGCAATTTATGCCTCAGACATTGACAAAAGCAACAGACTTTTTGATGGGAAAATAGTGAAGGCTAACAGCTCAGTGTGATACCAGTTGAGATGGATCAGTTAGATTTTTACAGAGTGATCAGAGAAGGCAGCAGCCAAGAGAGGCCTGCTAAACCACTGTTATCCCAGAGTGACTGTCTGCCCTAGTTTGCACTCTCTGAGGACAGACTTCACAGGATACACATTGTGGGGGAAATGGATTTCACTGAACTACTCCTGCCATGTCACTAGCAAATAAAATGACAATAACAACAAGCCCCAGAAGTGGGTACAGTTTATAGTTGCTTTAGATTTAAATATTACTTAAATATATAATCTAAATTGTCCATTCTTCGACAACATATTATGAAACACTGAAAAAAACAGGAATGTGTATCCCATACACAGGGAAAACAGAAGGCAATAGAAATTGCCTTTGAGAAAAAGCAAGGTGTCAACTTAGCAGACACAGACTTAAAATAACTATTGTAATATGTTCAAAGAACTAAAGAAAACCATGATTTAAAGTAAAAAAAAGGTAAGATGAGAATGCTTCATTAAATTAAAAACACTTACAAAGAGATTAAATTGGGCAGCCTGGATGGTGCAATTGATTGAGCATCCAACTCTTGTTATGATCTCAGGGTCCTGGAATTGAGCCCCACATTGGGCTCTGCACTCAATAGGGAGTCTGCTTGAGGATTCTCTCTCTCTCACTTTCTCCCTCTCCCTGCTTGCATGCTCTCTTCTCTCTCTCTAAAATAAATAAATTATTTTTAAATATTAAAATTATAACAGAAACCAAATGGAAATTCTTGAGCTGACAAATATAATATTTGAGATGAAAACTTACTACAGCAGCTCAACCGCCAGTTTGAGCTGGCCGGAGAAATAATCAGTAAACTTGAAGACAAGTTGATAATGACTATGAAATCTAAGGAGCCGAGAGAAAAAAAAAAAAATGAAGATAAAAGAACACGGCCTCAGAAAATGTGGGACTCCATTATGTATCGCGACCTATCCATGAAGGGAATACCACAGGAGAGGAGAGACAGCGGTAGAAATGTATTTTAATAAATAATGGCTGAAAATTTCAGAAATTTGATGCAAAACATTGCTCTACCAAACCAAGAAGCACAACCAACTCCAAGTAGGATAAATGCAAAGGGGTCCTGTGGATCCAGCTATGGAAAAGTCAAAATATTGAAAGACAAAGAGAAAACCTTGAAAGAAGGGAGAGGAAAACAGATTGCCACATACAATAGAACCATGGTAAGATTAAAAACTTTTTTTTAGGGGCGCCTGGGTGGCTCAGTGGGTTAAAGCCTCTGCCTTCGGCTCAGGTCATGATCTCAGGGTCCTGGGATGGAGCATCGGGCTCTGTGCTCAGCGGGGAGCCTGCTTCCCCCTCTCTCTCTGCCTGCCTCTCTGCCTACTTATGATCGCTCTCTCTGTTAAATAAATAAATAAAATCTAAAAAAAAAAACCAATACATTAAAAAAATTAAAAAAAAAAAACAAAAAAAACCCAACTTTTTTTTATCAGAAACACTGGAAGCCAGAAGACAGTGGAATGACAATTTCAAAGTGCATAAACAAAACAAAACAAAGATGTTGTTAGCAGGCCAATCTTATAAGAAACTAAAGAAAGTTCTTTAGATGGAAAGTACATAATATCCAATAATAATTAAAATCCACATTAAAAAATAGAGAGCATCAGCAAAAGTAATTATTTAAGGAAATAGAAAAGTCATTTTAATTGTGAATTTCCTCTCTTTTTTGAACTGATTTAAAAGGCAATTGTTGTAATATAATGGGTATCTAATTATACTACTGGGACCTATAATATTTAGAAACATAACATAATTTTGTTAACAGCACAAGGGTAAACAATATAGATAGGTACAGAGTATACAATAATAAGGATAGGACACCAGGTAATAATTTGAATCCATGGAAAAAAATGAAAAGAATCAGAAATTGTCAGTAAGATAATTTATGTTAAAAAATTATAAATAAATTTGTTCTCTCAGTTTTGTTAAAGACATAAAATCATACAAATTATGTAAATATATCATATTTCTCAAGTTTCACCATGTATTATTTGGTTTTAATATATGTACAGTATAATTTTATACATATTATATATAACAATAGCAGCACAAAAAGGGGAAGTAGGAATAGAGCTTCATAGAAATAATATTTCTATATTTCACTGAATTTCAGTTAACATAAATCTGAAGTAGCTCATTAAGGTGTTCACTGTACACTATAGGACCATCTTAAAGAAAACAAATCCAAAAAAATATACTGAAAAATCATTACAAGGATTAAAACTAAAAACAGAGAAACAGAGGCTACTCACAAAAGAGTATATATTACATGAATCTATTATCACAAACGTATTGGAAAAGGCAAATCTGTAGATCTAGAAAGTAGACTTATGGTTGCATAGGTCTTGGGAAAGATGGTTCAAGGGCTATAGGAGAGACTAAAGAGCATGAAATTTCTTTGGGGGGTGATTACAAATGCTCAAAATCATGGGTAATGGGTACATAATTCTGATAATATACAAATGCTCTTGAATTGCATACCTTAAATGGGTGAATTTCATGGTGTGAATTATATCTCACTAGAGCTATTTAAAGAGAAATAAAAATATAACTTGCATTTCTATGTTCATAACTTTTCTGTTTTGTAACTTCCAGAATTCTTGTTAAAGTTGACTTCATTAAATGCAGAAACATAAAAAAGAAAATTTGTTATGCTAAAGAGGAATGTGCATTATAAAACCAAAAAGTGACTTCCAGCTGCATACTAAGATAAAGGATTTCAGCATTTTTTATATTTTTTACATTTCATAATACTCAAGAACATTAGCTTTCCAAATGGTGCCTAACTTACTCAAAATTAAGGAAATAAATATATTAAATAATGGACAACACCTATCTTTGACTAAATGTAAAATTATCTAGGAGCTGCAGGAAAATGTCTAAGTGCACACCTTTTAAGGTCCTTCAACTGAGCCCATTTAATTTTGGATGAGAGTAGACAACAAACATCACCAAAATTTCTAAACACCTCTCTTAAATGCTGCTGTGAATTAAATAATCTGGAGAAGGAGGTTGCTAACTGTTAACAAATTGAGCTCTCCAAATCTAGCTGCAAATCATCTATATGTAGAGCTCTTTATGTCTCCTTTGTGGCCAACAAAGTTGAACACTATTGAGAGGTCAGGGAGAAATGAGTATTTCCAGACAAAGAGAGTTGAGAACAACAATGTCAAAAGCTTTTGGCCACAGCATAAGAGATGAAGAAGTGAGAAGTCATTAAATGCCTGCATGTAATCCCCTCATGGGACTACTTTATAGAGAACAACAAATAAATGACTTTATGTATCAGGCTATTTGTCCCAAGTAACATAAAGCTCTTAAAATAATCCATCCTCCTATATATCAGTTTGAAGTGTCCATTATTCCTCATGTGGGATTTAAATAGGATTCTGAATATTTCTTCATTATCTGTCAATATATTTAGACACAAATGAATTGCAATAAAGGGGATTTTAATAATTATTATTATAATGCCAATAAATTTAATATTTTATGTCTTTCAGAGGTGTTTATTTTCTCCAACTAGGAACTTTGTGCAGTTTCTACAGAAGCTGAATTAGAAATTAACACTGGGATCTAACTGAATATTAGTTTCTTTAGTTTAAATACTTACACTTGTTAATTAATGCTATATTGAATGCCTGCATTCTCTTTCCAAAGTTCCACTTTTCTATTTTGATTTCTGAATCAGTATTACTAAGTTTAGTTAAAACTAGAAAATATAATTTAGGAAAAATGAAGGACATATCACTTCCACCTTTATATCACAAACACAGATGGTGATAACCACCTTTAATACCTCGATATGTGTCCATATAGTCAGTCAATGATTTTAGCCCAGTAGGATCCATGTGAGA
Source organism: Nasua narica (assembly GCA_028533885.1). Lineage (NCBI taxonomy): Eukaryota > Metazoa > Chordata > Mammalia > Carnivora > Procyonidae > Nasua > Nasua narica. Next base: position 165,995,156 of record CM052799.1, on the reverse strand, counting down.
CTTCTAATCTACATATCTATAAGATAGTAAACGTATGTGGTTTTTAAGCCACTACAATAGAAAACTAATAACATGGAGGTGCAAGGCTTTTTCTTCTATCAAGACCAAGTGAGACCTCCCAACTGATGAGCTGTTGTAGAAATATGATGGTGCTCACCGCTTTGTACTCCCTGCCTGAGTTCCCAAGACAGAGCAGAAGTATGTTATCTAAAATGGGTTCTACACATAATATAAAAATTAAAGGATGGATGTGATAACTAGATGTGAAGTTCAACTTCTAACAAATAGTCTTTACCAATCTTAGTTTTCTTAATGCCTTTAATGTCTCCAAGTTGCATTTGTGTGTAATTTAGCTTACTTTTTAGGGAAGATTCTAGTGAATGCAATGAGCAAATTCCCAACATTAAAACATTTTGAGAGAACTAATGCTGGTAAAATCTCCTCCTGTAATTTTAAAAGTCATAATGAGAAAGGATCATGCCATGTCAAAGATCAGTGAAACTCCAACAAGATAGTTGGGAAATTAGAATTTCTTCAGATTTCTGAATATTCTTCAAGTGTAGTAGTTTTCTTTTCTTTTCTTTTCTTTCTTTTCTTTTCTTTTCTTTTCTTTTCTTTCTTTTCTTTTCTTTCTTTTCTTTTCCTTTCTTTGTTCTATTCTATTCTCTTTCTTAGTGAGAGAGAGTGTGTGGGGGGGGGGGAGTTGGGAGAGAGGGAGAGAGAGAATCTTAACAGACTGAGCCATCCAGACATCCCTAAGAGAGAGAATCTTAAGCAGACTCCACACCCATACCTGAGATCATGACCCGAGCAGAAATCAGAGTTGGACACTTAACTGACTGTGCCACCTGGGTGCCCCTCTGAGTCTAGTATCTTTTTTTTTTAAAGGTTTTATTTATTTATTTGACACAGAGAGAGAGATCACAAGTAGGCTGAGAGGCAGGCAGAGAGAGAGGGGGAAGCAGGCTCCCTGCCGAGGAGAGAGCCGGATGTGGCACTCCATCCTAGGACCCTGAGATCATGATCTGAGCCAGAGGCAGAGGCCTTAACCCACTGAGGCACCCAGGCGCCCCTGAGTCTAGTATCTTAAACAAATATTTTAAACCAATCAAAAAAGACAATAATGGAAAATATTTTCAGTGACTATACTAGTCAGAGTTCTCAAGAGAAATAGCACCAATAGAAGATCTCTATCTACATCATTATTTTTATCTATGTATCTATCTATATATTGACACGTTTTAGGGAACTGACTCATGCAATTGTGGAGGCTTGGCAAGTCCAAATCCTGATGGGGGTGGCTGACAGACTGCAGACTTAAGAAAGTGTTGCGATTAAGTACAAAGGCAGCACGCTGGAGAATTGCCTTTTGCTCAAAAGTGGTCAGCCTTGGGCACCTGGGTGGCTCAGTGGGTTAAGGCCTCTGCTGGTGGCTCCGGTCCTGGTCTTAGGGTTCTGGGATTGAGCCCCGATTTGGGCTTTTCTGTTCAGCGGGGGGCCTGCTTCCCCCTCTCTCTCTGCCTGCCTTTCTGCCCGCTTGTGATCTCTCTCTCTCTCTGTCTGTCAAATAAATAAATAAAATCTTAAAAAAAAAAAGTGGTCAGTCTTTTGTTCTATTCAGGCCTTCAGCTGATTGGATGAGATCCATGCACAATATCAAGTGCAATAATCTACTTTACTCAAAGTCCACCTATTTCAAAAGTAGGCCTCATCCAAAAACACCTCACAGAAACACCCAGAATAATGTTTGACCAAATTTCTGGGCACTGTGGCTCAGACATGTTGACACATAAAATTAACCATTACAGTGATCAAGAGTTACTTTATTGACAGTTCAAGAACAAAGGGAATAACAGCTGTGGCTTATCAAGTAGCATTGCCTGTCACCTGAGTGACAGTGCAATATTATCTATTGATCTTTTATTTAATTTAGAAGTGCTCTTAAAGCACATTTATTTCAGAATTTGTAAAGACACTTTAAAGAAAGGAAATCAAATTCTATATCCAAATTTGCATAACTTAAAGATCACTGCATTGTTCCAAATCACATGATTTAAATAAACCATTGCTTTCAGTAAAATCTGCCCTTTTGACCTTTGCTGTTTAGATTATTTTCCACAGTGTTAATTCTCTTTTTTTCTTCAGCACATTGTCTTTCTTAGAAGCAGTTGAAAGTGTACCAATTAATTACTTTTCCTTTCATTCTAGTTCACAATGAGGTTTTTTCTTTTATTTCTTTTTATAACCTCATGCTAATTTTCCACTTCAGTTAATGTAACACAAAATGAATTGGTCCCTTTCAAATAGGTAAAAATTAGCTCAATGTTTCTTTTCCTACTAAAAGATGCACACCTTTCTTATGTATTTTAAACTCTTAAAAATTACAAATTTAAATTCAAATATCAGCCAGTAACAGAGTTTAATTCTCCTCTATCATTTCCATTTATTTTAGACCACCTTCTCCGTCCTTTCAATGATTGTACTGATTTAAATATGCCAAGTTATTAAATGCTATGTCATTGCAGCTTGCAGATGACAACTTAAAGGTGGTGGCTTGAAAGGCCAGTTACTGCTGCCAATGACCTAACAGAGGTTAATTTGTTGGTGTGGTCACCATGCATCAGAGTATCCTCATGACCATGTTGCAGATTCCAAACTTATGAAAGGAATTCAGCTAGTACTTTATCATGGATATCTAATGGCGGGATTTGGGCCATAATAGTGACTGTAGGATAGTCTGCATATAAAAAAGAAAACAGAAATTACTGATATTTCCAAATGCTCACTTATATAATACAATAAACTTTGGTGATTATGCTTTATATGAAGACACAATAAAATATGCATAGTAAAACATAAATATATTGCTTATATAAAGGTGTTTATAAATTATTTTCTCTAAAATAATTCAAATCATCTGTTATATAATCATGTTATTGGTGAATGTTCATAGTAAGCATAGATTTATAGATAGAGTAGTCACAGAAACATCTTAAGTAATAATACAAGAATTAAATATCCAGAAGTTACAGAAGTTCAGTGGAGTCAGGATGTTGAGCATAAGACCAAGAATATCATCCAGGAGGTACAAGATACAGGAATTGTTATAGATTAAATTGTATCTTTTCCCTAAAACAAAAAAAGTTATGTTGAAATCCTAACACTTGGTACTTTAGAATGTGTCTTTATTTAGAAATAGGACCATTAGAGGCACCTGGCTGGCTTTGTTGGAAGAGCATGTGACTCGATCTCTGGGTTGTGAGTTCAAGCCCCATGTTGGGTATAAAGATCACTTAGAAATAAAATCTTAGAAATAGGGCCATTGATAATATAAATAGCTAAAATGAGGTCATACTAGAGTAGAGTAGTCCTCTAATCCAAAATGTCTGGTTTCTTTATAAAAAAAGATGGCTATGTGGCCACAGGAAGATGGAGGCATAAAGTGGGAATTCCATTTGACAATAAAGTCAGAGGTGGAATTCCACAGCTGCAAGGCAAGGAATGGGAAAGAGTGCCCATGAGCCTCCAGAACCTGGAGCCAAGGGAGGATTCCCCTACAAGTTTCTGGGAGAACACAGCCCTGTGCACATCTTGATTTAAGAAAGAACAGAGATTAAGGGAAATTCCACACACACACCCACACAACTTGGTAAGAATCATCTCAAAATCATAGGAAAATAGACTATACAATAACTAATATTTAGACAACTAGGTAGATATCTGGACAAATTAGATACAGATGTCATACTCTATACCAAAATAAATTCAAGCTGTATCATAGATTAAAATGTCTAACATATATATAAAAATGAGAGAAGGAGTGTCTGGGTGGCTCAGTCAGTTAAGCATCTGCCTTCAGCTCAGGTCATGATCTCAGGGTCCTGGGATTCAGTGAGTCCTGTGTTGGGCTCCCTGCTCAGTGGGGAGTCAGCTGCTCACTCTTCCTCTGTCCTTCCCCCACCCTCACCCCTGCTCATGCCCTCAAATAAAAAAAAAAAGAGAGAGAGAGATTTATTTAATGACATCAAAAAGTGGCCTGTTAAATTATGAAAGAAAATTTTAAAACCATAAAAAAACTGAGAAATCTGACTATATTAAAACAGAGTCTAGGGTAAATATTCAAATAAAAAGATAAATAAGAAATGAGATAAAATATTATATAACTTAAGTGATATTACAGAGTATGTCTTTTCTATATAAAAAGCTTATATAGTTCATAAGAAAAAGATCAACATAAAAAATGAACAAAGAATCACAATCAAATGATAGAAAATGAAATAATAGTGTTTTAATCACATGGAAGATGTTCTATATCACTTATACAATAAATTTAAATTAAAATAAAATGAAATACTATTTTTACCTATCAGGAAGACAAATATCAAATATTTGACAGTATCCCGTATATTCAAGAGATTGAGGTAATAGGTACTATAATAGACTAAATGTGTACGTTGGTACTTTCTCTACGAAAGGCAATTTGGACATAACTTCCAAATTATAAATATACGTATCTTTTGACTCAAAACTGCATATCATATGATTATACTCAAATTTGTAAAATGATTATGTATATACAGGATTATTCATTGTAACATTTTTTTAATAGAAAAGTATCTGAAGCTATTCAAATGTCTATTAATAGGAAACTGATTGAATAATCTGTCACTCACTATGATAAACATATCTCATAGCTATAAGTAAGCTAAAAAACAATCAGATGAATCAGAATGATAAAACTCTTCAAACTAATATGGAACAATCTCCAAGTAATATTGTCATCAAGTAAAAACAAAATGTGCTACAGTGTACCTCTGTATGCTACTATTAATAAAATAAAGATACACATACAACATGCACACTCATATGCACACATACACAAAATGTATATATGCTCACATCTATATATATTTAATTGCTTATGTGTGTCTATGGGTATATGTGTATGTACATCTAATAAAATACAAAATAAATTGGTAACATTAGTTTTTTTCTTCAAAGAAGAGGAATTCCTTGGACTGAGCAAATATGCAACACCTTTCATCGTATACATTTTTTTGGTATGTTTTGAATCTTTTGATACTTGTAAGTAGCAAATATACTGAAATTAGTCTTTAAAAAAAAAGTGGATAATAGTATGGCGTTTCCCCAGTTTCAGACCCAGTTACTTTGTGGTCTTATACATCCTTTTAAGTGCACTCATCTGTGACTGGGAAGCTTGGAGCAAAAAAATAGCTAGTAAGAAATATAAAGGTAAAGCATGCTTTTGCATAAAATGGTGTCAATGTGGAGTTGGAAAAAAACATTTAAACAGAGTTACCTAATGATTTATGAAATGCAAAATGGTGTAACAAGCTTTTCTTGCAGGATTATCATAGAATAGTGAATAAAGAAAACTCAGCTGCAGTGATGCCATAGTCCAATCCTTATTCACATAGTCTACTCTGGTCTTAAATAATTAATAAATGAGATATGATAGAAAGGTATAGTGACTTCTGGGTGGCTGAGTCAGTTAAACATCTGCCTTTGGCTCGGGTCATGATCTTGGGGTCCTGGGATTGAGTCCCACATACTGGTTCTCTGCTCAGCGGGGGAGTCTGTTTCTTCCTCTCCCTCTGTGTTCTCCTCTCACTCTCTCTCAAATAAATAAATCTTTTTTTTTTTTTCTTAAAGAGAGAAAGGTATGCAAATGCTAGTTAAGGGAGTAAAATTTAATCCTTTTCTGTCCATGAGAAATTTCTTAGGAAAAAGGATGAAAATTTCAGGCCCTAGCTTAAAACTGGTCCAAATTTTGCCACTTTTCCCCTCAAGAGGTGAGGTTTATTCCCCTTTCACTTCAATGGGGAATGGCCCTGTGATTGTTTAACCAATGGAATGTATAGAAGTGACACCATGGCAATTTATAAGGAGATTGGAAGGCTCTGATTCTTCTGCTTTGGCATACATCCTCTGGGGAAGCCAGCTTAGAAGAAATTTAAATACCCAGAGACCAGCACGCTGTGAGAAAGCCTAAACCAGCCACCAGAGGAGACCACAGGATGGAAGAAGGAAGACAGAGAATGAGGGAGGGACACATAGGCAGAAAGAGGGAGAGACGCTAGCTCTCAGATGTTCTAGACTTCTAATCCCAGGTTTGAGGCATAACCCAAGGTTTGAGGCATGTAAGTAAAGACCACATCTTGCTGATCCAGCTCAGACAGTATCAATGATTACCCCAGAACCAGCTGCCATCTATCTGCAACCCCATGAGAGATCATGGCACAAAGCATCTAGCTGAACAAATGAACTATTGGAAATATGAGAGATAATAATAAACTGTTGTTTTGAGCCACTAAATTTGGGGAGGTCATTACCTAGCAGTAAATAATCATAAAAAATGATTTGTAAAATTCTGTTATAGCAATTACAACCTTCCCCCCACCTCCTGCCCACCCCACATCAGCAAACAATTCTCTAAGACCAGCTGGGTGTCCTATCATTCAACTCAAATTTGACACTATCAACCTGGAGAAACCATCAGATCTCATAGTCCTAAAAGGCTGTACCCCTCACACACATATCAGTCACAGGTGCAGGTTGTTGCCTATACTTCTGATGAACTGGCTATAGATCAAAAATTCCACTGATCCTTTCCTTGGGTTTAGGTAATTTGCTAGAGTGGCTCACAGAAGTCAGAGAAACCTTTTTCTTAATAGATTGCCAGTTTATTGTAAGGGGATAAAACTCAAGACCAGCCAGGTGAAAAAGACACATAGGGAAAGGGATATGGAGCTCCCTTGCCCTCTGATTGTGCCACTCTCCCCAAATCTCTACTTGTTCACCAACCTAGAAGAATCTAGGAATCTCATCTCAGAATCCCGTCCTTTTAGGTTTTTATGAAAGGTTCATTACATAGTCATGATTGATTAAATCAGTTGCCATTAGCAATGGATTCTACCCCTAGCTTCTCTCCCCTCTCAGAGGCTAGGGAAGTGGAATTCAAAGTTTTAACCCTCCAATTACAGAGTGGGTTCCCCAGGCAACTAGTCCCTATCCCAAGGTAATTTATGGGATTTCCAAAAATCAATTCATTAACATTACAAAAGACATTGTGTATCAATCTCATCCTTTAGGAGACTCTAAGCTGTTTAGGATCTCTGAGGAAAAATAGTAAAGGATCACATATACATTTCATATAAATCACAAAATCACAATTTGTGAACACAAACTGATTCCATAAAATTTTTGTAAAAGAAAATGAGAACGTGGGATTGATTGATTTGGGATTGGGCAGCAAGCAGATGTCAGAAGGGCCTTCAAAAGACTGTTAATGAATGTGGAAATGACAGGTGGGAATTTATTATGATGCTTGTTTTTTTAAAAAGAAATATGCCTTTGGGGCACCTGCATGGCTCAGTCAAATAAGTATCCAACTCTCGTTTCGGCTCAGGTCATGATCTCACTGTCCTGGGATCCAGGCCTATATCCAGCTCCACACTCAGTGCAGAGTCAGCTTGAGATTCTTTCTCCCCCTTTCTCTCCCTGCCTTCTTGCCCCTGCCCACTCATTTTATTTCTAAAATAAATAAAATTAACCAAAAAAGGAAGGTGCTTTTAAGTGGCAATTCTTGGCAATATCCCCATGTGTGGTAAAGTGGAGTATATTTTTGTTGGATTTGTGGATTTGGCTAAGGATATTTCCAGGCAGAACTTTATAAGGGCCATTTAATTTCCTTTAGCTCTACATGATAATGTCTAGACAGAGAAAAAAATTAAAGAAGGGACCATTCAGTCTCAAGTAGAATCTAGAGAAAATTTTTTGAGGCAGGATTTGCAGTGTTCAAAAATGAAACATTTTCTCATCCCAAATCTCTCCCAGGAATATACTCTGAAAGTAAGAAATTTCCTCAAGGGCAATGAATTATTTCAGGACACTGGTCATATTTTCAAGAGTGAGGCTCTGAGACCTTCTGTGAACCCCTCAGAAACATGTGATGAAGTGGTTCATAAATCCTCTCAGGTAAACATAGTCCTCTGCGTTCTCTGACTCTTAGCTCAAAGTTTAGAAGACACGTGTGGAGGAGCTTTGTGTAGTAAAGTGGATTATAAGTTAAAGCCCAGAGGTTTTTAAAGTAATTTTATCCACTTAGACTGAAAGGAAGAGAGAGTTCAAAGTGTAAAGTGATATTTAGGCCTCCAACTTTTTATGGGCAGGGAACAGGCTCTGAAAACGCATCACCTTTAAAGCAAAACAAAAAAGGAAGGATGGAAAGAAGGAAGGAAGGAAGGAAGGAAGGAAGGAAGGAAGGAAGGAAGGAAGGAAGAAAGGAAGGAAGGAAGGAAGGAAGGAAAGAAGGAAGGAAAAGAGGGAGGGAGGGAGGAAGGAAGGAAGGAAGGAAAAAAGGAGGGAGGGAGGGAAGGAACAAATGCATGAGAGAACAAAGGAAGAAAGGTGCTAAATGAAAGACTATTTATTATGCAAAAGGAAATGACTCAGAAAAGAGCCAAGATCTTAGCTAGTAGAGTCAAGACCCAGAAAACCACTCCCACAGAGGAGGAATGGGCTCTAATCAAGGAATTGATGACATAATTGACTTATTTCAGAATTGCTGGACCCCTGACCACTCCATGACTTCTGTGCTCTCCTTAATTTGGAACACGTGTCAACTACAATTATGACTGTCCCCTTTGTATGTCAAGTGTGAAGAAGACAGATAATTGTCCCTTAGTTTAAAAAGTCTTGAGGTCAATAGGAATAATACTCAAGATTCCAAATCCAAGCAATTGCACCCAAAAAGTCTTACTTTCACCTGGAGCTGACTTACATGATCTTAATCATGTAAAAAACCATGTAAAAAGTAAAAACTAAGAACTGTACTTGATTCCATAATGGGATGAATTTTCAGAATTTTAAGAGGGAGTGAGCATATTTTGAATTTGATAGAAATAAATATAACATATGTCCAGAGGGTAGATTAAAGATCAACACACATTTTTGGTTACACTATCCACCAAGAGCTGAATCTGGTCTGGACATGGGGTTATTTAACTAGAAAGTAGAAAGTGTCAGAAGTGATGTGTTAGTTCCAGTTCTAGTATTTAAAGTGAAAAGAATTTCCATTTCCTGTTTGAGAACACATGTTCTGAGGGTAGCCAACTGCAGGGAAAGTTCTGCTAACCTGAGAACTGTGTTCTGTAGGAGAACCCAAGATTGCCATGTGGGATGGCCTCATGGAGGGAGACAGAGGTCTAGCCAACCCTTAATTATCCATTTATCACATTGACATTAGTTTCTTATTGCTCCTATAACAATTTACCATAAATTAAGTGGTTTGAAACAACATGATTTATTATCTTATAGTTTTTAAGGTCAAAATAAAAATTAGTAACAGTAGTCTAAACTCAGAGCGTGGATAGGTCTGGTTCCTTTTGGAATCTCTGAGGGGAGAATCAGTTTCTTTGAATTTTATGGTATGTAAAATCCACGTGCATTCCTTGGCTCCTGGCCATTTCCTCACAAAACTTTGCTTTCTACTTCCTTGTCACATTTCCTTTTTTTTCTACTCTCTTGCCTCTCCCTAAAAGGACCCCTATGATTACATCAATTCATCCAGAATATTCTCCTCCATCTCAAGATAATCACATCTGCAAAGCCCCTTTTCTCATATATTTACATGTTCCAGGGACAGCTAGGGTATAGATTCCTACTTCTCTGGGGAGGAGTACTATTCCATCTGACCTATCATCTGAGGGACAAGACATCTATGTTAGTAAGCAAGCTATCTTTCTACCCAGCTAGGTGAAATCTTCGGATATAGCTTTAGTCACCATCTTTCAGCAAACACATTATACACCATCTTACAGTAAACACCTTAAGAAAGAGATGTTGTACTGAGTTCGGTCAGTCAACAAAAAAATGAAAGATAAAAAAAGCAAACCTTGGAGATGTTGCAGGTTAGGTTTCTAAACACAGGAATAAAGGGACTATCACAATAAAGTAAATCAAATTAATTTTTTGGTTTCCCAGTGCATAGAAAAGCTCTGTTGACAACTATATGATATTCTATTAAGCATTATAGCATTATGTCTAAAAAAAGTATATTCCTTCATTAAAAATACTTCATTCCTGTCATCTGAGCTTTCAGTGAGACATAATCAATCACTGATCACAAACAGCCATATAAATAATTTTTTTAAGTTCAAAATATTGTGAGAATTACCAAGATGCGACACACAGAGATATGAAGCAAGCAAATGCTGTTGGAAAATGGCACCAATCGACTTGCTCAAGGCAGGGTTGCCATAGAACTTTAATTTGTAAAAAACAAACAAAAACCTCTGCAAAGCACAATAAAGTGATATGCAATAAAACAAGGTGTGTCTGCATCACATTGTTATTTTTAAGCCACAAAGCTTGGGTTTATTTGTTATATGGCGGTAGATAACCATAATTTTAAAATTGACAAGAAGACCAGAATTTCCTCACTAGGTACCCAAGAAGAGAAATGAGGTCATATACTTGGATCCTAAGTAAGTCAAGTTAGGAGAGGAGGGTAGTCCTCCCTTGGGATTCTGAATATTCCTGGCTTATTACAGTTATTCTCAGACACTGTGATAAGACTCTTGTGATTATATAAGGAGAACCATCAATGTAGGGGAAAAGAAATCAATCCATCCAACTGTTAACATATTTTCTAAGGAATATTATTATTTCAATAGAATACTGATGTGTATATAATGAATGAATGAAAACTATTGCCATTTCTACCTAAATGAATGAATTATGGACGTCTCTTTTGCCTATATCTCTTTTGCCTATATTTAATTGGTTCTTCTGAATGGGAATGTATCAAAAATGTAGACTGCAAAAAATGCGAAACACTTTAGAATCTCTGGCAGACTGCTGATTGTTCTTTAGTATCTGTTTTTCCACTCTTATATAATAATATTTGAATGCTGGGCAAACACCCATCAGGGACTAGAGTTTCCAACTTCCTTTATATAATGTATCTGCATCTTGGCCATAACACGTGAGTGCTTTTCTTTCCTTTTGTTTTCCATTTGTGGGTACACGCAGATTTGTTTATGGAAAACAATGTCCATATGCTAAGAGGCTGTTGGGTGATGCGATGAGACAAAACTGGGACCCTAAGTCTTTGTGAGTTTGACTGGACCTGCCAAACAGGTATTAACTTCCAGACTCTTTAGTCAGAGAAATATCTACTACATTAGTTAAGCTACTATATTTCATGATCGGTATTTGTTAGAGTATAAGCTAAATAAGGTAAAAGCATAGATAAAAGCTAAGTTCACCCTACCTACTATAAACTTAGAAGGAGCTGTATTCCAACAATTGTGCTCCTGAAGAAAATATATATATATATATATATATATATATATATATATATATATACACAATCTACCAAAGAAACAATAATTGCAGTAATCTTGTATCATAACCTGGGTCTGGGTTAGCTAGTAACCAAGGAAAATGGGGAGAAGTTACAAGAGAACAACAGTCATTTCTGCAGATATGGTGATTTTGCTTATATTGATTATTTTTTCTTGTATAAGAAATTACTCCAAATTTTGCAGCTTAAAACAGTAAACATTTTCTATATTGTTTTCTGTGGGTCAACAATTAGTTGTTCCAGGAACAACTTATTTTGGTGTCTCTCACTCATGATCTCTCATGAGATTGGAGTCAAAGTGTTGACCAGGGAAACACTCATCTCAAGATTTCATTACAGCCGAAGATCCACTTCCAAGCTCACTTCTATGACTCTGTACAGGCTTTAGTAACGTCCTTGCAGTTGCAGTATGGATAACCCTATTGTCTTATAGCTATGAGTCTGGGACTGTTTCCAGTTTCCCTGTCAGGTCCTTGCACAAGGCCCTCTTCACCTCAGCAATGGAGGATGTCTCTTTCAAGTTCTCTGACTTCTTTCTGCAACCAGCAGAGGGAAATCTCTTTGCTCTTAAAAGTCTTATGTAATTAAGTCCAGACCACCTAGATAATCTCCCTTTCTTAAAGTTAACTAAGCCATACAACCTAATCATGAGAGCAAAATCCATCATATTCACAGTTTCAGGGATTACACAGGGCAAATACACTAGGGGTAGACGCCTTAGCATAATGCCTACCATAGAATCTATGGCAAATACAATAATAGAACTAGAATTCCAAAGCATCTGTCAAAACAGCCCACTGACTCACATTTCAGTAGGTTAGGGAACATGTTTTACATCCCAAAGAAAGAAAAAGCTGTGCAAAAAATATTATTAGATTGACATTTATGCTTATTTCACCCAAAAAGATATGATAGGACATAAAAAGGGAATGTGGAACTGAAACAAAAACAAGACAGAACTGTATGCAAGAAACTAAGGGGAAGACAAGGGCTTTCCTGAGTGGGGGGATGTGATGTGATCAGTCCACATTTTGGAGTTTACAAGAGAATTACCATTTGAATGTTTCCCATAGGAGATAGTCAAAATGACTAAAATGGGAATGGATTATGTAAATGATCACAAAATACACAGAAATTACTTTAAGGGGAAACATTTTATTTAAGTTATAATTATTTCAGGAACCATAATTAGATTGCATTTCCCAAAGCAAGAATCATAGAATCCCAGACAATTGTGTCTGTCTTTTGAAAGTGATTCATTGCTCCATAGTGACTAGCTTGAAAAGTTTAAAGTGGCCAGGTAGGCGCATAAAGACTTAAATTTTTTAAAATGGTATATTCTGTTCTCTATTTTGTCTTTAGTTATCTCTGCTTCTTTGAGTGCCTCACTCCCTTTACTTCCCTTGTAATTGAGAGAATTGCTATTCGTCCAAGTCTGCTATCTTGCTGCCCACCAGCTTCATATTCAGATCCTCTTTTATCTCCTTTCTGTTTTGGGGGCAACAGGAAGACATTTCCTCCTCATATGCCAAGAGAAAACTAATAAATTCATGTCAGTTTATTATGTAGATAAACTTTCTACAAAAAATTTCTCTCCTCATCTTACTTTTAATTCCAAGTAACGATTCTCTCTCTCTTCTCCTTCCTTCCCAATCTCTCTCTCTCTCTCTCACACACAAACAAAACTTCTAAACGCAAATAAGGAAACAAGGAATGTAAGTAATATTAGTAATAACTTGTAACTCGTAAGGTGTTAGATTCTAGAAATTCAAATATAGAACAAAATTTCATTTCTGTCTCTGGGTTGGACAAGAGTCTCTACATTCCATGAAGATGAGGAGCTCTTCTGGGATCCACTTGCTGGTTTCCCTTGCTGTCTGGGTAAGAATAGAGAGTGTCAGGCTCCTTCCAAGCAGAGGCACAAGAAGATGCTTCCTGGAACAGGGGCACTTGCTGTAGCATAATCTCTTACTGAGTTAGCTGGAGAAACAAGACCTTCTCTACTTCTGTCCCCCCAGTGCAGGAAGCAGTGGAAGCCCCATTTGCAGGAGATAAACCATGCAGACCAAAATAGCAATACTAAATTCTGAAAACTAGATTGTCAAAGGAACCACAGATCCTCAAGAGTGGTCCAGGATCTGCGTGATAAATAGGTTAATGGCTTGCTAAAAATAAGAATGTTTAAAAAATCTAAAAAAATTAATAAGATGCCTCTAACATAATAACCAAAATGTCAGGACAAAGTTGCAAATTATCTATTATAGCGAGTATTATGAAAATCAAAACTTGAGTAAGAAAAGAAAATTAATTGAAGTTGGATAAGATAATCAACTGAGGCCCCAAAATGGAATTACCTGACAGGAATTTTAAATGGCATTATAAAAATATTTCAAACCAAATATTCAAAAATTCTCCTGAAACAAACAAAAATCTTAACAAAGAAATATAAATTATAAAAAGAACCCAAATTTAACATATAGAACTGAAAAATACAGTTTTTTAAAAATGTGCTGTAAGCCTTAGTAGAGTGGAAATGACAGAGGATGAAAATCAATGAACTTTTGAATAGATCAATAGAATTCATCCAATCTGAATAACAGATTAAAAATAGACTGGAAGAAAATAGGAACAGAGCCTTAAAGACCTACAGGGTGATAAAATTTCTAATATTCATGCCATAAGAATTTTAGAAGAAAAGAAGAAAGAGAATTGGATAACAGAGTATCCAAGAAGGAAAAAAAAGAAAGAGAAAGAAAGAAAGAAAAAGAAAGACTCAATTTGGTTAAACATATAAACCTCATATATGCAATAAGGTGAGCAAATCTAAAACAAAATTAACCCAGAGAAATATAATCCAAGAAATATCATAATTAAACTTCTGAAAACAAAAACAATGAAAAAAAATTGAAAGCAGCCAGAGAGAAATGGAACATTACATACAGGGGAAAATCAATTTTAATGACAGCAGATTTCTCATTTAAAACCAGAAGAAAGTGACATAATATTTTTCAGCATTGAATAGAAAAACAACTATCAATCTAAGATTCTATAGCTGGTGAAACGATCCTTCAGGAAGGTTTGAGATAGAATGAAATCCTCAGGTGAAAAATACTAAAAGAATTTGTCATTAGTTGGCCTACCCTTGAAGAATGATTAATGCGAGTTCTGAAAACTGAAAGGAAATGACAAAAGAAGGAGTACTGGAACATCAGATAAAAAGAAAACATAATTGAAAAAGCAGAACTATTGGTAATTACAGTAGACTAATCCTCTTCATTCTTTCTTAAAAAATATGTGATTACTGAAACAAAAATTATAACACAGCCCAATACACAAGATAATTGTTGAGAAGTATAAACAGACATAAATGGAAGTAAGATTTCCACACTGCACACCAAATGATAGAATGTTGATTGTAATTAATGGCTTATATAGAATGCAATGCAAAGAACAACTACTAAAGAAACTATGTAACCATAAAGACAGAATTCCTCCAAATAGTCTAATAACCCTTAGGAATGCAAGAAGAGAGATCTTTATTCATAATAGCTAATATCTGAAAACAAGCCAGATGTTCTTCAATGGATGCATGCTTTATTAACTGTGATATATCCATACCATAATTAGCAATAAAAAAGAACAAACTCTGATACATGCAACAATTTAGATGAATATCTAGGGAATTATACTTAAGGGAAAAAATCAATCCCAAAGGTTACTTACTATATGGTTCAATTTTTCATTATCAAAATTTAGCATTATCAAAATGAAATAATTTTAGAAATGGAGAAAAAAGATCAGTGGTTGTCAAGCATTAGAGATGAGGAAAGGGAGGCAGATATGCCTGTGAAACTGGGATAGAAGGGATCCTTGTGAGGATGGGAATATCCTATATTTGTACTGAATCAATGTCAGTATCAATGTTGTAATATTGTACTACAATTGTGCAGATGGTACTATTGGGGAAAACTGCATAAAGGAGACACAGGAAATCTCAGTGTTATTTCTTACAACTGAATGTTTCATAATTGATGGAGTGGTCAATAAAATTTACCTCTATACTTTCATGAGTTATCTCATTTTACTTTTCTGTTTTTACTTTATATCTTCATGGTATCAACTGAACATTCTCAAACATCCTCTATGTGTGAAATAAAGATTAATCTGAATTTGGGCATGAAACTACAAAAGCTGTTGATTTTTCACAAAGAGCTTATAGATGCCATCCCAAATCCCTGTGAAAGAGATGCCTGGAGACCTAAGTGTAATTTGCATAAGTCCAAACATTTGCTGAAATTGAGGAAATTCTGTGAGCTAAACACAAACTCAAATTTTCCTTGCCTTTCAGGTGAAAATGCTATTTTGAAAGAATAAAGCATATCTAGATGAAAAATACAGATGGAGACCTAGAAAGGGCACTGAAAAAATTCTGAAATAATAACTGTCTCATAGAAACTGTTTTATTATAAAATTTATAATAAAATTTATTATTATTATAATATTTTATATATAATATAATATAATATATAATGGAATTTATTATAAATATACAATAGAAGAATATATGGATTATTATAAAATATGACCTATCTTTTTAAATATACTTTTCTATCTGAAAAGTATAAGTAATTCAGTAAACTGAATAAGCATTCAGATAATGCAGATAACACCAAAACTTCATGACCCATGATTGCTCAGAAGATAATCATCTAATGCTTAAAAAAAAAAAGATTTTATTTTTAAGTAATCTCCACAGTCAACGTGGGGCTCGAACTCACAACCGTGAGATCAAAAGTCACAGGTTCTATTGACAGCCAGTCAAGAAGCTCTTTAATATCAAAAACTCAACTAAATTTCTGTATTAGGGTGAACATGCAACATGTGTCTACTAATATCTTCAAATAACCAAATAAATATGAAAACCAAATATACTTTAATATACCTTCCCTCCTAGATTATGTTTGGGGAGATAAGTTATAAGATCTGAGAAATAAATGATTCACTCAGATAATATTTTCTTTATTACAGTAGACTTTCTTATGATTTCAGCCATTTTGCTACTACATAACTCTGGAGGAATCTTGAAGGATCACTACCTTCATGTAGTTACTGATTTATTTATGCCATCATTTGTTAAGCAAATATTTATTTCCCATTTGCAGTGCTCAAAGCATGGTGTTATGTTATGCCAAAGAGACAAAAATAAATCAGACATGCACCTAATCCCTAAGGAGCAGAACATTAAATATTCTTTAAGAAGAGATTAAAAATAAAATCTGATGTAATTTTGGCCCCACCAAAATCATCAAAAACAATTAGGTTTGGAGGAAAGCTTGGCAAGACATTCACACAAAATTCCCACTACTGGTTTCTCAGATAGAAAATTTAAAGGCCAATGGCTTCAAATGTGTAATTAGTTATAAAAATATATGCAATATATACAGGGATATATCAGGGGCAGATACACAGGTGCTAATCCAATACAGTTAAAGTATACAATAAAAATATATTTGTTGTACAATTTACATCATAGGTCTATATTTAAGAGAGTGAACAATTGGGGCACCTGAGTGGCTCAGTGGGTTAAAGCCTCTGCCTTGGGCTCAGGTCATGATCTCAGGGTCCTGGGATACTGCCCCACACTGGGCTGGGCTCTCTGATCAGCAGGGAGCCTGCCTCCCCCTCTCTCTCTGCCAGCCTCTCTGCCTCTCTGCCTATTTGTCATCTCTCACTCTGTGTCAAATAAATAAATAAAATCTTAAAAAAAAAAGAGCGAGTGAACAATTAAGGATGACTTGATAATAACTAAAACAGAAAAATTCCTAAAGATAGCAAAGCAACTAGCAGAAAGTCTCATTACACTTGGTGTCACAATCTGTAGTACTTACATAATAGTCTTTGATAGTTTGGGGAGGAAAAGCATGTCTACATTATCTCTGCATCTTATTAAAAGAGCAAATTAAGGGGCGCCTGGGTGGCGAGGGTTAGGGTTGGTAAAGCATCTGACTTTGGCTCAGGTCATGATCCCAAGGTGCTGGGATGGAGCCTGGGATCAAACTCCCTGATCAGCAGGGAGCCTGCTTCTCCTTCTCTCTTTGCCCCTCCCCACCACTCAGGCTCTCTCTCTCTCACTCTGCTCTTTCTCTCTCTCTCCCTCAAATAAATAAATAAAATCTTCTTTAAAAAGGCAAATTAAATAAAATTAGCCTTAATTAAAGAAACTCTATAATAAGTGAATTTCTTTTATTATTTTTAGAATAGTTTAAAACTATATTATATTCATATTATTATGGCAAGCCTTCTTTAGCAATGTGCATCTCAATACCATCTTTCCGAATTTTACTTTAAACATTTTAATGGAATTTTTCTTTTACCTAAAAAAAAAAATAGTGCAATATACATTATTTCAAATTAACAGTTCTTCCCCCATGATATTCTACCTGAATGATCAGAAATTAAAAGGAAAAAGTAATGTAAAAGGCTTCTCCTTACCCTCAGAAGCGTAAAGAGATGCAGCTGTTCTAGCTTGAGGAAACGATTATAAATTATTAGTGTCAATCAAAGACGTTGATTTCCATCTCCTGATTAAATCTATACAAAAGATCTTCAAACATACAGTTCAGCTGCCACCAAATGACAAATCAATCAAGAAAGACAATGCAAGTGAGTGATTAGGCTTCAGGCAAAAGATAATAGTATATGTGGGTGGCATTTTCCCTCTCATTCGAAGCCCTGTTATTAATCAGAAAATGGGATTGACCATTTATTGCATCTACTTTTATTTAAGCATTAAGAGATTTCAATATGGGCATCCCGTATCCTATAAACATTGAAACAACAAGGCTTTTAAGTATGTTTGCTTAAGAAAAAAAATATTATAGGTTTACTCAAAAACATGCAATAAATGTGGGTGGGCAAAAATTGTTTTGAAGCAAAAAGAAAAAAAGAAAAAAAAGAAAAATAACCCAAACTATAGATCACTCAATTAAGCATCAAAAATGTCAAGCTTCTTTCACATTTTCTAGATTGATTTATGCTCTTATCAGGTTAGTTGTCATGTCCAATAGGGTTTGATTTCCATCACTAAAGTCAAAAGACTTCAGGCAGTAAGACAAATGAAACAGGAAAAATGCTGGTGACATTGGATTCAGAGCTAAAAGAGAAACTTCGGTTTGGGGCACTTAAGCATGTATTTTTTTTACCTTTTTTAGTAAATATTTTTGAGAAGTCCTTTCCCATCTGACACATTTAACATCATTTATGATTGAAATGAATATATCTAATGACAGCTAGCTTAGTGTAGAGGATTTTATATCTATTACTTATATAGTCATTGCAGAAACTCAATGTTATTTTAAAATAGAGTATTTTGATGTCTAATTTACAAATAATTTAAAATTATCTTCATAAAAACATTGCTAGTATGTCAACATGCAAAATACTTGAAAAAGTGATCAAATTGTTAATTTCTATTTAAATTCATGACTACAGAGTACTATCACTTTTTAAAAAACTGGACACTGTGATTTTATGCATAAAATATATTGAGAGATCTTAATCAATATTTATAAAATTACTTTTGGAAGCTTGCATAAAAATAACAAGCATATTAATACTACTATAGCTGATGTTAACTATTTATGTACACTAATCCCTATTAACAATACTTCAAGATAAGTTATTATTCTCATTTCATACATGAGATGCCTGAGGTACAACAATCTGCATAGTCACACAGCTACCTAGTGACTAGTGGTAATTTTTCAAATTACCCATACATTTACTTTTAACATTTAAAGAGTTCAACATGATTTCTCTAGACATGTGAGCAAATAAATAATACCTGGAAATACTTGAGAAAATGCAATTACATTTTTCGTGAAAGTTAGAAAATTCCAGTGGCATCCTCATAGTATACTGCCCTCTGTTCCCCATGTAAGCTGTTTTTCAATTGGTCTAAGATGATCAATGTCAGACCAAGTCATTGGGTCTACCACTGACCTACATTAACTATTTTCACACTCCTTTTTTTTTTATCCTATTCTGTATATAAGAAGAAACACATTTGTAAATCCCACCTATTCACTATCCTCCAGTATCATTATTTTGGTACCCCTCTGAAACTCTTATTTTATTTTATTTTTTACAAAAGAGAAATCACTAGAAGTAGTGATTAGTAGCACAGATGTGTGTGCTTCTGGGTTTAATGTGCCTGGAACACAAATATATCTTGACTATGTGTGTGTGTGAATATGTGTTTTTGCACATAAGTCATGAAAAAGTGGCATGGGTTTTCCACAGAATGCTCTACTAATCCATATTCTATTTTATTTAAATTATATTTAAATATTTTACTTGAAACTCCAAACAATTTACCATTTCTTTTTATATAAAATGTTCACACCCTTTACTCTACCAGGGACATATACTTCATGTGAAGATGGATTCTAAACTACATATTTTTTAAATTCTATCATGTGTGACCTATCAAAGTAATGGATACAGAGCAAGGACAAATATTGGCTTTTTTATTTTTTTAAGAGAGGGAGGGAGGGGGCAGGATGGAACAGTGGGAGAGGAAGAGAGAGAATCCTCAGCAGGCTCATGCCCTGCATGAGCCAGATGGAGGGCTTGATTTCACAACCCTGAGATTCTGACCTAAGCCAACATCAAGAGTCTGCTGCTAACAGACTGAGCCCCCTAGGTGCCCCAATACTGGCTTATTCTTAAAGTACTAATTAGCCTTAAAAGCAAGCTTGTAAAAAAAAGTGGATTTACCCTCTGTACCAATTTATTTTCATCAGTAATTTTCCATGTTTTGAATTAAATAAATTTGGAAATCTAGTTCTATTGGATTTTTATATGCACCCTTTATTATATAGAAAAATATTTCCATTCAACTTATTTGTTTCAAAAAATAAAATAATAAAACATTAAAAGGCATCACTTAGGATTTAAATTAGGCTATGTGATAGTTGAAGTGTTTTTGAAATCTACCCTTTCCTTTCTTATAATTATATTCATGAACTCACTGATGTCAGACTTGGCAACAAAATGTGATAAGGTATTTATTTACTGTATTGATATACCAATTCTAAGCAGAAGTCCTCAGATTCATTGTTTAGCTCCAAGAAGTTCTCCTGTTTCTGAAATGATTGATATAGGCAATGCCCCAGATAGGAGGTAATTCCTCCAGGTTCAGCCTCCAGTAATAAACTGTAGTGGAATCATCACTTATCCAAGAGAGGCAAATTTTTTTTGTTAGAAGCCCCTGAGGCTTGGAGTTGTTATGATCATGTGACCTTGGCATAAACTGACTGGTCCAGCCAAAAAAGAACACTTTTTATTCAAAAGTCCTTATTGTCCCTAGTCACATAATTTTGTATTGTCTTAATACCAAAATGGGATTTGACTACATTCACCAATGCAACAGTACATATTTTGGTGCCTACTGTGTGCAAAGAACTAGACTAATTATTAAAGTTATACAAAATGTGTAAGACATGTCACAAAGCAATGTGAGATCCCTTATATATTGAGTTCAGAAAAGAGAGCATTTTCTTGGGTTGGAGAGTTGTTTAGTAAATATTCTTGAACAATGTGGAAAGTTACCAGTACCTCAACTGATGCTAAATTGTAGGTGGGGAGTGAAGAATACATTGAGTGGCTTACAGAGAGAAGAAAGGTGTAGATGGAAGAAGGAGGTATGATTAAGTTTAAATTTGGAGCTCCTTTGGGATGGTGGTTGGATGTAAGATGGGAAACTCAATTTTTGGGTGTTTATTTCCCCCAGTGTATACCACAGAGAACTATTCAACAGAATAAATATACTTCATTATTAGAGTTCTAGGCTCAAATGATTGTAGGAAATCTTAAAATAGGGAAATGGTGAACAGTTTTATCCATGCTGAGGTTCTCAGAGAATTTAATACACCGAGATACATCATGAATCTCCACCATGGAGACACAACTTTCCGTTTTTCCTAAAATTAAGTGGTCACAAAACAACTCATTATGCCTCTTTATTAATTGAAATGGAACTATTTGGAACTCAGTTTAGGAAATGCTTACAGCACAATGCTCCATATCATACTAAGTGCTTAACTCTCTACAATATTGGCTTCCAAACTTTTGGGCATGAGAATTTTTTTAATAACAAAGGTTTCATGGACTCCCATAAAATATTACTTGCACTAGCTATATGATTAAAAGTATTCATAGCTGAGTTGAAATTTCTGAGTTCAAAATCCTAATTTGCTCCTTCGAAGACTCTCTACTTATGTGACTCATGATATTAATGTCTTTTAAGTTCACCTTCTCAGCTACAAATGGAAGATAGCAATTATAGTATTCCTTCTCTGTGTATTTGTATGTCAGTGTGTGCATGTGTGCTAGAAATAAATGATGTTAATCTCTGTAAAGTTGACTGACACAAAATGAAAGCTCAAAAATATGAGTGCATTATTGAGAAACAGGTATAATCTCTGAAACTTAAAAAGTTGAATAGCATTTGAAATTAGTATTTAATTAACAGCAATACACATTTGGAAAATCAAAGTAGCTCTTAGTGCAAGATATTTACTGTATTACCTAGTATGTGGTGTCTACTTGGATTTATAATCCCTGTAACACTCTGGAGAGGAACCGTTCTAGGCACTGCAGAATGACTGAAGGTTTTTAAAGAGAGGAATGACAGTAAGAAAGGTGTATTTAAGGAGATAAATTTTGTAGAAAGACTGTAGAAGGGATTCAGGCAATGAGACAGAGGTGGAAAGATCAGTGAAAAGACTGTACTATTCCCTGAGGGCTATGTGCATGTAAGCATTATTTCACTAAAAAGTCAATAAGTGGCTTCAAGGCAAGAATTTTATCATATGCTTTAAAAATGCTCAACTATTTTCAGCATAAATAGAAAAAATCAAATCAGAGAAAGTTGGAAACACAAATGGAGAGATAGAAGAGAAAGTTATGAGGTATACAATTCTTAACACACTACTGAAGTCATTTTTCATTGGCACCACTAGGGTCTTGCTGTCACTGAAGGCCTGTGGTCCTGTGTGGCCCATATCAGACCAATGACATAAATTCTGGTGAAGTGAAGGATAAGGAAAGGTGTACTAACTGAAAAAGACCCAGATTGAAAAGAGCATAGATTCCTGACAGATTACTTACCTAAATTATACTCCAAACCACTGGAATATTGTTTACATTCAAACTATTTATGAAATACAGGGTACGTGCACCATACCTGCATTTAGTATTTTCTCAAAGCATCTTCTAAAGCAGATGATTTGGTACAATGCAACTTTCACTTAAGGATAAAGAGGAGTCTATGATCAATCCTGTATGCATTTTTACTGAAATATGGATTAGAATCAAAGCATAGGTTGAAATTCAGGGTGATTCATAGTAAATGAGATTTAGATAAATAATGTAAAAAAATGTAGCACCTTCTCAGAGAAGAGACAAAATTATGCTTATTGCCCTATTGCTAAATCCCTGGTTTGTTAATTACCAGATAAAGCACTCTATTTTAATTGCATCTAATTAAGATAATTTAGACTCCAGGGTATTGTTGTTGAAAAAGAAGGAAAATAAGAATAAAAAATATTATCTAGGAAGGCAGTTCTCTTTGTATTTGCAGACATTTGTTAAAACTAATAATTTAAAAATTTAAATAATTTAAATTAGAAAATGGGAGAATTCTTTTGAAAAATAAATGCATATGCTCTCTCTACATTAATTAAGTACAAGAAAATTTATTTAATAAGTTTTTAATTATTTCTATTATATTAAAATACCAGTCTTTGCTGACAATGCAACTCACTGTGTTCCGACATACAAGGCAAACTTAGAGACTCGTTTTCTTTTTTCTATTTTTTTTCAAAGATTTATTTATTTATTTGACAGAGAGATCACAAGTAGGCAGAGAGGCAGGCAGAGAGAGAGGGGGAAGCAGGCTCCCCACTGAGCAGAGAGCCTGATGAGCTCCATCCCAGGACCCTCAGATCATGACCTGAGCGGAAGGCAGAGGCTTAACCCACTGAGCCATCCAGGTGCCCTGAGACTCATTTTTGATATGTCTCTTCACTATTCATGTGTCAGTGGTGCTATCTCTCAAATTACTTATGGATCTACTCTTCTTCGTTGGCCCTTTCTATGTTTTTGTCCACGTTATATTCTAAAGTATATATATATATACACACACACATATATACACACACACAAGTATATATACTTAAAATATTTATTATTTAATAATATAATACAATAATATATAATTAATATATAATTACTAAATAATATATTAATACTAATTATTAAATAATAATATATATCACATTTTATTTGGTACTAAATAGGTTTGTAGTATAACATGTGGACTTGTAATTCCAATAATTCAGAGGTAGTTGTGGCAAGCAATATTCCTTAAATGAAGCTATAGTTATGGAATATTCCATAACTAATATGCTATATATATGGTTTTAGCAAGGTAATAAAAAGATAATCTGTTCCTTATTATACTGCCAATAAACCCTGATGTTTTAAAATTCTTCATTAAAAGATCTTCTTTATTCCCATTAGAAATGTAGTTCCTAAAACCAGCATGGCTGGGCTTAAAAAAAATTCTCTTTTTTATTACAAGAGAAACCCATGAGACAAATTATTCCATTAAGAAATTTCAGTCCAACTAAGAAAATGAATAACCTTTCAGAATTTTACTTTAAAGATGTAGATGCACGTCTAGTAACAAAAACAAACACCCCACATCCACATTTGACTTCATTCTCTCTGATGAATCAAAAAAATAGATTTTTGATTCTTTGATTTTAGTATTATAAAGCAGGAAGATCTCTCAAAATATCCCGTGCAGTTTTTTTTTTATCTCCTTGCGATAAAGGAATGTGAAGAGTCCTGTAAACCTTATTAGAAAGGTGCTATCATATTTTTTCACTAATAAAAAACAAGTGTTAAAAAATAACAATTATCTGATTCCATTCTAACATGAAAGACACACACAAAAGAGGAAATCACCATAAACATCAACTAAAGAATGGAAATAGTATAAGCAGGAGAGATCATAAAATGCTATTTTGATACATTCCTTTAATTATATTCATTCAAAAATGGTTATTCATCGTCTATTTTGTTCCAGACACTGAGCCAAGCATTTGGTGTTATCATTTTCAAGCCTCACAACAAACCGGTGAGGTCATTAGTTTTCTAATTTCATAGATGAGGAAACTAGGACTCAGGCACGTCTCACTTGCCAATATAATGAACTGGTGTGTGGAGCCAAGATTCAATGGGAAGTCTATTGCCAGACCTGATTAATTCTCCACCATAATTTTTCCTTATTCCCAAGAAACACGGGTACAGATAGTGAGGAGTTTATAAACATAAGGCTTTGTCTTATTTCGTAGGAACTGACTACGTATGAAAGAAGTAAGAAGGGGTACTCAAAATAGCAAACCAGGGCATCCCACACGAAGAACCCACAGTGTACGAAATGTGTGCTCTCAATCTGAAGAGTAGAGTTGTTTGAAGCGACTGAACAGAAATTTCAGGAATAAAATAGTTTTTTCTTTGGATTTTCTTTCTGCCCAAGACTATATACCAAATGAAATTTTCCTCAGCTTTCAGGAAGCATTGCTTATAGATCTTGTTGTTAAGAGATAATTGACCAATTGCCTAATAAAATGAAGCATGTAATCGTAGCAACTGTAAGATCATTGTACATTTACTGTTTTTATTGAGGGATCTTCTCTCTGTGGCATCCTGCACTCTACACCCATATCACCCCACAGAGAAATACACAACAATCCTCACAATCGTGCAGACTCTGGACCATTCTGAGAATTGAGAGGAGCCTGAAAGATGAAGAAATGCCACTGTCAATCATTTAAAACCACAAGGTACTTAAGAACTCCTATGCCTTTCAGAGCGCCTTTCAAAAAAAATGCACAGCGATATTCTGTCAATATCCTACAGATGCAGATGAGGAATAAGAGAAAGATGGGGCTGTGAGCTTCAGAAGGACGGTAGAGAGTAGAGAGTATTAGTGGACAATATTATACTAGTATTGTATAATATTCTACATGTGTATTGCTTGGTTTGAGTTCTGTGCCCTCCGTAAAGACTGGACCCAATTGGACTGTGTGGAATCAAGACTAGTTCTGTAGACGCAGAGTTCAGAGCTTTCTTTTGAGAAGAAGCAGTGTTCTTTCCAGCACTCCCCACACAGGACAATGGAGGGTTGCAGTGGCGATCAGAAACAGTTCCTGGGGAGAAGATGGTTTGGGATTAGAGTTAGAATTCATGTTGTGAATTTCAAAGATTCCAATACGGAGTTCTTTCACTGGCAAATTTAGGAACCCTTTGGTAAAGAAGGTGATAGTGTCTTTTACTGCTAAAAATAACGAGTGCTTTCTGGAAGAACAGAGTTTTGCAAAATTAATTTTTTTAAGATATGCTTTTACCACAGTCAATCCCAACTCTTCATTAATGAAAGAGCCATCTCTGTGCAACATTTCCAGTGCTATAGTAAGCTAAAAGTATTTTCCTGAACAAGGTTAACATCTTTGCACTAGTTTTTCTGCTAAAGATAATACTTAAAGGTATTTTTTTAGAAGCCGAGGGATGATAACCTTGGACAGAGACCTTATTTTTTAAAACAGATTTTAGATGGAATTATCTAAAATGAATATGTGGCTCATTCAATGTCACTCCATGGTCTGGTAAATATCAAAGGAAAGTTATGTGATCAACAGGGGTCTCCTGAAACTTACTTGTATCAAATTAAGATACTTAGGGAACTACTGCTCTATGGAATTCACTTCCAAGTTTTGTTAATGCAGATTTAGATGTGCTCTGAAGCAGCAGCTGGAGGTTTTACTTTTATAGATACCTAAACTAGACAGACTGACTTTGGAAGTAGCTATTGACTTTCTGTATCCTAGGCAGTTTCATATTGATCTTGAGGCAACTCAATTACCCACACCTGGAAGAGGCAATGAATTTGAATAGTGTTCATGGCTTTTTTTATACATCTTTTTCCCTCTTTGTGAAGGGCAATGACTTTCACTCTGCAAAATGAATCAGCAAGGAGATACTCTTGTTCTCTTCTTGAAGGTAACAGAAAAGAAGCTTTAAGATAAAGCACTTGCTAGTCCAGTGGGGAGGTTATTTATGAATGCTTATTCTATTCAACTTTCATAGTCTAAATGATTAAAGCATTTTCCTTTTTTTCTTTTATTCTAGGCTAGTTATATGTTAAACCTCAAATAGTTGAGATTTTAAGAAGTAATGTCTCATTGCCCAAAATTAATAATGGAGAAAACATTATATACAGAGGAGAGGAGAAACATATTGCAGGATAATTGAATTACTTTTTATTGAGCAATGGCAAGGTGATTTTTTTTTTAATATAGAATTGTAGCATTTCAGACATTAGAAGATGAGAGAATGAGCTTTCTAATAAGAATTAAGGTGCAATCTTGGTGGTGACTCCATCAGATACTACCGGTGTGATGTCTGGTAAGTTATTCGACACTATGATTCAAGTAACTCTAGGGCTCCTGGAATAAATTCAGATAATTACCACACTGTCTCATAAGGGTTGCTATGAAGAGTAAATTGAATAAGGCATACAAATGCCTTATACCAGGGCCTGGGACAAAATGACCAAACATGTTGTTAACAAGTTCGACTCCATTATTTAACAGGTAAAGTAAGGAATAGTAATGTTAAAATACTTGATTAAGGTAACAAATCTAATTAACAACAAAATGGATTAGAAGCACTGCTTCTAGCATTTTGAAATTTGTCATTTTAAATCAAAGTATGTTTAATTCTCATATTCATGTCTATCACTACTTTTCAAGTTAGGCATTATGCATATTTATTGAGCCCCTCTTCTCTTCAAAGCATTGACCTAAACACTGGGGGAGATATATTCATAAATCAGCCCTCTCATGGAGCTTATCATTTAATAGAAAAAAATAATATAAGACAAGGATTATAAAATAGGCACAACATTCTATAAGCGGAAAGATCACTTTTAGTTAAAGGCAATTGAAAAAAGATTTCCTAGATGATTTGTTACTGAGAAGTATTTTTTAAATGGATTTCTATTCTCCTTGACAAAAGCTGATTATAGTTAATTGGGCTCCTTGCACTTCCTCCTAAGAACATGTTACATTGTACTGCTGTGTTTTCATTTACCCTATGCCTCACACCTTTTTGTTATTGCCATAAATACTTTATTTCGGGATGAAGATATAACCACCCAGGAGTTTCAATGTTTAAAAGCCACAATCACATCATGTTGTGAAAATGTTAAAAAAAATCAATAAAAAAAATGAATAATAAAATTGCTTGGTATCAGGAGATGGTCTAGCCTTTTGTTTGATCATACTGATTTTTACACCACTGTCATTTAATCCACGTAAAAGAAATAACCTTTCCTTTATCTCTGATTATCTGTCTTTATATCTGAATAGCTCCATATTTCTTCTTTTTTTTTAAGATTTTATTTATTTATTAGAAAGACAGAGAAAGTGAGAGAGAGCATGAGAGGAGGGAAGGCCAGAGGAAGAAGCAGACCCCGCATGGAGCTGGGAGCCCGATGAGGGACTTGATCACGGAACTCAAGGATCATGACCTGAGCCGAAGGCAGTTGCTCAACCAACTGAGCCACCCAGGCGCCCACTCCATATTTCTTCTTAAAATAATTTTTAAATAAGGATTTTTCATAGTACCCAATTAACTTTTTAATTGTTCTCTCTACCTTCGCTCAGCTTTAACCACCTGTCCATATCAGCCCATCCTCCAGGCTGGTAGGGACACATCTGAGCTCTCTCAGCTCTCTGGACCCTGGTACTTGCCACAATAAATGGTCATCATAAGTATTCCCATTTTCTCCCTAGTAGAAAATGAGTTCCTGGAAGGCTAAATCTAAGTCCTTTACCTCTGACATTCAATAAATGTTTTCTGAATGGATCAATCAAATGGAGTTCTTTTACGAGGAGGAGAATTTACCTTGTATAGCTGGAGTACAAAAGAGGTTAAAAAAAAATCAAGAGTTGTCAAGGGAATGATTTATACATTATCTTGAGAAAGAACATAGAAAAATACATATAAGAATGACTATCCTGAGGTAGGAGAAAAAGAAGACCAAAAAAATGAAGGAGTCTAAGGTATTAGTAAGAAAGTCATTAAAATGGGGTGCTTGCTTTAATTTTCTCATTTAATTATAATATATCTGTTTGCTCAATACAGTTGGATGAATAATATTGTTTAAAAATGTTTCATAAATATGAAAGCAGAAGATGAGTAATAATTATGAAAGGAAACGTTTAAAAATAAAACTCACTTTAAAAGGAAAATTTCTAAAGATTTGACTAAAAGCTAGGATGCCCTCTGGTGTGCATAGATTTTAAAAACAGTCTCATACCTATTTTTCACATGTTCTGTAAGCACTAATCACTAAAAATAATTCCATTAGTAAATGCAACAATTCACAACATATTTAACTTCAAAAGACCCAAAATACTAACATAAAGATATTTAATGAATTTTTAAAATGTAAATGCAAATCAGCCTAATCTTTTTTGTTTGCGTGTGAGGGTAGTGATTTCTGACTAAAATGCCAAAGCCTTAAGTTCTCTATGTGCTTGTCTACAACTCATCACAGGATTATGAATAAACATGACTGGAAGAGTATGCAGATTTCCT
The DNA here is from genome assembly GCA_028533885.1 of Nasua narica. Taxonomy (NCBI): domain Eukaryota; kingdom Metazoa; phylum Chordata; class Mammalia; order Carnivora; family Procyonidae; genus Nasua; species Nasua narica. The sequence goes on along the minus strand of CM052799.1, from coordinate 165,966,031 downwards.
AATAGAAAAGCCATGAATGTTTTAACACCCAAGGGTTCAAATTATAATAAAGGGATAGCACCTGTCACTGGAGGCAAACTACAAGATCACCTTTGCAGTCCCTGGAGCAATTAAATCACTGATAATTTAGCCTTTCTCTAGCAAGTAGAGTCTTCAAAGACTTCCAAATATATAAATATATATCTCAGAGGGCCATATGCAGTACAGTTGCCTTACATTACACTTGTTCATTCTCAAGCACTTTTTTCCAAATACCTTATTAATATTTTTTCAAAGAAGCTTATGGTGATTTCCTGTATTTTATTAAATTATGAGCAGAGGGATTACATGTCCACCTATAATCATGACAGTTGATCACTAATATGATATGACCTTTCCAATTTCAACAAAATATCCCTCTATGTAGTATGTACGCAGATGTGATTTCTGCATTATTGCTCTTATAAAAATATTTCGATTCATTTACCTAGTGGCATACCTGTACAGGAAAAATGGTGTGCTTGCTCTAGTTTAGAGAAATATAGATATATATAGAGAAAAATATAGAAATATAGAAAATTTTCTATATAGAAATATAGAAAAATATAGAGAAATAATATCTTTAAATATAGAGAAAGATTACACTGAATGCTCTGGAGGAACTAGGTAGGTAGCATTTTTACTACTCATGCTGAGCTGTCTGAGAAAATACAGGAGCTGCTCCTGCTTACAGGAGGCTTCTGAGGGCTTGTTTCTGTGGAGGGCTTTCAACATCAATACACCCACCGTCCCAACCACAGCTTCCTGCTCTCGGGAGACATGGTACAGGAGGAGATTCTTGGGATGGAGGTTGGCCCACCCATGGCTGAGTGGCATGAAAGTGAAGAATGCAGGAAGCAGAAGTGTAGGGAATAGGAAGTGAGTAGAACCCTAAGGTAGAATAGAAAAGCACTAGGCAAAGACACACGTAGCTTCAACATCTCAAGAAGGAACACTTTAGGAAAGAGGGGAAGTACCCTTTTCTGAGGAAAATCTCTACGGTTGCATTAGGGCAGCTGAGGTTCTGGAAGATGACATACACCACTGTTCCAATCACAACAACCTCTACTCTATGTGCCAGCTGGCTGGAAGTGCAGAGAGTTCTTTTTTTCTTACTGTCCTCAATAAACTCACATTAACCGAAATTACCTTAGCAACTCTTCATTCTTTATAGCCTTAAATGCTTGGTTAGAATACTTACTGTACTCTAGTGACTTCACTGTTTGTGTATCATATATTTAATAGTGTCATTTTCCAAGACGGTCCCTTACAATGGAGAAAGAAGAGAGAGAGTTTAAAATATCAGGAAATTAGTTCTGTGAGAGCAAGTGATTAATGACTATTTCACAACATCTGGTACTGAGAAGAAAAAGTTTTAAATCCTACAATGCTGCTGAATTTCCTGAATAGACAATAGAAGTAAAGAATGGCAATAGGGAATGAATCCATGTATCCCATAAACATTTTTTAAAGCTCTTCTTATAGCCAGACTCTTTGTGGGGTGCCTGGCTGGTTCAGTCAGTTAAGTGGCTGGTCATGACCTAACGGTCATGATCTCAGGGTCCTAGAATCAAGTCCCCCTCTCGGCTCTCCACTCGCTCAGCGGTGAGTCTGCCTCTCCCTTTCACTCTGTGATCTCTGTTGCTTTCTCTTTCAAATAAATAAATAAAATCTTTAAAAAAATGACTCTTTGTATTAGCTACTAGAAATTGAAATATTAGAAGATAGTGCCCTTCATTATGAAAATTCACATATTAGGAGAATAAGATGTATAGATAAGTATATAGAATGTAAAAATTAGTAGTGAAAGTTAGCAAAGTTATAGGAGAAATAGATCTTGAGGTCAAATTTGAATAAATAAAGCTCTATGTGAAAAAGTATAAGATGGATACCGAAGAATATGCCTTTCAAATAACCAAAACAATTTTCATTTTTTTAAATAGAAGCTACAGCGTTTTTATACTAAGATGAGGGGCTGGTAACTGTAAATAATTGCCCTTTTAAACACTGTCATTTAAGAGAAAGATAAAGCCTTGATTTTAAAAAAGAAAAACGTGTGTTTGTGGGGGGGCGGTTGTGCATATGTTAGATGGCATTCACAACAAGATAATGTTGTTACATACATACACAATAAGACACATTCACATCCGATTGCTGTTAGTGGGAAGTTACAGATTTTGTTATTTAGAAATGACAGTTTAGCTGAAAACACTTAGCCATTATGGTTGTAAAATTTAACAAAGACACGCCTTGTGATGTATATTACCTACTGCCTAGTCCAAAGGAAAAGTGTAGTTATACATGCCAACTATATCATTAAAAATGCTATTTGGACTATAATTCCCAAAGTTTATGGGCCATTATAAATTCCTAAGATTTCTACTAAAATCCTTATTTCTGTGCTATACTTCAAATGTACTGAATGACAATTTTCCAAGAAGGGATTGTGATTCTGTATTTGTAATAATTTCCCCCAGTAAGTCTTAGACTCAGATAAATTTCAGAAACATTTTTCTAAGGGATAAAAATGCATAATGATTACTTTTATTATGGTTTCTTTGATTGCTAATATTTAGAAAGGACTTGGATGAGAAGGAGAATGTGCATTACAATATTGCTTCTCAAATTTGCCCGTTCATTAAGAATCACCTGCTAAGTTTTTAAAACACAGATTTGGGGAACTCATTTCAGATGTAGCTGCATAAGAACTGTAGGGACTTTCTTCTTTTAAAAACTTCCCAGATAAAAGTTTGATTAGCACTACCTGGGATCTTCACTCTAAGGCCCCTTTGAAGAGCTGAAGGAGGGGAAAATGTCCTGGTAAACAAATACCTAAATTTGCATCGTCTTGGATCCTTCCAGTTTTTAATCTATTTCCATCTATTTCTTTTGCTACCTGACTTATATCCTATCACTGTGTCTTTTATGTTTTGTACTCTACACTAGCCTTAAGGTTATCTTTATAAAATACTAAGCAGCTCAGTTCATTCTCATTCCCTTCCCAAAAAATTTCTAAGGATACTCTAAGTTTGTCGAAAAAAAGTCCCAAAATGCCTCAGTTTTGCTCATCAATATATTTATTCTTTCTTCCTTTCACCAAAGACCTATTAAATATCTACTATGTTCCAGACAATGTTCTGGGTGCCACATATTGACTCGTAAATACACACATAAACACACATACACAATAGACCCATGTTCTCATGGTGTTTTCTCTCTAACAGCAGGAGACAGAAAATCAAGTAAACACTACTAGCATGTATGGAGCACTATTTCCATGATTCACCAGATAGCGGTAGCGAACCCAATTACAGGCATAGCATCTAAAGTCCACTGAAGTCTAGGAAGTCCCTAAATGGGTACTATTAGGGGTATATTAGCCTCTGAAACCAAATGCAAAAATCTGTGTACATATGCATGTTCAGAATTTTTTGAGCTGAATGTCCATTGTTCTTATCAGGTTGATCAGAGGGGTGGTCACTGGTCCTTAAAAGTTTAAGAATTATCTTACTTCAGATATGTCTGACAAATTCAAATGGTTTCAGATCTCAATCAGAAGGATGTATGAGTTTCTTACTGCTGCTATAACAAATTATCATAAATTTGGTAGCTTAAAAACCACACAAATATATCCTCTTATAGTTCTAGCCATCAGACATCTGAGATCTGTTAAACTGAGCAAAAGTTGTGGTGTTAGCTCAGTTAGGTCCTTTTCAAGGCTCCAGATGACATCTATTTCTTTGCTTTTTCCAGCTTCTAGAGACTTACTTCTCTTTCTAAGCTTGTGGCTCTTTCCTCCATCTTCAAAATTCATTACTTAAATCCTTTGTTTTTGTCATCCTATTTCTTTTTTTTTTTTTAAAAGATTTATTTTATTTAATTGAGAGAGAGAGAGAGAGAGGGAGAGAGAGAGAATGAGAGGGGAGGTCAGAGGGAGAAGCAGGTTCCCCACAGAGCAGGGAGCCCGATGCGGGACCCAATCCCGGGACTCCAGGATCATGACCTGAGCCGAAGGCAGTCTCAACCAACCGAGCCACCCAGGCGCCCCTTTGTCATCTTATTTCTTATGATCCACCCTAATTTTCTGTTTCTGTCTTATAGGGACACTTGTAACTACATTAAGGGCCTAACTGAATAATCCAGGATAATTTCTCCCATCTCAAGATCCTTAGCCAAATCACATCTTCAATGTATTTTTTGCCATATAAGTAACATAAACAAATTCTGGGAATTAGGATGTGGATATTTTGGGGAGATATAATTGACCCTAGGGAAGTATTTAAGGAAGGTTGTTAGTGGGGCGCCTGGGTGGCTCAGTGGGTTAAGCCTCTGCCTTTGGCTCAGGTCATGATCTCAGGGTCCTGGGATGGAGCCCCACATTGGGCTCTCTGCTCAGCAGGGAGCCTACTTCCCCCTCTCCCTCTGCCTGCCTCTCTGCCTACTTGTGATCTCTTTCTCTCTGTCAAATAAATAAGTAAAATCTTTTTTTTAAAAAAAGGTTGTAAGATTATGTGTAATCCCTGAAATCATAAATTCTAAGTGGCCATTTCCTTCTTGTAGATATAAAGTCACCCAGTCCCTTTTACACAGATCTTACATAGCACAATATAGCTTACATCAGGGGTTTGCAAAATTTTCTGTAAAGTAACTATTTTAGGCTTTGTGTTGTAACTCCTCAACTCTGTCACTGGACTGGGAAAGCAGCCACAGGCAATATGTTAATAAGTTAATAGAGATGTGTTTGAATAAAACTTTATTTAAAAGAAAAAAGCAGTGGGGGAGAATTTGGCCCATAGTCTAAAAGTAGATGACCTCTGGTTAAGACAGCACAAACATATTAAGTATTTATTCAACCCCTGTTTTATATGAGGTTGTTTGTTAGTAAGAGTGTTATGTGTTGTATAGTCTGGTATTTAGACACAGATGGTTTCACATATCATTTCTCTCAATTGTAGGTATTATAAAATTAGAGAAATGAATCTCTCTAAACAACCATATCTGTACAATGGTCAGATTTACTTCATTGAGCTGTTTTTAAGATATAGGTAAAGTACAGAGCTCTGAGCTTAGAACATACTAGGCACTCAATAAATATTATTTTCTATCATGTCCACAAAGTTTCTGGGGTATCATCATTATTTCACTTGACTATAGAGACATAACTACAGGCTTAATCAATAGAAAATAGAGTACATGTGTATTATTTTAAAGATGGGTAGGTATTAAAATAAGTCACAGCTAATTTAGCTGTGTTTTTGAGATCTTAAATTTGAGTTTAAAATTACTTAGTAATTACTAAAAATAAAATTTAAAGTAGACTTTAGAAATAATTTATACATCTAATTTAAGAATAATTCAAATTTAAATAGCATGTACTCTTGACTTAATTAAAAACCCAAAATATATCATTGTGTGTTTTCACTGCTCAAGAAGTACTCATGACATTTTGACAGATGGACTTGGCAATCAATTAAAAGTCAAATTAGCTTTCTTCTTATTATGAAACCTTTGAGATACTTTCAAGGAGGATTTTATTTGGATTAGACAGTGCTGATTGGTGATTTGATATTTTAATATGTACTCTTTTCTAATTCAAATGTCACAGTCCACTTACTCAAATTACAGTATTATTCCTATGAAAGTCCATTTCACACACCACCAAACGAAGTGAAATATTAACAGAGCCCAATTATTTTCCAGGTTTATAATATGTATAAACTCACAGAGAAAATACTCACTTTCATAATGATAATATATGAAATTATTTTGACCAAACTATCTAAAACATCATGACTTATGAGAGGAGAGTAAATAACTTCTCCAATTTGTCCTGTACTGGAGGGCTATGAAAGAATTGTTACTATTTTGATACTAAACATAAAAGCCAAATCAAACTGTTTTAAACTTACTTATTGCAAACATTTTTTTAATAGAAAATTTCATACCATGTAAAATCTGGTTTGAAATGGAAATGATGTGGCATTTCTGGTTGTTTTATTTCAAGTGCCAGATTAGAGAGCTACATTTCCTCTTTTTCTCTCTAGTGTTTTATATCATTCTGATAAAGAATTCTTCATTTTAAAACATTATAAAATATTTGCTATAACTTAAACCCGATTCAGAAAAAATATGAATACATTTAAATATCTTAAAAGAGAGAAAGTATTTGCCTTAGATATTAACTCTAAAATATCACTCTGATAATATTTATTTTCTAATAATTAAAAACTGATAGTTTTAAAGAAAGTTTTATTTAATATTTGTGTGACTATCAATAGTTCTAATTTCATTAGTGATCATTAGTTCTAAGCATGTAAAAGTTACTGAAGTACAAGCTATTATTTTGATACCTTTTTTTAAGGATTCTATTTATTTATTTGACAGAGATAGAGAGATCACAAATAGGCAGGCAGAGAGGCAGGCAGAGAGAGGGGGGAAGTAGGCTCCCTGCTGAGCAGAGAGCCCAATGCGGGGGCTCAATCCCAGAACCCTGAGATACTGACCTGAGTCTAAGGCAGAGGCTTAACCCATTGAGCCACACAGGTGCCCCTTATTTTGATACTTTATTAGATGCTGTAGATACCAAAGGGTTAAGTAAGTCATGATCCTTTCTCTTAATTCAAAGAGAGTATAATATAGTAGCAGAAAACATGTAAATTGTACTATTGTTTTTCATTCATGGTTCATTTGTGAATGAATCATTGTTAATCATTGACTGAATCTTTGTGTTCATTGTTCAGCTATGCTGTGCTAGAAATACAAAAATGAGAAAATAACATCTGCCCATGGAAAAGTTATATTCTTTAAAAAAAAAGACTTTGTATATTTATTTGTTAGAGAGAGAGAGAGCACAAGCAGGCCGAGCAGCAGGCAGAGGAAGAGGGAGAAGCAGATTCCCCATGGAGCAGAGAGCCAGATGTAGGACTCAATCCTAGGACCCTGGGATCAAGACCAGAGCTGAAGGCAGATTCTCAACTGACTGAACCACCCAGGTGTCCCAGAAAATTTACATTCTAAGTAGGGCTCAATTACTGGCACTTAAAAGGTGAATTAGACTTTTACAAAAATGATTTGTTTTTGGCACAGTTACATAGTTATACATATATGATAAGTATGTATCTATTATGAACATAATGATGAGAAATATTAGAAAAGATACAGTTATTTGTAGGAGAGATAAAATATGGAAAATACATATGTATAAATATATGCATGACATATATAAACATGAAAGTCTTATGCCTCTGGGAGATTTTTGGTATGTTTCATGGATGATAGGGCACTTGAGTTGGGCCTTAGAGAATAGACAGTATTCTTATATACCAAAGTGAAAGGGAGAGATCTTCTAAAAAGAGAAGATGGATCAAGCAAAGCAATAAAGGTGAGGGAGGAAAAAAGGTTGAATTTGGGGAAAGTTAAATGGTTAAGTTTTATTTGAGTAGAGTCCCAGCGTATATGGTGTGGAGTCAGGTTGCACTTGATTAAAGGTAGCTCCTAAAACAAATTAGTACTTCACTCCATATAGAAGGACAATTCTTTGAACAGAGATATGACACAAAAAGACTATTTTGACAGCATTTAGTAGGATGGGCTACAGGTTAAGAGAAACTAGGGACTGAGAAACAATTTTAAAATAAGATACACAATGGATTAAGTGAGTGATGGAGAAATGCTATAGATGGAAGAGAAGAGTTTTGATAGGATCCCCCCAGCCCCAGTACAGTATTGCATAATGGTTCAAACCATCTTGGAGACAGAAAGGTCAACATTCAGGGCCTTGCTTTTCATTTATTCCCCAAGTGGTCTTTAAATTTCATTTTCTCTTCTGAGACCAAGAACTAATAACAAGACCTACCACATAGACTTGGGAGAATAAAATGAGATGTGTGTGGAAAGCGCCCAGTACAATGTCTTTTAGAGGAGAGTGGTGAAGATAGTCGTAGAGTGTCTAATGGCTGATAAAATGAATGGGCGAGGCAAAAGAATAAATGGAATGTGATTGAGGTTTCCATTCTGATTGAGCCATTAACGGAAACACAAAAAGCTGGAAGGAAAGAGGGTGATAAAGCATTGAGCTAAACATGGGACTACAAATGTACACCTATTCTTCAAATACCTTGCATTGTTAGTTCTTACTATACATTGACAGTCTTCTTTCAGACTTTGCTAATTTTTCCTAATTAACTGAGCTATTCTATTCTAAGACACAAGTGGTTTTATTAAAAGCTTCTGATATTTCGTCCCACTTCTACTACCATAAAGAGCAGTTGGCTTGCTTCTATCCCCACAGGTTTACTTGTCATTCATTGCCTTCTGCTGTATTGATTAAATGACTTTTTGTGAATTTGTATTCAATCTAACACCTCCCTTTCTAAAAGGTAAGACCTAGGAAGAAGATGCAGTTTCTGGGGCCAAATAGATTGTGGTACAGCTGATCTTTGTTGAAAATCTATACTGATTGCGATAACTAGATCAATCATGTGGCCATCTGCATCGATTGCTAAAAATGCTGACAATTTGAATAAACTGTCATCTTGCATTGAAAAACATTGCCAAAACTTCTATGATGAAAATCAACTTTCTTTTAAATAGAGGGCAAAAGGAAAACAAAAACCAAATCAGGGAATGAACAAGGTATCTGTGAACAAGAAAAATAATACCACTCCTTTACCAACATCACCATGACCACTAAACACACTTTTATTGCTAAACCTCTGGTACTGCTCAAGGACTTAGAATATGTTTTAAATGATAGCTTTCAAAATTTGTGGATAGATAATATTGATGAAAAGTATTTAGAAACATAGAGCTGTACAGAAAACATACAGTGAAATACATACAGATAAGTCTTGTCAATTATGAAACCCTCAATAAAAAATTATTCAGGAAAATACTGCAGTTGTATTTGTGTTTTTTTGGCTTACTAATATTAAGCTCATGTTCTACCTAAAATTATGTATAAATGTATGTCTCGATTCTAGTGTGCAGAAAATATTTTTCTTATAATATTCTTAACTTCAAAACTAACTTTTCAGGAAACTGGCAGTCCTATCTTGGTTTCCTCTATTGTTTGTTTGTGAAAAATAATAACACATCTGTGGAAGAGTTTTGAGTATTTAGTTTAATACAAAAAACTGGTTTGTGAGAAGTGGGACTAGAGGCATTATTAATTTTTATTCAGGATGTGTGAACTCCTTGTTCATTACTCAGAGAAAAATACCTACCTCTGAGAACATCAATATGAAAACATATATAGTTATGCCTTAAGTGTTGCCGCCAACATCTTTAAAATAACCAGATATTTCATTCAACAATGCAAATTATTCCTTTGATTTTAACCCATTTTTATCTCTATTTGAAGAATCCAAATGCTAAATCTTTCTTCTGCTTACTTCTAAAACAATACTTCCATAAATCTTTTGACTGGCTTATCAGCAACTCCTTTTGCATATAGACAGAACAAATTAACTAGATAATTAAATATCCTGGATGTTCCAGGTGTTTGTGACAAAAGGTCTCTGTTTGAAAACTGTCCAAACCTAGTTAATCATCAATATTTTAATTTTAAGCAAACAAAAACCATAAATAGTATTACTATATAAATGCTATAATAAATAAATGCTACAATTGTAACTGAGAACTAGAAGACACACATTACTGATAACTTGTAGATTTTAGTAAATACTAATTTGAAAAAGGGGCACTTGGGTGTCTCAGTCAGTTAAGCATCCAACTTTTGGTTTGGGCTCAGGTCATGATCTCATGGGTCCTGAGTTCTACTGAGTTAGGTGCCATGCTCATTGGGGAGTCTACTTGAAAGATTCTCACTCTCCTTCTCCCTCTGCCCCCCCACTCACTTGCACTCTTTCTCTCAAATAAACCTTTTAGAAAAATATGAATTTGAAAAATTAAAATACTCAGACTATAAATATTAATGAAAATGCATAAAAGAGAATTTTGGTATACTTATATTAATTTTTAATATACATATTAATATTAACTATTGATTTCTACTTAAATTTGTATATATTTTCCTTCTCTATTTTTCTCATGAAAATAAATTCAATTTCAAAATTAAAAATTATATCTTGAAGATATTTTCTATTAAAGTTAATCTTGGTTATTTTGTAGAGACCAATTAATATGGTTATTCCATATTAATTTAATCCCTTAAAAAGTATCACATTCTAGGTGAAATATAGCACTTAGAACATCTATTCTTTTTTTTTTAAGAACATCTATTCTTAATTAACATACTTTTAAACCTTAAATTTTAGGCTTTAAGGAAAAACATTTTCCAACATTTATATTTTCAGTTACAGATAATGTATGATTATCATTAAAGGTGAATTTATTTCCTCTAAAAATCAGCATGAAATATAGAATTGATTTTAGAAGATTAGTCATTGTTGCTAAGACTGGCAAAGAATGAAGATCACAATTTATATATTCATATATTCTTTCATGTGATCTGTTGTAAACAAACATTAAATACTCTTTATTTATCTTTTCTGATGAACATACATTACTCTGAAGTCTAATGAAGAGATAAAACATCGTTTTCATTAAATATTTATTAAAATAATATTTTCTATGCTCACCATTTTAATACAAAAAGATAACAGGGCAAATTCCAGAACCCTAAGCGACTGAAATGATTCACGTAATAGAAGCCTGATGGTTATCAGATTAGTAATATTCACTCCTATTCTTAATCAGATAAATATAAATAAAATATGATGTATACCATACGATTTCACTCATATGTGGAATTTATGAAAAAAAAAAAAACAAAGAAAAAGAGAGAAATTTAAAAAAAAAGACTGTGACTATAGAGAACAAATTGATCTTACCAGAGGGGAGGTGTTGGGGGGTGGGTGAAATAGGTGATGCAGATTAAGGAATGTACTTTTCATGATGAGCACCAGGAGATGTGCAGAAGTGTTGAATCATTATTTTGTTCACCAGAAACTAATATAATACTATATGTTAACTATACTGGAATTAAAATTTTAGAAAAATGCTGATGTACGTAAATTAAGTCCCAATTTCCTGATTTGGAATACTTGAGAAAAATACATATATATAATGTAAATTAAAGACAGTTATTTAAACTTAAAGGCACAAATCTTTAATTTATATTAAATTCAAAATCTTGATTTGACTGATTTGCTGAAAAGTCATTATTTGCATGAAAGGCTCTATTCCTTTCTTTTAAATATATTTTAAGAAAAGTCCAGTATATCAAACCATGAAAAACAGTGTACAGTTGTAAAATTCTCTCCTCCTTCCCCTCTCTCAGTCTATCTGTCTCTCACACACACATACACACACACACACACACACTCACACACTCTTGTGGATATAAAGTTTTAAATATGTACAATAAATAAGTATAATTAGCAAAATTAAAGCAAGTCATTTTTATCCAGTTGTGCTACATAATTTCAAAGTCTATTATCAATAATTATACACAGATTATATTAATTGTATTAAACATAAGTAGTTCTAGATCTATAGAAATACATATAGAGAAAAAGTGATTGATAAATTATAGATGGTAGAAAAATGATGGCTAGATAGCTAGACAGATGATAACGAGCTAGCTAGCTAGCTAGCTAGATGATAGACAGGAAGACATTTTGTACATGCATTTTCTTGTACATGTATTTTCTTTAAAAACTGTTCACTTTAATTTATGAGTTTAATATTCTTTCATAATTGCTTCCACTTCAAATATTTCTCAGTTCAGTTTCTGCTTTGGGGAAAAAACACATTTCCTTTCTTTTTTCTTTTCTAAATAAACTGACAAAGCAACACATGATTATGGAAAAATGTACACAGGGAATTTGTTCAGTTTTTCTTCATAGCAGGAAATGGGTGCCCTCTGCTGTCGATTTGAAGATTATTTTAGACTGTATTTTCCTGCTACCTCTGAAAATAGTGAAAACTAAAAATTCATCCTTGCACCATGGAATGGCATGGTATATAATATGTATATGTAATCTATACAGTATAATATTTAATTATATAATTTATTATGTAACTTATCAAGTCTATAAATATTTAATTTCCAAAATCAAGACTTGGTATTAAAAAACGTGAGAGGGACAGGCTGAAGAGGTAGAGGGAGAGACAGTTGATTGTGTGTTGATATGTAGATGATAGCAGGCTAAGAAGACAAAAGCACAACTTTTTAAATGAAAAGCAAAGAATTTTTTTAAATGAATATTGAATTAATTTTTAAAAGAATTCTTAATTTTCCACTATGACCAGCACCTTAAATATTACATCGAACAGAGAGTATTTTTCATTGAATAATTTATTAAATAAAACAAAAGGATATTATCTGACTGATTTTTTCAATTTTCCTAATTGTTTTCCCAACCATACAAAAGTTTTTTTAATAAAGCAATGTGAATGTTATATAAGCAGTTGTAAACATAATGAAAACTTTTTTCTCGTCATCTAATTTTCAAATTTCACAATTTATGCTCAGATTTTCTATTACCTTCAAATTATAGATAAGGAAATAAGTCAATAAATGCTCACATTTACAGAAAAATATCAGAAAATATTTAGAAACACACAAAACAATTTTCTCCTTGTAATTACACGTTTTTCAAATACTTATATATTAATTTAAAAACTATTTATTACATATCTATAGCCTAATTACTCTGCTAAACCTAAGCACAAAACCATGAGTTAAGTAATTATCTTGGCTTCAGTGAGCAGTTATTACTATCATATAGTTTATCTATATTACTTAAAATATCACCAGCCATTGTACGTAAAAACATTGGAATTTTTTTCAGGTTTATTCCAAAAATTTTTATTTTTTCTCCCCCAAATTACCTGCACTGCATCTAAAAACATATGGATACATACATATGTGTATATATGTGTATAAATAGACACAGAGAAATTATGTTTGAATATAACTTTCTACCAAGAACCAGAAATTCAAAACAACAAAAGATAACATATTTATTACCATAATACTAATCCACAAGTTTAAATAATATGAATCTCTTTCAATGTTGTATTTATGTATAAGTTAGGAAGAAATATTCTCTCCTTCCTGATCTAAAATGATTTGCCATGTATTCTAATAATTACATCTAACATGTATCTTTACAACTTATTCATTTTTCAGATGTTTTCAATGACATATTTCTCTAAGGCAAGAAGTAACTGTTTCCAACATGCTCTTACTCATCTCTCTTCTTTTTTGTATGTCCTTGGAAGGATGCCTTCAAGTAACTGCCCATTTATTTTGATGTACTTATTAGCCCCAAAACCCTGGTTTGATGTAGCGAACAATAATTCATATAAGAATTACGGACTGTGAATTAAAATATTTCAAATAAGAATCATTTAAAAAAGATATTTGAGTAGCAGTGAATTTAGTTTTTTCTAATAAGATAATGGTGAGTATTCCAGTTGAAGAGATAATGGTAAACTATAGGCAAAAACACATATGCCTCAGAAATTCCAAATAGTGACAATCCAAAGATCAGCTCATCATCTTTTAAAAATATTTTTTAAGAAAAAAAAGCATATTGGAATAATGTCCCATTATATCTGTAGAACTAAAATTGTGCACTTGCTAACATATTTTATAACTCCTCAAAGGGTTCTCTGAGAAAGATAATTTTGTTTGTGCGTGTGTGTTTAACAGAGTAATATTCTTTATTTAACTTCTTAATATTATTTGATGTGGTCACACTAATATAGTTTATGGTGTAAAATAATAATTTAGCTTCTTTTCTCTAAGTTGCTTTCAAAATTTGTCATCAACTTTTTATTGGTACTAATATAAACTTTGTTCCTTGAATATTAGTCAAAAAGAACAGAAAAAATATATTTTTTTGCATTTCTAATAAATAATTTTATTATTACAAAATAAGTATCCTTTAAGGAAATAGTGTCAATGTAACATCTCATGCCTACAGTAATTACTTTCTGTGATGGTAGGAGCTAGAAGTAGAGTACTATACCAATTGCCATTATCTCATATATTTTGTTTAAAAAGTCAATATATAATGGCTTAAACAATATTAGGCTTCATATAAGAAAGAGTAAGAAATTTTGCTTAATATATCCATTTCACAATGTCTTGTGTCACTATTTCCAAATATAATTAACATTTAAGCAACTTCTATAGTTTTCACTTAAATTCTTTTTTTTTTTGGACCCATCTTCTGATTCCTAGCAGTATTGGGGGGCTGGTGGTCAAGATGGCTACCCAAGAATCCCAAGCAGTCAAAACACAGCACATTGTAATCTAAGGAAGAGCATGAGGCTGAGTCCTTGGGAGGCAGAGAAGGTTATTTAAAGGCAAAATGAAAACAAAAGGCCTTTTGAGTAACTGTTAAAGCCAACTGTTTCAGTGTGCCCCTGGTAGTACTCTGGCTTGATCTCCTTTCTTACTGCCTCTGCCGTCTTCTACATTCTCAATGTCTGGAAGTAGCTGTCCTTAGAGAGCCAACTTTAGATCCCAATTGTGGGGAGGTAAATTTTACATACAAATTGACATCGTTGGTACTATAGTGATATTGTTAAGAACCTGGGTCAAGCGTCAGACTGCCTGCTTCAGAATCCTAGCTCTAATGTTTACTAGTCGTGACTGCGAACATTAAAAGAATAACAACAAAACCTTTCTGAGCCTCAGTTTCCATTTTTGTAAACTTAGGAATTGCTGTGTCATTCAATGATACATTTTACATAAACCTTCAGACACAGAATAAGCACTCAATAAATGTTAGCCATCATTAATTGGTGTTTCTCTTACTAGACTTTTAATTTACTGATAAGTACAAGAATGATTAAATTAACTGAGGAGATTTATTTAAATTGCAAATATGTGGTAGAACACAAGGATTTTCTGAAATATTAGATGTGAGAAATTAGAAAGTGGAGGGGACAATAATGTTTTCCAAATTTGTTGACTGTTTTGCTGTTAATAACATTAAAAGAAAAGTTGAAGGAGGCCTTTGTGTTGGGATAGAAATAAACATGTTTGGTATGGACTATTTTGGGCTTGACAGCATCATGAAACCTTAGTCATCTGCAGTAAATATTGGGAATACTTGACTAGAATTTGTGCAAGTGTTATATTAATTTGACAGTATGAGAACTCTCCA
The DNA here is from genome assembly GCA_028533885.1 of Nasua narica. Lineage (NCBI taxonomy): Eukaryota > Metazoa > Chordata > Mammalia > Carnivora > Procyonidae > Nasua > Nasua narica. The sequence continues at coordinate 165,950,864 of CM052799.1, read as the reverse complement.
TGATTAATGAGTTGTTTTGCTACACCGACAATATATTTCTACTTGAATTTCTTCCATATATCTCCAACTTTTTTTTATGAATTGTGAGTTGTCATGCTTAAGAAAAAAAATCCTACTTAAGTCCTTTGAACTTGATCAGAGCCTATTTCATAGGTAACTCCAGTATCCTCTAGGCTCTAACAGTTCCAACTATCCTTTCTGATACCAGGTAACCGTAGGAACATAAGCTTATGTAGGAACATAAGCTCTCCATGCCTCCATTCAAAATGTTTTCCAAGTTTCCCTTGGGGTGTTTCATCTGTCACTGGAAAGAAGTAGACAGAAGAACGTCCACCCAGGTTTACTGCTCCAGTCTCCCAGCAGTGTTTCTTCTGACTAGGCCAACTGCAAAATGACTATTTTGTCAGGAAACGCAACCTCTAAACTCTCAGAATACAAAAACTGTTCTAAGATTGGGATGTTGAGGAATGGAGAATCACCACCTCTCCGATCTGTGTTACAATTTCTCCCTTAGGCTCCAGAGCTTTACTGTTTGAGCCCAGAATATCATAATCTTTCAGAAATACAAAACCTTTTCTAGGTCCTAACAAAAACATTTAAACGCATTAGATTTCCAGTGATTTATTTTATGATGAAAACGTTATCTATAATGTTTCCGGGTCTCTGATAACTCTGGTTAAACAATGGCAAACAAAACACAGTAACAGACTGTTGTGACAGAATTAGCCTTCTAGAAATGAAAAACAGTGCTAAATAATACCTCTAAAATGGATCTATTTGTCTCAATTTACTCAACAGATACATACTCATTTCATTTAACACATATTTATCCTTATACTGTCTACTGAGATATGAATACAACAACAACAAAAAAAACCATACCTATGTGGAGGTTAATTCTAGTAAAAAGACAATAAACAAATTAACAAATGACAGGGTGCAGTAATGAAAAAGTGTATTTTGAAAGAAAAAGGAATGACAAAGAGAATTTACTCATGGGGGAGGAAACAGTCTATTTGTTCTATTTATGTTCAGGCCATGAATTCCTGAAAACCATTGTTTATCATGTTATCTCTGTGACAGTATTCTTAAAAGATACATAGAAGTTCAATATCTTTTGATGCCATGGGGAATTGTGAGGGCTAAACACAGTAAGTAGTCATTTGAGTAGAACACTGTTAGCTAGGTAATACAGGTTGCATACTCTCTCTTCTCCAATGAAGATTTCTTGCCCTAGTTCCTAACCTGTTGTAGAATGTCTCTGTAGACACTTTCACTAGTCACACAGCTCTCCTCTCCCACGTGTCCAGCTATAGCTCAGCAGTCAGACTCAATTTAGAGCCTTCTCTAGGCTATCCCATTTCTCATTCAAAGCTGTTTACCTGAACTCAATTTCTGTTTCTTTGGCTTCACACTTTTGTTTCCCGAATGCAACTCTGGCTCTATCCTTAACAAAATTGGTTCTTAATAATCATTAATGAGATTGTCCATGTGATAATAAATCTGAAAGTCCTTGGATTCTGTGGTTATAAAATGTCAAATTTTATCTACATTGGTTGAAAGCAGCCAATTCACCTTTCATCTCATTTAATTAGCCTCATTTTTTTTTTAAACATTATATCCTACTTCTATCTGGCTTGAGGGCAGAGTCTGTATTCAATAGTAAAATCCCAAGACATATAGTCCCTGACTATCAAGGGGGAAGATGTTTGCTCCAATAGCATTTTATACAAAATCCTATTTGATTCTTCATTATAATGTCTTATAATTACTAGCTTCCAGTTTTAAAGGCTGGAATAATTATGTTTGCAATGATAGGTGACAGATAAGTGTTTAAATTGATAGATGAATGTATCAATGCACAGAAAAAGTGAACTGCCTCCTCTGTAGTTTGAAAGATTATCTCAGATAACTTATTCCACAATATTAAAATACTCCCGCTCAAACAGATTTCTCTTATTATGGCTAAATAGTGCATCTCTATGCTTTATCAGTAAAGTTTAGCAATCAATTAAGAGTGTGAGGATATGACCCTGCCTGAGAGTCCAAGCTTCAGTGTCTAGAAATCCAGTGTGGGACATGAAGGTTGGAAGAATATCACTGCTGCATTTTGACTTTTAGTCAATTGTTCTTATATCACCCCTCCTACCCCCCTACCCCCAACCCCACCCCCAGTCTCTCCCTACATATGAAGGCTGTCTGCTTAAGCTAGGTCAGGGGAGATAGTTTCTTTTCTGGCCAGTGTGGTAAAAGGAGCAGCCTGCCTGGGGAAAATATGAAAATCTGTCATTTTAAGTGATGTTTAAATCAACTTTCAATCAATCTCTTATTTCATATCCTCTCCCTTCAGAAGTTCTATTTGCTGAGAAATTCTATTGTTTTCTGTGTAAATAAGCTTGCTTTTGTGATTGGGTTCCTGCATGCAAGCAATTAGCTTTCAACTTTCTCTTCCCTGCTAAAGTAGATGCTACTTGTTTGCCTGCTCCCAACATTTTATTGATACCTTTCATTCGCTATAATAATCTCATTTTATCTTTCCTTTGGGGCTTATAATGCTTATCTTGCTCTTTTTTTTTTCATTTTAGCTAGAGGAAGCAAAGAAGGGGTTGTATTTCCAATCCTGTGTTTGTACAGACATAGAATATGATCCATTAACAACCAGTTAATTATATGTGTGGTTTTTAGTTATCGCATCTCATTTTTGCGAGTCATTCTCATAGATGTTTAAGAAAAAAATCCTCCCCATAACTTAGTCTCATTTTTCCTATGGTAGTTAATTTTATGTGTTAACTTGAGTGAATCAAAAGATGCCCAGACACCTGTGAGATGTCTCTGGAAGACATTAGCCTTTGAATCAAGAGACTGAATGAAAGGACATCCCCAGTGTGGATGGGCTTGTTTTATTATATATATAATATATGATAATTGTTATATGTAATAATTGGCATAGTGAAAGTATTCCAGTAAAGACCATAGTTCTGATTTATTAATGTTATTTCCAAAATCGGAAGGAAGATTTGAAGAATGACATCCCTGTCCATTCTTCTACAAAATATAATTTATTATTTTAAGTTACAATATACATTAGCTCTGAAGAGACTTAACAACAAAGCATATAATAAGGCTTGCTGCTTATTTCCATGTGCTATAGCATGCTGAGTGAATAGTCACCTTTTTATAAATTTGTATTTTTTCATTTTAAATTATTTCAATTTTTAATTCTCCATAGATTTCTTTTTTCTGTAAATTACCTCAGTTGGATATTTTTTAAAAACCCACTTAAAAATTATTTTTAAGTAGAGTTTATAACATTATCTGCAACCCTGTGAACTTCAATGGAGGCAAATCCAATTTTTTGACAATAATATATATGTGTAGATTTTCTTTACATGCACAGTTACATTTCAGGTTATATATTTGAGAAATGAACATATTGGTGTTATACTAAGAGAATTTGGAAGTTACTGGTGTTTCAAACTTTTAATTTGTTTTCTATGCTCACAGTAACAGAATAATGGTTTCATTCCTGCTCTTTGGTTATTTTTCCACTGAATTTTATTGCATTAGAGAAACCTTATAACCTCATTTTGCTTACCTACTGCTAAGAGCTATTCATGTGTCACAAAAAAAATTCTGAACATGTCAAAGATAAAATGATCAGGTACAAAGGAAGGAACTGGCAATGGTTTAGCCTATGGGTTATAGTTCCAGAAACTGCTGATTCATGAAAAATTTAAATTATGCAATTACATTGTTTTATTCATGTCTCTAGTGTTTTCATAAAATGAACATTGTTTCAGCATTATAATCATTTGAAACTTAATTTCACATGGTAGATACCAGATTTTGTGTTCTTTTAAATAGTGATGATTTTTCTTTAGAGGTGACCTTATTCATTCTCTTACTATTATTAGAAGAATATATCAATAATCTCAATAATTAAGGATCTTTAAAAATCCATCCTCCATTTCCAAATGCTTAATAGAATGAGAAATTAAGCAATATCCTTCATAAGATATGTTTTTAGATTCCCTTCTTTTTAAAATCAGTACTTAAGTCTTATTTTCTGATTATTTCCCTTTAATTTTAATTTATCCATCATGTGGTTTAAAATCAAATCTGCCTTAAATAATGAAGATATTTTTTCTATTTCAAACCCTTTTTCTATCAATATATATTTGACAATATTTAGTAGGCTCTGGAAATGCAAAAATAGTATTTCACCCAGGCCCCTGAGTATGTCAAAGCATAGTGTAGTAAAGAGTTTTCCAGAATGCTATCTGTGGAGGTAATGGAGGCGCACCACACATCCTTTTCATCCAGCTGTGACAGTGTGTAAGTTGGCATGTAGTCTCTAGCTATCAGTGGCACCTTTGGACTCCCTACAGTGCTCATGGTAAGTCCATAGTCTTCCATGGGTGCCCCAGCCAATGAATAAACACGGTGGAATTAATAGAACTGGGTTATGTCTGCTGAATACAGGAATTGTGTAACTGGAAATCTTTTTTCTTTTCCTGGGGCTCCCCATAGACCTGGAAAGAAATTCCATGCAGCTACCCTACAGAGTAAGGTTACCCTTAACATTTTCTTCTTCGTTTTTTTCCTTTCTTCATATATCACTATCTGAAGGTCTTCCCTGACTCACTCTTTCTCCTCATCCCTTTATTTTTCAAAAACAATTCTCCCAATAAATATTGTGTTTGTTGAATGTCATTTTGGCATCTGTTTATTGAAAGATCCAAGCTGATGCACTAATGTTTTATGTAATAAAATTACAAGTTATATTCAGACAAGAGGGTATGAGGGTTATATTGAAGAAAACCAGTCCTTATTAAAAATCTGAAAAAGACTGAAATTGAAAAGTAGGTATAACGTGTTATGGAATATTGGGAGAGGACATTTGAAAATTTCATTTCGTATTAAGGATGTGAGGAATACTCACCATCTACATTAACAAATCTGACTGGTATTTGGGTCACCACCATATTTCCATGTGTGCCTGGGCACACTGTTAACCCCTTTAGCCTCTTCAAAATTCCTATGGGCATTTAAGATAATGTATATAGGGTATTAAGCTCAGTTGGACACCTAATACCAACTGTTCTAATTATTTCTGATCAATGAATGCAATCATAATTTAAATTGCTTTTATGTAAATCAAACCCAACTACTCCTAAGTATGTATACGTGCAAAGTTGAAAATACAAAGAACAACAAAAAAGCCAACGGAGGCAGTAATTTTCAAACTTTGAGGAGGTCATGTATTGCATGGAGCACTGGGTGCATGAACAATTAATCTTGCAACACTGAAAAAATAAAATAAAAATATTGGGGGAAAAATAAAAATAATATAAAATAATAAAAATAAATAAAAATGTATCTAGGGAAACATTTAAAATGTACCCTCCTGGGCTCTCATATATAGATCTTGTTCATTATTTCTAGGAAAATTTCCAGGAATTTGCTTTTTTAAGAAGAATCAGAAGTGTTTCTGATGTTGTTAGTCTGTGGAACAAATTTTGACCCAAAATTGTGTTCTGTGCATATAGTATATTGAAATGTATTAATTCATATATTAATTTAACATGAATACCTAAATCAGTTTTCAAGTTTGGAACTACCTGGAGTTAACATATATTTTTTTCACAAATAAAACTTATCTTCACTAAAGAAAAAAAAATCACATCATCAAATGTAATAGATCTTGCAGCACTAGTTATACTCTTTTTATGTGCACAATTTCTCTCCACTTATAAACTCAAATAGAATTTGAATGTGTAACTTACTCATTCCAGGTAGCATAAATATTTTTTTCCTTTTAAAAAATATTTATTTGTTTGTTTGTTTGTTTAGTTATAATATTTGAGAGAGAGAGAGAGTGTGAGCCAAGGGAGGGGTAGAGGGACAGAGAGAGGCAGAGAATCCCAAGCAGACTCCATGCTGAGCACAGAACCTGACACTGAACTCAATCCCATGACCCTAACATCATGACTTGAACTGAAACCAAGAGTTAGACACCTAACTGACTCAGCCACCCAGGTACTCCCGGCATAAACTTTTTTTTTTAATATTTTATTTATTTATTTATTTATTTATTTATTTACTTACTTACTTACTTACTTACTTACTTACTTACTTACTTATTTATTTGACAGACAGAGAGATCACAAGTAGGCAGAGAGGCAGGCAGAGAGGGGGAAGCAGGCTCCCTCCTGAGCAGAGAGCCCAATGCGGGGCTCCATCCCAGGACCCTGAGATCATGACCTGAGCCGAGGGCAGAGGCTTTAACCCACTGAGCCACCCAGGCGCCCGCATAAACATTTTTAATTGCCAAAACTTATGACTTAACTAACATCTATTTAGTGAAATGCTAGCATCTCTCATAATATGTAATTCAACAATCTATATCATTATAATTTGTATCTCTAAGTACCTAATAAATGTGTTTAATTTTTTATTTTAACAAATCATTCTGGGAATTTAGAAGTTTTAATTTCGAAGCTATTTAAATTACTCTGTCACCATTCCTACATTTTTCTTTGTACAGGTAAAAAACATCTTGACTTCAAAGGTGTAAGTACAGTGGCTCAACATAAAATGCCTAAGTATAACCTTGAATTATAATGAGATATATTATTAATTATGAATTCTATAGAGCTGCAAAGATTCCCACCTAAGAACCTGCAAATAAATTTACTAAACAAACACAATCAACTGTAATTCTAAACAGAAATATAGAAAAAAAATTCATCTTATAAATAAATCAAACCAAATATTATTACATGGTGTGGGGGGAAGTTGGGATGATTTGAAAGGAGTTTTCCAATACTGTCAACTTGCATGCATTAACTATTTGTCACACATGTCCTCTTTGAGACATTCTGATAACACCTGTGGAGACAGGAGTTAACAAAGTACTTTTTAGTTAAGAGGGATTTGGAAAACAAATCTCTAAAAAGCATATAGAACCTATTTTGTGTCAGGCAATGCTATTGGCTATATGTCATTCATTTATGAAATTGGGTCCCCTTAGTGTTTTTCTTTTATTTTTTTAATTTAAATTTTAGGTAGTTAGCGTACAGTGTAATATTGGTTTCTGGAGTAGGATTCAGTGATTCATTACTTACATACAACACCCAGTGTTCATCATAACAAGTACCCTACTTAATACCCAATACCCCCACTCAACTCCCTCCATCAACCCTCAGTTTGTTCTCTATCATTAAGGGTCACTTATGGCTTGTTTCCCTCTCTCCTTTTTTTTCTTTACCCCTTCCCATATGTTCATCTGTTTTCTTTCTTAAATTCCCTTATTGTTATCTGATGACAGGTTTATGCTACATTCATGGTCACTAGTTTCTGCTTTTTTTTTCAAGGTCAGCAACACTCACTGCAGATTCTGCAAGTAAGCTGCAGGAGGAGAGATTCAAATTTTCTTATATACTGTCACAAACTTGTCAAATAAAAAAAAGTATGAAAACTAAGAAATGTTTGCTGTTGGTGATTCTTTTCTCTACAATTGTAGGAGACGCTTATTAATGTTGACCAACATATTCAATATAATGGAATGAAGCCTGATACTATAGTTTAGTAATGATATTCTTAGTGTGGACCACTTTGAGGTAGGTAATGGTAAACTGAGAATATTTCTAAATGAAACAATACCTAGACAATCCAGGTAATGGGGTGCATATATCCTGGCATAGAATAGTATGACTTTTTAAATATGAGTATATTCATCATTACTTGAAATTTAATTTTTATAAGCCACAAATTCTAAAATAAACTTGTAAAATTATACTAATATCCTCAAATATAAAAAAATAAGGACTTTTATGGACCTTATTTTCATAGACTAAATAGAAGAGAGGGAATATATGTGATCTACAATGAGAGATTTGAAAAAGAAAGAATATAATTTCTTTAATATACAGAGGCAAAAAGAATAGTTTAAAATATGTGCCTCAAGTCTGTTAAAGTGTGACATTAAACTATTACCTTATGAAGAGTAATCTACAGATAATCCAATATCAGGAAATTAAGTTGCTTAAAAATCAGAACAGAGCTATTATCTACTTTACGAAATATCACATTGCTTACCACAAAACACCTTTGGACCTATGATCCCTGGAGTAAGGCTGAAATAGTTATTTAAAAAAAATAACAAACAAATAAGGAATACATCAGGCTCTGATGGTGGCTGATAAAAATAATTGATAAAACAGAAAAACTGTGAAGAGGGCATGGATGCCCATTAGGGGCAAGTTACAGAAGTACACAGTTTATGTGTTTATTTATTTATTTGTTTATTCAGGTTATTATGGCATTAATACTAGGCTGTTGCATTCCTGGAAAGCTATTGATATTAAATATTTGTCTGATTATGATGACTAAAATTGCAAAGACAGAGGACATAATTTGCAAAGCATTTACAAATAATTTTATTACCTGTAAACAATTTTGCTTCTAAAATCAATCTAAAATCGATCAATTTCTTTCAGCCAATGTTCTTTGCTAAATGTCTCTTTTATGGCTTGAAAAGAGCTTTTATTTTAGCTTACTGCAAAAATGCAATTTTATGGCTGTAGTTGATATGAGCAAATAATATATTCATTCCAGTAAAAATTAATCTGAACTTTGAAACAATGATTAAATTTTTAAATAATCCCCTTTATATAAAATGATTTTAATTATTATGAGGCTATATTCAATATATTTAAATGACTATAGGTTCAATATTACTGCTTATAATTTCTCCTATCCAATATGTTTTATTCCTTTTTTTGGTCTCTGTTTAACATGAGACTGAACACCTGGGGCACTGGGTGGCTCAGTTGGTTAAGCAACTGCCTTTGGCTCAGGTCATGACTGTGGAGTCCTGGATCTTCCCACATCAGGCTTCCAACTCCATGGGGAGTCTGCTTCTCCCTCTGACCTTCTCACCTCTCATGCTCTCTCTCACTCTCTCTCTCTCTCAGATAAATAAATAAAATCTTAAAATAAAAAAAAACATGAGACTGAACATGGGTCATAAATTTCTCCTAATAAAATTATCATTTTATCATTATTTTTAGGTTTCTGGAATGTACCTTTAAGAAGCATAGCCAGGAAAAAAAAAGAAAAGCAGCATAAAGCAGCATAACCTGGACAAATTTCTATTATTGTTGTACAGGAGCCAAATATTTCAAAATCTATCCCCCCTCCCAAGAATAGAAGCTTGAGAAACATGTGGGTTGAGTTTCTTTCCTTTAAATTTAATGAAATAAGGTTAATTGCTAAAATAATAAAATGAAGAGAAGGAGTGAAGAGCGGCAATAGAAAGCCTCTTAGAGATTGTCAATTTAACAAATGATTTGTCAATTACAAAATCTTTCATTATCAAATGTATTCACCCTGTGTCCTGCTGTGACCTAGCTGTTTGAAAGTAGTTGCTTTTGAGAGTCTGCCCTGTTGGTGTCATCCCTGCAATCACACAAAAATAAAATCCTTCCGTGATTAAGAACCCTAAATATAATTTACTTCCGAGAGTTGTTTTGGGGAAAAAAATATTGGAAGAATTTCACGTGAATATTCAAGAGGGAACAATGATGCTGAAGGATTACATAGAGGGGAGAAAGAAGAATTGGAGAATGCTAATTAAGGACTTTTTGATTTGCATATTCTGTAAATAACTCTACCCAAAAGATCAGCCCAGAGTGTTATTACTTGCAGAACTCTGATTGCCATTAGCCTGGTCCTGGCATCACCACCCGCGTTAGTATACAGATGGCCTGGGAAAATGGCATAACCAAATGCTCCTATGACTCTGGCCACCACTGGTCTCTCCCAGTCAGACCAGTGGTATAATTAAGATAATGCCCCTCCTGCCATGACTTCAGCTGTTGCCTGGCAAAACTATCTCATGTCTCTACTTCTACAATTAAGCAACGCTGAAAGAAAATGAAAATTTTATTTTAAAGACAACCTAAAAAAGGAGGGGTATATTCACTTCTGGGTTCAACTCCTCCTGAATATCTGCATCTTTACCTATGTCTCTATGTATCTATCTGTAAACATAGATGCACACACCTACCTCACATATGCACACACACCCCGATTTTACTTCTCTGAGGACCAGTTTTTACAAAGTAAAAAAAGCATATTATAATCAATTTCTACCCCAGATCCTGTGTGAAGAGTGTATATTAACTAAAACATGTAACAAGACCAATTCAAAAGTGTAATGTGTTATTTTTGTAGAGATGGATTTTCTTTAAGTTCTACAAATAAGAAATTATCAATCATTGTATGTTTGTGGCAGATGTATTTTCAAATTAACAGGAGTTTGTAAGAACAGGAGAAAATGGTTTCTTCTAAGGACATTTTTGCATGCATCCATTCCTTTACTAAATAATTAGTGAGTGATTTCTATGCTTCAGCTACTGATTGGTCCTGGGATACAGCAATGAGTGAGAAAAAGTCCTTGTCCCCATGGAATTTACTTTCTCATGGGGGAAACAAACAATAAACAAAGTAACAAGTATGTACCAAAGTGTCTGTTCATAACAATTACCAAGAAGAAAAATAAAGCAGAGTGAAAAGAATGATAAACTGGGATAAGATTGAGGGGTGCATAATTGAATGGATGTTCAGGAAATATCTTTCTGAGGAGAAAGCATTGAACTCAGTTAAGGCTGAGTCCCTTGTCCAAGGTCAAATTCAGGGAAATTATAAATTTGACTACCACTAAAATAATGCCCTAACCATTGTGTGTCATTGGACCCTAACACAATATTGATAAAATATAAACAGTCATGTAAATACTTAAATGATAAGTCCCAAAATAAGAAAAAATAAAATTTTGGTATCAGTGCTTTCCCTTGCTATCCATTGATGGGTTATTTTGCCAGATATTAAGAAATATCTTATTTCGCATATGAATTTACATTTCTCAATATATTTTCTTGCACACTATTTTAATACTAAGCACTAACAACAATGCATTAATCTAATACAATGATGCAGAATCAGTACAGTCCTATTTATGAGAAAGTATGTGATACTAACCCTTAACAAAATTCTATTTAAATTTTAACTTATGAGGTAAATCATATTCCAAGAAATGCAGAGACCAAGGTAATAGGAACGTTCTGAATGCCTCTAGCCCAACACTTTTGGACCATTAGGAAGATTATAGATGAACTTTAATGGAATTATCCATTCCAATACCATATTTGGGGAGATTTTTCAGGTTATTTTTTCTTCTGGCTGGAGAATATTTAGTCATAATTCTTTCAAACAAGGGTTTCAGCTCATACTCTTTGATTTCCCAATTTCTATAAAAAAGTGATTATTTTGTCCTCATGTTGCAGGGATAGCTTTTTTAAATTTAATAACCTATGTTTTCCCCCTCAACTTAAAGATGCTATTCCAGTCTCGTCTTGTGTTATTCACTGATAATGAGGTCTGTTGTCATATGTTTGTAGGCAATCTTCCCCCACATGCATTTCCCTGGTAACTTTTAACATATTGCTTTCTTTTCTGATGATCTGAAATTTAACTATCATTCACAGTGCATGTATGTGCATACTTGTGTATATGTGTGTGTGTGTGTGCATAGGATATGCATGTAGGATATATTAAGGATATATATACATGTGTGTATGTGTATATATATGTATATATACACATATATGCATGTGGATGTGTATATTTACACTTATCTGCATTACTGTTCTTTCTTTGGGGCCTAGAATATACTTGGCTATTATTCAAATATTATTTTTCATCTATTCTCTATATTGTCTCTTCTGGAAGTCCTATAAGATTGCTATTTTTAAGTGTCTAGTCTATGTTGGTTAGGGAAAATGTTTCTCTAAAACTTTAGTATTTATTTCCATGTTGAAGAAACTACATGTTTGGAATGTGCCTGGACACCTTCAATACTTCTCCAAGGAGCAATTTATCTGATTTGTTAATTTTAGAAAAAAACCTAGTAATCTCTTCTGTTTCTACTTGGCATCTAATCTGCCTATAGAAAACATGTTCTGGGGCGCCTGGGTGGCTCAGTGGGTTAAAGCCTCTACCTTCGGCTCGGGTCATGATCTCGGGGTCCTGGGATCGAGCCCCGTGTTGGGGCTCTCTGCTCGGCGGGGAGCCTGCTTTCCCCGTCTCTCTGCCTGCCTCTCTGCCTACTTGTGATCTCTCTCCCTCTGTCAGGTAAATGAATAAAAATCTTAAAAAAAAAAAAAAGGAAAACATGTTCTTTGATACTCAGAGTACCATAAACTGTCAATGAAGTTGTGTTTAAAGGAGTTGGCCTACAGGGGTCAATGTCCCCTGATTGCTTATTATCTCTATTTCTATGTGTATTCTTTAATTTTTGACCTTGTTCTACTTTTCATAGCATTTTTTCCCCCTATGAGTTTATGCTCTTGCTTTTGAACATTTTTTTTTAAGATTTTATTTATTTATTTGAAAGAGAGAGAGAGCACAAGCAGGTGGAGGGGCAGAGGGAGAGGGAAAAGCTGACTCCTACTAAACAGAGAGCCCAATGTGGAGCTCAATCCCAGGACCTGGAGATCACGATCTGAGTGGAAGGCAGATGCTTAACCAACTGGGCCACCCAGGTGCCCCTTGCTTTTGAACTTTTAAGATCAATTGTTAGACTCTGCATTTATGTATGGAATTCACTGAACCCAGGGTGGTGGGGGGAGCAAATATCCATGCCCACAAGTCCACAATTTGAATTACCTTGCTAAGAAGAAATCCCCCATCCTCAATGTCATCAAAAGAAATGTTACCAGTCACCTTCAGCTTCATTCTGTGTCTTTCATCTAAGCTCTGTCATTGTTTCTACTTGGTGACAGATCTCCTTCCTTTTTATTATTTTTATTTATTTTATTATTTTTATTTTTATTCATTAATTAAATACTTATTAATTAAATTAAATTTATTTTTATTTTTATTAATTTTTATCAATGCCTCCCACCACAGCAACCAAACTAAGTAATTTATTGGGCTTTTTTTCCCCATCATCCTGATTCCACGTTTCATCACCTCCATACCCAGAGCTTCCTTGATGGTGAACCTACATTATGTGGCAGGAAACTAAAATGTTTATCATGTCCAATGGCTTGTAACAGAAATGGTCAGTTTTTTGTCTTTTAAGGATTACGCACAATTTCTATCTCTTGAAGGTTTCTCCTTTTTCATTACTAATGTATCCATTTCTTTTATTTTTATTCCTTTTATTTCTAGGATGTGATGTGAAATGGAAAGACTACAATGTGCACTTAGTTTACCATATTGAAATGAGGATTGCTTCAGATTCACAAAAAAATTATGTTGACTCAAAATATTTTTTTTGTTCACTGGTAAAAAAAAATCATATCTTTTAATTCCACAAAAAATGAAAGTGATATATTCATCCATCTCATATCACAGTAAAATCCAATATGAGTAGATACTCTTTTTTTAAGATTCTTATTTGTTTGAGAGAAAGCGATATGCACGTGCACAAGAAGGGGAGGAGCAGAGGCAGAGGGGGAAACAGACTCCCCATTGAGCAGGAAGCCTGATGCTGGGCTCAATCCCAGGACCCTGAGATCACTTAACCGACCGAGCCATCCAGATACCCCAAGTATGCACTCTTTTAACAAGTTATGTCAATGACCTATATTCAGCTACAAAATAATTAAAATACAGTTGTGCATATATAGCAATTTTAAAATAGTGTCTCTCTTACATTATTTTTATTTTATCTTTTAAAACGTTTCTATAGAAGTGTCTGTTACATGCTTAAGCATACATTTATATTTTTAGCTGTCGAGTTAGGCAGTAATCCCAATTAATCAGCTTTAAGATACAATAAAAAATGTACCTCCAAGAAATAAGAATCATTCTAGATTTACAATGTTTGAAAGCTGATCTGTGTTTTCCATTTTATACTTGTTGTCCTTGATAAATTTTTTTTCTCCTTATTACAGGGAAGAACCTTGAACTATATTTCCCAGAAATCCCTTTAATTCTATACTTCCTGTTTAGGTGCAGCCAACCAAAAAATTGCACACAATTTGGAAGTCAGAAGAGAAGGATAATTCATTAATTCATTTTCTGGAGGTGGCTAAGATCATAGACAATGGTTTCCAGAAACTGAGTCCTCTGAAAATTGTCTCCAGATTTTCTGTTGAGATCATAGTGGAAGGTTTCTGGCAATGCTTGGACTTAGGATGCTCCGAAAAGTGGCCTCCTGATACTTCTTCCACAGCCCTTCCAATCCTTGCGTATGCCTCTATTCCTTATGCTGTATTAAATCTCCGTCCACCAGAAGTACTTAGAGTGATTTCTGTTTCCTTAATTGAGCCCTATATATTAGAAATGTGTACAACTTGCACAAACTACATCAATATCAGGATTATATATGATTACTAAGTCCAGTGATTAAAGTAAATATTACAATTATCTTTTCACTGCTTCCACCTTTCTTTAGTAGTAACCTACAGATTCTATATAAGGACAAAGAACACTGAGGTAAAGTTGTCAGAGGAGAAGGGGTTCCACTTAGCTTCACATTCACCCTGCATTGTGTAGTTGAATTAAAGTAACATATGGCTCACACAGATTTTATTTGGACTTCGATTTCAAGGACTACTATAAAACCATCTAGCTCCTGTCTTCTCGCTCTTTCTCTCTCTAAAATAAATAAAATCTTTAAAAAATATTTTAAAAAGGAGTTTCCCAAAGAAAACATCACATTTCCTTATTACCAAACAATGAATTAGACCTGATTTGAGGAATAAAAAATAACTAACAAATAGTATTTCCTTTTCCAAAGTGACTTGGCATAAACAGCGTTCACATTCCATGAAAGAAACTAAATCATTTCCATTGCTATTTCTTTTTTCTTACAAGTAAGTGTTAAGCTTTTAACAAAATTTTAGAAGTTGAGAGATATAAAATCAATTCGATAGTAATATTTTCCTAAAGCCCTGAAATACAGTATATGCGTATATGCACTCACATACATAATGAGAGCTGCAAATAATCTATATCCATTCAAATCACCTTGCTGCCTTTCCTCAATAAACTGCATGGCTGAGTCTCCAATAACTCTGTGAGGAATAGGCAGTTAGTCTAGTCGCAGGTCTTTTCTAATTGACTACTGCTATGCTCAGTTTCACCGAATTGAAAAGCCTATTAGAACAATTTTAAACTCTTTACAACATTTATTGGATTTTTTTATTATGATTTCTCAGATTGTAACACTTATGGGCCAGAATACATTGTACAGATATGTAAAGCCAAAGCTTTAAGTGCTTTTTCAGAAAATTTCTTTCTGTAGCATCTTGAGAGAGTAAGTGGGTCACATGCATTCTTAAGAAAAGAATTTCCACTATTGCATGACAAGAAGTATTCAGGTCTATGTTCAAAGATGGTCTCAGAATTTAGGTAAACTAAGGCCTCATTTTCCCACATTCTTGCATGAAAGAGTAGAATAAGAAAAAGCTCCTCTATTGTGGTAAATTTTTATTTTTATTTTTAAAGATTTATTTATTTGAGAGAGAGAAGGTGAGAAAGACAGAGAGAGAGAGAGAGAGGAAGAGGATCCCAGCGGGGGCGGGGGGGACAGAAAAAGAGGCAGAGGGGAGAGAGAACCTGACTTGGGGATTGAACCCACGACCATGAGATCATAACCTGTGCTAAATTCAAGTGTTGGATGCTCAACCAGCTAAGCCACCCAGGCATCCCTCTATGTGGTATGTTTAACAGTTGTAGTCTAGTTGCCTTCAGGAAACACATTTTTTTTGTTTGTTTTGGTCAAACAGTATCAAGTAAAAAAAACTTAATGGCATCATTGCCAAAATATATGTCCCTGCTCTTACCGACATTCTGCAACATCCAACTTGATCATTGTTGACATATTTCATGAAGTTAATATGTAAATTTTAAAGTACAGATCAACTGTCTACAAAAAAATTATGCTTACATTAACATCATATTAAAATTATTTTTAGCAGTTCTACCTAAGCATTGGCATCAAATACCACTGAAATTTTCTCAATGTACTTTCCTCTATACTTTCTGAAACAGATTCCGGAGTTTCAGTTGAGTATATGTCCATCACCTATGTCCAGAAAAAGCACCTACCCAAGATGCCAAAGGACTCAATATTTTTCCCAGTGACAATCCCTTTTCACTACTCTAAAGATAGCCATTGTCCTGGCTTTAAGAATATCATTATTTTGGGTGCCTGGTTGACTCAGTTGGTTGGGTGGCTGCCTTCAGCTCAGGCATGATCCTGGAGTCCCGGGATCGAGTCCCGCATCAGGCCCCCAGCTCCATGGGGAGTCTGCTTCTCCCTCTGACCTTCTCCCTTCTCATGCTCTCACTCTCTCTCTCTCTCTCTCAAATAAATAAATAAAATCTTAAAAAAATTGTTAAAAAAAAGAATATCATTATTTCTTTTTTCTTAATTAGCAACCATGCTTCCATTTCTAAATAACCAAATTTAATTTTTCTTCTTTTGGGAACTTTATAAAAGTGGACACATATGGTTGTATTAGGGGGTGTTTTACTTACTCAATTTTAAGTTTTTAAGATTTTACACTTTTTTTTAGAGATTTTATTTATTTATTTGACAAAGAGAGAGAGAGAGAGCAGAACCAGGGAGAGTGGCAGGCAGAGGGAGAGAGAGAAGCAGGTTCCCCACCGAGTACAGAGCCCCACATGGGGCTTGATCCCAGGACCCTGGGATCATGACCTAAGAAGATGCTTAACTGACTGAACCACCCAGCAAACCCCCCATTCATTTTCCTGGAAGATTTTATCAAGAATCTTGGGACTAATTTATGGCTAACCACATGACTTTGCTACTCTTTGCAATACAGGGTTACCAAGTTTTACCTCTCTCTTTGATAGAAAACATAAGTATTTTTTTTAAAGATTTTATTTATTTATTTGACAGAGAGAGAGAGAGATCACAAGTAGGCAGAAAGGCAGGCAGAGAGAGAGGGGGAAGCAGGCTACCCTCTGAGCAGAGAGCCTGATGTGGGGCTCGATCCCATGACCCTGAGATTGTGACCTGAGCCGAAGGCAGAGGCTTTAACCCACCGAACCACCCAGGCGCCCCCAGAGAACATAAGTATTAATGAGGTTTACACTTAAAGGTATTTGACTGATCAGGATTCCATGAGGGAGAAATCAACCACTACGGTTATTTCAATGAAGAGAATATAATAATAAGAATTCATTAAGCAGGACATGGAGAATTGAAAAAGACCAAAAGACTGAACTGACAGAAGTAGTAATTGCAAAAAAAAGCCATTTCACACAGATCCAGGAGAACAGTGGAGTTTGAACTGTGGTATTTGAATCTGGAAGACTGGAGAAGGGGACCCTTAGGTTGGGAATTCGATCTCTGAGGGGTTCTGTGTGGCTGCCTGTGGAGCTTGGAGGCTGGGGTTTCCAAATTGGACCTTGGGCCTCTAGAGGGCAGCACTGCAGTGTTACTGCTGTGGGTGTCTCAGGAATGTGGGAGACCAGCTCTGTTAGACTGGAAAGAAGCTGGACCCTGGGGCAAAGTATGGCTGTCAGGGAGATGGTTTTTGCTGGGGCAAAGACAACAGGGACAGAGACAGGAGGAAGAAAGAAGCTAGTCCCCTTTCACTTTTTGAGCCTTCCAGTCTGCTGCCCAGCCCTCAACTGGCAGACCTGAATAGGCAGCCAGCTGATGAAGAAATGTCATTTGTAGACTCCAGTGTCAGCATGACAAAACAGAGTATAGAAAGACACATTTAGAGCTGGGAAACCACAGCTTAATAAGTCACATAAAAACTTCAATTTTATAGTTGTGCCTGGGGTGATCCATTGATGTAAAGCTGAGGGTGACGGGGATTGATAGAGGCAGTAATCACTGAGGAAACTGAGGAAAATATCAATATACTATACTGGGGCATAAAATTTAAAATACTTAGAAACAACGTGATCTATCAACTTCCAGTTTCATGTAGTTTTTTTTTCAGTTCTTTTTATGTACTAATTCCAAAGAACAATTTAATCACAAATTTTAATTATGCATATAAATTACAAGATTTTGTTGTGCTAATGGAGAGTAAAATTTATACAAACAGAAGAATAATTTTGTTTATTTTATACTTACTAAATCATGAAAAAATCAATGTGTATGAAGAAACAAATTGCATATATGTGTTCTCGAAATCATATGAAATATAAACCATTTTATATGAAACAATTTTACCTTGTGTATGTAGTTAGGGTCCCAGAGATAATAAAGTCATTTTTTTCCAAAGTCACTTCCAGATGTACTTTTATGTATATGGACAAGCTTTACCTAGAATTTTCTTTTGTAATTCCTTGAAAAGCAACTTTTAACCTTGCAAAGGTGAGCATAGCAGTTGTCATAGCATTCCTAAGAAAAAGGCTACCAGAACTTCTTGTGAAGTTAGCAATTATAAGCCATCAGATATCGAGCTGCTCACTGAGGAGAGGAGCCCAATTTCACGGGAGCGAGGGAGCTGTCTCAGCAGAATGATTAAAACCATTTCCTTTTTAAGGTTTAATATTACTACTGCAGACTCAGATGAATTGAAGTGGTTCCCACTGGTACTAGCAAGAAAGAGTCAAAAAATTCCAAAACAGGGCACATCAAGAAAGAAGTTTGTCTATACTGACTTTAAACACAATTCCAATCTTAGAGATCTATAGGGAAGAGCTAGTTCCAGCCCATAGTGGTTGAGGTAGAAAACCTTCAACATTGAGATATACTGTCACTGAATTTGAGGTTTGGGAATACATGCTGACCATGAGTGTGTAAATTAAGAACACTTTCAAATCTCGGGATCAATGAGACCTGAGCAAGAATAAGGAGGAAAGAGAACAGTGGACGAGTCGGAGGTTGTAAGTAACAAGTTTCGACAGCAAGAAATGAGAGCACGATAAATATGGAGGCACCTAAAAATCAGGACCAAATATACTGATAAAACTTTGCTCTCTACATTTGGAAATTAGATGCTGGACTAACACTATTGTCAAAGTAAGTTCCGGTATTTTTAGATTTTGGATCCTGAGGACTTCTAATAAGATTAAGTGGTGAGGATAGAGTGATTAATAGGAAACATAAAAGAGACAGACATTATATTTCAGTCTGACAGAGTATACCCTGCCAGCTAGGCTACTGGTGTCCCTCATAGTTTCAATACTGTAAGTCTGGGTTGTAGTGACTTAAGATACCAAGAATACTCTTATTTTCCAAGTTTGTAAGAGGTTAAGAGCCTGGCCAAGAGTCAAATAACCAATCAGGGACTGGGATATATTGAAAAACAAACAAACAGAAAAACAAAAACTGATGTCATCTATAATTTATTCCAGAATAGTCACCTAAAACTCAGTATCTTCAGCAGAAGCATGTAATTTAAAAGTGGATTCAGTGCCATCACTCTTTGACAGCAAAAGGAAGAGTGATGAGGTAATACCAACTTAATATTTTATGTGTATTAAAGATAGGGGATATATTCCATTTATCTTCTGATTTTGTAAATGTTTAGCATGTGGAAAATAATCAATAAATATTTGTGGAAGGAAGGTAGGAAGGGAAAAGAAAAGAGAAGAAAAGAAAAAAGAAAAGAAAAGGTCAAATTGCATTTATCACTGCCAATTCAGGATCAATCTACAAACAAAAGTGGTGTAATTAAGAATAGCTCCCTGAGTTTACCTGTAACTAGAAGTACTAAATCCTTATACTTAACGCATTCATATGCAACCAACTTCATTTTAGAACTATTATGCACTGAATAGCTGAAGAAACAGTACCAAAGGCATATATCATAAAGGAAAATGTTGATATACTTAATAAAAATTCAAAAGTTTTGTTCATAAAATTTTAAATTCCATGGAATAAAATAAAGATGAAAATTATAAATTGAATAAAGATAATTGCAAAAGATATGACAGGTTACATGATAAAGACTTCATATATAAATAACTTTTCCAATTCAATAAGGCAAAAGAAACAAAGAAAAGGGTATGCAGAGGAACTTCTTCATGATTAATAGATACAGATAGGTATAGATAATAATTAAACCTTTAAAATTTGTAAAGATATTTATGATATACTGTCAAGTAAAAAAAGATTGTGAAACAATATGTACAGCATTACACATGCATACACTCACAATAATCTCTTGAAATACCAAATATCAAGACTGGGTGAATAAACTTAAGGCTATCACCATCAACACCATCATCATTATCATTATTATATTTATGTTTATTTCACTCTCTTTACCCCCTCTTCTATCTTTCAGCAAGTTTTCCTTTACTAGGGAAAAACAGTAACAAAATGAAAACTTTATGGAAAGAAAAATGACTGAATAATAAAGAACTTACAAAATGTAGCCATTTATCAGTATCGAATCAATATCTATAACTCCAATAGATGGACTAGACATAAAGAGGGAGAACTGCATATTAGAGGAGCATTGTGCTCTAATTAGAAAGAACAATGTATTTGGTATCAGTTAAAACTGGATTCAAAATATATATATTTTTGTTCTGTCTAACTGTATGGACATTGGTACACATCTAAAATCCCTGTTTCAGTGTTACTATGTCTTTAAGATTCAGCATTTGTATGGAGTCAGAGGGGAGTCATGGGAGAGTGAAAATGGTATATTCAACTTTTTGGTATTTTTTTCCTTATCTTTGCATTTGTCATATTTCCTTAAAGTTGTTTTGCTTTGTTTTTATTTATATTTGTTCCAGTCTCTGTTGTCTATAAGATTTTCATTATATGACAGCAGATTCTACCCATATTTTCTTTTTAATTTAGTCTTTTACCTTTTTATTGTTATTTGTTGTTTTAAGAAAGTCTTTCAAGGTTGGAAAATAGAAAAAAAAAATAGCTGCGGAGCACTATCAGGTTTTCATTTTTTACATTTCCCTCTAGGACAAATGTAATTTATTTTCCTCCATGGTTAGAAACCATGTAGTTCCTTGTTTAAATTCAAAAATTGTTTCCCAGCAGCAATTTTAAACTAAGTGAATTCAAAATGTTATTAAGAAAATGATGGACATCTTTTAGAGTAACAGAATTAAATAAGATAATATATGTAGAGTACACATTTGAGTGCATGGTACATAATGCTGTTCAATTAATTATTGCTATATATGAATAACTTTAACAATTTTACAATAACCAATTAATTGTCATTGGTGATTAACAAAATGTGTTATATTTGATATCTAAGTCTTTGGGAAATAGTAGTCCAAATTTTAATGTATTATTTACTTTAAAAAAATGCCTAAATTCTTTAAAGATAATGGGGCAGCCTATCTTTTACTAAAATAATTCTGTTTTCTTTGAACTTCAGAATCTATAATTTTATAATTGTTTTGACAGTAAAACTTTGACATATTCTGAGATTTTTAATAACTTCATTTTTATATATATTTATAACGAGGCAAAATGTGCCCTCTATACTTTGCCTGTCTGTGTGACTCTTGATAAGCATTTATAAGTGGCCATGACAATACCATAGGTATGTGAGTGCACTCTCTAATAAATGTCATGAGATAAATCTTTCCAATGGCATTATTAAGTTAAAATAAAAGATGAAAAACTAGTTAATGAGTTTAACTTTCTGGATAATAAAGTTATCTCTAATCATAGAACAGGATAAATTCTTTTAACTATATTTAGACCTTATACACATTTCATCTTATTTTATTCACCAGGGTATCAACCAAACTTTATAATTTGAAATAAAAATCTTTTGCGATTTCCTACTGATAAAAAGACAGCCACACATTCTTTGCCATTCCTTCTATGAATAAAAGTGATCCTCCCCTAACTGTTATGTTCAATATTTGGTGAAAGAGACACCATGTCAGTTCCAGGCTAGCTTTGAAAAGAACTGGCAGCTTGCCGGAGTCCAGCTCCAGCTGGGGTGGGTCTCATGAAGGAAAGGGCAGCGTCGGTGAGTAAGGAGACGCAGACACACTGTCAAGGTGCAAGCATCTCCTCCTGAGGATCTCAGGGGATCTTTATTTTTACCTTAAGATTTTACATTGTTTCCCATATGTTGTTTGTTTACGGCTCAATGAGTCTGACTTAGAACATACCAATTGTAGATATAGATCTTTTCCTGTCAGTTTCTTCTCTGCATTCAA
>CM052799.1:165911331-165928197 GCA_028533885.1 Nasua narica | reverse complement strand
GTATGATAAAGCAAGCTGCAGTAAAGAGATACATATTCTAATAAGGTGCTGAGATTATATTCCCACTGCATACACGCAAGTGTTTGCCAAAGTAAATTAAGCTGGAAAACTATCATTTTCTTGTTACTGATAGAGTTCATCTATATTCAGTTGCATTTTCTTTTTAATATACATTTTACTATCAAATTCTTCAATTTCTTCCCTTCCTTCATACTAATCTTTCCTTATTCTGTCTCTTATTATAATGATCTAAGAGGGTAGAGCATATTTTATGATGATTTATAAGAATGTTGAGCATGATAATAAACTTCAAGATCTTTTCTCTCAAATGTTAATAGACGTTTTAATAAACACAAGTCGGACACTGTGTTTTATTTTCTTTTAATTATCGAATATCCCCTAGTCTTCCAGAGTGTCCAATTAATGTCCAACATCAAGGGCACCTCATTTTGCATAAAGCTTTACAAGTATTAAGAAAAAAGAGAACTAGGCAAAGTACTGTGTGTATAATATAGTTATAATAATTTTCAAATTATTTATTTTGTGTTTCACATCTTCCCTACTTCTGACCTCTCCAAAGAAGAGACCATATATTATTCATAATTGTTATCACCATGGCAAACATCAGTGTCTGCTACAAAGGTAACTTTCCAAAACTTATGACTGAATAAATGGGTGAGTGGGTGGATGGATGGATAGATTGATAAGTGAATAGGGTAATGCATTTATTCCCGCAGAAGAAAATTATGATAGAAAACTAGATACCAAACATAAAAATGCTTTATAACAGTATATATTATCAGAGAAATAAAGTGTCATAATTCTTAGCATAAATTTGGCCCACTTTTGTTCAGCATAAGCAGAATAATTATATGTAAGAAGTTATCTGAAATAATTTTGAAAGGCAATCTAAAATAAAATCTTTAGATTCATTGATGTCATCTCTCAAAAAGCAGTACTGGGACATGCAAGCAATTATGCAAGTCAATCATTTACATGAAAAGGCATAAAAGCATCCTGCAGTGATAGAAAATTAATAAGAATCAACAATTAACTTTATTTCATCTAATCAAACATCTTAGATATTGACATATGTTACCACACCGCACAATATCATTTGGAAATTAGTTAGAGTGATGGCATCAAGTAAAGAGACCATTATTCTCTCCATTCAAACGTAGTGAAAGCAAGAGCAGAAAGCAGAGTTAAATATAGATTTAAAACATGTTGTCACATTAGTTCATTTCAGCTGACTGTTGAGCATTCTTTTTACATGCAATGTCTCCTGAGCTTCTTACTCACTTTCAGCTGTATTCCCTTACCACTCACAAAATGACCTCTAGGTATAGTTGCATTCTGCCATGATAAATGTTCATTAGTGACAATACTGGCACTCATTCAAAGTGTGATCTCTCCAGATTTTACCAACAGAGCAGCCATTAAAGTTATTCTACTTTATATCTGAGGAGAACACCTATTTACTTTTACATTGAACTGTGCACCAAGTTAACATTATTTTGCCTCCATACCTCACAGATTACAATTAACAGCCCCTCACACCCAAATAAGGTATTCATTTTCTTCATGAAGCTTCTTCTGTCTGTAGAGATTGTACACAAGTTCTATAAAGCTTGACTGGAGAATTAATTACTGAGAAAGACTGTGGGATCCTTTCCCACAATATTGTTCGGTTTTTTTGTTTGTTTGTTTTGTGAGCTATCCTCAGACTAAACAACTTTCTTATCCTCCCTCAGCTATAATATTCTGACGCAACTTGATTCATAAGAAGTCTGATTGAACTAAATTGACATACATGTTTATTTAACAAACATTTAGTGTGCTGTGCCTTGTGTTAGGCACACAGAATATAACAGTAAAAAAGAAAGACAATGTCTTTGCTTCCTGGAGCTTACATTATTGTGACAGAGTTAAGGGTGATAGTTAAACTCATATCCAAAGAAAATACAAGATAGTGATCCATATTTAGAAAAGGGAAACAAAAGAGTATCTTTGAGAGAGATGATCTATATATTATGGTCTGGAAAATAGATTTCTCTGCCCTAGCCATAAAGGAAGGGCCATTCCCAGACATAGTTAACCCTTAGGAATACACATGGAGAAACAAAATCTATCTCAGAGAAGAGGAGGAAGGGCTGTTTGTTGGTAAGGAAAAAACCAGTATCATTGCCAGAGTTTGAAGATCCTCAGCCATAAGAATGGAGAAAATGTTTGTCTAAAGAAATAGAGGGCAGGTCATCAGCAAAAAGCATCACCTTCGGATAGCCAATGAACCCAGGTCAGATTATAAATGTTCAGATGTATGGAAAAGGAATATTTAAGCTGAGAAATGAATGACTAAAAAGAAGTTATACCATTAGAAAACAAGAAAAGAACTCTCCATAGAAAAAGAGAAATACAAGGAACCTAAATAGAAATAAACTCAGTGGGTTCAGGAGCATAAAGACCAGTGTGCCTACTGTGTGATTCTTCAGAATCGAGTGGTATTAAAAAGGGTAGGGGAGTCAGAATAGGCTCAGTTATATCAGGGTAACAGTATTTTAGCAGGATGGGAAGCCATTGGATAATTTTAAGCATCATTGTGACATAACCTGGATAACAACTCCTTTTCTGACTCTGATTCTGAGACTCCTGCCTCCTCTTTCTCTTAGGATACTCCTTTTGATTACATTGGGCTCACCTGAATTAACCCAGATAATCTTCCCATCTCAAAATCCTTAACTTGATTACATTTGCAAAGTTCATTTTGCCACATAATTTATTCACAAGCCTAGGAATTAAAATATGCACATCGTTGGAGGTCATTATTCTACCATAAACAGATAGTAGAGCCTGGGTTCAACTGCATAGATTAACTTCAAAGTCCACATAACAGAGTCTTTCTGGATATCATTACCCTAGGAAATTACTGCAAAGAGGTGCAATTTGGGGAAAAAATTGTACTAGAGTACTAAATTTATACTTTCTCACGTGTTGTTATTGTGGCCAAGTCTAACTCAGAACTATGCGAGCAAAGGGATTCTGGGAAATATATTCTCCAGTTTAATCAAGACAAAATTAAAAAAGCACTTTTCATTTACATTGTCATGCACACATTCTCTTACAAGTGGTAGTTTAATAAATTTGATGCAAAATCCAGTATTTCAAAATTGATCTAAACTGTCAATAGATGACATTCTTTATAATTCAAAAGACCACTTAAAAATAACTTGTATATAAGGCATAAATATATCTGTATCTAAATGAAAAAGTTTTCCCTGAAGAAAATCAAAGAAGACAACTATTTATATGTATAATAACATTATTTAAGAAATATTTCATACTTTTTGGGAATGTGTACTTACCTATAACTGTCTTTTTTGCTTAATTTCTGGTTTTTTTTTTAAGATTTTATTTATTTATTTATTTATTTATTTATTTATTTATTTATTTATTTGACAAAGAGAGAGATCACAAGTAGGCAGAGAGGCAGGCAGAGAGAGAAGGGAAGCAGGCTCCCTGCTGAGCAGAGAGCCTGATATGGGGTTCTATCCCAGAACCCTGAGATCATGACCTGAGCCAAAGGCAGAGGCTTTAACCCACTGAGCCACCCAGGCTCCCCGCTTAATTTCTGTTTTAAACAAAGCACATTTTTTTCATCAGGTGAAATATTTTAATAATCTCAGTTACTAGAGATATACAAATGCTAAGTTATGCATTATATTTGATGATCTAATATTCTCTATAGTTTCTTCAAAGATTATTTATTTGCAATTCACTTCTCTAAATATAGAATGAAATCAGACTGTTACAAGTTTTCTCCAAGGGCCAATTTTGTTCTAAAATACTTTGATTTTTCTATGAAATCAGAGCAATATATGAATGTTTTATTCCTCAGACACATTTTTCATAGCCTTGTTGTTTTCTTGTGGTCTTTTTAAACCATAGATCTAGAATTCTTTCCAGTGGGTTATCACGACCTTAATAAAATAGTTATCTATTCTAGTACTAAATTTAGAATACTTCAAATGGAAATGATCACTTTGGGATTTAAAAATTAGGTGTCTGTTTAGATCCTGAAATCTTGGGATGTCATTTGTCATATACAACATTGATTTTTAGTCTAATGGTTCCTACCACAATTTTCTTTCCAGTTTCACAAGTTTTGTTCCTAACGTAATGTCATTCTTGCTCAGATAATAGGAGAGCAAATAAATACTGTGAAAATATTATCCCTAAAATTCATTTTATATAGAATCGTTATATATTTACAATATTTATCTTCTTATGGTGAATTACATTTCCATAGTTAAAATACTAATTATTATTCTTTTTGACAAATACTGAAACTGAAAATAAGAATGCTCAAGTTTTTCATTTCGGAGAGTATGATCTGGAACGCCAAATACAAAACAGAATGTTCATAATAAGTCTAATATCTTTTATATTGTGCCAATTGCATCTTTTGTAAATTTGGATTGTATTTTTAAATGAATTATTTGCTTCCATCATTATTAAATTGGCCTTTCAACTTACAAAAACAATATTTTCTCTACAGACATTTTTACATATGGAACTTCAGGCTTCATTTCTCAGGATCTGTATACTTTCAGAATATACACTCACAGCTCACTGAACAATAGCCAAGTACTCCTCACATTTCCTAGTCTCACTTGCAGTATTAAGAAATGTTTTTAGGGGCGCCTGGGCGGCTCAGGGGGTTGAGGCCTCTGCCTTCGGCCCGGGTCGTGGTCTCTGGGTCCTGGGATCGAGCCCCACATTGGGCTCTCTGCTCGGAAAGGAGCCTGCTTCCCCCTCTCTCTCTGCCTGCCTCTCTGCCTGCTCGTGATCTCTCTCTGTCAAATAAATAAATAAAATCTTTAAAAAAAAAAAGAAATGTTTTTAAAGTGTTTAATATAGTCAAATGCTAATTAGTATACTATTAACTGTGAAATTGGTTACATTTAGATGATAATATTGTGGTTCCACAAACATGAATCTCAAAAATTACCATTTGCTTATTTGGGTAATTCTGAAAAGAAATGGAAAGTGAGAGAAGAAACAGAAATCATAATTAAGTAAAAATAAAGAACATGTTGAGTGGGCACTGTTCTTTACTGCATGAATAATCCAGAGGACCCATATTCACAGTTGCTTTGTCAGTATTTTTGTTTCTTCCGGAAGATTTTGTTATGGAATATAAAGAAAGGAAACTAAGTATTCTCAATTATAGGGTAGAGAATTCTATTTTGCATTTCTCTCTGCCATAATATTTTATTTTACTTTGCCCAATACTATGGAGCTAAAATTAGCCTGGAGGAAATTTTCTATGTGGAAATATGATAGAAACCAAAGATTGGAAAATATGCTAAAGTCTTCTGGCAGAATATCCTTGCTATTGGAAACCTACATTCTTAGTACAGCATTGCTACCAAGTGGCTATCCAGCATATATTAGAGTGTTTCAGGGATAGGAAATTCACTGGCTATGGAAAAAGCCCGATCAGATAAAATTTTATCTTTGGTCAGATAAATTTTTCAAAATACTTTGTAATCCACAATTGGAGTTATTTTACTCTGTTTCCATAGGTTTTGTTTCTATCCTTGCAGATATACAGAAGTTAATTCTTTTTCTTCCTCATGGTTCCTTAAGCAAAAATGAAATAATATGTTTCTCATGACAAACTGGTACTGATATGTAGGCATGGCTTCCTCTAATCTCATCTAGTCTTAATAAAAAGTTCTAAGCAAAATTTCAACTAGTCTTCTCATTTACCACCTAGGTAGAAAGGCCGAATTCTAATGCCGATCTTTCATTAATGGACTGGAGTCCCAACTATCTGCTAAGAAGTATGAAAGCATTCAGCACTCTGCTATACCTGGCAACCTACGCCAACAACAACAACAAAATGAATAAATAAAATTTTTAAAAGACAGAACTGAGATAGATAACTGAAAGTAGGAGAAATTCATGAATCCATTTATGCTTTTGGCTAAAATACATCCCTCCTCAAGTCAGTCTGAAGCTGTTAGCACGGTAGGGAGTTTCACCTACTAATGACTGCACAGCTGGCATGTGCATGGCATCAGTACTTATTGGCATCCTCAAAGTCAGTTATTTTTAAGAAGCTCTCTTCCAGGCTTCTGAATAAATTATCTATCAAGTGCAGCAGTGCATGACAACACCCCAAATACAATTTGCAGTCTTGCACAGGCTCTCATTATTTGGTGTAAATGAAATCCCAAGTCATTAAACTTTTTAAAAAATGAAGGCCCCTTTTATTAAAAATATAAGCAACTGAAAGACCTCTTAGGTCATTCTTTCAGTCCATGTTATGCATAGTAACGAGCCTGGAAATTCGATCTATCCCTCAGCAATTGTTTACTTTTCTTTGAAAGACAAAAGTTTCTGTCAAACACATCACAGAAAAAGTTCAAAGCAGGCTAGTTTCATCTATTCCACTGGGAATGTGCCTGGAAAATTGGCCAAGAGAAAAGACAACACAAGCGGTGATGATAAGAAATAACATACTCTGAAATTTACAAAGTTATAAGTCAGCAGAATACGTAGGATGTCCGCTGAATAGCTATCAGCAATTCACACTTCTTTGTGTCTCAAGGTTTTTCTCCCCCATATATGCTGCGAACTTTTTGAAAAAATGAAAATAAATAAACAAACAAATAAATAAATAAATAAAGGAAACAGAAAGAGCTTCTTGATCTGCTTATATGAGCCTTATCAATTTCAGGCAAGATGGCAATACTTTCTTGACAATGAGTTTAACATATCTCCAGTCTCTCCTGCTATGTTTACTATGAATTTTGATGATGCTTTATATGAGCCTCAAAGCTATTTGATGTTGCTATACTTTTAATCCATGAACTGAGACTCATACCCCATCAAAAATCCTTTAGTCACAAACTAGATGGAGTAAACTTATCTACTGCAGCTTGTTTTCTTGTTGGTTTACCAGTGCAGTAAACACACACTATGATACAGTGTAACATCTTAATAGCATGAATGTCCAGGAAAAGCATTAAACACTCACTTACACAATAACCAAAACTAGGTGTGACTTTGCTCTGCATTATCAATATGTTTTAAAGACACAATTTAACCCCTGTGGTGTATCAGAATCTGTGGAATTAGAAAAGCAGCAGCAGCAGCAGCAGCAAAAACAGTAGCAGGAGAAAGAAATGGCTCTAATAGGTTTATCCAGAAAAGTCCCAATGCAATTAAACATTTGATTAATGTGGTTCTCTCCCACTATTATTAAGTTCCATGAATGCAGACACTTTCATTTTTTTGTTCTCTAGTATATTTTCATTAATTAACATCTTTTTGACATGGTAGATACTCAGCAAGTATTTGTGGAAGGATGGAGGGAAGGAAGGAAGGAAGGAAGGAAGGAAGGAAGGAAGGGAGGGAGGAAGGAAGGAAGGGAGGGAGGAAGGAAGGAAGGAAGGAAACTGGCATATTCAAATTGTTGAGTCTTTCTGGGTTCACATGACCCTAAAAGAACAACGGATACTTTGAAAATGTGTCTCAGAAATAATAAAAAGCTTTGAAAAGCACTGAAAGAAAATTAACGCTAAGGCAGTATAAGCTGCTAACCAGTTCTAGAACATTTTTTTTTTTTTATTTACAATAGCTCTGATTGTAGTAGAAGGATTCTAAGACAATCCCACTCTTTTGGTATTGATGTTCCCATGTAATATCTTCCCCTTGAGTATGCAATGGACCTACTACTCGGTTCTAATTTGGCAAAAGTGATAAGAATGTCAGCTAGAGTTATGTTATAAAAAGAATATCTCAATCTCTCTCTACCAACCCCCCTGCCTCTCTTTCTCTTACACACACACACACACACACATTCCTCAGACTCTGAGAAACAATCTGCCATCTTGTGAGCAGCCTAAGGAGATGCTAAGTCTCTTTCCACTCTTGAGATGATAAAGCCCTAGCTGAAAGTCTGCAAGTGAGAGACAGAGTCAGAACCACCCAGGCTGATCTAAAATGTCTGACCCACAGAAACCAGGACATAATAAATGTCTTGTTGTCAATCACTAAATTTTGTGATGATTAATTATGCAGCAATAGGTCACTAATACCTTGAGATATAGCACCAAGTATAAGGTTTAACACACTTATCAAAAGGGAGTCCATGGATATGAGAGATTTTCATTAAGAAATTTCTTAATTTTAGGGGCACCTAGGTGGTTCAGTCAGTTAAGTGGCTGACTCTTGATTTCGGCTCAGGTCATGATCTTAGGGTCGTGAGATCAAACCACAGGTCGGCCTCCACACACAACATAGAGTCTGCTTGAGATTCTCTCTTTTCCTCTCAGCAAACCCCCCTCCCCACACACATGCATTCTCTGTCACTCTCTCTCTCTAAACAAAAAATCAAACCTTTAAAAGAAATAAATTTCTTAATTTTAAGTTGAAATATACCACCTTACAATTTCCACTGACTGGTTCCAATTTGATGGAAAAGCAATAAACCAGAGAGATCATTTTTCCTGTAACCTTAGAGATTATATTCTAGTAAGGGAGACAGACAGTAGGAAAATTTTAAAATGAACAAAATAATTACAGACTCTATACAATAGGAAAGACCAAACAAGGTAAAAGAGAGGGAGTAATTTCAGAAGGTCCCATTGGTTGGTGTGAGCAAAAGAGGCATCTCTGAAGAAATGATGTTTAAACTGGGTTTAAAGAATAGGAATGAGCTAGTCATATGAAGATCTGGAGAGAGATCTAGTGAGGCAAATGGACCAATAAGGATAACATCCCAGAAATGAGAAAAGGGTTCATAATATTTAAGAAATAGAAAGAAAACCAATTAGGTTGAGGCATGGTGAGAAATGGGACAAATGATTGGTTAGTGATGAGTAAGAAAGGCTAGCAGGTGCCAGATGTTGTAGAACCCTGTGAGCCAAGAAAAGGGATCACTTTTTTAAACATAATTGAGAGCCATTTCACGGTTTTAAGCAGGAGAATATCATGACTTAAGTAAAACCCTTACAGTTGGGCCAATTAAGACTGTTCCAGAGGTGTGCATATGACTCTCTCGGGTATATGAGGTGCTTAGAAGTTAACACTGACTTGGATTATTACACAGAAGTTAATTCTCTGCTCTAGCTGTTATGGGAACTTTTGGCTCTCTTTTCTGAAATAATTCTCAATCAAAATAATCACACCATATTCAGAAAGAATGCTGATCTCCTCTCTGGAATCTCCTTTCTTCCGGTATGTTCTGGGAAACCTCATTACTAAATTTAAATCCTGAGCTGAAGAAGTACTGTTGAAGCAGTCATTACCATATCAGAAACATAAAATGGGGTGTACGTTCTAATGTGAGCAGCCTAGATGGGCGAGAAGTTCTGAATGTGGCGCCAGAAAGTAGCAGTAGAGAAGATGTTCTAGAGCTGAGTGGTATTCCTTGGCTTCTCACATCACTCCTTAGTCTTTGGTCAAACATAAAAAAATGCAATAAAGTTAATATATCCGGGTGCTTTGGTTAACGATTACTGTGTAGCAACAAACATGTAAAATCTCAGCAACATAAACAGTAACAATTACGCAGTTTGCCTGGAGCAGCTTTGCTTCAGACTGTGGGTCTGCTCCGTGGATCTCCTTCTGGAGCCCAGATTTAATGGATGCAAGTTACTTGGGACATTTACTCATTGCAGAGATTGGAAGCGACACACAGGTAGATGAAATATGATACTTCCTAATGCTTGCATTCATAACGGACATGTATTGCCTTTTCCATTGATCAAATCATGACAGATGACAAAACATGATGAGAAGGACTGTGCACTATACTTCCCCTATGGAGAAGAAGGTGAGAAAGGGAAAGATTCCTATCGGAACATCAATCTAATGTACCACACAGTCGGTGACTCAGAAAAGCATCATCATTTTATAAGACCAAATGACTGGGTATAGGCAGCTTTTCAAGCTCCAGAAAAGCTGAAATCTGAAGGTTTTCTGTGACCCATAGGTATAATGTTCATTCTGGTCTCTTTCCTTTAAGTCTTTGTTCCTTAGTTCTTTTTTTTTAATATTTTATTTATTTATTTGAGAGAGAGAGAAAGAGAGAGAGAGAGAGCATGAGAGGGGAGAAGGTCAGAGGGAGAAGGTCAGAGGGAGAGCTGGGAGCCTGATGCGGGACTCGATCCTGACACTCTGGGATCATGACGTGGGCCAAAGACAGTTGCTTAACCAACTGAGCCACCCAGGTGTGCCCTTAGTTCTTTTCTTTGTCCAAGTCCATGCAGATCATTGCCTATGTTCAGCAGTCTTCATTCCATATCCTATACAATACCAATGATATGGATCAGCACATGAATTATTGGCCTAGGTAATGAGCATCTCTAGCAATTCTAAGCCTTAAACAAATAATAAGTATGTGGTTTGCTGATTAATTCTCTTTATCATAGAAACAGAAAGTGGTGTTGTCCACTTCCTAGCAGAGAGAGGTTCTACAAGTGTAGTAAGCAGACTGTATCCTGAGGAAAGTATCTTGAGATCGCACAAGGACTTGCCCCTCTAAAAATCATGGGTAAATCTATGGCCATATCACTCTCCAAAATTGTTACTGAGGTTCTGGTAGTGTTGCCCTTGAACTTTTTGTGTCAGGACTGGGACAGTGGTAATAGGGTATATACCACTTTTTAAATAACAAAACGTCTAAAGTATATATGTTGTTTCTGGAATTAGATATCCCATATCATATACATTTATGGCTAAAATTTTTCTCTGAAACTTCCCTCTATTTTCAGGAGAGATAGTATTTGGAAAATATATGAGAGAACCAGAAATGTTTGCCCTTGACATCAAAATCTAGGTTAGTTAGCACTTAGGCCCCTATTATTGAATTTCTATCTTGTAATAAAAACTATCTTAAAATGTCTCACATGAAAATTAATCTTTATGTGTAGATAAATACGCTGTTTGTAGAAAATTAAATTCCAATCTCTGCTCTTAGTATAATGCAGGCATTATATAAGGTTTTGTTAAGCCATCATCATATATAACAAAGTGGCAATATATACATAAATGTGAGGAAAAACCTTTCAAACTTCTACATTATTATTTGATGAAAATTGTTCATGTCATGAGCAAATATGGCATACTGAAAACCATGTACTTGTTCCTGAATATTGTTTTGAAAGCAAATTTTAAAACTTTTATATAGAGAAGAAAATCTACCCATGTTTTCATATAAATGTTAATGGTGGTACTTAAGAATGTACATTATTTCTCTAACAGTTTCTTAACATAATTTACCTTCAACCAACATATATCAAGTTTTCAAATATTTTACATTTTCTATGGCAAGCTATCTAGTGCTTAGAAATTGTAAAAGTGAATTATAAGGAAAACTGACATGTATCCATGTTATTAAAGGAAATTTTAGATAATTTTTTCTGACCTCTGCCCTGTGTATAGTTATTAAAGTAAAGGTTAATTTGAGAAAAAAGTCAAATTTGTATTTGATAGTTGCCTCAATTGGCCTGTCTTTGTCATTTTATATATTTTACGGGACGAAGCAATTTTATTTCCTTGTCTTGAGGTGCTAAGTAACTTCTATTTTTTAAGTTTCCAAAAAGTTTGTCTTTCTGCTTTGGAAACTCTTATGTTTAAGATTAAAAAACTGTAAGTCTTTAGCTGAATCCTAGAGGACACGTTGAAATGGCATGTTTTTACAGATGAGGAAAAGGTGGTAGAGATTAGCTGAAGGGCTTGCTTATGGACACGTATCTAGTTCCCAGCTAAGTTGAGACAAATGGAAAATGTTCTCATTATCTTATGCTATTTATAGTTTCTCCATGGATTCTTGATGCCATTTCATCCTTCCCACACTGGCACCATCTTCTGTCACTATCATTATATTCATTAGTAAACAAGGGCTTCCTCAGTTGAGAAAGAGACTAGAAACACTGATTATATTTTTATCAGATGCTTTCAACAAGAAGGAGAGGAAAATACAATGTGTAAGTATTCATTTAGTGAATTATTAGATCTCATATATATAAAATACATGGCTAGGTCTCCACAGCTCTAGACCTTCTAGTCCTTGAGCCTGCTTCAGTTATCCACTTAGACATCCACAACACTAGAATGTCTCAAAATGTCTTCTATATTTTTTACTGTTACCCAGAATATATGTATTAATTTATATTGTAAACAAAAATGCACATCTAGAATAATTCACTTCTTTATATTTCATCTAATGTAAGATGTTCTTTTTTTCCCAATGATAAGACTGCTAAGCATTGTTTTCCTTTTTTTAATTTTTAATAACTGATGAGATTATTTATTTTTCTATTATTTATTGTGTAATTTGGTGTTACTTTATCTTAGAGTATTCATTTTATTTAGTTCACTCATAAAAGCTCTTTCCAAATGAAATATATTTGCTTATCACATATATTATGAAAAATAGTCTCATATTATATTTATATTCATTTTTTTCTGCTATAAAACATTTTTAAATTCATGTAGTCAAATATACCAAATTATTTTCTACAGTGTTTGCACATGGAATCATGCATACAAAGCCTTCCATTCCCCAGAATTATATAAGTAATCATTCATGTTTTGGAGTAACTTCATGATTTCATATATTATAACAAAGGTGAATGCTTATGGAATTTATTTTGATTCTTTAAATTTAGGACCTCATTTTATTTTTATCTAAAAATGTCAGATCCAACAATTCTTTTCAATCTAAAAATATGTTATTATTCTTTTCTGATCTATTTGAAATTTCAACTTTATTTGCCGTTTCAACTATATAAGAATATATATCGTCAGTTTTTGTCATTTATAAACTATGCCACTTATCTTAGCTTTTATTCCTGCGCCTGTAATAGATTATGATTTATAGTTACAATTTAAGATATCTGTGAATGCATAACATGGAATACAATCAACAAAGACTTAATTTACATATAATTTCCTCATCTTCCCTCTTCTATTCACCATTATGAAAATGGGATACTGAAATTGAAAAATATAAATGGGTTACAAAAAGATTTCTGTGTGTATGTGTGTGTGTATTATTTTTCTTGGATCAACTCTCATCAAACTTCTAAGTGCCTCACTCTTCTATTAAACGTTGTACTAAATATGTTCCAAATACTCTTACTCATTTATATATTTATTTCTTTGAGTTAGGGATAATAATTCATCCACAGTAAGGGCCAGGTAAATTTTCATGATGCCAGATTCAAAAGAGTTTTCAAAGGTCATTTTTTTGTCTCTACAACTACATTTAAAAAAAAAAAGACATCGGAGCTTTCCTGGAGACAACAATTTGCTTTCCTTTCATGTGATCCACTTAAAATTATCTGTGCCTTCGTTGGTTAGAAATAATTAGTTCAGACGCTATTGAATTTTTGACATGATTAAAAGAATAGGGCCTTTAAGATCCAAACAGATTTATCTTAGTAAAAGGTAGTAAAAGAGTAAGAAAAACTTATATTCCCTTCATACTTCTTTTTCTATTCCAGGATTAGTTTTCTCAGAGACACAGAAAAATAAGAAGGATTATAAATAAAATATAAAAGTTGGACAAATTTATTTTGCCAAAACATCTAAAGTTAGAGAGTTTATATAGAGTTTAGAGTTAAATTAGTAACTAGTACTAGTTTACGAAAATAACTATAATGTAAAAGTCAGCAAAGGACACACATTGTAGAAAGTGGAGAGAACAACCCATGGGAATTTTGTTCCTATGAAGGACTGAATTCATAAGTACTGAATTCATAAGTATATTCCATATTCATATGGAATCATCCAGAAGAGCTAGGATTAAAATTTTAGATTATTACATTAGCATAGATGATGAGAGAGCTGGTGCTTTTTCATCTTATAAGCAAAAGAAAGAAAACTCTTCAGATAGTTTGTATTTGGCTCTTGGTGTATTTTGTTTGTTTTGGTTCATTTAAATGAATATTTCTAGTGTCTGAATCATCACTTCAAGTATGATAAAAAAAAAAGACCAAAAGGAAAAGATGACTCAGGAGGTATTAGAAATCTATCTATTCTGTCCTCACTCCTATTCATCATTTCTATTTGCTTATTTACATTATGAAGAAGATTTCCTACATAATGGCAAAATCCTTAATAAAGCTAAACTGCATTCTCTCCAAACTATTATTTAAAAGCTTAAGAGCTTCTAACTGGAATAAAGGCAAAGAGGTTAAAAAATGGAAGGGGGGGGGTTGAAAATAAAATACAAATAAAATAAGTAATATTGCAGAGTCTGTAAATCAGTCGTTTTTAGATTAAAGAGGCAGCACGCGTATTTTAAACAATCAGTGAAATACTATGGTATAGTGAAATAAAAATTTCAAACAAATCTTTTGAAGCATGCAACGCGTGAAGAAAACAAAAACAAAACCCAAAATTAAAACTAAACGTAACTAATAATCAGTGTGGTACCTGAGTAAGTGTACAGGCATACCTTTTTTCCAGGGTTTTGTTACATACCATAAAATAATTTCAAAGCATCACTGTGAAAGATTTAGTTAGCGTTTGATTGTTCTGCAGGCTGCAAACACTGACTAGAATTTCCCCAGCTATTTATTCAATCTATTGTTTGTGCACTAATCTAGAAATTTCATAATGAGTTTGCATTTTTCAATCATGTTAACTTCCTCTGGTTTTTGTTTGTTTGTTTTTGAATAGTTCATACAGTCCAAGAAAAGAAAGCTGATGTTATAGCAATGTATTTAAACATATTTTAATGGGTGAAAATGTATATCATGAAAACAGTAAATTTATTGCCATTTCCTTTGCAGAAAATTGCTTCAGAGACATTTAAAAAATCATTCTGGTTTCTCTTTCTATAATGATCTAAACAACGGAAAACATCAATAGAGGGCACTAACAGGCTGTACTGAAAGCCTTTCATTTCAGTGCTTGTGACAATGAAACCTAGCTGAGAAGGCAGTACTTTTTAGCTGTATAAAGCAGCAGATGTTGTACTGGAAAAAAAATAAAAAATAAAATAAAATAAGAGCATTCACATTATCCTTGAGCCAAAAGATAAATTCACAAACCTAATCCATTAGACTATGACTCACTTTTCCTAGATCAGATCTTATCTACTAGCTCTATATATTCTCTTTCTAACATACTTTATTTTGTTTGTGGCTTTTTCAAGTGAAATTTATTTCTAGTTTTAGAGCTCACTGCAGATAACCAAACTCACCCAAGAGTGTATTTAGTCATGCAGTCAATTCTTTGGTCATTCTGTATTGATGACAAATATATAGAGATATTCCCAAATAAGAACAATCCACAGATAAACATTGGTCTTGGCATCCTATGTCTATATTTTGCTTGTGAGGTCATTTTTTATATTCAGCCTAAAATGATTATAGAAATCTATGGCTAGGGATAATTTTTAAAATGAACAAGTAGCAATGCTGATCTAAAGAGAATTATGTAAACATTTTGGAGCTCTAAAACATGGGCATACTGAGGAACAGGCCCTGCTCTACAGGCTGTGTTTTTTTGGACTTTGGGAAGGTCCTTCCAACTTCAAGAAAGTTGAGAAGTGCAATCTGACAATATGTCCAGCAGGAGAAATTGAATATTGGTGACAACTATAAGAATATAAACATAAAGACTCCAGGGAAGTTAGGGATCACTTTGATGGTGCTAGAGAGCAGCTGAAGTTTATACTTCCCTTTATTTGATAAACTCAGTTTATTTTGATTTTTTTTTCAAATTTAAGCAATTTGTTTCCATGTGTCTACAAAGCTTGTCCCTTCTGATAAGAACTCCTAGATACTTTTTTCCTTAAAGTTTTGAGTAATTGTATAAGATTTCTTAAAAAATAACACATCTAAATACAATACCAGCTGTAGAACTACACCACACTGAGAAACACATGAGGAACCAGAGAGAGAGATCTGAAAGCATACACTACCTCTGCAATATTACAGCAGGGTGAGATCATAAAATGAACACAATTCCAGCCATTTAAATTGAACTGAAGATTTAAAAAAATAATGTATATATACATTTATACATGCATAAATATGCATATATATGTAAGCACCTGGGGTATTTTGAGTGCTCAGTAAATCCCAATTCATGTCCCTTACATTCTTTTCTCTTAGATATAGTCCCTTCAGCTATACCAATTTTTAATTGAATAAAACATGAGTTGGCACAGACCATATTGCTTCTATGATCACCTTGCCACAATGTGTGACATTTGGTTTAAGCTTGTTTTCTCTCTCCTATTGTTTCCTAGGGAAATAAGAATACAGATAACTTTTATTTCCATTATCTAAAACACAATATGAAAATTGAGTGTAGCTGGAATTTTCAACTAAATAATCATCATTAGTAAGTCTTTAAGAAATTATATACATATATATATGGGTAAATCCAATTTAAAATCCTGTATACAGGTGTATTTCTTAATAATACAGTGAATTATTGAGAGGGCAACAACATATTGATGCCCATAACTAAATATAATATTCTAAAAGTTCAATAAGAATCAGTAAACAAATTTGTCTTTATGACTTGGTAATGGTTTTTAAAGTTATAAATACATATAAAAGCCTTATTTTGAATATGAAAAACATGAAATATTTTGGATTTGCCTCAGGTAAAGGGTATAATGGCAAAAATTTTTATTTTCTTTGTTATGTCCTAACATTTCAATTATAGCCTGCAGGTTGTTTGGTTGTAGTGTTTCAATATGATTAACCTTACAAAAATTTCTTATTCTCAATCAGTATTTTCTTTTATGTGCAGTCACATTATCAAAGAATTACATTTTTCTCTAAGGTATTCTAACTTTAAACCTTGAATTTCTGGGGCGCCTGG
>CM052799.1:165893219-165910831 GCA_028533885.1 Nasua narica | reverse complement strand
TGTGTGTGTGTGTGTGTGTGAGAGAGAGAGAGAGAAAGAGAGATGTATAGGTGCTTGGAGATACAGTGATGCATTGGTTAATTTATTCATTTAACTAACAATTACTTTATTGATGGTATATCATGAACTAGACACTGTTCATGTTACTGGATATACATGTACATCATTCTATTTAGACTCCAAGAGTCTAGGATCCAGGACAAGGGGGAACCTCTAGCATACTTTATACATGAAAGTAGATATATATGAGCCTCTGTAATTTACATTCCAGAATATTTGGGGGCATATCTGACATTTGTGGTTGCCACATACGGACTTGATATTAACAAAACTCTATTATTTTTCTAGCTCTGTACTATATTCAGTACTATTTCTGGTCTAATAATCTCTTATAAGACTGTATACTATTACTATTGATTTAAGACATTTGTTTTCTTTTAGTTTCTCGTTATCTGGAGAGTGTTAAGTCAATTAAATAGGTTCCAAATAATGTTGAACTTTGTTCAGCCACAAAAATGACTTAAAAATTCTGTGTTGAAATGCACTGTAGTTTGATAAAAAGGAAACCTTTGGTCAATTAGCAGTGTGTGCCATAGTTGGAAGGTTGGGATTGCAGTGTTTCTTGTGTTCCATATTCCTGATTTAAGTGAAATGTAGGTAGAATTCATCATTTCACTTTGTTCTCCTATTTAGATACCCCACTCTGCTAACGTATTCTCCTGTATATCCAATAGTATAGCAAACTGTCAAGTAATTCTTAAAATCTCAAAAATTTAAAACATGAGGGCACCACATCCCTGAGAATATTTGCCTTATAATAGAGGCCCATAATTGTAGAAACAACTTTAAATGTTCCATTAGTAGGGGATTTAAAAATAGTTACAGTGGTGCTTGGTGTAGTGATCTTTTCATGACTCTCCTGTCATCTGGTGGTGCCTGCCATTTTTTTTTTTTTAAAGATTTTATTTACTTATTTGACTGAGAGAAAGAAAGAGCACAGCAGGCAGAGTGGTAGCAGAGGGAAAGGGAGGAGCAGACTCCCTGCTGAGCAGAGAGCCCAGATGTGGGATTTGATCCCAGGACACTGGGATCATGACCTGAGGCAAAGGCAGCCACTTAACTGACTGAGCCACCCAGGCACCCCATGCCCACCAGTTTTTAAAATTAGGCTGTCTCTGTCTCCTTGGACTTATTTTGGTATTCCAGTTCTCTGATTTCTGACTTGGTTACTTTCAATTCCCTTAGTTCCTTACCGACCTATGTTCTAGCTTTTATAGATATTCTCCAGCTTTTGTTATTCTGTTGACTATTATTCCTATTAATGCTAGATAGTAACTAGCTCAGTCCCTGGACCATCATGGGTATCTATTCAACATTTGATATGAAACCAGTAAAAGTTAATACTTTTAGGAGAACAGGGGGGTTCACATGTCTGTGCAAATCTGATGGCCCAAACAGGATCGTACCATTTGAAATCTATTGGTATATAGTTGTTATAATTAGTGCTTATTATAACACATCAAGTATATTCCTTATCAGCAATCACTAATAGAAATGGCTCTAATCCAGGGTACAATATGTTTCTATAGTTACTATGGAAGTAATTTCCTTTGACATCAAAGCAAATTTCATCAGCACAATCTTAGATACGAATACATGGTGTCATGACATTAGCTTTTCATCCTTCATATGACCTTCATCTCATTTTAAGTAAAAGTGCATAAGCAGAAGAGAATGTTTTTTGTGAAGATAATTGGTTAATCTAAAACAGTTTCATTAACTTTTGTAAATGAAACCTACAGAAATACCTAGCTAAGTAGGAGACCACTACGGTGTTGGTCGAATGAAAGAAAAGAAGCAATAAAGCAGTATGGATTGAATATAGATGTGAAAGAGATAATACTAAATGAAAGACAGGATCAAAATCACAGCTGTAAACTCAGAATCTAAATTATTCTGCAATTTATTTTTATTTTTGGATTGATTTCTCTTTGAAACAGATTTAAAATAGTTTCTTTCTATATACTGAGATTCTAATCAACTTGCATTTTAATGTATTATAATAGTAATATATTACTTAATATATTAGATATTATAGATATTTAAAATAAATATGATTATTGCTTGGTGTTATGAAAACTTAGGCATTTTACTTCTGTTGAAGAATGTTATTTGGGGAATAACACAACCTTTTTTTAAAGTTAAAAATCTTTTCCTTGAGCACATTTTTGTATTAACTTTTGATTGGCCCCTCAGAACCTTTCCCAAGGTTACATTCTTACAGTTGCAAATTTGTGAAAATCTTGTTTCAAGAAACAACTAGGGATAGATTGGTTTTATGATCTGGTAATAGAATGTCTAGTTTTACATGCTCAATTTTAATGAAAATGTGGTGAATGTAAAAAAGCCTTTCAAACTGTCACTGTGTATGTCAGACACATGCAGTCACCGTTTATATATTAAAATCCCTCTGGCTTGACAGCATGCCTACACTTTTTTTTTAATTAGAGTAATTCACATTTCTTTACTCTTTCTCTTTCTGTGTCACAAAGGGAATAACACTCAGTTAACAATGAACTCCAACCAGTCCTGGACACTACTACATCTTTCGAATTATCTAATTAACAGCAAGATGCTTTCATAGCTATTTTTCTTGTTCCCTTTCAGACTCAGTTGCATGGCCCATAAAGAGGCAATAGGAAGGGCATTATCATCTACGTCCAGTATAATTCTGAAATGGTGAGGCCATAAGTGGAGGCAGCTGCCGCTTTCCTAATTGTGACTAGCACAGAGAAAATAAGGAGGATAGTGAGGGAGAGCTTTTAAGGTCCCATTTCCCACATCAGGCACAGTGCATCTGGGCTGAGATTACTTTGCAAATAATTTATGATTTTTAACGATAACATTAAACACCAAAACAGATATATATAATCACCTCAGGAAGAAGATGTATAACTTTTGCTGTTTTAGACCTTAAGCAAATGAGCATCAGTCTGTATGTTTTGAGAAGATGTTACAATTGGCCATTATCTGAAGGCAATGACATGTTTCTCGGGGTCAATTTCATATTACTTGGTGGCTCCTTTAATTCTCAAGAGTAAGAAAATGAAATTGTAGAAGTTATTATATTGGTGTGTGGTGAAAATTAGACCTATTATAGGAAAATGAGTGGATATCTTCTGGTTGCAGAGCACAGAAATCAATTCTGATTTGTTTAAGCCCAATGGATATTTTCTTTCTTTTTTCTTTTTAATCAAATAAAATAAGTTGATATTTTAACCAAAAAATGTAAAAATGTATTGACAGATAGGATGCATGTGCTTTTCTTCTAAAGTGCTACTGAAAAGCTTCCTGGAAATTAGATTAACATTTTATGTGGAAGTCTTACATTTTTAGAAAAATAACTACAGACTTTAAAGAGTACAGGAAGTTGAAGGATCCCATGGAAAATTGGATAAAGTAAATTCTAAATGTATTATGTCTAAATTAGTAAGTCAAAGAAAAAAGTGATCTGGAATCACACACACACAGTATTTTTCAGAACAATAAGAATAGAGCACGAGGTAGAGGGAAGGTGAACAGAAGCAGTTCATGAATTTAAAATGAAGGAGGATACACAGAATAAAGCCACTATAGGGTGTGAGATAGAATAAATTAGACCGTATAATCCTGAAAACATCTCTTCAGTCAGAGATCACAAGCCTCTAGAATTTAGAGCAAGCTATAAAATGGGGAAACTGAGGCCTGACCATGTAGTTTTTGAACCCTGGATGGGGGCTAATTATAAGTTGCCTGAAGCTACAGCCTCCCATCATAATTTAATGTAACCATGAAACATAGTTAATGAGAGAGAAAATATGTCATGCTAGAGAAAAGAAGGAAGTGAGAAAAGTTAGTATATACATAGGCATAGCTCCATTAGAGAGAGTATCTTAGTTCTACTGATAAAAGGGCAGCATAACGCACTTCTTAAATCCAGGGGTGGAAAAGAGGGCTGAGAGAGGAAAGAGCCACCTCGTTGACCTGCAGCACATTCCAAAAGAAATTTTGATGAATACAATCACCCTGGACCCTCCAAACTATCACCAGAGAAAAGAAATGCATTCTTCTGTGCTAATGCTTGAGAAAAGGTCTCAGTTGAGTAGAG
Organism: Nasua narica; assembly: GCA_028533885.1. Taxonomy (NCBI): domain Eukaryota; kingdom Metazoa; phylum Chordata; class Mammalia; order Carnivora; family Procyonidae; genus Nasua; species Nasua narica. The sequence continues at coordinate 165,906,684 of CM052799.1, read as the reverse complement.
TTCATATCAATAAATTAAAAAGAAGTTTAATTTCATATATAAAAGATATGCTTTTGTTTAATTAATTAATTAATTAACTTATTTATTTTAAGTAGGCTCCATACCCAGCTCAGAGCCCAATGCAGGGCTTGAACTCACAACCCTGAGATCAAGACCTGAGCTCAGATCAAGAGGTGGGCATTTAACCAACTAAGCCACCTAAGCACCCTCCTTTTGTTGATTTTTTATTTGCATTTTTCAGTGTTGCCAATGCAAGCAGTGTGCCTAAGTAAACAACATCAGCAAAAACATTCCAGGTGTTTCTGAATTGTGTGGGCTATAATACCTGACTAAGAGGAAGGCACTTTCTAGAAGAATATAATTATATCAAGTCACTCAGTAGTCATACAAAATTCTAATAAGAGCAAAGAGTTAATGTTAGCATTAAAATACATTGCATAAGAGCTTATGATTGCTAAATCATAATATAGGTGTTAAATATAACCCGTAGAGTCTTTTACAAAATGAGGTGGGCAATTATGAGCCTTTAATAAGGACATGAAAAAATAGAGGATTTGTTTTAATGTCTCAAGAAGATTAAACTGTATTTTGAAATGTGTTTTTTTTTTAACAGAAGTTAAAGATTTTTTATTTTTATTTATTTATTAGGAAAGAGAGAGAGTGAGAGAGAGCATGAGAAGGGAGAAGGTCAGAGCGAGAAGCGAACTCCCCATGGAGCTGGGAGCCCGATGTGGGACTCGATCCTGGGACTCCGGGATCATGACCTGAGCCGAAGGCAGCCGCTCAACCAGCTGCGCCACCCAGGCGCCCTGAAATGTTTTATAAATAATGATGCATATAGGGCTCTAAGACAAAATGTTTTGAACTAATTCAAAAAGATGTGCGCAACCTTATGTTTATTTTAGCATTATTTATTTGTTTATTTAATTTAGCATTATTTATTATTTACAGTAGCCAAGACATGGAAGCAACCAAAGTGTCCATCAGTAGAGGAATAGATCAAGAAGTGATACATATATACAACAGAATACTACTCAGCCATTAAACAAAACAAAACAAAACAAAACAAAACAAAACAAAACAAAACAAAACAAAACTGGGGTGCCTAGGTGGCTCAGTCAGTTAAGCTCCTGACTTTTGGTTTCAGCTCAGGTCATTCAGGGTACTGAGACGGAGCCCCATGGGCTCTGTGCTCAGTATAGAGTCTTCTTGTTCCTCTCCCTCTGCTCCTCTGCTTGCTCTCTCTCTCTTTCTCTGGAATAAATTAATAAAATCTTTAAAAACAAAACAAAGCAAAACAATGAGATCTTGCCATTTGCAACAACATAGATGGACCTAGAGGATATAACGGTAAGTGAAATAAGTCAGACAGAGAAAGACAAACACCGTCTAATTTCACTCATATATAGAATATAGGAAACAAAACAAAGAAAAAAAAAAGAGACAAACAAACAAAAACCAGACTCTTAAATTAAATACAGAGAACAAACTGGTGGTTGCCATAGGGGAGGTGAGTGGGAGAATGAGTGAAATAAATAAAAGGAGATTAAGAGACATAGACTCCCAGTTACAAAATAAGTAAATTATGGAGATAAAAAGTACAGTGTAGGGAATACAATAAGTAAGATTGTAATAATGTGGGGTATCTGTGTGGTCAGTGAATTGAGCATCCAACTTTTGATTTTGGCTCAGTTTTGATCTCAGTATGGTGAGATCGAGTCTGGTGACAGGCTCCATGTTGTCTCTCCTTCTGCCCTTCTGACTCTCTCTCTCTAAAATAAATAAATCTTTAAGAAAACCAGACTGTAGTAATGTTTAGTGACAGATGGTAACTACACTTACAGTGGTGAGCACTGGGTAATGTGTAGATTTGTCAAATCATTATGTTGTACACCCAAAACTAATATAACTTTGTATTTTAGTTATACATCAGCAAGGATTTTTTTTAACTTAGAAAAGGTAAAATGTTTTATTTTTAAGTGGACTATTTTTTAGACTAAGTAAACTATTTTTTAGTCTACTGGAAATGTAGCACCATTTAAAAATGTGTGTATCTTAAGACCACTACCTTTTGCATACTCTATGGAAGATACCTTGTGCTCTCTTAAGATGATTGAATTTATAGATGACAGGCCTATACACACTTAGAGTTGATTTAAATAAAATATGAAGCAAATAGTCATTTTACTTTATCTACAGATGATTAGTTGTATGTCATTAACGAGGCTTGAAGTTTCAGGTTCATGTCCATTCTCTATTCAATCATTTAATACATTTTATTGAGAACCATTATACGCTAGACTTAGGGCTTGGTAAGGGAGATGATGGAGGCCAATTATTTTTCCTAATACATAATATTTAACTAGCTTTATGTATATTAATAATTTTCCCCTAAAATAATTATAATCTACATAAAGAAAATTATATATGTTTTGACATATTCTTTAGTGTTGTACAAATTTTGCAGGAACTATTTATTAAACTGAATTAAATGAGGTGCTATATTGCTACTGTATGCATCGGATATTTTCTCAGGTGAGTTGGCGGTCTTCTAATGAAGCAATGACTAGAATTTAGGATAGATTTTCATGCTTTACTGAATTTATGGATAATTTCCATATTAGATATAAATATAGTCTATAACCTAAAATTTTAGATGAGCCAATTCTTCATGGATTGCTAGTTTTTATTTCTTTGTTTAATTCTAACAATATTTCATAAATGTTCATTTACAATGTTATCTACCCAGCTATATTTTCAGTTCTCAAAGTACAAGAACAAAGGCTCACAAGTCTATTGCTGTCCCATAATAATTAAGACTTTATTTCTCATATAGCTAGTATTCAGCCAATGTTGATTATGAATGGATTCTCTACAACTTAAGATGATTTGGTGTTTTAGGCCTAAGTCCTTTCACTCCTATGTAGATAGCAGTCTAATTAAACGGTTATTTTCCTACTGAGAGATTCGTAATTGACTTCTATTTAGTCTAATAAAAATTTTATGTCTACAAATTTCCATGATATTTACCATGTTTTAGGGGATTTCATCTTTTGATAAATCCTATAATAGGAATATATTCATGTTACTATGAATGTTTACAGTTATCTAAAGTGTAGCCCAGACAACCAAACCTTCCCCATGAAGGAAAAAATTAAAATCTGGGAAGGCACCTGGGGATGCAGGAAAAAAGCAACTATTGGGCAAAAAGAAAAAAAAAAAGCATTCAATTTTTTTATGGCCTACTTGTGAAAAGTATTAGAAGGCACAGGAGAGAATATACTTGAGTATTTCTAAAATCATTCAGGTGGAACAGAAAGTGACCTTATTGTAATGCCATAAGTAATATCATCACTAACTTTGAACAATTTTGAACAATTCTGAAAGGATTAATTCAGTGAAAATGATTTTAGGAAAACCCAATAATTGATTTTAAAAACAGTCTCCCAGGGACCCCTGGGTGGCTCAGTCAGTTAAGCCTCTGACCTTAGGTCATGAATTCATGATGGAATTCATGAGATGGTATGCCATTCAGGCTCGCTGCTCAGCAGGGAGTCTGCTTGAGAGTCTTTCCCTCTGCCCTTCCTCCCACTTGTGCACGTATTCTCTCAAATAAAAAAAAAAAAAGGAAAAATAAAGACAATCTTTCAGGTATATAATGTCTGGTTATATCTGATACAAAAATCAAGAGAAACGAAATCTTGCCATTATAATATATTATTTGCCCAAGGGTACATGTCTGTGAATCATCAGACTTAAACCTTCCACAGCACTTACCATAGCATATATCCTCCCCAATGTCCATAACCCAGCCACCATATCCCTAGCCCCCCTACCCCCCAGCGACCATCAGTTTGTTTCATGAGTTTAGGAGTCTTTTATGGTTTGTCTCCTTCCTGATCCTTTCTTGTTTCATTTCCCTCCCCCACCACCCATGACCCCGTGCCATGCCTCTCAAATTCTTCATATCAGAGAGATCATGTGATAATTGCCTTTCTCTGACTGACTTATTTTGCTTAGCATAATACCCTCTTGTTCCATCCATGTCATTGCAAATGACAAGATTTCATTTCTCTTGATGGCTGAATAGTATTCCATTGTATATATATACCACATCTTCATTATTCATTCACCTGTTGATGGACATCTAGGTTCTTTCCATAGTTTGGCTATTGTGGACATTGCTGCTATAAACATTTGGTTGCATGTGACCCTTTGAATCACTACATTTGTATCTTTAGGGTAAATACCCAGTAGTGCGATAGCTGGGTCATAGGGTAGCTCTATTTTCAACATTTTGAAGAACCTCCATACTCTTTTCCAGAGTGGCTGTACCAGCTTGCATTCCTACCAACAGTGTAGGAGGGTTCCCCTTTCTCCACATCCTCACCAACATCTGTCGTTCCCTGACTTGCTAATTTTAGTCATTCTGACTGGTGTGAGGTGGTATCTCACTGTGGTTTTGATTTGTATTCCTCTGATGCAAGTGATGTTGAACATTTTTTCATGTGTCTGTTGGCCATTTGGATGTCCTCTTTGCAGAAATATCTGTTCATATCTTCTGCCCATTTCTTGATTGGATTATTTGTCCTTTGGGTGTTGAGTTTGAGAAGTTCTTTATAGATTTTGGATACTAGCCCTTTATCTGATATGTCATTTGCAAATATCTTCTCCCATTCTGTCAGTTGTCTTTTGGTCTTTTTTGACTATTTCCTTTGCTGTGCAAAAGCTTTTGATCTTGATGAAGTCCCAATAGTTAATTTTTGTCCATGCTTCCCTTGCCTTTGGTGATGTTTCTAAGAAGAAGTTGCTGTGGCTGAGGTCAAAGAGGTTGCTGCCGGTGTTCTCCTCAAGGATTTTGATGGATTCCCATCTCACATTGAGGTCTTTGATCCATTTTGAGTCTATTTTTGTGTGTGGTATAAGGAAATGGTCCAGTTGCATTCTTCTGCATGTGGCTGTCCAGTTTTCCCAACATTATTTGTTGAATAGACTTTTTTTCCATTGAATATTCTTTCCTGCCTTGTTGAAGATTAGTTGACCATAGAGTTGGGGTTCCATTTCTGGGCTCTCTATTCTGTTCTATTGATCTATGTGTCTGTTTTTATGCCAGTACCACACTGTCTTGATGATTACAGCTTTGTAATATAGCTTGAAGTCTGGAACTGTGATGCCATCGACTTTGGTTTTCTTTTTCAACATTCCTCTGCCTATTTGCGGTCTTTTCTGGTTCCATATAAATTTTAGGATTATTTGTTTCATTTCTTTGAAATAAATCGATGGTATTTTGATAGGAATTGCATTAAATGTGTAGATTGCTTTAGGTAGCATAGACATTTCCACAATATTTGTTCTTCCAATCCATGAGCATGGAACGTTTTTCCATTTCTTTGTGTCTTCCTCAATTTCTTTCATGAGCACTTTGTAGTTTTCTGAGTACAGAGTCTTTGCCTCTTTGGTTAGGTTTATTCCTAGGTATCTTATGGTTTTGTGTGCAATTGTAAATGGGATCGACTCCTTAATTTCTCTTTCTTTTGTCTTGCTCTTGGTGTATAGGAATGCAACTGATTTCTGTGCATTGATTTTATATCCTAACACTTTACTGAATTCCTGTATGAGTTCTAGTAGTCTTGGAGTGGAGTCTTTTGGGTTTTCCATATAAAATATCATATCATCTGCTGAGGAAATTATTATAGGAAGCAGAAGGGCACTAGGAAAATAAAGATTTGAGAGTAGTGCATAGATTGGTTTGAACTAGCAAAGGCTTTTCTCTCCCAACTAGCTTTCAATAAATAAGGTTAATTGCTATGTTGAGGACAGACCTTGAATGTAAGGTTGAAAAGACTTTCTGTGAGGTCAGGTAGGGCCTTGCATAACTACGTCCGTTAATGTTGTCAGGTTTGTCCTGTAGCAGTTCACAGATTAGCACAGTTTTAGGGACCAAAGAAGAGATAAATATTTTATAAGAACATACCAGTGGCTTTCAAGGATACATTGCATAGGTCACCAAGGGCTACGAGATATTTTTTGTCAGTGAAATCTACATACCTGAAGGAATGAAAGAGCAGAAGGAAGGTACTGATATTTCAAGTAAAATGTGTTGGAGCAATGGAATTAATCTTGATTATTAGCTCAATAAAGAACCATCTTAAAAAAGGGATAGAATATATTTCAGCAATCTTTGAAATTGCCATGTGTTCATGGTTTTCTAATCTCACCATACCATTTCCTAGAGTTATGAACATGAGCAAATGAATTAGTCTATTTCTTCATGGCTACACCATCAGAAGAATGTTAACTACCAAAGATTTTGCAAAAATTGAAAAAAAATTGTGGAAAAAGTAGTGCCCTACACATAAGTACTTAGTAAATGCTAGTTTATATAATTATGATGATTAGTAAGATTCATTAGGTATAGAAATCAGGATTTGTTTTTGGAATTTTTAGTTTCATTATTTTTCAACAGAAAAAAACAGAAGCTTACTTAAGTCAGTAAGGATATTTACTAAATCAGTTTCAATTGTGTTTTGAACCACATTGCATTGCACATTGTTAGTATCTTTTTTTTTTTTTTAAACATGAAACAAGAGCTGTGCCTGTGATTCAAAGTAAAAGATCTGGCAGAGTTATTATATCATTTAGTATCCTGTGGGGCACATCCAAGTAGACTTTGTTTAAAGTTGGTTAGGAAAATTGACACCCAATGTTGGTAATTTTATTTTGTTGGTCTTGGTGTTTCAATGAGATGTTGAAGTTTTTGAATTACGCCTTTCATTAAATTATGATTCTCTTTTAGGCTCACTGTGCTAAGAGGTATGTTAAATAAATATTTCTTTGAAAAATGGAGAAAAAAAATAAATGTCTAAAGGAAAAGCAATTAGTCAACAATATAAGTAGCACAAAGATTTGGCAGGATAAAGGCTCATATCAGAATGCTTGTAGGGAGATGACCAAGGGGAAACAGATGTGAGGATCACCTGGAAAAGAAATAGAGGACCGTGATTTGATGACTGTTTCAGTCTGGAAGGATTAGAGAGTCATAAGTCAAAATGCCTCAGAGGTATGAAGTAGAGGATGACTAAACATAAAGAAATTATTACTGAAATGGCAGCATCAAAGAAGTGATCCAATTTGGCCAGTCGTGGTAGAATATTTACCAAATGCTTTTTTAATCCTATTATTCTATTAGGAGAAGGGATATTGATTTCAGATTTACAATCAACCCAAGAGACAAAGAGGCTGCAAGTTGTACAAATATGCCTAGTTTTTATATATTTTTTAAAGATGTTATTTATTTGAGATAGAGGCAGTGAGAGAGAGCATGAGAGTGGAGAAGGTCAGAGGGAGAAGCAGACTCCCCGCGGAGCCGGGAGCCCTATGTGGGACTCGATCCCAGGACTCTGGGATCATGACCTGAGCCAAAGGCAGTCGCTTAACCAACTGAGCCACCCAGGCGCCCATAGTTTTTAAATTTTTTAAGTTTTTTTTTTTTAAATTCCAGTTACTTAACATGGAGTGTAATATTGGTTTCAGGCATACAATGTAGTGATTCAATACTTCCATAGAATACCCAGTGCTCATCACACGTGCCCTCCTTAATCCCCATCACCTAGTTCACCCATCCCCCCACCCACCACTCCTCCAGTAATCATGACTTTGTTCCCTATAATTCAGAATCTGTTTCTTGGTTATGCCTAGTTTTTAGAAGGGACTACATCAAATACTATAAAGTATTTTCATCTAAGGCATAATGAAGGTCTTATAACCTTCTGGCACATCCTTGAATGTCTCAGTCCCTTAGCACTCCAGATATTTAGTCATGCAAAGTGTTTAGTACGTATGTAAACCTCAGCTTGGGAAAGCCAGTCCCACAGTAAGCAGTAATCTGTGTAGCCACCCAAGGATGTACATGATGATAGCCATTCTTTTGTCCTCTGCAGCTCATCAGTATTGGTCACACATTGCTCTATGAACACTTTCCACAATAGATGAAGGAATTTAATCTACTACATAGTGCTCAGATGGACTCTCATGGAACTAGTATGACTAATTTCCTAGAAATGTTTTAGTTTAATATTATGAGATATTTAATCAAGAATGAAATTCTCGGGGCACCTGGGTGGCTCAGTGTGTTAAGCCTCTGCCTTCAGCTCCGGTCGTGATCTCAGGGTCCTGGATCAAGCCCCACGTCGGGCTCTCTGCTCAGGGTGGAGGCTGCTTCCCCCTATCTCTCTGCCTGCCTCTCTGCCTACTTGTGATCTCTTATCTCTGCCAGATAAAAAAGTAAAATCTTAAAAAAAAAATGAAATTCTCAGACTTCTTTAAGGTTAGGAAAGCCCACATAAGAAGCCATTTACTTCTTTTTCCTTCTATTTCACTTTTCATTTTCAGGTGCTGAGCAGTCATCTTTTGGATTATTTAGATCCTTTGCTTAAATACCTTAGTTCATCCTCCTGAAACCAATATTGGGACTGTATAGGCTTGCATATAACCACCTTTATGCAATGGGTCATCTAATTGTACCACTTATATTCTCAGTTTAAATAAATGAGTTTTAGTCTAATGGCTATTACCATTTTGGATTATTTAGATTGCATTTTTCCAAAGTCAGATACTACCTTTAATACTTAAAACCAATTTTTTTCCCCTAAGGTGTGAGTGTGTGTGTGTGTTTGTGTGTGGGGGGGGGAGGAGAGAAATTCTCTTGAGCTATTACCTGTATGATCTCCCCTCTAGATCAGGCCAGCCTAGCTCGCGTTCTGAAGCTTGGATGAAGGGATGAGAGAGTGTACACTAGGCCCAAGCCCTAAGAAATCTCTGTGTGAAAAAAAAGAAAAAAGAAATCTCTGTGTGGATAGGAGAGGATGAGAGGACAACAGTCTTTTCTTCCAGAGACTAAAGGGCATGAAAACATTTCTACCAGTATAATGGGGCAGACTGTGGAGCAGAGCAGGCATCTTCTGGGCGTGCTAGTACAGTGCTTTATATCCTCTTTCCTTTACATCCAGTGAGCAGGGTGCAGACTAGCTGACATGGAACTGGGTACACATGGTATAGCTGTAATTATTTCTAAAATGTCATAAAAGGTACTTAACCTTGAGTCTTGTGAGCACCTACTACCACTCCTGCCCTTTCCCCCAGGACTCTGTCACAGCACTACACTCAGTGACTTTTCAGATAGTTTGGTCCTATCATATTTGATTTCCCACCTTTATTGAGGTATAACTGACAAATTAAAATTACATATAATTAAAACGTACAATGGGATGGATTGATATACACATATATTGTGAATTGATTACCATAATCAAGTTCAACATTCATCACCTCACAGTTACTTTGTGTGTGTGTGTGTGTGTGTGTGTGTGTCTGTGTGTGTAGTCTCATCATATTTTTAATATCACTCTTGGCAGGATTTCAAAAAAGGGAATGCTTTGTAGGATACTGTCTTTATATGACATTTTATCCACATCTAATCTAACATAGCTTAACATACTTTTTTACTGATTTCTCCTTTTTGGTTCTAAGTGTCAGACTCTGGTCCTTATATTTGCCTATTCTTGGTTCCACTGACATTGTTCCTGGACTTTACCTCTCCTAGGTTCTGATTTTTCTGTATCTACTACTAGTAAATTATGCATGTAGTCAAACCTTAAATTTGTGAAAATGTCAGATATAAGAACAATAAGTGTTTAGAAAGAGCAGGGCACATCTAAGGTACTAGTATGACATTTTAGACTTATTGGGAATCCATATGTCTGATCTGATTACATCTCAAAAAATAATGAACTAATACACAAGTGAATATTTTTTTCAAATACCTGATTATCTGTTTAAGTCAGGTTTGATTCAGGGGCACAGGACACTGAATGTTTCCCTGAGATCCACCTTTATAAATCTGGGGTGCCATAAACTTCTATGAGTTAATGCACCTTGGTCTGGTTATAGATGAGCCAGGCTAATTATAAGTCAAAGCCAATTTGCTGCATTCTCTGTAAACAGGAGCATTTACTACAGCATGGTGAATATCTCCTGTTATCACCTGTGACTATCGACTCTATAATTTGGGCTGTCTCCAGAATGTTTCCATTTTCATGATCTTTTCTTAAGTTAGGTTGAATTTCTGGTTTTAAACTAGGCAGGAGAAAATTATTAGGCGGTGTTTCTTTAAGCACCATTATTGCCGTGTTTCAGTGTCTCAGTTGTGCCTACACAGTAGATCTTTTTTAATCTGTGCTCATCCCTGTAATAGTGAAAGCTTTCACTGACAGTGTTAAAAATAATGATGATCTCTACATACTAGTTTAAGAGGACTCTAAGAATAGAGCTACCCTGCTACCCAGCAGTTGAACTACTAGTTATTTACCCAAAGGATACAAACATAGTGATTCAAAGGGGCGAATGCACCCCAATGTTTATAGCAGCAATGTCCACATTTGCTAAAATAGGGAAAGAGCCCAGATGTCAATCGACAGATGAATGGATAAAGAAGATATGGTATATATGTACAATGGAATATTACTCAGCCATGGAACTAGAGGGTATTATGCTAAGTGAAATAAATCACTCAGAGAAAGACAAATATCATATGATTTCACTCATGTGGAAGTTAAGAAACAAAACACATGAACATAGGAGAAGCGAAGGAGGAATAAAATAAGATGAAAATAGAGAGGCAAACCATAAGGAGACTGAACTCTAGGAAACAAACTAAGGGTTGCAAGAGGGTAGGTGGGTGGGGGGATGAGGTAACTGGGTGATGGACATTAAGGAGAGCACTTGATGTAATGAGCACTGGGTCTTACATGCAGCTGACGAATCACTAAATTCTACCTCTGAAACTAATAATAAAGTATATGTTAACTAAACTGAATTTAAATAAAGAATTTTAAAAAAGAGAGAGAGAAAACTCCAAGAACAAGTCAAATAGATGGGATGGCTATGGGTGGAGAGTTGTGTTTTTCAGCTGACTGGACCTTTCTTCTACCTGTCTTATTAAAAGGTAAACATCCTGAGGTGTCTTCTTTCATCCACCAGGGACCAACTTCAAGAATCATATGGTTGTATAAAAAGCTCATTAAAGAAAACTGAAGAGCTAAGTATAATCTGGCCCTCAATCTAATAAAATATAGCCCTCTCTATTTATTATATTGTCACAGTCCCTTGTTAGTTAGCTCTGGGACAGCCATTTTTAAAAAAGTAGTGGCAAGGCTTCCACTGAGACTGAAGTCTTCATTTGCTAAATTCACTAGCAACACAGCATGTAACTGTATTAAGCCATCTTACTAAATAACAAATGAGATTTCAGAGGCCAAGGTTTACTGAGCAAAACACTCCTCTCTCACTTCATCTCCTTGAAGCTCAGTGAAACAACCAAACACCTAGTTGGCCTAAATTTTATAATATTTTGTTTTGTCCTGGATAGACCATCTGGCTCCTGACTTAATCAGGTTAGAATCTCTGAACACTGACTGTATCCAAGCTTTGCTGGAGATTGGGGACTTCCTCCAGTATTTACTTTGCACCAAGTAGTAAAATGTACCTTTGTCTATCCACAGTGCTGAAAATTGCCTTCATACTTTTTCTGCTTAGCTTCAATTATATTTTCTTTTCAGTCATTAAGTAGCTAATAATCAATGATATCTTTACATTAATCAACAATTTCTATTTTTGTTTTACTTTAGGAATTCAAAAAATATTAGATTTAATTTTTTATCTCGAACAACCTGAGATTCACCTTGATATTCCTTCTTCTTTAATGTTTTAAGTAGGTCGTGGGCTTGAGTATGATTTGTGCCTCTTTCCCTTTGAGTAGGAGGGAGCCAAGTTAGCTCATAGTGACAATATCTCATTCCATTATCTGCCTCCTCAATTTCATGATAGTTTCTATAAAATCTCTATATGTGAGGATCAAGTGGCATTGCACTTATTTCCATATAGTGATGTGTTCTATGAGGTAGGAAGAAAGGAAAGAATTGCCAGAAATATATTGTAACTATGATATATTCATAACAAAAAAATTCCAATATTGGTTTCTTTTGTTTTCTGATATTTGTAAAACTCTGACTGACTAGAGTATCATTCAAAAACTTTACTGTTTTTATGATTGTGGAGTTACTGATAAGTCATCACCATTTTCAGGACCATATATAAATTCAGTAACAGACATTTAATGCCAGATTGCAAAGGTGACAGGGAACAAAAAGGGGTAGGATAAAAATGTTGAGAGCTGTTAACCCATAAACTACACCTCTGTATTTGGATATGTGGGTGCTTGTACATGCATTAATCCACACACGAAAATCACAGAGACTGGGAAATAATTCACGGCTTGCTCTTGCATAGCTAGTGCACATTTTCAGCATCCTAGGGTCATTCTCTCCCCATGGCTTATAGCCCAACTACCATAGACTTCATATTATCATGATCTAACAGCATGGTCTAATAGATCAGTATGTATTCAGGAAAAAGATTGTTGTGAATTAAAATATTATTTGATCTGTAACAGGAAAGCTTCTAGGTCTAATGGGCAAAGACCTGGCTTATATTGCCACAATGGTCTCTTTATGTAGTTTTCAGACCTAAGACAGCCTGAATGGGAGCCTAGGTCTCCTTGAGAAAGTATGCTATAATATTGATATGAGTGTGCCCTATAATTATTCTTCCAATCTTTCCCCAAGGAGAACTATAGCCACTATCTGGGAGATCTCTGTATGAGAAATGAAAACAACCAACTATTTCAGGGATTGCCAGACACTGGCTATAAATTAAACTTGGTGATCAGAGACCCCAAATGTCCCTTGGGCCTACTAGTCAAAATGGGGATTTCTACTGATCCATTTTATCCTTCTAATTTATCTTCTGCCATTTTCTCTTCTACATCCAATACTACAGTTTGGATATTTCTTTTTTTTTCTTTCTTATAATTAATATTCAGGCTAAGGCATTTTGTTTGATAGACCCTCTCTTTATATGTTTAATGTTCTTTTGCTTTTAAGTCTTTTGAGTTAGTTCCTAGTTCCTGTTCTATCAATATTTAAGGGTCAAAAGTAACTTAGATGCTTAAGATAAAAAATTTAAAAACAAAACAATTGTGGGGATCCTTTAACTGTTTCCAATTCTTCATTTTATATCAAAATATGTAGTCATGATTTTTTCTATGCTAGACTTTCCCCTTCATGCCATGTCACAGACTAATAGCCTCCCTTAAAGATTTCTGCAACTAATTATCTGCAGAAGTCTTTTTTTATGTTTAGCATCTTCATCCTTTCTTTGTGTGGCCACAGACTTATTGATTCTTTATTACTTTCTACTCTGTTTCTATCACTCCAGCTTTATTTTAAATCTTGCACTTAATTGTCCAGCTATTCTAAATTGTCTTTGCATATGCTCTTCCCCTGCCTAATATGCTCTCTTTCCTTCACATTCCACGGTCAGCCTCTGTCCTCTCCTTGATTGCCTGTGA
>CM052799.1:165855216-165892719 GCA_028533885.1 Nasua narica | reverse complement strand
TCCTTCCTTCCTTCCTTCCTTCCTTCCTTCCTCTCTCTCTCTTTTTTGCTTTTGTTAAGCTTATTTCTTTTAAGCTTATGCGTACATGAATAAAATTGTACCTAGGCTTTTAGGATCCAGGGAGTAAATACCACAATACATACTGAAATGGTTGTGCCACTTAACAGGATGGTACATAAAATGCTCCCCACACAGTCTAGCATAAAGTCAGTACTTATGAGTGTTAGCTGTTTTAAAACTTCTTGCAGCTGTGTTAGGTAAGGGCAGGGAGGAAGGAAGAGCCTGTGCTCACCACCAATATGCCTATTGTCCCTTGCAAATTGGACTATGGCATATTCCTGGACACATTCCTTGCCTCCTTAGCAAACACCACCACAAATATATGTGCAGTTGTATATGTAGACAGCTAGGACCCCTGTTGTATCACTGGAAGACTCAATTGACATTTTATCCACGTTTGCTTCAAGAAGAAGAGCCATTTACATAGAACAAATCTATCAAAAGTCTGTTCAGGTCTTTTCTCCTATTTATTTCCGCTATTGTTTCTGATTGGAAAACAATCTTTTTTAGTCTCTCTCCCCCACCTTGTATACATCTAATTTTTTTAACCCATTTTAGATTTTAAGACAAAATTCCTTCATGAAGGCTACTTTTAGTACCCTGACCAAAAAGTTACATCATTTTCCCATCCTCGTAGAGCTCTATCACAGCACTTACACTCTATAGGAAAAATGCTTCTTTCTCTCTCTTACCCTCTGCCCCTCCCTCCCTCTCACTTGTTCTTTCCCATCCCTTTGCCTCTTCCTCTCTCCCTTTTTCCCTCTCTCTTTCTTTCCCTCCCCTCCCAGTTAGGCTGAAGCCTCCTTAAAGAAGAAACTATGAATTCTTCCTTTCATCCCCAGCACTCAGCACTGTGGCTGGGTTAAAGTGAAGTAAAGCAAACTAGCAAAAAACAGCTTCAGATATTTTATAATATGATTTTAAACTATGTTTTACAATTTTTATGCAATCTAAGGTGATCTGACCATAAACATAACCTACTAGGTAAATTCCCAGCCTCATCCTCTATTGGCTGCAGGATATATAGAAATTATACTGCTAAGTATGAGGCAGAGTAATCAAAAGAAGCAATAGCTATATAACTTTGGAATTATAGTCTATGTAACTGAGCGAAATGTTTCTTTTCTTGGGTGTTTTTGGAAATTCCACCATCCCATAGTTCTCTTTGGGAAGCGTCCTGACATTCGAACCAATCATATTTTGGTGCTCTTCATTCCTCCCATACACTACCACCTCCTGTACTTCAGCCAAGAATACAGTATAAATATCTCCCAAATAAAGGATAGTTGAACTTTTTCAACTCATTTTTTTAAAAAAGCAAAATCTAACACATTTTTTTGGTTTCAAAATGGAGATATAAATATACATGTATGCATAAGCTTAAAAGAAATAAGCTTAACAAAAGCAAAAAAGAGAGAAGGGAAGGAAGGAAGGAAGGAAACTCGCTCTTCTGTCAAACACGGTCTTTTCTATGGTCAATTTTTGGAAGCCAATTTGCATCTTGAATGATCTTAGTAGCATCTAGAGGTGGTTATCTTTAGTAGAACCTTGCAAAGTGATGATACAGAAAGAAAAAAGCCATATAATATTAATCAGACATATTAATTTGAATTTCCATCTAAAAATTGAGTGTTGACAATAAATTTTGTGTTTTAAATAAACCTGTCACATCTTAAAAATGAGGCTTTGAATACTAATAAAAATATACAAGGAACAAGGTAAAATGGAAGACATAAATTATTAATACCATTACCTTTGTAGGACTTAGAATTTTTTATATGTATTACACACTCACTAGCTGTATAAATTTAGGAAAGTCACTTGACCTACCTGGGTTGACTATTCTGCTTAATGATAACATTGGTTAAGATACACCATTTTTATAAATATCTAATTAAATAGTATATATAAAGCACTTAGAGCAGTTGCAAGGATGTACTTAGTGCTTGCAATTATTTTTGTAGTTAACAATATTCTTATTTCTTTTATGCAAGTAATTCACACATACGTACAACCTAAGAAATTTGCTTATTTCCAATGAAGCAAAATAAAAACTAAGACTTAACCAGAGAAAACCACTATTAAACTTATAGTTTCCTTTCTTTTATACATTTTCACCACAAAAATATTTCTTTTGAGAGGTGAAAGACCTGTACTCTGAAAGCTATAAAACATTTAATTAAGCAATTGGAGATGACACAAACAAGTGGAAAGACATTCCATGGATTGCAAAAGTTAATGCTGACAAAATGCCCATATTACCCAAGGCAATCTACTGATTTAATGCAAAATCTATCAAAGTACCAAAAGCATTTTTTATAGAACTAGAACAGGTAATCCTAAAATTTGTAGAGGAACCACAAAAGACCCCAGAATAGCCAAAACAATCTTAAGAAAGAACAAAGCTGGAGGTATCACAATTATAGACTGGAAGATATACCACAAAGCTCATAGTAATCAAAACAGTCTGGTACTGACATAAAAATAGACACATAGATCAATGGAAAAGAACAGAGAACCCAGTAATAAACCCACAACTTTATGGTAAATTAACTACAACAAAGGGGGCAACAAATACAATGGAGAAAAAAAAACAGTATTTTCCATAAATGGTTCTAGGAAAATCAGACAGTCACATACAAAAGAATGAAATTGGACCACTAACTTACACAGTGCATAAAATAAACTCAGGAATGGATTAAACCCCTACCTGTTTTAACTCCAAAGATTTCAATCTACTATTTGTTTTTTTTTCCTTGAATACTATTCTTATATTGCCCAGTTTCTTATGTATTCCTGCTTCAGTTTTGATTAGCTTTGCTTTGTTTTTCACATTGTGGTGTTTATTCTTTATGGATTTCTCCTTCAGATTTCATAGAGGCAATGCATTGGTGTCAGTTTGTTTTCCAAAACTATATTCAAATTCCTATTAAAACTATTTCCAAAGTTATGTTTTTCTTCTGAATTATAAAATTTTATCCTGTCTTTTTTTCCTCTTTCACGGCATATTTTCTGAGGACTCATGCATTTCATGTATTAATTTGGCATCAAATGAGAAGACATATTCAAGTCTGATATTTTCTAGGGGACCCACTGTATATATTGGCTTTACTTAGGCTCACTTTTCATTCAGGGATCAACTGCCTACAGCTGAATACATTCAGCTTTCAACCTAATTCCCAGTTTTGCATAGAAATTGATCTAATTCAGCTACTCTGGACTGAGGTAGGAACTTGTCCTATACCTATTCCATGAACACAAAAATTCTACATTCTTAATATTTACTGTTATCAATTTCCTTTTTTCTCTAATTTTATCACCTTTAAATTGTGGATTCTATATCCTTAAAAATGAAATATACAACTATCTTTAAATGCCCCTGTCCCCTTACTTTTCTAGTTTGGTTTCTTACCAGGATTTGCCATTCCTCACTGGATGTAGACAGGATACTGTTTTAGAAGAAAGACAAGATGGTGTTAGCAATCTAGTTTCCCTGAAGAGGCCACACCTCTAAAATAGAATGGTGTGGTTAGGCAGAATTTCTCATATATATTTTTTACAAAATATATGAAGGTAAAAGAAATCTTCTTACACATTTCCTCTGCTAAGGACAGCTACCAATGTGGGAAATTTAAATGGTGTTTCTTAACTAAATCAAGTACAATTCATATTTAGTTAGTAGAAATTATTTCAAAATTTGGAAAATACATTGGTAGCATTTTTATTTTTATTTTCCTGGTGGTCACAATTATATCAAATTAGTAAGAATTTTTATGAGGATTCATGAGCAAATTCAAGCAAGATATCTTTTTTTTTCAGTACCAAAATCATTTCCGTATTTAAGATTTTATTTATTTATTTGAGAGAGAGTGCACTCACGGGAGCCAAGGAGTTGGCGTGGGGTGGATGGGCAGAGGAAGAAACAGACTCTCTACTGAGCAGGGAGCTCTAATAGGGGCTCCACTGGGGGCTCCACATGGGCTTGATCCCAGGACCCTGAGATTAGGACCTGAGCTGAAGGCAGATGCCTAACTGACTGAGACACCCGCGTGCCCCGTACCAAAATCATTTCTAATGCATCTTCAAATAGATGTTTTATCTTTTCTTCCTCTTAAATCCAGTAAGACTAAATCATCGTTGCTGTTTTGAACATCAGCACTGACAGAATTAAATCAAAATTCTTCAGAAGGACATTTAGATGTTTGACATTCAGATGGTTTAGCCTCAAAAAACTGACTAGCTTCCCTTCCTCTCTCAGCTCCTAAACAACACATAGTTCTATGAGCCATTTTGGCAATGTATGTACCTGCCTATTTCTGTACACCTTTGCTCATTCTTTATCTCTCCTACACTCTCCATATTGAAAACCCGCTCTTCCCTACGGCTTCCACAATTGCTATATATAATGTTTAGTCTTTTTTGATTTGCTGATTAGGACAGATCTATTTCCACGTTACACCACAGTGTGGTTCTTGTAACACTGTGCCGTTCATAAATAAATACTGAATGCTCTGAATAAGGTCCCCATTGACTACTTCTTCTCCATCTCCATAGCAGTTTTTTAAAAACTCACACTTCTCAGATACCCCTTTCCACTCTACTCTCTATTCAACTTTACAAAGATGTCATCCATGGGAAAAGAACTGCATGACTTCTCAAAACCTTATCGGTCTTTATCCAAACGTATCTTTTTTTTTTTTTACCACTATAAAGAAACCTCCCTTTTTATTGTCAAAGACTAATTTTTGACTCCTATTTTGAATTCTACTGCCCTTACTTGCCAAATAACAACTAGTTTATTTTAATAACAATCTTTCATTTTTACTAGCTCTTCATTAGTATTTTAAAATGTTCAAAATCTCTTAAACTTCATTCCCGTTATCTCACATATTGTTTTATGAAAAGAAAAACATATTGAGGGGAACCTGGGTGGCTCAGTTGGTTAAGTGTCTGCTTTCAGCTTAGGTCATGATCCCAGCGTCCTGGTATGAATCCCCATGTCAGGCTCCCTGCTCAGCAGGGAGTCTGCTTCTCCCTCTGCTCCCTACCTCCGCTCACACTTGCTCTCTCTCCCTCAAATAAATAAAATCCTTAATAAAAAAGAAAAATATATTGAACAGCTATAATTTTCTCAGTGCTATGAATATAATTAAAAGAGATACTCTGAGTCTCATTTATTCTTTTATCATTACTAGGTTTAATAAAGTGATGCTTTCTAAGCCTTTCTTTCTGTTCTTATGTCTCTCTTGAGCTACAAAACCACAAATCCAAAGACGCACTGAGCATTTTCATTTATCCTTCAAAAGGCTCAAATTTTTCCTATAATGTGCTTCTCTTGCAAAATCCTCTACCTTAGCAAATGCAATCCACCCCGTTGTGAAAATGAGAAACTTGCCTGTGTTGACTTCTCATTCTGCCCCTGCACTAACGCCCAATCATCAGCAGGCCCTGTTTTTCCCTTAATAGCATCTTTTCAGTCTCACTTCTCTTTTTACCCATGTTCATGTTTATGGTTCAAAACACCATGATTTATCACCTGGTTTTTGACAACATTCCCTTAAAAGTTGTCTTTGCTCAACCGAGATCTATAATTTACAGAGCAGCCAGAATGATATTTCTAAATCACACAACTGATAGTGCTGGCTAAAAATCTTAACACCCTTCAAAGATTCATTGCCTTTGGAATGAACAGGAAATGAACAGGAAAAATCCAAATTTCTTAGAACAGAAGGCCTTTCCTAATCAGAAATTTCATTTCCACTCCCATGTCTCCAACATTTCCATCTGGCCCCTGAAACCTATTTTGAGATTTTCCATGTTCCCTATCTTTTGCTGTTACCAGACAGATGCAGAGGGCCCAGTGGAGTCCACAGGACTCTTAAGAATGGCTGAACCAAGCAATGGAAATGACCTGTGTCTATGTGAAACCAGGAAACTTCATTTATTGTACCGTGGAGAATGATGTGAGAAAGAAATAAGTTGTTTTTGTATTTAATGCAGAGATATTGTACTTGCTTGTTAAACAAGTAATCTAGCAGAGCTAGTTTATTTAGGAGTAGAAATATTGATTACAAGAATAATATCATCAATAGATGATGACTATTGGCAACCAAGTAGGGCATTTTTTGGCAGAAAGATCAAATCCATGAGTGTTCCCAAAATAGAATACACAAGTAGAAATAGATGAAAACTACAAAATAAGTACTAGTAGTGATGGAAAATTCCAGACATGGTAATATGCATATAAATTTGTTTCCAGGGAAACATAGAGAAAATGGAGAAGAAAATAACTGTTGAGGAAGTTTTAAGAAAAATATTTCTCTAGCTTAGGTAAGAGATGGAATTTCAAACTTAAATTGCTTATGGTAGTGCCTGGCTAGCTCAGTCAGTAGAGCACATGACTCTTGATCTAGGAGTCATAAGTGTGAGCCCCATATTGTGGGGAGAGATTTCTTTAAAAAAATTGCTTATCAAATGTCAAGCAGGATAAATTAAAGAGACTATAACTAGACTTGCTCTGGGGAAAGATTAGAATTCTAAAGACAAATGGATGCTAAATGCTTACAAAAGTGAGTGAAAAAAATGAAAAAAAGTGAAAAATGAAAAAAAAAGGTGAAAAATAAAAAAAAAAAAAGCTTCCATGGATTAGTAATTTTCACCAGATTTTTTACTAGTAATTCCGAATACAACAGTGGTGGCCTTCAAAGGGATGAAGGAAAATAAGGTTCACTTGACAAATTTTATATTCAGCCAAATTGTTAGAAGAAAACATTTTCAAACATGTAAGAACACAGAAAGGTTATTCTTGTTCACATTTTTTATGAAAGATACTGTAAGATCTACTTCAGGAAAATCAAAATGGAAAGAGGGAAAGAGAACTAGTTAACATCAAGAAGTTGAAACAAGGGGTGGCTGGGTGTGTTCAGCAGCTGCTTTTGTCTCAGGTCATGATCCCAGGATTCTGGGTTAGAATGGCGTTGGCTTTCATGCTCAGTGGGGAGCCTGCTTCTCCCTCTTCCCCCACTTGTGTTCTCTCCAATTTTCTCTCTCTCAAATAAATAAAATAAAATCTTAAGGGAAGAAAAAAAAAAGAAGTTGGAACAAACCAGGAGGTCGTGAAGGGAGTCACCCCTGGATAGCTCTGGAACACGCCAAGATGGCTACAGCTAGGGACTGGTATGGAAAGAGGAGGCACTCCGTATAGTAGGCAGATTAATAAATGAAGCTAACTCGAGGAAAAGTAAAGATAAATTATTGCTTTAGAGATTAGAAGAAGACGATATAACTATAAACTCTGTGCCAGTAAAATCTCAGAGTTGCCTATGTCCCACAGTTTTCATAGAGATATTGTTGTCTTGAATGAAGAACGATCAGAATCTAAGGAACAAGAAACTTAAGCTTCACCTTTGAATCATCTTTGCCTCAATTAGCATTGGTTTTTATCTAAAAGGAAAAGATAAATATCTTTATAAAGTACAATCTGAGAAGTGTCTCTACAGAGTGACAGAATTAGAGTTTGTCATGTGTGCATTAAATTTAAAAACATTTTACCCCAGAACAATTAGATCCTAAGTTATGCAATTTTGCAAATTTGAAAGTGCTTTTTAAATACATCCCCTTTTCTTGACATAGAATTTGTTTAAAGAATGAATGGAAAATATGTGGTTTTTGCTATTGACATTATATTTCTGTATGTTTTAAAAATAAAGCCCCATAGGGGCGCCTGGGTGGCTCAGTGGGTTAAAGCCTCTGCCTTCAGCTCAGGTCATGATCTCAGGGTCTTGGGATTGAGCCCCACATCGGGCTCTCTGCTCAGCAGGGAGCCTGCTTCCCCCTCTCTCTCTGCCTGTCTCTCTTCATACTTGTGATCTCTCTCTCTGTGTCAAATAAATAAAATCTTTTAAAGAAAAATAAAGTCCCATATATCCATGATTAAAACTTATAAGTCAAAAGGCAGCATTTAGAAGAGAAAATGACAGGATTTCTCATTAAAATATCATAGTTATTACTAAAATGGCATTCTGCTAACTAACTATAGAACTAGCAGTAACTTCAGCTCTATTTAACTGGCGTCACTTGTTTTGGCTCAGAAACAGAAGGTTTTGCTCATTTATTAGTTTTATCTGAGCTAAATATATATAGAAGGGAGGACTGTATTTTGTGCCCATGGAACACTCAGGAAATGAATGGATTTATTTTTGTCGTGTCCAAATATGGAGAAGAGCAGCTTTTTTTCCCTCCTTTCTTTCTTTAAATTCTAGAATGATTGAGTTCAAATAATGGAAACAATTATGTATGAACATAAATGTTGGGGTCTCTATCATGGTGCCTTATCCTGACAGTGCAAAAGACCTTGGTAGGAATGAATAAAATGCTTTTTGATGAGGAAAAGGAGGGAGAAGATGTTGTTGCTAATTTAGTACTCTCCTACATTCTTTTAGTGACAAGTCTTGAGAAAAGATAGGTTTCCAGAATGTGCAGCCTAAGATGGGATTGATTAGCTACAGGGAAAAAGGGGCAATGAAAACAAGAAGCTAATGGAGTAGAGAAGAGAAGAGAAATTCTGCCTGAAAAACAGATACAGCCCAAAGCTAAGGTACAGGTACAATAGGATTTGTAATAGAAAAGTAGAAAATAAATATCGCAGGCTTTAAAATCCAAAAGAGAATGGAGAAATTAATCATGCCAGTTCCAAAGCTCTCCTCTTTTTATATTCGGTAAATACTAAATTTTTAAAGGCAAAAAATCCACCCTTGGAGAGAACATTGATCTGAAGTATCATTCTTGTCCTGTGCGCTAGTATTGGAGGTAAGAATATATTGATGGTCAAAGAGAAATGCTGTTATAATTCCACCAGAGTCCCCTCAGTGAAACAGCTCAAAACGTTGGCAGTTCTGTACACACACGTTTTTTTGTTTGCTTATTTTTCCAGGAAATCTGCTATGAAGACTGAGTTTTACAGTATACTATTCTATAATGTAGGTCATGTTCCTTTTATGAGTTTTTAAGCCTATCCTCAGCCCTCAGCATCCAACTGGTGGCATTCTCTTGCTCCTTCAGACTGTTAAGAGGAAAGCGTAAAACAGTGAAATGTGTCAAAGAGCCTTAGAAAATCAACTGTGGCATCATGTGTATTTGAAAGATGGAGCACAGGAGGAAGCCAGCTGGGGTTAGGCTGAGTAGAAAGGAAAGCAACAAGTGGAGGTAATTCTTTCCAACAACTTGGTATGAAAAAGGAGCTTAAACTTAAGGAGAAACGTGTTCAAATTCAAAGGGTTATAAAATAAAAATACAGTGAAACTTCCTCTGTGGGAAAGCAGGAGGGAAGGACACACTCACTTGTAACAAATTTTTTAGTAACTCCATGCTTAGTGTTTTCTATTCATTTTTGAAGTTGGGATAAGAACATACGGTATGACTAACATGAATCATAACAATTCACAGTTGGTGAACACCCGATGTGTCAATGTTCACTGAAGCTGGCAATAACCCTCTGAGGAAGATATGGTTACGTTGGTTTTAAAGAAAAAACTGAAACATAGAGAACTAACTAACTAGCAGATGACCACACATTTAGTAAGTGTAAAGTTTTGTACCAGAGCCTATATTCTTAGTATAATAGATTGCATCTCAGACTTAGTGAGCAATGTTAGCTGTATATAGGGCCCATGTGTTTTGGTCATAGTTTGTAAAGGTAGAATTACACCCAAAATAATGAAAAGGAAAAATTTTGAGAGCTTATAAAATTTTTCTGGTTTTTCTGATTATAAAAAATTTCTGGTTTTCTGGTTTTTTAGTTTTCAAGGTCCCATTAACATTGGGACTAGGGATTTTGAGTAATATTGAAGATATTATTTGAATTTTATCATATTATATGAAATCCTTTTCTTTCTTTTTTTCCAATAAAACAGTGCATTTAATTAGATACTGTAAGAAAAATGGGTCTAGAAGAAGTACTCAGCCAGAGAAGGGGTGGGTCGGGGGGGCTAACAGAATCAAGAGAAATTATGAAGGGCTCAGATCTTGGGGGTTGAAAAGTAAAATCCTTTCTTATCTCTAATTGTATTAACTTTCTATTTTGTGTAACAGAATATCATAAGTTAATTGACTTAGAACAACAGAAATTTATTGCCTCACAGTTCTGGAGACTAGAAGTCTGAAATCAAAGTGTCAGCAGACCCATGATGCCCCGAAAACCTACAGGGGAAGGGTCCTTCCTTGCCTCTAGCAGCTTCTCGGACCCTATTCACTGATGTGTGCTAGCATAGCTCCAATCTTCAGCAGGCATTCTCTCTGTGTCTTTTCTCATAGTCTTTTCTCAGTATATGTCTGCATTTGTGTCAAATATCACCTTTTTATTAGGACTCTGGTCATACTGGATTAGGGCCCACATTAATGATTTCATTTTAACTGAATTACCTCTGTAAGACCTATTTCCAAAGAAGATCACATTCTGAAGTATGGGAGGCTAGAACTTCAACATATCTTTTTTGAGGACACAATTCAATTCATAACACCAGTATTTCCATACAGAAGATTCTCAAATTAAGAGTAGCCTAGAGAAATATTAAGAGCATTAAGATATTGTAAGCGAGCATAGACCAAGCCAAGGCCAGACCATTCTGCCTGTATCAAGAGCTCTTAAAGAACTACGGTTTATCCCTGTTAGATCTTCTTACCTACCAAAAATTACTTATAGAAAGATTAAGAACATGGTCCCGCCCAAGCCTCATATACCAGAATACTCATAATTAAGTATATATGGAGAGGCGTGTCTATGAGTTATTGCGTGGCTTTTGCACTAATTAAAATAATATGCACTTTAAATTTTAAAGTTTTTGAGAGAGCCTGGAATAAAAGAGAATGAGATTAAGAGACTTCTGTCACCTAAATTTCTACATAACAAAAAGTGGGTTGAGAAAACAGCCCAGTTGCCAGTAGGGATATATTATTTTAAAACCTTTCAGATATAACCAGGCAGAATAATTAAAGAAACTTCCAGAAACCAGGGTAATGGACTGTAGAGAAGAAAAGACTAAGGAGTCACTACTAGGCCGACTAAAGAATGTATGTTTCTTAAAATCGGATTAGAGAGACCTGACATTTCCTCCATGAGATTTTGTAATTGTCATAAAAAAAGTGTCTATGTTTCCTTTCTCCAAAAAGAAGTCTTTATTACTATTGTCTTCTTCCTGTTTCAGCATTCTCCGATAGATGTTCAGGAGACAAATATAACTTGTTTCTATCTATCATAGGTCTTCATTTAAAAAGTAAATACTCAAAAAAAAAAAAAAGAAAGAAAGAAAAGAAAAAGAAAAAGTAAATACTCCAAGGCACGCAGATCATGAAATCCTGGATTTCAAGCTGATACTGGCATTGGATGAAACTATTGGCAATCATGGAATGGACCCAGTGGGTTTTGCAGGTGACAAGGAAGTGAATATAGAAAAAAGGACTGAACAAAGTAGGTAAGATCATTGTGGAAAAAAACTCACTGCTTTCCCCTTCAGACCTCCTGGTGGCAAGATGCTTTCCTCCCTAACTTCCACACCGGTGGTCACTCTTCAACCTTAGGCTAGCCCATGTGATTTACCTTACCAAACATAGCGCAGGAAAGGTTTCAAATGTTTTTGCAACGTTGCTCTCTCATACCTCTCCCGTTGCCCGGAGAAAGGCTTCCCTGAAGCTAGCTGCTGTTCCTTTATACTTAAGTTCCCAGTTGAACACATGAGGAAGCCGACCCAAGCCCAGCATATAGCAGTGAGAACCCAGGACCAGTTAGGCCTGCCTCCCCAAGAGATCCTCCAGCCACGATTGACCTCTATCCGCTGAGTCCCTCCTGCTCTTCAGACTGCAAATGAGCCCACCTGAGAAAAGAAAAGCTGAACCAGCAGACTGGATTTTAAGGTCATTTGTAACCCAGCTTTATGCAGCAAGACCTAACCAATACTTTCTCAGCTAAAAAGAAAAAATAGAGAGACTACTCCTATATGCGGTGCTGAAGAAGCATTTTCTCTTTTCTTTTTTATTCATGTAACTGCCTTGCCATGATATATGTTTTATTTATATTCGCAGGACAGAGTTAATATTTGTGCTTTTTTGTTTTGTCTGTTTTGTTTTAAATCAAATTAAGATTCCTCACCTAAAGAAGAACCGAAATTGTTAATGATCGTTATACTACCTTCGGCTATGTTTATTTTAAAATATTTTGTTGTCACTGAAAAACCAGGAGATCAAGGGTAGAGCCATCCCTTGTTCTTATGTACCTGCATGTTAATTTTAATCAGTAACTAATCTCTTCTAACATTGCTTTTTATGTCCTCCTACATAAGGCGCTAAATTAAGAATAATAAAACTGCCAGTGTGTCTTTTACTCCTAAATCATCCTTATCACTTCCTGGATGGATGCTAGGCAGCACCAAAGCTTTACCCCACCTTATAAAAGGAAGGATGCTAGAGATATGTAGGTATATTTGGAATTCTCTGTGTTTTTAATTAGCTCAATCATATTTGAAGAGCTTTTCTATTTTTCAAACACATAATACTCCAGAAAGTCAAGTCACAAAGACAGAATAACCCAGCCCTACCTTAATTTTATAAGGTCAAATGTTATTAATATAAACAAATTTTACTAGTTGTTTACTCGTTTCTAGATGTGTAGGGCCATACATATATTTGTACACAAATGTTGTCACAATGACCCCTAACAAATTGACTTATTTAAATATTTCATTTTTAAACTACAACACCCTTTTCTATTATTGATACTTGTAGCTCACCTTTTTTTTCTTTTCCAGATCAAATTGAAAGGCCCTAGAGATTTGTCAATGCTTTTGGTCTAACACTTTCTTAAACTCAGGAAAGTTACTACGTAGGTCCTTAAAAAATGCAGATAACCCACACACTTATATATTACATATGATAAAAAATTCAACTTTTCTCTTTTCTGATATTATCAGTGCTATCATAAATTTACTCAAGCATTAATAGTTGGTCTCCACTCATATTTACCAGAGCAGGGAAGTTTGATCTTCTGAGAGGAAATCTAGACTCTCAAATAAAAGTATATGAATCTTATACTGGACAATTTCAGTACAGAGATAGGTAACTTTCTGCCAATAAACTGTAATCTAATACCTTTAAAAATGAAACTGATGGGAAAATTAATTTTGATTGTTTACCTTGAGAAGCTTTGGGTACTATTATTAGCATTTTGAATTTCAACAGTTATATATATGATGTATGATACTCAAGAATTTAAGAAATTCTATTCTGTTTAGTCACGTTGTAGAATACAGATTAACTCCTTTGAAAGCATAAGGTATCTACAAGGTATCTGGAAATAATTTTAGCCTATGGGGTAGAATGTACTGAGTTATAATCCCAATAAAACATAGTACAAAATTGTTAACCCAATACTGTGTATCTAGGTATCTAGTAGGCTGGCGTGAGGCTTAATTTTAAGTGTTAATCTGGCCAGGCCATAGTTCCTAGTATTTAGTCTAGGGGCAGTCTCAATGTTATTGTAAAGTTATTTTTTCTTTAATGTGATTAATATTTAATAATGTGATTATTATATTTAAATCAATAGACTTTGAGTAAATTAGATGACTCTCTGTAATGTGGGTGAGCCTCATTCAAACAGTTGAAGGCTTAAGAACAAAAACTGAGGTTTCCCTAGAAAGAAGGAATTTGAATTTAAGGCTGCAAGACAGAAGTCTTCCCTAAATTTTCAACCCACCTCAGTTGCCCTGCAGAATTAGGAAGGAAGCCTGCAACTTTGGCTTTTGAATTTCCAGCCTGCTGACTGATTTCAGACTCACCAGTGCCCCTCCACCTCCCCATCTCCCATACCAATTCTGTGAGCTAATTCCTTAAAACGAATCATTTTTCTCTCCCTCTTGTTTCTCTCTCTCTCTCCCCCTCTTCTCTCTCTGTTTATATATATATATATATATACACGCGCACACACACACACACACGCATATCTACATATATCTCCTAATAGTTCTCTTTCTCTGGAGAACCCTGACTAATATAGTTAGTAACTAGGACAGACTACATTTTCATAACATAACAGGAGAGTTTGGCTTTAACAATACTCACATATACAACTAAATTACAGAATTTCTAGGTAAACTCAGAGCGGTACAACAAGCTGTTTAGGTTCACTGTGCCCTTTCTCTCTGAGCTATATAAATATTGGCTCTTACCATTATATGCCAATTTAGTTAGAACTTTCATCATTTTAGCATTATTGTCCTCTGCATTTACCCTTCTGCATTAATCAACCGGTTTAACAAGTGATTTCAGTTGATCTTACAAGAGCCTTCTAACAGTAAATTTAGAGCCAGAAGTAATGCAATCAGTAGCAATATAGCCATAAAAATTAGCCAACAATACCACTTAATTGTGACAATAGAAAACACCAACACCACCACTATACTCTTCTGTAGCTATGGGTCTAAGAAGTAGATGTTTGTAGAGGAACCCATTGGAAACAGATCCTTACCTAGAGGGGTAACTATTTATATACAGGAAAAAAGTTCTTTAAAAGCCTGTATACTTGGAGACCTATGAATAAAAACTTATTTAAACTAATTGGAGATTTATTCTCCTGCCATCCTTGTATTATCATATTCTGTGTCATTTGCTATTAGATATATACTTTCAGGCTTTCCTTCATTGTACAGAAAGTTCCTTAGTTACATAGGATATTTACTCATGAAGGAAATTATTAGGAAGTACGCTCTAGCAGAATTGCACAGGTCAACATGTAATACTGGCACTTTTCCTCAATATCTTTCTACCTTCATTTCATGACCCATTTCTTGGTGGTCAATAACAATAACAATCTCTGTCGTGCCCAGTCCCAAATCAAGTGATTGAGTAGTGTTCTTTAGCTATACTTTTGCTGAAGTTAGCCTTTCTTGTTCATAGTGTTGTGGTAACAAATGATCAATAAATGTTTTTTTGCCCCTGGGATAGAGAAAATGAACAACAGATCACATGGAATTCAGAACTGAAGAGGGAGGTGAGATAATACTTAAGTTGTATAAATAGTATCTCATTCTAGATATTTTTACGGGGATCTAAAGTATGAGGGTCTTGGTTAGATGAATTAATAAACTTCATGTCTCTCCATTTCCATTGCAATCACCCAATCCCTTATGATCCAAAAAAGCTAAAATGATATTTACCCAAATCTCATAGCACAGCCATAGCTCCCAGAATCCATTTTCACTTTCCATCTTCTTTTTTACCCATTGCAGAGAAAAGTATATGGTAAGCTTCCTTTACCTTCCAGACCTGAATATTGTGGTGAACATTTTATTTTGTCTGTTGTATGAACATTTTATTTTTATGGAACACTCTGTTACATAAATGGGCCAGAGTTGGCCTCTGTGTATTGACCTAAAATGGCTTCCATGCTGTTTTCATCTCTACAGCAGGCTACACTGTCAGCCCAAAGCCTAATGGCATAAAACCCAAATTCTCACACATCCAAATGCTTCATATATAGTTAAACTATGAACAATGAATCTTGGAACACTGAAAAAATAAAATAAAAGTTCATTTTAAAAAAAACTAAACATATTTTTAGCTATTTAGAGCCCACTTGTGTGGCACACCCCACGAACTTCACCCAATGTTTACTAACCATAGGCAAGACAAATGCAGACTGCTGCCATCCTTTGGAGCTCTCTGATCCAGAGACTCCCCACCTTGCTGCTGAGATGTACCTAGACAGCTGAAGCCCCTCTCCAACCTCTTCTTCTCCCCCAGGAGTTCCCTCATCTTAGTCCCCTTCTGGGTTATGGCCTCTTGGTGCTGTCTCAGAAAGACCTCCCATTGAAAGGAATATAATCCTGTCCAAGCACCACCTATTATAGCTTGTTGTGTATTATTGCTTCTCGTGGTCCTGTCTCTTCCCAGATCAACTCCTCTAATCCTCTAATTACCACACACTCTGAAAAGTTAGCCAATTTCCAACAAGTATATTATGATATATTTACAATGAGGATATTATACAATCAATATATTTAGCTTATAAGCTTTTGAGGCCATTTTCTCCATTCTCAGCCTCTTCAAAAACTCACAGAAGAATGGATAGTTCCTAGCTACCGAAAGCTGGTAGGAGGGGAATGAGACGTCTCAAGTTGTGAACAACCAAAGGCTACAGGTGAACTCTCTGTCTTCTAGCAGCATGAAGAAAAGTCACTTAATATTTACAATGTCAGAAATATTGGTGGTATGAGCAGAAGAGAGAAACTGTAAATACAGAAGTCAGGTAATAGTAATACTGGGTGGACTTTAGTGCAGGAAAATGACAGCAAAGACATAACAACGAGCAGTACTGTGGAAATAATTGTGTCCTAAAGTGCTCCCTAGATTGTTAATTATAAAACCTAATATAATTTCTATTCAGTCTCTGTTTTTCAGAGTGGTTGGCTCTATGAGTCATGTCCTGAGATTCTCTGCTAGAACAGTGAAAAAAGAATTAACACAAACACTTTTGCTTCTTTTCTGCAAAGTACTGAAAAGATAGAGGGGGAAAAAGGGGGAGATGAAATGTTGATTATATAGTAGTACAAGAGGGAAGCAGGAAAAGAATGATTTTTATGAGCTCATGTTCTTGCAACCTAATTCATAAGTTTGAAATTCAAACACTTGTCAAACAGGACAAGTTCTGCATGGTTATAACTTGGAAGCACTATAGCTATTGATTTTTAAATTTAGATTCTTTGTCTTTTTTTATTCCTAGGAATGCACTGGGTTTAGTAAAATTTACTGCAATTTCAGTGGGAAGAAAATGACACAGTAAATACAAGAAAATAACTCAAGAAAAATGCTCAAAAAGTATTTTTCAGAAAATTGTATATACACATAGGGCAAGCATAAGTGTCAGATTTTTCAGTACAGACTGATTATAATATTCTGACTTTTTTTGAGTCAGTGCACTGGACCATATGTCCTAATTTTTGCCTCAGAAAATCAAATTGCTGCATGTATTCTTTCCACGAATGTTGAGATAGGAAACCAATTATAATTTATTTATGCATTTCATATTCAATGAGTGAATCTGTCATAACATTATTTATCAGGCTACATAATCTCAAAAATTACATTTGTTATAGATTTTATAAGGCTAAAAATAAGCAACAACAAATTTTTTGCAGGCTTAAAAACTTAATTTGAAAATTAGTTAAGAAAATGAAACGAAGGGGCACCTGAGTGGCTCAGTTGGTTAAGAGTATGACTCTTGGTTTCAGCTCAGGTCATGACATTGAGCCCTACATCATCAGGCTCTGCACTCAGTGTGGAGTCTGATTAAGATAATCTCTCTCTCCCTCTGCCCCTCCCCCTGCTCTTGTGCTCTCCCTCTCTCCCTTTCTCTTCTCTCTCAAATAAATAAATCTTTTAAATAAATAAATGGTAATGATACTATATTGAGTTAAGTTATTAGAACTTGCTTTTATAATTCATGTAATAGTTTACAAATCAGCTATGTAAAATAACATAGGTGTAACTAAAATTAATTATACAAGCAGGTAAATTAAGATACAAAATGTTAAAAAATTTCCATCATTAAGGGCTTAATAGTCTTCCCCATTTATGTCTAAGGCTAGTTTTTTCACCAAACAAGTTTAGGGAGATTTGGAGACTAATCATTAAATTAAATTAAATGTATATGTACATTTTGTTCTGATTTTTCTTCTGTGCAGAGGCACTACTATAAATTTCCAATTAATATA
Source organism: Nasua narica (assembly GCA_028533885.1). Classification (NCBI taxonomy): domain Eukaryota; kingdom Metazoa; phylum Chordata; class Mammalia; order Carnivora; family Procyonidae; genus Nasua; species Nasua narica. The sequence continues at coordinate 165,874,903 of CM052799.1, read as the reverse complement.
TTAATTCTATCCATATACTATATTTTCAAATTATCATCTTTGCTAGTTATTTTGTAGTCAATATAAGTAAATTGGCCTAGCAACTTACTTCTAATGAATAGTATACACATTTGCAAAATGAGAAGATGTCACTCACAAGGTTATCCTATAAAAATGCTCTGCCTTCCATTCTGCTCACTTCTCTTGATCTCTTACTTGCTCACTTATAGAAACCAGCTGCCATGATATGAGCTGCCCTATAGAGAGACTAACACAATGGCAAAAATAGCAATGAAACTGAGGGAGGGTTCTGGTGAATAGTCAGTGAAAAACTGAAGCCTGCAATTGAATAGCTCAACAGCCTTGACAGTGATCTTGGAAGTGGATCATCTCTCGAAAAAGCCCTCAGATGATTATATACCTTGATTGCATCCTTATGAAAGATCTGGAGTCAGAAGAGCCAACTAAGCCATATCTCAATTTCCTGACATGGAGAAGCTGTGAGAAAAATAAATATGTGTTGTTTTAAGTCATTAAATTATGGGGTAATTTACTGCACAGCAATGGATAATTATTATATAAAATTTCAAAGAAAGCCTCAAAGTAACAGATATTAGGGCTGTCCAGTCATGGGATGTGGGCCAGGAGCATTAAACTGTCCACCATAGCTATGCTGAAATCAGGAGTGTTAGATAATGTGATATTGCTGGCAAATATCTGCTCAGTTGACTTTTGTATCCTTACATTTATTTGTGCCTCATAATAAACTCATGCTACAATTATTCTTCATGGTTTTGGTTCTTCGTAGGTATGTAGATGGTATAGCTAGGTGGATAGATAGATGGATGATAAATGAAAGAAAGTTAGTTAAATAAACCATAAACCCCATATTTGTAGCTACTTCCAAGGGTAATATTAATATGCACCATCCATATTATCTATTACCCAAACTTCTCTCACACTTTCCAGCTTTTTAGTTAGTTTAGATTGATTTCCTGGTAATATTATCCAAGTCTACATCTTTTTGAGAGGGACTTACACTTTGAGAATATTGTTTTCATAACTCCCCTCTTAAAGTTGTCGCCATAAATGAAGATCAAGAGATGCCCCAGTGAGTAGCTCAATTTAAGTATTTACCCCTTTGATCCTATTTTGTTTCAGCAATACTAGGTTCTGTTTATAATTAAAATCAATTACCATTGTCAGGGTAGCAATTCATTTTTTTTTTAATCCTGCTTGTTCACTAGCATAAGTTAAAATGATAAGGCAATAAGAAACACATTGATAATAATGCAATAATAGTAGGGGATTTCAACATCCTGCTCACAGCAATGGACAGATCATCTAAGCAGAAGATCAACAAGGAAACCAGGGCTTTGAATGACACATTGGACCAGATGGACTTCAAAGATATATTCAGAGCATTTTAGCCTAAAGCAACAGAATACACATTCTTCTTGAGTACACATGAAACATTCTCCAGAACAGATCACATCCTGGGTCACAAATCAGGTCTTGACCAGTTTGAAAAGACTGAGATTGTTCCATGCATATTTTCAGACCACAATACTTTAAAACTTGAACTCAATCACAGGAGAAAATTTGGAAGGAACACAAGTCATGGAGGTTAAAGAGCATCCTACTAAAGAATGAATGGTTCAACCAGGAAATTAAAGAAGAATTTAAAATATACATGGAAATAAATGAAAGTGAAAACACAACAGTTCAGAAACTTTGAGATGCAGCAAAGTATTCCCAAGAGGAAAGTATATAGCAATATAGGCCTTTCTCAAGACACAAGAAAAGTCTTAAATGCACAATCCAACCTTACACCCAAAGGAGCTGGAGAAGAACAGCAAATAAAGCCTAAATCCAGCAGAAGAGGAATACTAAAGATTAGAGAAGAAATCAATGATATAGAAATAAAAAAAAGTAGATCAACGAAAATAGAATCTTGTTCTTTGAAAGAATTAATACGTTTGATAAAACCTTAGCCAGACTTATCAAAAAGAAAAGAGAAAGGACCCAAATAAATACAATCATGAATGAAAGGGGAGAGATCACAACCAACACTGAAAAAATACAATTATAAGAGAATATTAAGAGCAAATATATGCCAAAAATTAGGCAATCTGGAAGAAATGGACGCATTTCTAGAAACATAAACTACCAAAACTAAAACAAGAAAAAATAGAAAATCCATAACCAGCAAGAAATGGAATCAGTAATTATAAATCTCCCAACAAACAAGAGTCCGGGGTCAGATGGCCTCCCAGTAGAATTCTACCAAATCTTTAAAGAAGAATTAATACCTATTCTTCTGAAGCTATTTCAAAAAACAAAAATGGAAGGAAAACTTCCAAACTCAGTCTATGAAGCCAGCATTACTTTGGTCCCCAAACCAGACAGACCCCACTTAAAAGGAGAATTACGGACCTGATAAACATGGATGCAAAAATTCTCACCAAGATACTAGCTAATTGTAACCAACAGTACAGTAAAAGGATTACTTGCCACAACCAAGTGGAATTTATTCATGGGCTGCAAGGGTGGTTCAACACCCATATATCGATCAATGGAATACATCCTGTTAATAAAAGAAAGGAAAAAAACCATATGATCTTCTCGAAAGATGCAGGAAAAACATTTCACAAAACACAGCATCTTGTCTTGATAAAAAGTCTGTGCAGTATAGGGATAGAAGGAACATATCTCACTATCATAAAAGCCATATGCAAAAAACCCACAGTGAATATTATCCTCAACAGGGAAAAACAGAGCTTTTCCCCTAACGTCAGGAACATGACAGGGATGTCCACTCTCACCACTGTTGTTCAACATAGTACTGGAAGTCCTAGCCTCAGCAATCAGACAACAATAAGAAATAAAGTCATCCAAATCATCAAACAAGTCAAATTCTTAACTCTGTGCAGATGACATGATACTCTATGTAGAAAACCCAAAAGACTCTAGCAAAAAATTGCAGAACTCATACAAGCATTCAGCAAAGTCATAGTATATAAAATCTATGCACAGAAATCAGTTGCATTTATATACACTAACAATGACGCAGTAGAAACAGAAATCAAGGAATTGATCCCATTTACAATTATACCAAAAACCATAAGATATCTAGGAATAAACCTAACCAAAGAGGTAAAGGATCTGTAACCTGAAAACCATAGAATATTTATGAATTAAATAGAGGATGACACAAAGAAATGGAAAAACATTCCATGCTCATGGATTGGAAGAACAAATATTGCTAAAATGTCTATATTACCCAAAGCAATCTACACATCCAATGCAATCCCTGTCAAAAATACCACCTACACTTTTCGTAGACCTGGAACAAACAATTTTAAAACTTGTATGGAACCAGAAAAAAACCCACATAGTCAAAGTAGTGTTGAAAAAGAAATCAATGCTGGAGGCTTCACAATTTGGTACTTCAAGCTGTATTACAAAGCTGTAATCATCAAGACAATATGGTATTGGCACAAAAACAGACACATAAATCAGTGGAACAAAATAGAAAACTCAGAAATGAACCCACAACTAGAATGTCAATTACTCTTCAATAAATCAGAAAAGAATATGCAGTGGACAAAAGACAGTGTCCTCAACAAATGGTATTGAGAAAACTAGACAGCCTCATACAGAAGCATGAAACTGGACCACTTTCTCACACTACATACAAAAATAAATTCAAAACAGATGAAAGACCTAAATGTGAGACAGGAACCCATCAAAATGCTAGAGTAGAATACAGGCAGCAACCTCTTTGACCTTAGCTGCAGCAATTTCTTGATAGACATGATTCCAAAGGCAAGAGAAACAAAAGCAAAATGAACTATTGGGACTTCATCAAAATAAAAAGCTTTTCCACAGCAAAGGCAACAGTCAACCAAACTAAAAGGCAACCTGACGAAATGGGAGAAGATATTTGCAAATAGTTTATCAGATAAAGGACTAGTATCCAAAAGCTGTAAAGAAGTTATCAAGCTCAACACCCAAAAACCAAAAAATCCAGTGAGGAAATGGGCAAAAGACATGAACAGACATTTCTCCAAAGAGGACATACAAATGGCCAACAGACCCATGAAAAAATGTTCCACATCACTTGGCATAATGGAAATTCAAATCAAAACCCCAATGAGATACCACCTTACACCTGTCAGAATGCCTAAAATTAGCAACTCAGAAAACAAAAGATATTGGTGAAGATGCAGAGAAAGGGGTATATTTTTATACTATTGGTGGAAACACAAGGTAGTGCGGCCACTCTGGAAAAGAGTAGAGAGGTTCCTCAAAAAGTTAAAAATAGAGCAACCCTATGACCCAGCAATTGCATTACTAGGTATTTATCCAAAAGACACAAAAATACTGATTTGAAGGGGCACATGCAACCCAATGTTCATAGCAGCAATGTCCACAATTGCCCAAATATGGAAAGAGCCCAGATATCTATTGACAGATAAATGGATAAAGAGGTGGTATGTGTGTGTGTGTACATATATACATATTTAAAATATATAGTATGTGTGTATATAATAGTTATAAAATTTATATATAATTATATGTATAATGGAATATTACTTAGTCATCAAAAAGAATGAAATCTTGCCATTTACAACAGCATGGATGGAACTAGAGGGTATTATGCTAAGCGAAATAAGTCACTCAGAGAAAGACAAATACCATACAATTTCATTCATATGTGGAATCTAAAAAACAAAACAAATGAACTTAGGGGAAGGGAAGGAAAAGTAAAAAGAGATGAAAATTGAGAGAGAGGCAAACCATAAGAGAAGCTGAACTCTAGGAAATTAACTGCGGGTTTCTGGAGGGAAGGAAGTGGGGGGAAGTGATAATTGATGGGCATTAAGGATGGCACTTGATGTAATGAGTACTGGGTGTTATATACAACTGACGAATCACTGAATTCCACCTCTAAAACTAATAAAAAATGATGAGATGATAGACATGTAGATTGGGTATCAATTCTAGTAAGGAAAATTATTTTCTTTCAGGATGGGAAGGAACGATATACTTGACTTGACATCAAGTGCCTGGCCAGGATCTTCAATGGGCAGTGCACTGTCAAGACACCACTTCAGTTTCTGTTGTTGACTAGTTGGTGTTTAGCACTTTCAGTAGCTAGCTTAGCCCTAAGGAGATAAATCTCTTACCAGTGGGACCATGCATAACCTCCATCCCTACCATTTTGCCTGCCATATTCTTCTACTTGTACAAATATTGTGTTGGTCGAAAGCAGAAGTTAGTTAATCCTCATGAGACAAATAATCCTAATTGATTGAGGCACCTAGTTGATAAATGTCTCCTCTCTGCCAGATGTTATTTAGTGGCCACTGACACAAAACAAATATACCCATCCATTTTATAACTATTTCTATAATATGCTCCAAATGCCACATCCCTAGCTTTGAAATTTTGTTTTTGAATTTCTACACTTTCTTCCTCAGATCCTGAACAGTTAGCAAAGTTACTCTCATTTCCCAGCAGTCTATTTATATAATAACATCAAGTTGCTTATTCCTATATATTAAGTTGATGACCTAGCACAGTTCTCAGCTCTGCCTAATAAAGGATATCTCCTCACCACACCTTTTAAGGTTATTCTGGATTGGAACTGTAGGACTTGCACATACAAATCAGGCAAATCCATCTGTGACCCAGGACAACATTTTTCCTCTTCCATTATGTAATTGTAGGAAACCACCATTAGTTCACTTGTTTACTTAGAGAAAGAAGCATTGGTACAATAGAATTTCCATGGAAGTCTGAACCACCCATGCATTTAGATCATGTTTGTCACCTGGATTGGTCCAGGAAAAATTTCTAATACCCTTTACTCATCATAAGCAATTACTGCTTCATCTGCTCATCTTTATAACTGGACTAACCTAATAGTACCCAAGTCATGAGGAACCGCTCTGATTGCACTTGAGTTTCCCCAGTCAGGTGCTCAGGCTCCACTAGGCATAGTAGCCTCCAGGAGCTGTATTTTGAATGATGAGTCATTATTTGCTGATATACTGTAGAACTGAAGTGTGCATACTGCCTATCTCTCCATAGGGCTTTCCAGAGGTTCCACACTGTATCCTTATCTCTGATGAACCCCTCTAGCATTTTGGATCTGCTGGGTCATATAACCCAGTTGACAGAAGTATGCACCATATTCTGTGCAAAACCCTCTTTGATTACGGTCTTCATTCAAAACTGTAGCTTGATAAATTGGTCAGAGCAGTACCCCAAAAGGAAATACAAAATGTGTCCACATAGGCCCAAATGATTACCATCTTTTTCTTAGTGACAGAAAATTCAGGATGAAATAAACTATCTTGAGTATTAGATGAAATGCCAGCCATTATCCCAGATTACCATAAAAATATCACTGATAAGACAAAACCCCATGGAGTTGTTTTTCCCCCCAATCTTTGGCAGATAATAGTCCTGCCAACATACCCACAGTTTCTGCCATTTCCTAATATTAATAACATGTAGTCATCAATATAGGACCCCCAAACAAGGTTCTGAGGCATGTTAACCTAGTCCATGAAAACCATACAGTGACAAATATAAAAGGATTTAAGAACCTATGGACTCTGAATGTGTATCATCACCATTATTATGTGAGAGCAAACAGCTTTAGATCCTTTTTAAAAAGAAGACATATTGCAGATCCAAAGCTGCACAGGTATGTTCATCAGTCCCTATAAAAGTACCATATTCCCCACAGCATCTATTATTGATGCTACAAATTGATTGAATTTACTATAATTTCTACTGTCTGACAAAGATCAGAGAAATGAGATTTATGGTGACCTGCTGGTGATGCCTGGAGCAGATGTGGTTATGAATGATTACTTGGCATAACTGGTTAGACAACCTTTCTTGACTACATGGCCATGATCATATGTTCCTGTGAAACCAAGATTCATCATATAGCTCTTGTTGGTACCATCTGGAGACAGAGCTCATTGATGTCCCAAGAACACTGTACTGCCTGTGCCTGGAAGTTACTCAGATCCCCAATACCTGCCTGCATTCCTCATGCAGTATATCATTTGCCTTTAAATATAAACCTTCATGAGTATATGTGATAGAGTCAGTTGAGCTCTGGCCTTGAGAAGGAGGAACTTAATTAATTAGTTTCACTTGTGGAGATCTGTGGCTCAAACTTGTTTGGAATTCTAAGAAAACAGGTTAAAAGTGGTTGACAATTTTAACACTGACAGACAAACAGCTGGTTCTTTTCCAGTGACTTTATTCTTCATTTACTGAGTCTGTTCAGATAAACTAATGCCTCTGTATTTCCAGGTTGTGCTTGTAAGTAGGTTGAGGTGCTTTTCTGTCTCTGGCAAAGCTTCCAGGTATAAAGCAGGAAAATGTCTTAATCTGAAGCATTATGTACTGAGTACTGGTAACATGGCTTAAAATTGTTCACTACAGTTCTTAGGAAATCATGCAGACCTAGAGACTGTAATAAAATGTATCACAAGTTTCTGCTACATTGTTTTAAAGGTAATGTGTATGCCCATGTGAGCATAGGAAGAGAAGTTTAAGTAGTCAGTGCCTGTATGAGAGGCATTAGACATTTAAGAATTTGTGGAAAATAAAAAAAAGGCTGTTCTTACAGAATTTTCTTCATTTATCTGCCTTCTTTTCTCTACCACCCTAAAATAACTCCAGTATCAAAAGTAACAAGCTATTTAGAATTATTTTTAAATCATAAATAATTAACTGTAGATGTGATGGCAGAGAAATAGAAGTTGCTTTTAGTTTATTTATAGTTTCTAACAATGGTAAAACATGCCATCATATTTTACTATTCACATAATTTTGTGTAGTTATTTATCCCATACATGCCCTTGTAGGTCCACGGTTGAACGTTTTACTCGTGTTTAACCAATAATTAGATGCTATTGCATTGGAAAAATGAGCAGGGAGAGGGTTAGCACATTATCAAGTAAAAACAATTTTGATTCTTTCCTTAAAACTTATGTTTGGATGTTGGAAGAAAGAAGCTATCTTTTTCCTGGGTTCTCTAAAGCTATGAGGATGTCAGTCATGAGGCTTTGGGCAGCCATCTTTCTTGTGTTGTGAATAAAGCTGGTCAACTTTAATTTTGTTTAAGATGAAGGAAATGGGGCATTTAAGGATTTGGAAATACAGGATTACAAATTAGATAAATGGTCATAATTGAATATATATAATAAGAATCAGAAGTTTAGAGGTGCCTGGGTGGCTCAGGCAGTTAAGTGTCCACCTCTTTGATTTTGGCCAAGATCATGATCTCAGGGTTGTGAGATTGAACCTCAGATTCCCTGCTCAATAGGGTGTCTGCTTGAGATTCCCTCTCCATCTCCCTTTGTCCCTTTCCCATGCATTCTCTCTCTCTAAAATAAATAAAATCTTTAAAAGAAAGAATTCAAAGTTTAAATATTTAGAAGTATAAAGTAGTTTAAAGGTGTTCTCATTCAATATATGATTCAAAATATGACAAAAAAAGATACCCAGAAAGTTATTTACTATGAAAAATATCACCCTATTATTTAAAGACCTAAAGTTGGGACTCCTAACCTGATTCAGACCATAGTTCATGCTTTTCTCCCATTCTGTTTCTAACTGACATCTTAGAGATGATGAGCTCTTTGAGGGACACGATGTAGAGAGAGTAGAAACAATATAATAATATTTAATATTATTAAAGTATTTATTGTACATCAATCATGTGTTAAACAGTTTATTTGCATTTATTCACTGAGTCTGAAAAGTAGCCCCTAAAATGGTAGATTGCATTGGTATATTTATTTCACAAAGAAGAAAAATACTATTTAAGAAGTGTTTGTAAATATCCTAAGAGCAAAAGCATATTCCGATTGGACTGGGTATCAGGAGCTCAAAGTGGAGTTTATCACATTTGAGTAGTGTTCCACTAATTATGAAAAAGTAAAGATGATTATAACAAATCATATATAACTATATCCACATTTTAAAGATTAGTTTTGCAAAGCCTATATGTCAGACTCAAACTAATACAAATTTGTCCCCAAACCTAAAAAAATAGATTTGAGTTTCATGTTACTCATTTTTAACACTACCATTTCCAGCCATACACATTGATCTCTCAAGTAGTATTGTTACTTATGCCAGTCAAATGTAGGATATATTTGAAAAAACATAGACAATATCCCCTTAAAATATTAAAGTGAAGAAAGTTATGAAAACAACACTTAAAAAATCTACGAGTTACTTTTTGATGCATTCTCTGAGAGCAAAAGAAACTACTGCTTTATCAGCTGAAGGGAAATGGCATTAGCCGCAATATTAATATGCATGTCTTCATATAAAAATATTTTTCTATTAAAAACAAATTATAGCTTTATTAGTATGTTTAGAACAACTTACATATGTACATCTTACACATCTTACATATGGCACATCAGGCACATCTTACATATGTTAGATATGTTTAGATATGTGAAGGCATGAGTCCAACAAAATATTTATTTTTAAAATTACTTTAAAAATGGCAATTTTTTTCTGTCATCTCTGGATATCACATTCTTAATATTGGCTAATCAACAAGGACATACAGTATTTTCAAAAGGAAATGTACACTGCTTATAATATTATAATAATGATTTGTTATTAAAGACTGCAATTTAATGTATTTAAACAATAAAATAAATCTTTATTTCTAATTCTCTAATTTGAAGGTGTTCTGAAGTCACTTTTTAATCATTTATAAATTCTAAGTTTCCTCCTTAAGCAGGTAACCATTTGTGCTTCTTAAAGGACTGAAGAAAGAGTGTAAATAGCCTTTCTTCACAAATTGCAATTCACTTTTATTTAAGTAAATTCAGTATACAAAATTACATTGATATGTGTATATTCATATCTCAATATCTTTCTTAATATCTGGGTCTTTGGTCCACGTGTACTTTCTAAATCAAGAATTTAAAGGTATTTGGTAATATATTAGCAAAAGAAGCTAGGAATGTGTCAATTTTTTCTACTCAAATTTAAAAATAAACCAATATGACCTAAGACAGAGAGATATAGATATATATAGATAGATATAGATATAGACATAGATAAAGATATATTTAAATGCAATCTCTTATAATTCTTGCTTTTGCTTCAAATTATATAATTAATGAAACTGTATTTCATTCAGAACAATGTAAGTAGTCAGTAGATAGAGGCCAACTTACTGGCTGTAGCAAATTTTACATTTACAAAAAAAAAATTCACATTTTTATTTGAGCAGTATAATCTGCTTCAAGTACAACATCTAACACACATGATTTCAGCTTGATAATTTATTTCTCCATTTGTTTCTAGCTTTATTATCCTGGATTTTTTAAGGCAAGAAAAAGAAAGGGATGGATGATTATGGACCCAAATGAAATTGTGTGCCTATATAATCTAGATAATTTTGTACAAGACAACAATTAATTTTTGTCATCATTCTGCTTTATCAAAGTGTGTAAATAAGGATTTCAAAGAGCCATTAGACTTGGCTAATCATAGAAGACTTGTATATGTAGTTCTCCAAACATCTGTATTTATCCTTAGCTGTAACAATGAGCTGAATATGATGAATATATTTCTGAACTTGTGTTTTGTTCAAGTTTTTGATGAGAGTAGAATTTGTTCGTCTAATACTATTCTTGTATTAACACCCATTTGTTGATCTAATTTTATCATGCAATGATTATAAGGACAACCAAAGAAGACAGAGTAGGAGAATGGAACTCGAGGCATGAAGACTCAATTATATAATTTAAAAGTCTCTAATAAAAGTTCCATTCCATCCATCAATGAAATATACTCTTATTTTTTCTGTCAATAACTTTAACATTCATATTTTTTTAAAGATTTTTATTTATTTATATGACAGAGGGATCACAAGTAGGCAGAGAAGCAGGCAAAGAGAGGGGGAAGCAGGCTCCCCGCCGAGCAGAGACCCCGATGCGGGGCTCGATCCCAGGACCCTGAGACCACAACCCGAGCCGAAGGCAGAGGCCTTAATCCCCTGAGCCACCCAGGTGCCCCTAACATTCATATTATTAACACTAAGTTGCACATATATAACCCTTTATAAATGTATTTCTGAAAAATTTTGTATTTAGCACCTGTCTCCTGGTGTAGTAGAGTAGACATTTTACAGATGAAGATTCTACAACCTTATGATCAGAGAAAGTGACTTGAACAAGATTCAGACTCAGTAAATGATGAGGTAGGGATTACAGCCCTGCGCCTTCAGACTCCAAGTATTCTTTCTATATCACCTTTCTGCTATAGTACACCAAGTCTCAAAATTACAAAATTTAATAAAGTCTTATGGTGTATTACCTCAGATTTCAAATGAAATTATTAACATACTCACTTCAGCTCAGGTGAGCTATATCCAGTGTTCTGCTTTGTGAATCTGGAACTAAAGCAAATACTTATATAATGAAGAAATGAGGATGGGAAGTAGAAAGTGGGAAGAAGCCTCAAATGTTTGCCCTACTAAATTGTTTTTGAGCAAATTCATATCCCAAATGATCTGGTCAAGAAGTCAACACATCCTTGATATACTGATGTATATGAATGGAGATTAACTAAATCAGTATTTTGCGATGTTTGCAGTATGTCAGCCTAAACACAGATGCGCGCGCACGCGCACACACACACACACACATACACACACACACAAATTAATAATGACATGGTATAAATTTTTTTTCCACTTCAGTCAATTGTTTCAAGACTCTAAAATTAAAGTAAAAAATAAAAATAATATATAATGAAGGTTTGCCTTCATGATGTCTTCTGTTAATCTCAGCACTATTTTTACCTCATTATCATCTGTATTTTATGTTATATATATGTATATCACTTTTGCTTTTCGCCATTTATTTTAGCCAAATAGAGTATAATTGGTTAGAAAAATAATTTCAGCATCATGAATTAAATAAACACAATCAGCAATTTATTGTTTGTGGGATTAATTCAGTAATTTTTATAAGATATATTAGTTGAGTATTCACTAATTCCAGGTACTTTTCTAAACATTAAAGATGCCAGAAGAAATAAGACAAATGCCCTGCATTTAAATCCTGGAAATATGAATTCTATTTTTATCCCAAGAGCTAGAATTGGGCATTTAGTCCAATAGGTCATTTTAAAAATAAATAATTGCATTTTAAATAAATTTCCTCAGAAAAATCTTGTGAATATACAAGATGAAATGAAAAACACAAAGTTAGCTGAAGTGAGTTTTAATTGAGTTAAAAATTTGGGAGCTATGAAAGATGAGTGAATGAATCACTCAACACATTTATATTTAATCTCAGTCTTAAAATGGATTCATTCAAACATACTGAGGTCTGGAGAGATTGTAATTTATTTTATAATAGTGACTTACAAAAATACAATTCCTTCTCCATATGGAACTTTGTGCAGCAAAGCTATGTCTGAAAAGCTGATTATTTATTCAGTGCTGAATAATAATTTATTCTAGTCCCAAAACTTAGGAGGCTATGAATTACAGATAGTTCCTTAATTTATATTCATAATTCTGAACTTGTGTTTTGTTTTATTTTCATTGTGATTATTTTCCTAAATGCCAAACCAGGTAGATAATAAGATTATGCTTCCTTAATTAAAATAAACTTTTAAAATTTTAAATAAACTTCTAAAAATTTTATTTACTTATTTGTTTGTTTAAGTTTTCTAGCTGGAGAGATCCACAGAGGCTTTCCACCTCAATGAAGTTTCATCATTGGGAGCCTCGTTGACCCTCTAGTCAATGAGTGATAAAGGGATTAGTGCTCGAGATGCAGTAATAAACCCAAGGTGTCCACCCAAACACACCTTACACACAACCCTGGCACTGCTCCGCCCCAGACATATGTGAAAAATGAATGTTCTTTTAGACGAGAAATAACAAGTGTCAGTGAGGATGTGAAGAAAAGAGTACCCTTGTACACCGTCGTTGGGAATGTAAACTGGTATAGCCTCTATGGAAAACAGTATGAATGTTTCTCAAAAAATTAAAAAATAGAACTGCCATATGATCCAGCAATTCTACTTCTGGGTATTTATCTGAAGGGAATAAAAAATTAACTCAAGAAGTTAACTACACTCCCCCAAGTTCACTGCAGCAATATTTACAATACTTAAAACATGAAAACAATGTTTTATAATCATGAATATTATATATATATATATAATTATATATATATATATAATTCAGTCCTTTAAGAGAAAAACATTCCATCATTTGCAACAACTTGGATGGGCTTTGAGGACGTTATGTTAGTGAAAAAGTGAGATAAAGAAAGACAAGTATCTGGGCGCCTGGGCAGCTCAGTGCGTTAAAGGTTCTGCCTTCGGCTCAGGTCATGATCTCAGGGTCCTGGGATCGAGCCCCGCATCTGGCTCTCTGCTCAGCAGGCAGCCTGCTTCCCCCTCTCTCTCTGCCTGCTTCTCTGCCTACTTGTGATCTCTCTCTGTCAAATAAATAAATAAAATCTTTAAAAAATAAAGAAAGACAAGTATCGTATCATCTAACTTATACATGGACTCTACAAAAACAAACAAACAAACAAAAAAACATATATAGATAACCAGGAAAAGATTGGTGGTTGCCAGAGATGGGGAGGTGAAGGATGGGTAAAATGCAAAAGCTGGTCAAAAGATACAGACTTTCACTTACAAAACAAATAAGTCAGTAAGTCCTAGGGATGTAATATGATGACTATAGTTAGTAATGTTGTATATTTAAAAGTTATAAAAAACTAGATTGAAAGAGTTCTCATCACAAGAAAAAAAGGAACTATGTGGTGATGAAAGTTAACTAGACTTACTGCAGTGATCATTTTGCAATATATATTCATATTTGGAATCGCTATGTTGTATACCTAAAATGAACATGTTATTTATCAATTTTAACTCACTTTAAAAAGAGAGAATAAAAAAATTAAAAATGAACTTGTTTATATTCATATATGTGCTTTTGTAATTAGAAGAGAGTATAAAAATGGAGATTTATTGAGTACCAAAGTTCACTTTTAAAGAGTTAGCCAAAGTTTTAATTATTTGCTCCAAGTATTTATTTAAACAACTGTTCAACCATCCAGAAAGACTACAAGAAGAGAGAGAGAGAGAGAAAGAGAAAGAGACATAGAGAACAGAGGGATATATTATTATGCTTTGGTAAATAAGATTTTTATGGTGATATGTAGAATTTTTATTGAAATTCTACTATAGATTATTGAAAAATTGAAAACACTATAGGGAATGATTTTCATGTTACCTAGTATCTTAAAGAAATTATTTTACTTCAAAATTGAATTGATAATATTTGTGTTCCTCCCTTATAAATGTAAGCAATAGAAAATAAAGATACTTGTATAATAAATTTGCATCTTTGATATACCAATATTTTAAGAAGGTTTTCATATTATTGCCCTCCCCAATGTGTAATCTGTATGTTAAGTAAGTCAGTTCTGATTTTGTATCCAAGCAGTACTTAATTTTCCAAATTTTGGAGAAAGTGAATATTTTTATAGGTGAAAAGTACAATTTCAAAGTCCTTTAAGATAATGGAAACCAGAACTTCATAGATCCATTATTTTTTCTATATTTTATAATGTTCTTTTTTATCAGACTTGTAAACACACTTGGTTTTCAAAATACTCTGAACTGGTACATGTATTTCTAGTCACTAAACCATTCAAATTATAATCATCTTGTCAGAAAGTATTTACATTATAAATAATACATTTAACATAGTTAAATAATGCCATAGTATTATGGCATTAAAAGTGATGCTTATCCCTTTACATACTTCAAATGTGTTATTCTAATTCTAGTTTCTTATAGGCACAGTATGAATTTGTATTGCCCACATGGACTATAATAAAAAATAGGTGCATTGTACAACTTATTTTGATTCAGAAACAATTTAAGTATCTACATTCTTATCTTTTCTGTGAAAATTTTATTTCAGAGGTATCTGGAATTTCAAATGTTCATAATTCTAAGTAAATTATCTTTTATTTATTTCTACAATGTCCCATACATATGAAGATTGCAAATATGTAATTATTTAATGTCCCTTTATAGCATGTCTGGCATATACTTATTACTGAATCAGGTTTATAGCTTTTAACTGAATTAGGTGTAATAAAGTTTTAAGAATCTTCATTAAAATACAGTGTGTATAGAAAGCTAATAAATATCACTAACAGAGCACTCTGTCAATAAATTATGATTAACTCGTCCCAAGCTATCTATATTGAGAAAAAAATGGCAGAAGAGTAATAATTGGTTGTAAATATACACCACTTTATAAATATACACACTTTAAACACCAAAACTTGCAACTATTTCAAATGCCCATTTCTATTATCAGAGCCCTTTACTTTGAATAGATTTTTCAATCATTAGAGTTCTGTGTAGAGGTTTCAAAACAAAAACAAAAACACACACAACTAAAAAACTTTAAATTTCATTTGTTAATTGATGTACACCTAAATCTGGATAGATAATGTAAATCTACTTTGCACTGTTCAAGTCAATATCATTAAAATACCAGTTTACCTTGTCTCACTTGTATCATATATTGACTATATTTTTAAATCAAATTTAATACTATCCTATAGAACTATGAAAGAATAATGTTTATTAGGAAATAAAGAACAAGCTTTATGTTTTTTATCATAATTACGTTCTTGAGTGCAAACCAAACTTTTACATTGTTAAGACAGATTTTTCAGCCATGATTCAAAGTTATGTTGTGTATGCCAATATGTTTTTTATATAATTCTTTTATTTTAGTCCCATTTATTCCATATAGACTAAATCGATACCAAAACTCTCAAAAATTTTTGAAATAAATTTTCAACTTTTAAAAATTGTGTCACAGGAGACATAAACCACAACTCCAGACTAATCCAAATATTTCACCCAAATGATAATCGGTATCTTATTAGAACAATCAGTGTTATCTTAAAGACACCTTTTAAATTCTAGGCATATTATTTCACCATGGCCTATCACAAGGCCTTGCATATAGTAAGCACAAAATAAATTCCTACTCAATAGGCAAGTCCCCCCAAAAAACACATGAAAACATTGTTGCAGGAGCAAGGACAACATAATTGAGAAGCTACTGTCCCATTTCCCAGATAAGAATCAGAAGACCTTCAGAATGGCTACAATCAATAAGACAAGAAAAAAACTGTTGGTGAGCATGTGGAGAAACGGGAACCCTTTTCACTGTTGGTGGTACTGCAAACTGGTGCAGCCACTCTGGAAAACAATATGGGGGTTCTTTAAGCAGTTAGAAATAGAATTATCTTATGATGCAGTAATCACATTACAGGATATTTATCCCAAAAATACAGAAACACTAATTCAAAGGGATACATGCTTCCTATGTTTATAGCAGCATTACTTATAATGGCCAAATTATGGAAACAGTCCAAGTGTCCATCAATGAATGAATGGAAAAGGAAGAAGTAGTATATGTAAACACACACACACACACACACACACACACACACACACACAGGAATATTATTCAGCCATAAAAAGGAATCAGGTCTTATCATCTGCAGCAACATGGACAGAGCTAGTAAGTCATGCCAAGTGAAGTAAGTCAGTCAGAGAAATACTATCTGATTTCACTCATATGTGGAATTTAAGACACAAAATAAAGGAGCAGAGGAAAAAAAAATAGAGCAAGACAAACCAAGAAACAGACTCTTAACTATAGAAAATAAACTGATAGTTACCAGAGGGGAAATGGGGAGAGGGATGGGGAAATAGCAGATGGGGGTTAAGGAGTGCACTTTTTGTGATGAACACCAGGTGATGTATGGAACTGTTGAATTACTATTTTGTACACCTAAAACTAGTATAATACTATCGGTTAACTATACTAGAATTACCATAAAAGCTTAATGAGACAAAAAGAATCAGAAGTTCTTGATTCTGTTGCTTCTGCCACTTCCATGATGTACAATCCTGGGTGGATCACTTAACCATTTAAGGCTTCAGTGTCCTCATTTAAATAAAGAAGCAACTCTTAGAGGTGACATACAGAGAATTATTCCACCTGAAAAGTCTATGACTTCTGAAATTTATGACGCTTTTAACATGTATAATGTTATTTCCAACACACAATACATATTGAGCAGATTGAACAATATAACTTTTAAATGGTCAAAATGTCATGCATAATTGAATGTTAATGGCCACAAAGCTCATAATTCAATAATTCAGTAGTTGGTTGTATTGCATATCCCATTATGTAACAACAACAACAAAACTAGTTTTCATTTTATTATTTAAGTATATGAAACCTTTCCATGTTAATTATTTTAAGTATGTAAGAATATTAAACTTTATTGCTGTTGATGTCATAAATATGGAAATATTTAAAAGTCACCTAAGTCATGTCTCTATAACTTTTGGTACAACTAAAAATGTCCTAATAATAACTTTATAAGAAGAAATCCTGCTAATTCAAGTCAGGCACAATATTAGAAAAGAATCTCAGCCTAACAAGAAGATTGACAGTAGTTATGTTGGAAGGAAAATGGAGCTGCCAAGAATAACTCTGTTAACACTGACATTCTAAGCAAAAGTATTTAAAGTATTTCAAATTCTTATTCATATATGATAGGGTAGTTAAAAATAAAGAGATGCCCAAAAAAGGCTCAGAATTGTGATTTACATATAAAAATGTAATGGGTTTAAAACTTAATACCATCCATATAATTAATTCAGAAACCAGATATAGCTTTACAAATTAAATGAAGCTTTTGTAAGCAATAAAATTTCCTTGTGATTTTAATTGCTGAGTAGGAAGTGGCATTTGAAAATTCCTCAGAGAAATCTTAGGATTTATTTTCAAAATGATAGTAAATGGACATGTTTGATTTATTTTCTTCAAACCTACACTTTGATAAAGTTTTTATGAAGTCTGAGAAAAGTGAATTAAAGTAGCAGTATTAAATCAGGAGACAGGCAACAGCCATGTGAGTTGCCTGGTAAGAACATGGGGTTCTGGCAATATACAAAGAGAATGTAACAAAACCAAGTACAGAAGAGCACAGAAATGCCGAGAATAAAAATAGCGATTAATACAACCTCCAGGCAATGCCATACTGAACTCTGTATAAATGGAGGTACTCTGATCCCCTAACACTTCTAATACAGAAAGGATAGAAAGGATCTAGAAGTCCATTCTCATTTTATAAATGAACTGAGAATAACTCAGGAGATTCCCTAAGGTCATTAAATAATTAATGCAAAATCCAAAGTATTTCGAGGCTCCAAATTTCCCATTGCAATGTATCATTTTTGTAAAAATACAGTATCTAAAGGATAGCTTTCTACAAATTGCTAAACTCCTTAATACATGTGTCCTTGTGGTAGTCTAAAGATGACACCAGAGATTTCATCTCAAGCTATTAATTACTCCTTTTAATAAAAGCATAAAAATTATCAATTTCATAATTCATCAAGAAATATTTAATATTATATTTATAAAGAATTATTTAAAATAGCTGCAAGTATATCATATGTAACTAATATTTAGAATAAATACGGCAACTCAAATATGTCTAAAAATCATCCATAGTGAAACAGGAAAGGTTTGAATCTTCAAGTTGGTAATATATAGTTTTCACAATCTATGTTCTAAAACATCAGGAACTAATTGTGTAATATATGTTGACTAACTGAATTTAAATTAAAAAAATAACATGAACTTACAAAAGGTAACTAAAACATCAGGGACCAAATATCTTTTAAACTATACTTAAGCACAAAGTTGTCTCTTAACTAAGTGAAGACAGAAAAAGTCATCAAAATACCAATCTTGTCTTTCATGTTACCCTTAGGACACTGGATGTATCACAAGAATAACACTTTGGTTAAAATTCCATTAGCTTCATCTATTACAGTGCTTCTCAAACTTTATTTTCATCAGATTATCTGATTAAAAGAAAACTGGTGATTTCACACCTCTAGTTTCAGATTCAATAAATATGAGATGCAGAGTGAGATTTAATATTTCTGGCAAATTTCTTGGTGATGCTAGAGCTGCTGGTCTGGTGAACACATTTTAAGAAATCAAGGAATTGGGGAGGAGCAAGATGGCGGAGGAGTACGGGGTTGAGATAGAGTCAGATCCCAGAAGTTCAGCTAGATAGTTATCAAACCATTCTAAAAGCCAGCATACTCAACAGGAGAGAGAAGAGAGGAAGAACAGCAATTCAAAGAGCAGAAAATTGGCTACTTTATGAAAGGCAGTACATAAGGAAAAAGTGAATCCAAAGTGATGGGAAGAAAGACCATGGGGAAGGGGCCGGCTCCCAGCAGCCGCAGAGCAGCAGAGCACAAAATCAGAATTTTTAGAGTCTGCTCCGCTGAGGGATATCACTCCAGAGGCTAAGTGGAGGGTTTAGCCCTCGCAGGAACAGTATGGTTTCAGGACCTGTGGGGCCACAAAGGGACTGGGGGTGTCTGAATGCAGCAGAGCTCCCAGGTATTGAGGCAGAGAAGCCGGCGGCAGAGAAGGAGCTGCGCGGTGTGCTATCAGCTCAAGTTTACCTTAGACTGTGATCAGAGGTGTAGTTGGGGCATGGCTCTTTGAGCAGGGACCCTGTAG
>CM052799.1:165799676-165854716 GCA_028533885.1 Nasua narica | reverse complement strand
AAGCCGAAGGCAGATGCCCAACCAACTGAGCCACCCAGGTGCCCCTGAAACTGCTATTATCAAGGTCTACCAAACATATCAGAAAGTGAAAGTATGATTGGATGATATACTCATTTAATCCTATTATCACTATGACATGGCCATCCACATCCTGGCAAAGAACCTGAGGAAGCAGAAAGGTACCCATATTTATTTATTTTGTGTATATATGTATATATATCTGCACAAACGTGTACCTATGTATATATGTATATATATGTAGTTATATATATGTATATGTACGTTTATATGTTGTTAATGACAAAAATAATTGCAAGCAAGTAACAGGAAAGAGACACTCCTAAACACTTAAAGCCTGGAGGTTAAACTGGCCTGGTTTCCCCTTTGCTATATTCTATTGGTGAAACCAGTCATAAAGGCAGTCCAAATTCAAGGGTAGGAGAAAGAGACTCAAACTCTCACAACAAAGACTATCATAGAATAAGTAACCATCTTTAACAAATCATAGTTCTCAATAAAAAACCACTTTATACTCACTAAGTTGGCAGAAATTAAGAAATTTGATAGTTTAGTGAGGATATGAATTAAAGGAATTTCTGTGGTTATACATGCACACACACATATATATGTATGCATATATATGTGCAACTACCAAGTTCATTTATTAATTCTAATGTGGGGTGTGTGTGTGTGTGTGTGTGTATGTGTGTGTGTAGTCTTTAGGGTATTCTGCATATAAGATGATTTTATTTGCAAGTAGAGAAAGTTTTATTTCTTCCTTTCCAATTTTTATTTCTTTTCCCTTCTTGACTCACTGTTCTGATTAGGACTTCAATATTATGTTGAATAGAGGTAATAAGAATGATCATCCTTATTTAGTTCCCAATTTAGAGGTAAAGCTTTTGGTTTCTCATTATTGAATATGATGCTAGCTGTGGGCTTTCATATATGGGTCTGTATGTCTTTCTATTCCTTGTGGGTTGAAAGGTTTTTTTTTTTTTTCTTTTTTCAGCCACTTAGGAAGACAGTTTGGCTGTTTCTTACAAAACTAAATGTACTCTTTCTATATGATCCAGCAATCATGCTCCTGGGGATTTACCCAAATGAGTTGAAATCTTATGTCCACACAAAAGCCTGCACATGGATGTTTATAGAAGCTTTATTCATAATTGTCCAAACATGATTTAAGGACAACTAAGATATCCTTCAATAGGTGAATGGACAAACAAACTGGGATATCCCTAATATGGATATTATTCTTTGCTTTAAAATAAATGGATTATCAAGCCGGGAAAAAAAAAAGAGGAACCTTAAATGCATCTTATTAAATGAAAGAAGTCAATCTGAAATGGCTACATATGATTTCAGTTATATAAAATTATGAGAAAAAGAAAACAATACAGATAGTGAAGAAAAAACTAATAGTGTACAAGGCTTCAAGGTTAAAGAAGGGCAGGGGAAGAAATGCATCAGTGGAACACAGGGAATATTTAGAGGCTGTGGAACTATAACACTGGGATACCAGTATTGGTCAAAAATCTTACTTTATGGGGCACCTGAGTGGCTCAGTGGGTTAAGTGCCTGCCTTCAGCTCGGGTCATGATCTCAGGGTCCTGTGATCAAGCCCCACATTGGGCTCCCAGCTCAGCCGGGAGTCTGCTTCTCCCTCTGCCCCTCCTCCTGCTTGAGCATGTATGTGCTCTCTTTCTTTCTCAAATAAATAAAAATTATAAAAAATCTATGATAATTTACAATACAAAGAATGGGCTCTAATATAAACTGTGGTTTTTAGTTGGTAATAAAGTATCAACAATAGTTCAGCAATTGTAACAAACCGACCACAGGAAGAAAAAAAGTTAAGAATAAGGGGAATTGTGTGGGGATAGTGGGATAAAAAGGTAGGAATGGGGAGAGGGAATATATGGAACCTCTCTGTGCTTTCTACTCTTCTTTTTTATAAACTTAAGCTTTCTCTAAAACACAAAGTCTATTAATGAAAAATAAAAGTCCATTGATAATATTTAAAACTAAGCATTTATTGTATTATGCATATTCCTTAAGAAATTTTCCCAAACCCTATACCTAGTAACAAGGCTACTTACAAATTTCTTTACTGTTCTCATTTTGCATTAAAGGGAATTATTAAAATAGGAAGAGGCCAGCATAAGCTAACCATCCTCCGCCCTGTCTAAAGCTATTATCCTTGGTGCAGTTTGTCATAATAATGCCAAGAGAAAATGGATAACATTCAAAATATCATCAATAAGCGTCATGACCAAAAGAAGATTTTCTATTCTGAGATCTAAAAGTAAATCACCTAAATGCTTGGTGACACTGTTTTATAATGCAATACAAATAATTATTTGGAATTCAGAAGAGTTGAGCGAGATAGTGCCTTTGTTAAAGCTACAGAGTTATCTTGGCGAAATCTTTTATGTTCTCGAGTTTACTGTCTTCATTTGTATAAAGAGTAGCTTGTATTATCTCTGGGGTCCCATTCACCTCTACACCCTATTGTATGAACATCGAGTTGTACTTGGTAATGAGGAACTTGTGATTTTATGCGCTGAAATCGTTCATGCAAATGAATTCTTAAGAATTAGAAGCCCTGTTTTCATGCAAATAAACCAAGTGATGAAAAATAAAAGAAATGAAGAAAATTATGAGCAATATTAATTTGCCATCTGTATGAGTCATTTCCTCATTCTTAAGTCTTTCTCTAAAACTGAAAATAAAATTTGAGGGAATAAGCAAGCCAAAAGTCATCATTATAATGACTGAAAGTCATTTTCATTACTCAAATATGAACTTCAGTGTTTATATTTGAAATTACTGGGATGATATGACAAATGGGTAGTTTGTTTCATCAGACCAAGATTTTTAGAGAAAGGAAGATTTGGGGTCTTTAATTTAGGTGATACTTATTTTGAAAGCTTAAGTTAATAATAGTTAAGATTGTTCCTTATTTATAAATTATTGGTATAGATCCTGAGGTCTATTAAAAATTGTCTTTTACTTTTCTCATTTCTATTTCTAGTGCATAGGAATAATTTATGAATTATAATTCATCACTTCCTTTTAGGTATTAATATGTAAAAAGAAAAGGCTTTTAAAAAATCTCTATTTTCAAATCCTTTAGGGATGCCCAGGTGGCTCAGTCCAGTAAGCGTCTGCCTTTGGCTTAGGTCATGATCCCAGGCTCCTGGGCTGGAGCCCTGCTTCAGGATCCCTGCTCAGCAGGGAGTCTGCTTCTTCCTTTCCCTCTGCCCCTCCCCCTCCTCATGCTCCCTCGCTCTCAAAAAATAAATAAATAAATAAATAAATAATCTTTAAGACATTTCATCTTTAATTGATACATATGATCATATAACTAATTATAGAGGACCAGGATCAACACATCATTATAATTAACATTTAAAAAAAACCTGTAACATACTTGAAAATTTAATCTATATTCTTTAATAACTAATGCACTGTTTTATGTCAGTTACCAAAAAAAGTTAATACTGAGATCATTAATAAACAATTTTCCTTTTAAATTTAGTCTATTTGATGGTACATGTATTTTGGTTCTGAAGCACTTCAAATAGTTCATTTAAGATAAAACTTGTTAATTCATAATATTTCAGAATTCTGTGAAGGTATAGTTATTCTAGGTGTTCTATTTTCAGATTTTTGTCTTATTAACTTAAAATTATTGTCAAAATAAGGTACAAATTATGTGAACCAATTT
Source organism: Nasua narica (assembly GCA_028533885.1). NCBI lineage: Eukaryota > Metazoa > Chordata > Mammalia > Carnivora > Procyonidae > Nasua > Nasua narica. Next base: position 165,850,983 of record CM052799.1, on the reverse strand, counting down.
CACTGGAGACTGATTAGTGAGGCACAATAATGCTTGCTTATTAACGGACAGTGGGCATTATTCTGTGATTAACTGAAGTGGATCATAAGAAACTCTGTTCTATTGGGGTTGAGTATATGTACTCAGGAAAACAAATCATAGATCAGATCATTAGCTGAAAAGCATTGAATTGGAATAAAGGGAATTTGATGTTCTTTTGAGAAATATTTCTATAATGTTGTAGTAAAGAAATGAATTTTCTTTCTCCCCTCTAGAGAATTTCCTCTCTGAACACCAGGCACAAGTCATACAGAATCAGTTTATTTCTCTTTTGAATGATGCTAGGAAAGCCCAGGTAAGTTTTCACTCTGTAGCTCTGTTTGGCAACATTCTTTTAATGTAACAAAATTTTTTCCATTGAAAAGTCTCCTGTTGCAAGATAAAGTGATTTAAACTGCATCTAATTTTCTTAAATCATGGAGTTGTATATCTAAAGTTATTTTGAAATAGACCTTAGGAATCTTGGTGATTTGAGGACAATACTTTAGTTTGATAAACTTCATTTAATATACTGTGTGCTCATGTATATTTTTTCATAAATTTTCTATAGAAGAGTAATAGATTTTTTCTGACATTTATATCTGTTTTTAAAGTTATTGTTTATTTCCTGACCTTATCCCTAAAATCTGGAGCATTCCTCTTTGTGGCCGGGTTGCCCACTAAACACACATCTACCTGTCCCTGGTGATCTCTTTTGCCTCATACATGCATTGATGGTTTATGTCACTCATTTGGCCCTGGCTCATGTCATTAGTCTTTTTGAACTTCACATTCTTTGAATCGTCAGGGGATTTTAAACTATTTTATAGCAGGATTCATGCTGACTATGAATTCAGAGGAGGGAGGATATTGTGGATAAGGATAATAAAGAAAGATTTCTCAGGTATGTCTGTATGTAAACTGAATCTTGGGAGATTTATCTAGGCAGAGAGGAGGAAAGAAGTTAGCCCAGATGTTAGAACTCAAGCAACAGAGGCCCAGAGATGGTGACAAAGATCTAAGGATATCACTGCTATCCCACCAACAGTTGATGAGCATATGTGGGTTTAAATGAAAGTGATGGTATTGGTAATGAAAATCAAGAGATATATGCAACCTTTAATTTGGAATCAAATTAGAGGCAAAATCTGTTAAAGAAATTCTTTTGTACAGGAGGGTTTGAACCTCTTAATATCCATTTTATAGTTCAATTTTAAGATTCTATCTTTCAGGTTTTTGCCCGCTTATTGAATGTCAGAGGTATTGCCAAAATGAGGTACAAATCATGTGAAATGAATTCAAAGGAGATTGATTAATAAACTAAAATCCCTGCTTATTAGTGTAATGGTAGGTAATTAGATCTAAACAATACATCACTATTCACTGTAATGGATTAATAAGAAACCTATCCTGGTGGGGTTGCGTATGCCTACACAGGCAAACAAGCGGTAGTTTAATGTTAACTTTAATATGAATTGCAACTTTTTCTATGTATTCCTTGACCTTAAACCTGAAGATAGAAAATAATTTTTGGATTAGTTTTAATGTACAGATTTAGATATGTATTTGCATTTAAAATATCTTATACCCGAGAGAGTCAGAGAAATGGGGAACAGGGAAGTCGTATAATAGTTTTCATCAAGGTATATTTCACCAAGGAATACTATTTAATTCCTGATTATTTTTAACTTTTAACTTGGCTGAGCAGTTATTATTTGAAAAGCAAGGCTACTTTTGAAGGATGACCCTATAGTATGAGTTTAGATCAATAAACACTGGCAGCTCTCTATGTGTTACTAAGGCATTCGCTTAGTAACGAGTTTCCCTTGGATAGGAGTCACGAGTGCACGCAAGCAGAACATGTGGGAATGTGTTACTGAGGATTTTACAGGCAAAGATAGCCTTTTGGTAGCATGGCTTCAAAAGAGTTCTTAGCTAAATGTATCACTTCTAGTTGTATTTTTCCATAGCAAATCTCTGGGAATTTGATTCTTTTTTTTTATTTTCTACCCATTGAAGTGTTAAGCAAGTTGTTATACAGCAAATTGTTATATTGTTAGATCTAAAGAATCAGTTTTCTGAATATTCTTAAGGGAGGTTTTTCATTCTACCCCATATGTAAGACTATTAAAGCACATCACCCCAGAAATATGGAGTACCTCTATCCCAGGCAGTAGTTAGGGTATCTAATTTTAAATTTAAATTCCAGCCTATAATTACTAAAGGTTCAGCTAGAGAAACTAGTGCCTGGGGTTAGTCATATTAAGACCCCTGCTTCATCTTGGGTAAACATACATTAAGAGAGATATTTTTTCATCCGAAGTTTAGGAGATTTTATCAGTCATCTAGGGAGACAAACATCAAGATGCTTTAAATGTCTTTGAAAAATACATATTATAACTAAGCTATATGGTGTCTAAGACAATACAACTTCTAGCGGGCAGTACGTTGCTTAATTATTTCCATTTTCAGTCTCTCCCATAACAACACCATAACCTTCCACAATAGTATGTTTGGAATAGGAGAGCAGAATAGAGGACTCATTCTCTCTCTCTCTCTCTCTCTCTCTCTCTGTCTCTCTCTCTGTGTGTATTTGTGTGTATGGGAAAGGGGCTAGTGGTATATGTGTTGATGGACATAATCTTATCAGGAAAGAACATCACTATTGATTTCAAGTTGTCTGGCTTTTGCCTCTTTGAGATAGGTTGATATTTTGCTTTTGTAGACCATGTTTTACATAACAGAAATATTAAAAGATTCAGGCAAGAAAGATACAGGCAATCAGCAGAGATACTCCAAGTCGCTAAATTAGAAGAACAGAGAAGTTTGTATGAAAATAGCTCACCAATCACACTACTATTCTCTAGTAAGGCATTTACCAGCTGATGAAGAAAAAAAGCCTGCCTGACATCCTTATAATTAACATTAGGCCTTTGATTATTGATATTTTATGCCAATATCGAGGCTATGGAAAGCCTTCCATGTATATAAATAGAATTTTTAAAGGATATTTGTTATTCTATAAGTGTAAAAGCAGATTTTTATTTATACTTATAATCAGAGACATTTGTATCTAGAATAGAATATTAGCCATTGTAGAACTGCTTTTACTTTACTTGAACTGTTGCCATCCAAAAAAGTTTCAAAAGAACTCTGAAATGGATGTAATTCCTGTACAAGTGTCATTGTTTGTTCTATTACAATTGCTTTTTTAGCCACATGTTACATACAGAAATTTCAAATATCCAGAAGTAGCCTTGTATTAGAAAATCCCAAATATCTGTCATCCGGTGTCACTCAATCTAACCAATAACAAATCTCATTTCACTTATGACTTCTTTTTTCCTATTCCCCCTTTTGAATTATTTTGAAATGTTATCTCAGGCATCATCATAATTTTACCCATAAATATATATATATGTATGTATCTCTAAAATTAAGCATATATTCTCTAATATAACCATAATTTCACTATAATACAAAAAATGACAAATATTTCTTAACATAATGAAATGTCTAATGGCCAGTTTTCTGTTGTCCCACTGTGTCATTTTTTGATAGAGATTATATGTTAATTTATAATATCAATATTAATATATACAAATGCACAGATATAAAATTCTATCATTATTTCATCTATATAATGCATGTGTACTTTTGGATTTCCAGGATCCAAAAATGTTTACTTATTTGCATTTGCTTTAAAGATCTTCTAAATATCTCTCATTCTCCACATCTCAAAACCCCACTTTTATCCCTTTGAAATTTATTTGTAGAAGAAATAGATTGTTTGTCCTCCAGAGTACCTCCATGTTTTGAGTATTGCTTTACTGTATTTGTAGTTTACCATTTTTTAAATTGTGTATTTCCTGTAATTTGAGAGTTAGATCTAGACATTAGTTTATGACAAGGTTCCATCTTTTGGCAAAAGAACCATAATTGATGGTGCGTATTTTTTTTCAACAAGAGGTTCTTGGGGTGGCTGGGTGGCTCAGTGGGTTAAGCCTCTGCCTTCGGCTCAGGTCATGATCTCAGGATCCTGGGACTGAGCCCCACATCTGGCTCTCTGCTCCGCAGGGAGCCTGCTTCGCCCTCTCTCTTTGCCTGCCTCTCTGCCTACTTGTGATCTCTCTCTCTGTCAAATAAATAAATAAAATCTTAAAAAAAAAACCCAAAACAAGAGGTTCTTAATACGCAACTGAGTTTTGGGTATTTTTTGGGGGGGTGTTTTTTGTAGTTTTTGTTGTCACTGAGGATCATTGATAGATTCATTATTTTTCAGAAGTTTGTATTTTTAATTGTTTTATAAGTTTTCTAAGTGACAAAGAGCACTTATTTATATTTTCACTAATCTCTTTCAAAAGCAGTATGTTTTAGTGCTCAGTCAAAACATGTTGCACAATTTTCATTTGCGAATTTTGTTGAATTTATGAATTGTCAAGTGTAATGTTTCAATTAAGTATTTATTGTTACTATGAATGGTATTTTTTCAGGTTTATTGAGAAATAATTTACATGCATCATTGTTTAAGTTTAAAGCATCTGCATAAAGGTTTGGCTTATATATATATAATATACATTATATATATATTGTAAAATGATTACAACAGTAAGTTCAGCTAACATCCATCTTCTCATAAACTGACAGTAAAAATAAAGAAAGAAAAAAGGAGAAAAACGTTCTCCTTGTGATAACTCTTAAGATTTACTCCTAACGACTTTCCTATATATCATATATCAGTGTTAGCTGTAGCTTTAAAGCATATTTTAAAATTTAATTTTCCAGGTATTTATTGCTAGCTTATATATATTAAATTGAATATTGATCTTGTATCTTGAGATCTTGCTAAATTCATGTATTATTTCAGGTTGCTTGTCTGTAGATTCCTTTGGAATTTTTATGTAGATAATCATGCCATCAGCAGAAAAAAATCTATATCTCTTTCCAAAGTTTATACCTTTTATTTCTTAAAAAAAATTTTTTTGGCCTCACTGCATTTAACTAGAACCTAAATTGTAATGCTGAATAGAAGTATTAAAATAAAACATCCTGCCTTGCTCCTGAATTTAGGAAACAATATTTCATCAGTAAGTATGTTTTAAGTTTAAATCCTTTATTAGATAGAAGGTTTTTTTTCCTATTTCCAAATGATTAAAGTTAAAACGTCAATATTCTAACCTTATCGTTCTTCCTGTATTTCTACAGAGAATACTTAAAGAGAAATCCTTCTTCATCAGTTGATAAAAGCTTGAAGGGAAATTATACTAGAAATCAGAATAAATGTCTTGCTATTTGTTTTTATTCTAATTGCAAAAATAACATGTTCATTCATTTCATTTTTTGAAGATTAGCAAATTTCATTAATATATTTATAATCTCATTTAAAATTTTTTTTAAAGATTTTATTTATTTATTTGACAGAGAGAGATCACAAATAGGCAGAGAAGCAGGCAGAGAGAGAGGGGAGAAGCAGGCTCCCTGCTGAGTAGAGAGCCTGATGCAGGGCTTGATCCCAGGACCCCGAGACCATGACCTGAGCTGAAGGCAGAGGCCTAACCCACTGAGCCACCCAGGTGCCCCTAATATACTTATGATCTCATTGATTTTGATACGTTTGATCTGATTAACCCATTGTAATTATTATTCTTAACTGATACCTGAAGTTTTTAAATCTTTGATGAATGTGAGAGCCTTTTGTTGGTTCCTGACTTGTCTTGATAAAATGTTAGCATTTTTACCAGTTTCATAGCTATCTGATAAGACAAGTTATTACAGGCTCATCATGTGGCATGAACATTTCTTTTTCCATAGCTACAATCAGCTATTTCTCTAAAGTATGTTGGTCACTCTTGTTTAGAGAACAAAATCATAATTTGTCTGCTAGAGGTGCTTTTTACTATGGTATATCCCTACTTCTCTAGGCTTTTACAATTGTAAGAAGCACTAGTTCGTTGTTGTTTAAAATTAAGATTGAATTTATTGTAAGTTCATAATTGCATTTTGACCCTAACCCTAACTTTAGGAATTATAGAGAACAAACTGAGGATTACTGGAGGGGAGCTGGGTAGGGGATGGGCTAAATAGGTAATGGGTATTAAGAAGGGCATGAATCACTAAATTCTATTCCTGAAACCAATATTAACTATACATTAACTAACTACAGTGTAAATAAAAATTTGTTACAAAAAGAATTATAGAATCATATATATTATTTGAGTATATATGCAAATACACATATAAACACACATATATTTTTTCAGTTTTAAACAGCATAATATTAGCATAATTACTCTTTGCTTTATTCTGCACTGTATATATTAGTTCCAAATTAATATTACCATGTTATTACCAAGACTATGACTGCTGAAAGTAGTAGTAGTAGTTTTTACTAATTTATTTTTGTCTTTTTGGCATATATTACCAAGTAAGAATGCACTGTCAGTTTACTGCATTTTAAATTTATTTGAAATAATTCCTTTTTGTGTAGTTATGCCATCAGTTTTACTAAATATATTATTAGGGAAAGAGTTTGGGAATTCTTTTTTTTTTCTTTTTGTCTTTATCAATAAGGAGAAGGTTAGCAAGCATATTATACATTTTTTACCTTTTTTTACTTAATAATATTTTGGTTGTTAAGTTTTGAGGGAGATACTTCTTGGGTACTATCTAAAGAATACTTTTGTTTCTACTGAAGAACTAGTTTGCTTTTATCTTTGGAATCTTTTGGTATATCTTTAGAAAATTTTGAAACAATGTTTTATATTATTTATATATGTTATATACAGTCTAATTGAATAATTTTATTTTTGGAAAAACTAAAAAAATCTTCTACTAAGGCATAATTAATATTTAGACAAAAACAGATATAAAACATAATTTCAAGTTTTTTCTTTGTAAGAAAATGAATAAGGGTAAAGATAATTATTAAAGTCTTAAACCTTTAACTTCAAAGCTTTTTAAAAATATTTTTTTAAATGACTAGGTAGGGTATGGTTATTACATGAAATAGTAAAATACAGAATAAATCAAATAGGAAAAAACTATTTGTAGTTATTCTACCCACAGGAAATGGTGTAGGCAATTTAGTGCATAAGCTGTCATATATTTTTTACATGTAGTGTATTTATCTAAATTTTACATTCCATAGCAATATGTAGATTCAAAACAGTAAATAAAACTGTTTCTAACTAGCTCAATATTTCTTAAAGATGTATCATAAACACATTACATTTATATAATAAAATTTAGTGGCTGCATGATAATAATAATAATAATAATAATAATAATAATAATAATAATGATAAAGACAGTTAACACTGACCTAATTAGGGTTTGTCATGTATCAGGCACTATTCAAAATGCTTTCATTGCATTAACACAGCAAATCTTCACAACTATCCTATACAGGAAGGATTATTATAATTTTGTTCATTTACAACTATGGAAACTGAGTCACAAATAACCTGCCCAAAGTCATTCTACTAGTAACTGGTTCCTTTGTTCATGCTCTGAAACTTTATCATACTTTTCTAACATTTGTCTCTCCATAAATTATTTAACTGTTCCACCAGAGTTGGAATATTTTTGTTTTGACCTGTGTTTAGCTATTTATAAATTACCTGTAATAATAATCCTCTATGTCTTCTAACATTTAATTATTTTCTTAGCATAAATCCTTAGAAGTGTTTTTGCACAATACTTTGACCGTTTGATGACAATGTGAACAGCACCTGTCAATGAGCCTGGTTTTGCAATTACAAGCGTACCTTGTTTGATTTTACTTGACTGTGCTTTATAGATGCTGGGTTTTTTTTACAAAGTGAAAGTCTATGGCAGCCCTGCCTCAAGTAAATCTATCAATGCCATTTTCTTTTCTTTTCTTTTCTTTTCTTTTCTTTTCTTTTCTTTTCTTTTCTTTTCTTTTCTTTTCTTTTTCTTTCTTTCTTTCTTTCTTTCTTTCTTTCTTTCTTTCTTTCTTTCTTTTCTTTCTTTATGCCATTTTTCAAACAGAATTTGCTCACTTTGTGTCTCTGTGTCACATTTTAGTAATTCTTATTATATTTATAAGGGTGATCTGTGATCATGTAATCTTTTATGTTACTATTGTACTTGTTTAGGGGCACCATGAACTGTGCCCTTGTGAGACACTGAACTTAATTGATAAATGAGTGTGTTCCTACCATTCCATCCACTGTTGTTTTCCGTTTCTCTCCCCACCCAGCCCTTAAGTTTTCCTATTCCCTGAGACACAGCAATATTGAAATTAAGCCATTTGATAATTTTACAATTGCCTCTGAGTGTTCAGGTGAAAGTAAGAGTCACACATCTCTCACTTTAGATCAAAAGCTAGAAATGATTAAGTTTTAGTGAGGAACGCATGTCAAAAAACTGAAACAGGCTAAAAGTGAGGCCCTTGTGCCAGCTACCAGATTGTGAATGCAAAGGAAAATTTTTTGAAGGAAATAAAAATGCTACTCCAGTAAACATATAAATGATGAAGAAAGCAAAACAGTCTTATTCCTGATCTGGAGAAAGCCTTTGTCATCTGGAGAAAAGATCAATTCAACCACAACACTTCCTTAAAGACTAATCGGGAGGGAAGCCTTAACTCTTTTCAGTTCTATGAAGGCTGAGAGAGGGTGAGGAAGCTCCAGAAGAAAACTTGGAAGCTACCTGGGGTTGGTTCATGAGGTTTCACGAAACAAGCCATGTACATAACATAAACGTATAAAGTGAAGCAACAATTTATCCAGATCTAGCTAATCCAAACAACAGATTTTCAATGTAGATGAAACAGCCTTACATTGGGAAAAGAAGTTAGTACCTGGCTTCAAAGGACAGGCTGACACTCTTGTTAGGGGCTAGTGCAGCTGGTGACTTTAAGTTGAAGCCAATGCTTATTTACCATTCTGAAGATCCTAGGACCCTTAAGAAATAATCTCAGTTTATTCTGCCTGTGCTTCAGAAATGGAACAACAAAGCCTGGATGACAGCACATCTGTTCCCAACATAGTTTACTGAATATTTTAAGCCCACTATTGAGAACTACTGCTCAGGAAAAAAAAAAGAAAAAAGAAAAGAAAAGAAAAGATTCCTTTTAAAATATGACTGCTCGTTGAAGATGTACTGGTCATCCAAGAGCTGTCATGGAGACATACTCAGACGTTGTTTTGAGGCTGTATAACAGCAGCCTATGGATCAAGGAGTAATTTCAACTTTCAGTTCTTATGATTGAGGAAATAAATGCATTTCATAAGCCTATAGCTGCCCAGATAGTGATTTCCTGTGATGGATCTGGGCAAAGCAAATTGAAAACCTTCAGGAAAGAATACACTGATTGAGATACCATTAAGAACATTTATGATTCAGGGCACCTGGGTGGCTCAGTGGGTTAAGGCCTCTGCCTTCGGCTCAGGTCATGATCCCAGGGTCCTGGGGTCGAGCCCCGCATAGGGCTCTCTGCTTAGCAGGGAGCCTGCTTCCCCCCTCTCTCTGCCTGCCTCTCTGCCTACTTGTGATCTCTCTCTGTCAAATAAATGAATAAAATCTTAAAAAAAAAAAAAAAGAACAGGATTCATGGAAAGAAGCCAAACTATCATTAACAGAAGTTTGGTTGAGTTGCTTCCCATCCTCATCAGTGACTCTGAGGGGTTCACAACTTCAGTGGAGGAAACTGCATTTGTGGTGAAAATAGCAGGAGAACTAGAATTAGAAGTGGAGCCTCAAGATGTGATGGAATTGCTGCATTCTCATGATAAAACTGGAACAGATGAGTTGGCTTCTTATGGATGAATAAAGAAAGGGGCTTCTTGAGAGGGAATCTGCTCTGGGAGAAGATGCTATGAAGATTATTGAAATGATAACAAAATATCTAAAATATTACATAACTTAGTTTATAAAGTAGTAGTAGGGTGTTAGAGAATTGACCATAATTTTGAAAGAAGTTCTATGGTGAATAAAATACTATCAAACATCATCATGTGCTTCAGAGAAGTCATTTGTGAAAGACTCAAGTGATGCAACAAACTTTATCACTGTCTTATTTTAAGAAATTGTCAGACACCCCAACCTTCAGCAACCACCACCCTGATCAGTCAACAGCCACTAACAATGAAGCAAGACCCTCCATAGCTAAAATATTCTGATTCACGGAAAGCTCAGATGATAGCATTTTTTAGCAATAAAGTATTTTTAAATTTAGGTATGTGCATTCTTTTTGTAGACATAATGATATTGAAAACTTAATAGCCTACAGTGTGGTATAAAAATAACTTTCATGTGTGCTGGGAAACCCCCCAAAATTGTTTTACTGGCTTGATTATGGTTTTTGCTTTATTGCAATGATCTGGAATGAAACCTGCAGTATCTTTGAGATGCACCTGTACAGTTTTCAGAAACCCATGTCTAAGATCACAAAGAAAACTATAAAAGGATGAACTGAGCTAAGAGGCATAAAATAAAATATACTATTTATTATACTAAATATGAATAGATAGAATTTTCTTATAAAAAACAGAGTGTGTGTTTATTTATTTTCTTATTTACAAAAACCCAACAACAAATAGTTTCTAGAGATCCTCTATTTCTATTATTTTATAAGATTTTCTTGGAAGTTCTATTGAATATTATTAAATACTAAAATGTGAACATCAAGAATCAAAATAGGAGTTGTATTGGAAAAAGAAACAATTTTGCAGGAAACGAAGAATACAAAAGAAAAGATTAGTTAGAGGTGAGTACTAAACTATAACTAGGAGGATTAAAGGGGAATCTACATGTGATTCAAATTTAGGGAAAGAAGTGGAAATAAAATCTGAGAAAGAACACCATCCACAACTGAAGATCTTATGTTTCCAAAGGTATGAGGGAAAATAAATCCAACACTTCAAGAGACAAGGGAAGCAGTGTCCTCAAGGAAAGCCAGTTTTAAGTTGGAGCAAGAAAGACAATGAAAACATTTAGCAAGAGTTTGACGAAAGAGGGGATTTTGCTTTTAAGAATCCTTGGGTTTCAGAGCCATGTGTAGAGTTTAAGAAACTCAGAAGGCCTGAGAGATCAGATCAGAATAGGCAAAACCCTCAGCAATGTGGGAAATAGAGTGGGAGATGAGGAGTGATCCTGACCAAGACCTCTTGTAGTGAACAGGATAAAGGAGGGTAGGAGGTTTAGTCAAAATGTTCTTATGGTAGAGGTTGGAGGTGAAGAATTGGGGGGAATGAGAAGGGTATGCTTCTTCCTACATGGTTTCCTTTATCTTTAAACATGGAAGTAGGAGAAATGGTTTTTAGCCAGTTAGCTGTGTGAAGGGCTTGTGTATGAGTGTGTACATTTTTTAAAGACAAAGGAACCATGTGGGAGGGAGCAATAAGTATCAGCCTAGGACACCTTAAAAAGAAAATTGAAAGGAAATCTTGCAGGAACTTCCCTAGGGCCATATCACAAGTAAATGGTAAAGTCAGGGCAAAATGCTAGGCAGTCCCTTTTTGGATATTGCTTCTGACCTACCTAAATTAATTGCAATGGGTTGCAGGTTTCAGGTTCCCTCTCAATTTAAGAGATGATAAAAGTTTCTATAAAACAAACTTATAGTATTGTGACTCACATGACTAAATGACTCAAAAGCATTATCCTACTTCCATGCTTAATAAACAGGCAATACTTCACCATTCTAGATTTAACGTATAAATTATAATATAATTATAAAATTAAATTTCATTAAATTTCAGTTAATTATTAAGCAAACTGGTCATCTTTTGAATGTTAATTAAATATCTGTAAGAACTCCTCCAATGAGAAAATGAAATGCATACACAAATACCCTTAACTGCAAATTAAATGTATTTGAGACTCTTTTATAAGTAACTGAGACTGGTGTAATTTATGTTCAACTTGTCCTCTACCTAAGACTTTAACAATCTATGTATAAATTATATATCTGTAAAAATAGCATTTCTTATTTATTACTTTAACATTCCACTGCCTGTAATATAACATTTTTATTAATTGTTTTTGATAACTAAATCTATAAATCATTGTTTATACCATTTATACATTGATTAAATACCAAGAAAATTAATTTTATGGTAGACACAAATTCTAAATTGATCTCTTAATATTTGTGCCTGCTGGTGAAAAGCACTGTATAATTTTCCTAACCCCTTGAGTGTAGGCCTAAACTGGGAAATTATATCCATGATAACTCATGATAACTCCTGTTAGCTTATGGTTATATGAAATAGTTGATTCTGAGAGAGAGAGAGAAAAAGAAAGAATCATTGATGAGACTGGACTAATCAGGTGAACCCTTAAAGAAATTAGAAATGTGAGAGGATTTTTTTGTAAAGATTTTATTTCTAAGTAATTTCTATACCTAACATGGGGTTTGAACCCACAACTCTGAAGTCAAGAGTTGCACACTCTGCCTACTGAGACTGCCAGATGCCCCTGAGAGGATTTGATATGGAGGAGAATGAGTTATATGCTCTATATTTGGTTTTGAAAATAAAGGAAACCATATGGGAAGGATAAGAATGGCATATGGAATCTAAGAATGGCTTCTAACTGATACCCAGCAAGAAACAAGGACTATAGTCCCTTAAGCAATTACTGGATGAGAGAAAGGGTGAAAATGTAGCCTAACATGCAGTTAAGTCCTATACGTGTTCTCCAGTGACTATCAAGTCACCACAGTACCTGTTTCTTAGAAATATCAATTTAAGTGCCTCAAAATAATATACCTTTGGTTTGGGGTTAAAATTACTTCCTATTATGTTTTCATATTTGTATATTTTATATATTATTTTATGTTTATATTTATATTTTGTGTTTTTATTAGAATGCTAGCCTGAGAGAGCCTAACCTGAATATCAGTACTTTAAAGATTCTCAATAGAATATTTAATAACCATCGTATATAGCTCTGCTGTTACATTAAAGTGGATTCATTTTTATCTCATCACATACTAGATTTGTTAACCTGAACAAGTGCACTTAAGCATAATTCTTATGCCTCGGTTTTCATCTTTATGAAATAATGATAATAGTAGTATCTACTTCTTAGATTTAGATGTAATGATTTTAGATAGGTAGATGAATAGACAGATGATGATGATGATAGTATGATGATAATGATGGATAGATAAATAGATTGATGATAGTTACATATGCACTACTTAATATTCTGTCAAAGCTAAACACTTAATGCAAGATTGTAGTTACTGATAATACCATTGTGATTATGTGGTTTAATCTTCACTAACTGCAATTAAAGAAATCCTATCAGTAGTTATGACGATATAAGTTAAAGTGCATAAGAAAACAAAAGCAAACCTTTTGTTTCTGTTCATTTACAAATTCAAAATTTATGAAAATAAACCACTTCTGATCATTAGTAAAAAACTATTATTTTGGCATTCTATCAATCAGAGCAAGGCATTGCAAATAAACAAGCTTAGGTAATTATTTTTAGGCTATTTTGGCTTTAACCCTCTAAAGTTGTGAGGATCCAACATTTTTTTAAATCTTGATTTATGCCTTAGAGAACAAAGTATAAGCCAAGGATAATTCATTGACCTGACAAAAACTACAGCAAAAAGAAAAAAAGTCAATGGGACTTGGTGATAGTTTATCACTCACAGTGACTAGGTTTATCTCCGGGCCAAAATCAATAATGTTGGGGAACAAAAACTTAGATGGAAGAATGTACTGAATGTCTTACTAGTTAATATGTCTATTTGGTTTTTTTTTTACTTCCTTTTTTAATCCAATACATTATTCTTGTGGAAGCACTAATATATTAATATTTGAAGAATGCAGTTTACCTTTGAATGATGACAGAACTAAAACTAAAGTCAATTTCCTACAAAGTCAAACATATACCTAGTCACACTTATATTCGTAAAGTTGATAAGATATTTAAATATATTAAATAATGTCTGATCTCGGAATTATAGCTCTGTTATACACTGTCCATAAAATCATACACTAGTTGGATTTTATTTTATTTTTATTTTTTTAAAGATTTTATTTATTGATTTGACAGAGAGGAGAGAGATCACAAGTAGGCAGAGAGGCAGGCCGGAGGCAGAGGCTTTAACCCAATGAGCCACCCAGGTGCCCCTGATTTTAATAAAAATTTTCATTAATCTTTTTTCTGGTGATAGCCAAATAATAAGAATAAAAATTGTTACTTCTTATTTAATCTTGGAAACTTTAAGAAAGCCATCTTGTTTTTGCCCTAAAGATAGGGCTTCAAGTTCTTCTTTATGTTTTTAATGTGTACGTATATAAGAAAGGGAGCATCGATAGTTATTGACCAACCTTAATGTGCTGAGTAATTTATACACGACACGAAATATTTTGTTCTTTAATTATCCCACAGTTTTAGAGCTGGTTAGGATTGGTTTGAAAGAATTTTCTCAAATAATTGCTTTCGATTTTTATATTAATAAACTAGTGACAATAATACATCGAGCCCTTCATAAATGCCACATCTTGGTCTCAGTATTTTACATATAGTATATTACTTAAAACATACAAGACCTTTATGAGGAGGAAACTAATATTTTCTCTAATTTACAAGTGAAAAAATTGGTGAACTAAGATCAAATCTGTGCCTTACCACGTATTTTCAAATCATTCCAGATGGGTGCTGTGTATCTTGGATAGATAGCCAAAAAAGGTCCCGTTTAATTTCTATAACATAAGTAAGTAAGTAAGTAAATAAATAAATAAATAAATAAATAAATAAATTTTTAAAGAGGAATAATTGAAGAGTAAGGGACTGAGAGTAGTAGTTCCAATAATCAGATTATCATCTTAAGAACTTTAATGGGTAAGATACTTCACTCTACTAGCAAGCTAATAACTTAGCCTTCCACAGTCCTGTAGAAGCTGGTAGAAGACACAAGACTTTTGGGTCAAAGCTGAAGGACCATTTATTACTCACATATATAGTGGTAGCTGGAGTATCCGAATTTGGAGGGGCAGTTATTCAACTGCCAATTTGCATAGGATAACAGCAAGAAAGCCATGTGATACACACAGGTGTGTTATAGAAGAGGAACTCTGAGTTTAGGAAATCTAATTTTTTTAATGACAGGTACCAAACAGATCTACCCTTTGCTTTGGAAGAATAAGATACCTTTATCTTTAAAGGCTGTTTTCTATAGAAATAACCTTGGAAAGTTAGCCCAATAGAAATAACAATCAGTACTTTTGTTTACAAGATTGTATAAAAATAGGAGATCCATGGGAAATTGCTTCCCAGTAATCCCTTACTAGTTCTCACATATGATCCAATTTGGATTCAGAACCCACTGCCTAAAATGCTGGTCAAGTCCCTGGGAGAAAGCTTTCTGTAACACCGTGGTGAATATATACCAAGATGATTCCCGGAGTCTTTCTCCAAAGGAACTTATAACTATTCATTGAGATTAGCTAATGGTGGAAAGGGATATTTCTAGGGCCCAAGCATTTGTAGCACTACTAAATTAACACTGAAACCCAAAGAATCTTGATCTAACTGTTAAAGTAGGGGCTTATAGAGATGAGGTAATAAATAGGATCCTGGCTAACATTTGTCTCACAGTGGGTCCACAGTTTCTGCAAACTTATCCAGCAGTCTCTATTCTGTTTATGAGTAGATAATTTTTTTTAAAGATTTTATTTATTTATCTGACAGAGAGAGAGAGATCACAAGTAGGCAGAGAGGCAGCCAGAGAGAGAGGGGAAAGAGGGCTCCCTGCTGAGCAGAGGGCCCGATGCAGGGCTCAATCCCAGGACCCTGGGATCATGACCTGGGCCGAAGGCAGAGGCTTTAACCCACTGAGCCACCCAGGCGCCCTATGAGTAGATAATTTGAACTAATATATTTGACATGTGAAGGAGGCTCCATACTAGCCTTTATTATAAGAGTTATCATAGTAAAAAAGGACAATAGAAAATCTGAAAATATCATGCACCACTACAAGTTAATAAATAAAAACAGTACTGTATACCCAATGGGGTTGGGCGGATTGGTGTCATGTACAGTAAACAAGTTGGATTCTGGAGAATTATGGTTGCCTACCATAAATTTATGTATAAGGTTGCTCCAATCACAACTGATATGCAAATGTGGTCTCTTTGCTAGAGCAGATTATTAGACCCATTGATTAACTTTGAGTTTGACATTGATTCAACAAATATGTTATTTTCCATTTCAGTTAAAACAAGGGTTCAGAAACAGTTTTTATTCACCTAGGAAGGACGATAATATTCATTTATAGTTTTGCCTTGAGAATGCGTTAACTGTCTTTCCTGTGTCCTCATGTAATCCAGAGATCTGGACTCTTGGATATTCCATAAAAATCACATTAATTCATTACTTCAACAACATTGTGATAACCTGATGATTAGAAAGAATGACTAAGCAGTGGCTGGAGGTACACTGGAGGTCTTAAGATACATTTGCTGCTAAAACATAAAAGACTCATAACTTTAGAGAACAAACTGAGGGCTGATGGAGGGAGAGTGGGAGGAGGGGTAGACTAAATGGTTGATGGGTATTAAAGAAGGCACTTGTGTTGAGTCCTGAGTAGTAAATGATGAATCACTAAATTCTATTTCTGAAACCAACCAACATTATACTATATGTTAACTAACCAGAATGTAAGCAAGAACTTGAAAAAAGAAAAAGATATACATGCTGTGCTTCTCTTGTATTGCTTAATCATACTCTATTGTACAAATATATTTTGTTTATCCATTTATCAGTTTAAAAACATTGGATTGAGGGGCACCTGGTTGGCTGAGTCGGTTAAGGTCTGCCTCTGGCTCCAGTCATGATCCCAGAGTCCTGGCATCAAGCCCCACATCAGGCTCCCTGCTTAGTGGGGGTGTGCTGCTCCCTCTTCTTCTGTGCTCGTTCTCTTTCTCTCTCTCTCAAAAAAAAAAATCTTAAAGAAAAATTAAATTGTTTCTACATTTTGTCTACTATAAATAATTTTGCTGCAAACATTCACGTACAACTATTATGCGGATATTTGTTTTCATATTTTTTGAATAAATACCTAAATGTAGACTTGCTTGGCCATATTTAATTAAATAAATAAATTAATAAATATTTTATATATATATAATAATAATAAATTTATTTTTAACATTTTAAAACTGCCAAGTCATTTTCTGAAGTAGTTAAAACATTTTACATATCTAAGAGCAATGAATGAGGGTTCTAATCTGTCCACGTTCTCATTGACACTTGTTATTGCCTTTCTTTTTATAGTAGTCATTCTCATGGTGTCATGTAACATTTAATTTTAGTTGTGATTTATAGTTTCCTAATGACTAATATTGTTGAACATTATATGCTTTTTTGTATATCGTGTATCTTTACTGAAATGTATCGTCTAACCCGTAGAAAGTCAATGTGGCTTCAGTTATTTAGGTTTTCTGGAAAATCTATCTTAGTGAGTGACATTTTGTAGTTTCTATTGTGCATGATATCATGTCTTGTTAAATTTAATCCCCCTTTATTCTTTTTTATTTTATCATTAATGAAATTATTTTTTTTAATTTTATTTTCATATTGTTTACTACTATTATAGAGAAATACAATATCAATGTTGACATTGTAGTCTCTGACCTTTATTAACTTGTTTTTTAATTCCTGTCAATTGAACATAGTATATATTCCTATTTATTTGTTACTGGATTTAGTTTGCTAATATTTTATTGATAATTTTGCATTTATATTCATGAGAGATTGGTATTTTAATTTTCTTGAGATTTCTTTTTCTGGCCTTATCAGGGTAGTGTTTTTGTCAATGAGTTTTTGTTCATTTTTGTAGTAGACCTTTTTCTGATACTTTCATCATCAAAAGTTTGATTTCAGTCATTTTTATATCTTACATGCTCAAGTGTTCTTACACTTTCTTCAACGTATGGAATTCTTTTAATGTTTTAGAACATTTTAGTGTTCTTTTAGAACTCTAATGTTCTTGCCTACTAATTCTGTTACCTAATTCCTTTCTGTGTCTGTTTCTATTGATTAATTTTTTCTCCCCATTAGAGGTCATTTTTTCTGCTTCTTTTCATTCCTTATAATTTTTTGTTGGATGACAGGTATCATGAATTTTACCTTGTTTGTACGGAATAATTTTGTATTATTTAAATTTTTTTCTAAAGGTTTTATTTATTTATTTGACAGAGAGAGAGAGAGATCACAAGTCTGCAGAGAGGTAGGCAGAGAGAGAGGGGAAGTAGAATCCCTGCTGAGCAGAGAGCCCGATGTGGGGCTAGATCCCAGGACCCTGAGATCATGACCTAAGCCGAAGGCAGAGGCTTAACCTGCTGAGCCACCCAGGTGCCCCTATTTTAAATATTTTTAAGCTTAACTGGGGCATGGTAAGTTACTTGGAAATGATATGACTCTCAGAAGCTTGCAAATAAATTTTCTTAGGCAGGACCGGAGCAGCCTTGGTCAGGGCTTCATTTTCCCAGCTTTGAGGCAATAGCGTTCTGAATACTCGATGCTCTGTAAATTATGAAGATTTTCTCCTTTTTACTAGTGGGGTCTCTAGTGGGATTACTAGCCTTTGTGAAAGTTGGGATGGTGCACTCTTCTTTCATGAGTTTCTCTCCCTGACCTGGTGTAATTTCCTCACATGCGTGCACAAATGGCTATTCAACTGAGGACTGTAGATCTCTGTGCAGCTCTCTTTTCTTGGGTATCATCCCATGCAAACTCCAACCAGCTGGGCCTTCCAGACCGCCATTTCATTTCCTCAGCTCAAGGACATTGCCAAGTTCCCTCCAGGTTTCCCTGTCCTTTCGTGACAGTCGAAGATTCTAAATAGACAGTGAACAGTGGGAATTATAAGTGCTCCCCTTGATTGCTTTGCCTCTTGTCAGATTACTGTCCTTTACTGCCTAATGTCTCATGTCTGCATACAGTTATATTTTGT
This sequence comes from Nasua narica, assembly GCA_028533885.1. Lineage (NCBI taxonomy): Eukaryota > Metazoa > Chordata > Mammalia > Carnivora > Procyonidae > Nasua > Nasua narica. Next base: position 165,832,019 of record CM052799.1, on the reverse strand, counting down.
TCAGTTATTATTTATTTCAGGAGGGAGGGTAAATCTGTTCTTTTCCACACATTTTGAAATTTAGCAATCTCTCACAATCATTCTGTTCCTACCAACATTGTAGAAAAACACTGGAGAATATTTTTTTTCATTAAAAATATGTAGAACACTTAGAATTATTCCAGTATAATTTATAAATGGAAATGAGTAAGAGATGAGGTGACATGCTCAAGGCTCCAAATGTTGCTGGTGATAGAGAAGAGACACTAATACAGCACTTATGTTAATTTATAGTTCTCTGCACTATTAATGGAGGAATCAAATAAAAGTCAACAAATATGACTTTCTAATAATACAGTTTTAAATATAATTTGTTCTAAATTAAATGCATTTATGGGAAAAATTCATGAAGGCTTTTACATTCTGAAAACAAAATTTATCCATCCTTATAATGTTATTTCAAATAACATTTAAAGTAGAAAACATAGAATTTTTGATTTAATAAGTAATATGTTTTGGAAAAAATACTTAGAAAATTACTTAGATTTTTTTAAATTTCTGGATTAGTACTATTAATGTCAAAATGTTGGAGGAGAAGTAAAGGAAAAGGAAAGTAAAATGAACAATTTGTTTTACATTCTCCCAAATCAACCCTCTGAAGTACCCAAGTGCAAAAGGACATCAGAAATAATAACCATGCTTTTAATTAGCAATAATCTCATAAATTATCATGATATACTTATTGCCAACCCAAATATGTATATTATAAATCTCACTCTTCTTATTCTTGTGTTAACCTTTTAGCTTTTAGGGCACCAATAAATAATTTATCTCATAATTTATTTCAGTTATTATAATAATTGACCACTTGCTTACAGTGAATTTATTAGGAGAAACAGATATATTATTTGTAGCTATTAATAATCTTAAATGTTTTCATCATGATCAATATTAATAGACCAAGAAACAAATTAATATTCTAAAGAGAAGGAAGTGACTTGCATAAGATCTAGAAGTCATGTTACTGTAACAACCATTTGTATAACTAAAACATATAGTCCCATGTACTGGGATTAAAATGGCATCAAAGAGCAAATCAAGCTAAACTCAGTAACTTAGTTTGCATATAATACACAGCTTCACAGGACTACTCACATTATTAGACCTATTTGTTATATTTTCCTGAGGTTCATCTAGGTTAAGTTATCATGCTCATTAGGACTTCTTATTCATATTAGAAAAATAAAAATATTTAATAATTTCTTAGTAGGTCCATAAGAAACTTCAATAAAAAGGGTAACCTTAAAGAAGGAATTTACCAAATCCATGAACAAGAAATCATCATCATATAGGAATTAAATGAAGGAATTAATCATCATCATATAGGAACTAAACTATGAGCTCATTTGAATTTTTTCAATATATGTTAAACTTTAAAATATCAGGATTGGGTGGGTTCAAATAATGTATAATTGCCAGAACAATAACTAAAGGTCTATAATACTGTGATATGAAGAGACACTTTTAACTATCAGTAAATGACTAAGACACTAAAAGACTTGTTGGCTAGAGATAAGATAGTCACTTTAAAAAAAAATAACTGGAATTTTATGTCTCTTAATTCCCTTTACCTATTTTACCTATTCCCCCACCTCTTTCCCTTCTGGCAAGCACCAGTTTGTTCTCTTTGTTTCTGAATTTATTTCTGTTTGTTTGATTAGTTTTTTTCTTAGATTCCACATAAAAGTAAAATCACATGGCATATATATATTTTTCTCTCTGACTTATTTCACTTATCATTATACCTTCTAGGTCCATCCATGTTGTCGCAAATAGCAAGATCTCATTTTTAGGACTAAGTAATATTTCATTGTATATATACCACATCTTTATTCATTCATCTATCCATGGACACTTGGGCTGCTTTCATATCTTGGCTATTATAAATAATGTTTCAGTAAACATAGGAGTGCATGCATCTTTTTGAATTAGCATTTTCATTTTCTCTGGGCGAACACCCAACAGTAGTAGAATTACTGCATTATGTGATATTTCTATTTTTGATCTTTTGAGGAACCTGAATATTGTTTTTCAAAGTGGCTATATTAATTTGCGTTCCCACCAAAAGTGTAAAAGGATTTCCCTTTCTCAACATCCAACACTTATTATTTCTTGTCTTTTTTATTTTAGACATTCTGACTAGTGTGAAGGGATCTCGTGGTTTTGAGTTGTATTTCCCTAATGATTAGTGATATTGAGCATCTTTTTGTCTGTTGGCTGTCTATATGTCTTCTTTGGAAAAATGTCTGTTCAGGTTCTCTGCCCATTTTATTTGAATTATTACTATTATTACTTTTGGTGTTGTGTTGTGTAAGTTCTGTGTAAGTTCTTTATATATTTTGGATGTTAACTTCTTATCATATATATCATTTACAAATATCTTCTCCCAGTCAGTAGGTAGCCTTTTGGTTTTGTTGATGATTTTTTTTCTTTGCAAAAGTTTTTATTCTGGTATGGTCCCAGTAGTTTATTTTTGCTTTTGTTGCTCTTACCTGAGGAGACATATCCATAACTATACAGCTAAGACTGATGTCCAAGAGGCTATTGCCTTTGTTTTCTTATAGGAGTTTTATGGTTTCAGGTCTCACATTTAGATTTTTAATCCATTTTGTGTTTATTTTTTGTGTATAGTGTAAAAAAAGTAGTCCAGTTTAGATTTTCACTGCTTGATAAGCCACAGATGATTTTTTTTTTTTTTCATAAAGAGCCAGACAAATATTAAAGGACAAGGATCAGGTTACTAGAAGAGGAAGATTTTTTTTTTTTCAAAAATTTCAAAACCCTGAACAATGAAGGATCCCCTCCTACTGTCTTAGGAGGGACAAATAATCTAAAGTTCATTGACAAACTTCATGTACAAGATAAAGTTGTTGTTTCCCTAAGAGTGACTCAGCAGTCCTTTTTATACCCAAAGTGATTGACAGGACATCTGTTACATCTTTTTCCTTTCTCATTTTGATTTCTGGGGTTATGTTATAGACAAAAACAGTTTCCTTGATGTCCATTAAAGTTATTGTAAGGTAGCAAGCACTATTTATCCTGACAAAACAGGGTAGAAATAGTTTACAAATATGCTATTCTTCCTGTTGTGTCATATTAATTATCTCTTGGGGATCAACCAGCCCAAGTTTTGTGATGCTGTGTTCTTCAAAAAGTTGCAGTTTAAGTATTCTTGAACTTACATTTCCATGATCATGTCATGGGAAATGGCCAAGAGCCTCACACACCTGAGATAGTATGTCTATATTTCTCCAGCACAGAAAAATATGTTTTTAGTAAATATCCTTTTTACTGTTTAAGGTGTATGCAGTGCATTATGATTGTCTTCTTAACCATCCTAATAGTTATGGGAACAGGGATCTCTCTTTTTTTTCAGATATCGTATTAAGAAAATGTTACTTGTTCCACAGTGGCATGTTCTCCTAAATGTTAAGCATTTGAGCACCCTAGAATATTTGGCATGGATGGCATGTCAGCATCCAGATCAAATAAAATTGTGGGCACATATCCTTTATAGGGTGTGTTTATGTGATTATGAATCAGGCACTAGGAACCTATAAGAGCCACCATCTAACTTTGTGAGCATTCAATTATTGGGATAATGCCGACAACTTATTATCCTCTTATGATCCTTTAGGGCCTTTTCAAGTATTCAGGAAATGTTTTAGACTTGCATATACATCAGCCCATGATGAGCTACCTGTTTTGTTAAATATTTAAGGAAAGATATTTTCATGAAAACATCCTGGCATATGGTATAACTACTGAATCCATCACAGTGCCACTTTTCATATTGTTTTATGAGCAGTGAAACAAGGCACATTATGACTGCAGGGAACAATAATTCCCCTGAGGTTCTGTTTTTTACTTAGCCTGCACATTAAATTATGAAGGTAGATTGTTTCTTGGTGTTTGCTAAAATTTATGGCATGTACATATTTTTCTGTAAATGTCCTTTCAAATGGAAGATGTTACACAAAATTCAGGCGATTTCTTCTTGGGTGATGGGTAGGGGAAGGGTGATAAATAATTTATATAGAATTCTGACTGATGTTGTTTTAAACAGTTATAGAAAATGTTTTAACCTGGATTCAACAAATGTGCCAATGAAAATAAATGTGATTGGCATAGGTAGAGCACAGACAGCTTGCGTAGCATAAATTTAAAATCTCTGAGATGATCTTAGCTCACTAAATCCTCTCCATTCTGTGTACTCATGTCCAATGTTTTTAATTGAGCACCAATCTTTTCTTTCTTTAAAAAGTTATAAGACATAATATGCAAACACTCCCAGGAAAGGCATATTTACACTTACTTTCATATCATTCTGTAAATGTATAATATATCATATTCTAACTGATTACTGGTGAGGTTTTACCTATCTTATAAAATCTAAACCCTGATAAGTATATCCCAAGTAGTGGTCAATGTTAGTAGAAGTTTCACTGATTACACATTCTGCATTTAGATTATCAAGAGAAGTGAATTACATATCAAATTTTTCAGATGAAGTCAGGAAGAAAAGAAAAAAGGCCAAAGCTTCAATCTACTCCTTGATGATTCTTCCAGTGCCTTCTCCAAACTGATTTCCTCTTTATTCAAATGTACTCTCCAGGGGGTGTCTGGGTGACTCAGTCATTAAGCATCTGCCTTTGGCTCAGGTCATGATCCCAAGATCCTGGGATTGAGCCCTGCCTCATGCTCTCTGCTCACCAGGGAGCCTGCTTCTCCCTCTACCTCTCTCTGCCTGCTGCTCTGCCTACTTGTGCTCTCTCTCTCTGTGTCAATTAAATAAATAAGATCTTTAAAAAATGAATTATAAAAATTATTCATCGTTAACATCTATTCTATTACCTTTTTTTTTTAAAGATTTTATTTATTTATTTGACAGAGAGAGGGAGAGATCACAAGTAGGCAGAGGGGCAGGCAGAGAGAGTGGGAAGCAGGCTCCCTGCTGAGCAGAGAGCCCCATGTGGGGCTCGATTCCAGGACCCCGAGATCATGACCTGAGCTGAAGGCAGAGGCTTTAACTCACTGAGCCACGCCCTATTCTATTACCTTTCCTTGAAATGAAGATATAAAGACTTGTGAGAGGGTGCGTTGCTCGTCCAGTGTTGCATAAATAGTAGGTTGAATGAAATAGAACTCACATCTCCTATTTCTAAGTTCCTTGATTAGAAGTTCTCTTGATATACAAAATTGATTGATTTTTTTAAGACAAGCTACACTAGACATTGTTAATGTTAAATGATCCATTAATATCTCATATGTCAAGTTAAAATATAACTTTCTCCATAATGCTAAAAATAGTGATCCAGAGAAATAGCACAGCAAACTACTGCGCACTAGAAAAGTCATTTTATTCTTATCTACTTTATTTCACAGTCCTATGGGGAACTATTAAGGTAATCCAAAGCTTTTCTAGCCACACTTATATAAACTATCCTTTCCCTCAGGAAAAAATAAAATAAAACAACAAAATATTCCAAAGAAACAATTGCTTAGATGACTGGGTTTGCATTCTTGTTTTGTTATTATTTTCCACTGAATGTGTTAGAAAAATAAAATAGGATTTGTAGCAGGATTATTCTACAGGATTTTATAATATATCTTTAAACACTATTATTACTATGCAAAAGCAGCTAGCTTTCTTGCCCAAAGATATAAAATATACTCAGAATTGATATCAGACTTTTTAACAGATGCTTAACATAGGTAGGACCATTAGAATCTAAGTGAAATTCATGAAAAAATTATTTCACATTTTAAAAAAGAAATTCAGTAGTTATTTAAATAAAAACAGCAAATGAATTGTTAATTTTAGGTGTTTAGGCTATGTTCATTTGTTAACAATACTAGCATTTATGTTTAACGTTAGTTGTCCCACTAAAGTTAATCTTGGCCTAGTTTACAAATAAAAAAGTCATCCAACCCTGTGTGAGAAGAAATCTATGAACCGTTGTAATCACTGATCACTGTATGATATAATCTATACAGTGATATTTTTAATTCAGAGTGAACCACATGTGGTCAAATCTATAACTTATGCTTTATATTTTTGATGTCATTTTCTGAAAAAAATAATTGTTAAAATTTACTATGGAAGAGTTGGCATAGATATTTTTCTTTCATTGAATATTAATTGATTGTAAATGGCTCATTTCTATTAAATATGCCATCATTTGTTGTCTACCTGTATTCTACAAGCATGAGATCTCAATGATTTTACTTGTAGAGTATAAAAACCTGAGATTTCCACTTTAAAAAACATTTATGTAATCTTGATTCCAACTTGTAGAATTTTTTTTTTAAAGATTTCATTTATTTATTTGACAGAGAGAGAGAGATCACAAGCAGGCAGAGAGGCAGGCAGAGAGCAGGGGAAGTAGGCTCCCTGCTGAGCAGAGAGCCCGATGTGGGGCTCCATCCCAGGACCCTGAGATCATGACCTGAGCGAAAGGCAGAGGCTTTAACCCACTGAGCCATCCAGGTGCCCCTAACTTGTAGGATTTAACATTTCGCTACTATGTGACTTATCATATTTTATAATTATACTTTACATTTAGTTTTACCAGGAATGCCTGAAATGTTGTCCTTCACTTAACTTTTCCAGAGATCCAAACATGCTTACCTTTAACATTTTTAAGTCAGATTATGAAGGTATTGACATATGAAAATTTGCCTTTTTAGATACGTGGTTCTATGAATTTTGACAAATGTATAGATTCAGGAGGCCAAAATTGCATAGAATGTTCCTATTATAGGAAAAATCTTCCCTTTTGCCTCTCTGTAACCAAGCACTCCTCTTTCTCCCAAACCTTGGCAACCACTAGTTTGTTTGCTTTTCTAAAATCGTGTATACAGGAAATCATTCTGACTATATCTTATATTGGCTTCTTTCACTTAGCATAAATGTATTGGAGAATCATTTACATTATTCCTTATGTTAATAATTTATTCCTTCTTATTGTTGAATAGTATTCCATTGTATAAATATACCACAGTTAGTATAGCCATTAACTTGTTGAAGGATGTTTGTGTTATTTCTAGTTTTGGCAATTATGAATATAGCTGCTACAAACATTTGTGTGGATGTTTTTACATGAAAATAGATTTTTATTTCTCTAGGGTAAGTATCACAGAGTAGATTATTTGGTTCTACAGTAAGTGAATATTTAATTATGGTGATAAGCTGCCAAACTCTTCTGAAAATAGTTGTACCATTTTGCATTTATACCAGTATTTTATGAGAGTTCTAGTTACTACAAATCATTATCTGCACTTAGAATTTTCACGTTTTTTTGTTTTGTATTTGTCATCTTATTTGGCCATTCTTACAGGTATAATGGACTTTCTTTGTAGTTTCCACTTGTAATTTCCTAATGACTAATTATGTAGAGCATTTTTATCAATGTCTTATTTGCCATCATATCTCTGGTAGAAGTATTGTGCCCATTTTAATTGGATTGTTTGTGTTTTCTTACTAATTTTTAGGGCTCTTCACATATTCTGGATACAAGTTGTTTATCAGATAGATACGCTTGCAATTCTTTTTCCTAGCCTATGGCTTATCTTTTAAATTTTTAACGTGTCTTTCAAAGAGCAGAAATATGTATTTTATGTAAGCATGTATATTTTATTTATTTATTTTGCATACAGACATCTAATTGTTTTAATACTATTATTTAAAAAGATTGTCCTTTCTCTAATGAATTTTACTTTCAGCTTGATAAAAATCAACTATGTTGAGGTGCTTGGGTGGCTTAGTTGGTTGGCTGTATGCCTTCAGCTCAGGTCATGATCCTAGGGTCTTGGGATCGAGCCCCCCATCAGGCTCCCTGCTTGCTGGGGAGCCTGCTTCTCGCTTTCCCTCTGCCCCTCCCCCTGCTGGTGCTCTCTTGCTCACACTCTTGCTCTCAAATAAATAAATAAAATATTTTTAAAAAATCAGTTATGTTCAAGGTTGGGGCTTGCTTGACACACAGTCTCTCTTGATGCTCCTGCTCACCCCCAACTTTCCATCTCTGTGTGCCTATCATTCAGATGTGATCTCTTCCCATACTCTTGCCACTCCCTCAGTAGTTGACTCTATTGCTTATTAATTACTGCTGGTGTGTGTGTGTTTGTGTGTGTGTGCGCGCGTGTGTGCATGCACACATATGCACTCTGGAGGGGGTGGGGTCGGGGGGACATGTTCTCTCTTATCCTGGTTCAACATCTGTCCTAGCCTGTCTCTGTCTGTGCATCGTAAGATCATTTTTTCGGTGATTCTGCCCATGATCAAACAGTGCTTTGAATCTTTGAAGAATTTTATCAGAGAGAGAGTTACCTACTTTTCCACAACCTTTTTGGTCTGGGCCCAAGACAGCTTCATGCCTTTTCCTAAGCCATAGTGCGCCTCTGTGTATGTCCCTGGGGAGAGAGAATAAAGCTGCCCTTTCATCACCTGCTTAAGTTGAATTGTCTGGAAAGGAGTTTTTCCCTTCCCAGTAGTGGGACCACCCACTTTCTCCAGGACTTCACCACTACCAGGAGCTTTTTCTCTTCTCCCACCCTGTGTCCCACCTTTCTTATGAATAGCTAATGAGTTTGGTGGAAAAGAGCATTAAAAGTGATTATGAACCTCCCATATGTCTATGGCTCCTATGGCTTCCTATACTCTCAGATTAGACTGCACTTAGACTTCAGCAATTTGTTAAATTTAGCTGCTGGTATGTCACCCAGAATCTCTTTTTTACTCTGTCACACATGTGCCAAAGCCTGAATCTTGTCTTTCCTCACTAGGCTCCATTTTTCAAGCTTTTTTCTTGTTGTTAGGGTGGGAGCAGTGCTCTTTCCAGCTTTATGCATCCTGGATGGAAATAGAGCTCCTCCTAGGGAGAAGCAGATCTTATAAACTTTTATATAAACATTAGTCTGGACTTCCTTCCAGAGCTATGGCCACTTTTGGGGTGGGTGGGTTGTTCCTGGACAACTTTAACACAAAAGGGAGTAGAGCTTGTTTGCCTAGACTTGTTTCTAGTATGTGTGATACTACCAAATAAGAAGGGAAAAATATATGCCTAAAGACGAAGTCTCGGATAGAGATTGACAAAGGTTCCGGCCTTCAAACAACTACCCTAATCCTAGCCCAACTCCTTCCGTGTCATTGAATATTTAGAATCAATGCACTGGTTATATCAATTTTTGACCTGTCCGAACTTGATCTGTCCTTTTTTATTTGGACATGATGGGTTTTTTACATTGCCTACAATGCCTGACAAAGCACATCTCAGATATATATGTGTTTTTAATTTTTAAGTGGCTAAAAGGCAAATGTAGAGTAACATGTAAAAAATAAGCAATCAGTGAAATATTACCAGATTTATGAAGATATAATTTCAAAGTCAGAGCTCATCTTGAATGAAAGAAACTACTTCTTTCTGCCTAGATTTGTACTAATTTCTAGTTTGTTAGAATAAAAGTCAAGATTGTATTAACTTTTTAACTTTTTAACTGAACTTAAAGCCAAGAGACAACAATCTTCTGTCAGGGAAAAAATATGGAGAGCTAAAATCATAATTGCTGAAATAGATCTATATCAGTGACCTTTATCATACATTAGACATTATAGAAACAAGTTTGATAAAGGAAAAGTCTTACTTCGCACATTCCATCAGAACTAAGAAAATGAGGAAGTGAATAAAAAATGAGAAATAACAGTGTGCAGAGATCCAAACATCCAAATTTTATATAAGAAATCCTAGATAAAAGATGAAAATCCAGTGGATAAAATTGTGAATAAAACCAACATGTAATGTAACTTTTCTAAGCAAAAGAAAGATGTGAATCTGAAATTCAAAAAGGCAAGCCACATATTCAAGACCTATCAAAAAAGAGATCAGAATGGAATGGAGGCTAACAGATAATCCTCCTAAATGATGAAATCATACTGATTTCAGTATGTTATTGCCTTAAGGATATAAACATGACCCCATGAAGTTTGTTCCACATATTTTTTGATTTGGCTGTAGGACACTGAAGACTAAATTTGTGACAAATATGTAATAACTATTTAGGATTTTAACAAAGTATACCCATTTATTTTCTGACCTCATTTTGTGGCAAAAGTAAATAAAAATAGTTCATATCATACAGAATTAGAAATATATTAATTATTAAAAGTTAGACATCCATAACAATAAATAATAGAAAATTTATTTTGAGGATTATATTGGAAACTGAGATCTCTTAATAGTAAAAAATGTTTATATACATACATATTCTATGAAAAATGCATTAATATTTTCAAGAGCTCTCAAAATAACTAATTAATAGACTCATTTTTAAGATTTTTATTTATTCGACAGAGAGAGATCACAAGTAGGCAGAGAGGCAGGCAGAGAGAGGGGGAAACAGGCTCCCCACTGAGCAGAGAGCCCAATGTGGGGCTTGATCCCAGGACCCTGAGACCATGACCTGAGCCGAAGGCAGAGGCTTTAACCCACTGAGCCACCCGGGCTCCCCAATGTACTCATTCTGAATAAGATATTAATAAGTAATAAAAGCTAGTCACCTGGGAAATATCAGTCACGTAAGATGATATAGAAACATTGTTAATAAGTCACCATGGAAATAATATAATAAAACAAAGTTGGAGTCTAAAAACTACAGTAGTTATCTATTGGTGCAAAATGAATTGCCTCAAAACTTGGTGACTTAAAACAACATACATTAATTATTTTGCTCTTCCTATGCAGCAAGAAATTGGGCATGTTTTAGAGGGAGATTGGACTTTAAGATCTCTATTGAAAAAAAAATCTATTGAACTGCCTTCAAGATATCAAGTAGGCTGTCATCATCTCAATACTCACGTGGACACAACCTATTGGTAAAGTTTTGTGGTTGCTGGCAGAATTTAGCTTCTCATGAGATGTTAGACTGAGGGCCTCAGTTCCTTATTGCCTGTTGCCAGGAGTTAACTCACCCTCAGTTCATTGCTATGTGACTTTTCAAGCACGGCAGCTTGCTTAATCAAAGTGTGAAAACTGTCTTGAGATCTGATAACTTGATGGAGGTCACAGTCTTTATGACCTAACCAAAGAAATGACTTCCTTCACCTTTGCTGTATTCTGTAAGAGAACAGTCATTAAGGCCACCCCTCATTCAAGGAGTGGGAAGAACAAAAGGGCATGATTACCAAGAGGCGGGGATCATTAAGGACCATTTTAGAACCTACCGCAAAAACTGATGCTAAGTTTATAATGTCTCTATTGAATTGCTAATATTATTATAAAATAAGCAATGGACAAATCAAAATAATTGCTAAATATGAAGGCATATATTATAGAAAAATAGTTATATAATAATAGATATAATCTAACTTACCTGATTATTACTATAGGCAATTAGGATATTGAAACATAAATGCATGCATTATGTTTTATTATGTATGGAGGAAAGAGAGAAAATGGAAAGATGATTAATTAATTTTATTATTTCCATTGATAATTTTTTAACAGTTTTTGGTTTTATTTATTTTATTGTTTTTTAAAAAAGATTTTATTTATTTATTTGAGAGAGAGAGAGAGAGAGCGTGAGCAGAGGGAAAGGGAGAAGCAGGTTCCCCGCTGAATAGGGAGTCGAAGTGGAGCTTAATCCCAAGACCCTAAGATCATGACCTGAGCAGAAGGTCATGCTTAACCTACTGAACCACTCAGGTGACCCACCACTGATAATTTTTAAATGAGGTATAAATGGCTTTTTGTACTTTTACTAAATAATCTACAAAGTGTTTATAATAGTTTACAATAAGAAACAATCAGTATATTATATGAAAATTGAATAGTGATATAGGATTTTATAGCACTTTCTTGTTAACATTTACTTCACAGATACTATCTCAGATCAGAGTAAACTTATGATGTACTGATGAATAATATGAAGCTTGGAGAATGTGAAGTTGTCTTGCATTACAAAATTAGCCATTGGCAAATCTAGGACTAGAAACTTGGTTTTCTAAATATTAAAGCCCTTTCATTTTCTATTTATCCACATTGAACATTACATCAAAGAGGGTAAACAGGGATAAAAATAGGTAAATAGAATTAGTGTTACAGTGTCTTACTGAAGCTTAGTGATTTTCAATATATGTTGTTTTTATAATTCCTTCCATGCTGATTAGAATCTGCCATTCCAAAATGAATTTGAAGCAGGATTCTGATACAGTATTCCTTTGATAATAATTATTAAAACCTTAGTCTTTATTATTTGCATTTGTATTTTTCACACTATTTAATGAGAATCTTTACAAGCTGTAACATCTCATACTCTTGTAATACAAACGTGGGTCAAGCTCATTCAAAACTCCTGTGACAGATACACATTACCATTTGATGGTGATACATTTGATTTGATGGTGATTGATTAACAAATGCACAGCTGGTGTCATTTTAATTCTTTTGGAATAAAATCTCAATTACAAACATAATGAAATAGTATAAATTTCTAGATAGTTTAAAATGTTAAAAATAATTCCCTTATTATAACCTTTATTGTATAAAATGGAATTATATTCATAATCTCCATCAAAAATAGAAGATACATATGCAAATATTAATAAAATATATTTAAATTTCTTGCATATTGTTAAAGTTTCTCTTATCCTGTTGGAGACCAGAATGTAAACACTTATAAAACTAAAGCACTATGTTTTATCCTGGATATGCAAACACTTTAGAACAGATTGTTTTCCTAATGAGAAAGCTATAAATATTATAACTACCACTTTTTCTAAGAATACTGAGATGGATTTTAAAAGACATGGGGCTTTCTAAAGTATTTTACCTATTTTCTTTTCAAGTTTTTGTTTAAATTCCAGTTACTTAACATACAGTGTTATATTAGTTTCAAGTATACAATATAGTGACGCAACCCTTCGTATAACACCTGTTTTTTCAGGAGATAACTGATTCCATATGCCCGTTGCAAATGGTTCATCAGGCTCAACTCAACTTCAGAAAAATATCCTTTCTCTCCAACACATAACAATGCCCTATTAGAAAGAATTAATAGAATTTAGATAGTAATTTAATTTTTATTATGCGTTAAGACTTTCCAAATTTGTCTTTCTCTCAAGATGACATAGAAATACCAACTTAGCTCAAGTCATAGGGGACTTGATATTTTAGTCAACTATCATTTATATGGTTCTCTGAACTACCTCAGGCTAATACAGCCCTTTAGAAAAAAATGAGTTTTTATTTAGCATGATTCCCCAATTTTTCTAGGAATCATAGAAATACATGGTATCTATATTGCCTTATCAGAACCTTCATATAGTTAACAATATGATAAAGATCAACATCAATCTGTCTTGGATGTGTTAGCTTTGCATTCTTAAAAATAGACCCAAGGGTATTGATTTGGCCACATTTTAGCCATTTTCCTCTCTTTTGAACCTTCTATAATTGTATGCATGACCCAATCTAACTACTGTTTGAACAAGTCACACTATACTCCCTGGGATTCTTTTGTCTTACAGAATTCCCATTGCAGGAATATATCAATAGAAACTTTACTCATAGTAAGTATATTTTCTTCCATTAAGCTTTTCCTGTATTGTTATTGTTGTTTTATTCTCAGTGCTGTCATCATACTCTGCACAGCTAATAAGCACTTAAAATATACTTGCTAATGTAATATACAACGTATGGCAGATTCTCTAACTCGACTATTAGTTTTTTGGGTATATGAACCAAAGACCTTTTATTTTTTAAATTTTTTAAAAATATTTTATTTATTTATTTATTTGAGAGAGAACATGAGTAGGGGCAGGGAGAGAGGGACAAGCAGACTTCTCCAGGAACCTCAACATGGGGCTCGATCCCAGGACCCTGAGATCATGACTTAAGCCGAAGGCAGATGCTTAACCAACTGATCCATCCAGGCACCCCAAACCAAAGACTTTTTATTTTTTAATTTATTTTTATTTATTTATTTATCTATCTATCTATTTATTTATTTATTTTAATTTTTTTAAACAATTTTATTTATTAATTTGACAGAGAGAGAGATCACAAGTGGGCAGAGAGGCAGGCAGAGAGAGGGGGAAGCAGGCTCCCCGCTGAGCAGAGAACCCAATGTGGGGCTTGATCCCAGGACCCTGAGATCATGACCTGAGCTGAAGGCAGAGGCATTAGCCACTGAGTCATCCAGGCACCCCCAAAACAAAGACTTTTTAAATTCACAGTAATATTTACAGTAGTCTGCACATAAGGGAACACTATAAAGGTGACTGTTAAAATAAATATTTCCTAAATTATTAATTAAGGCCTTTGAACAGAGTCAGTTCACATCATGCTTATTTAACAGAAAGTAAATCAATTTAAAAAAAAAAATTCCCCACAAAATATACCAAGATACTATTGAGACAGAATGTATAAGTGAAAGATTTGTTAACTAAAAATTCAAAATTGTATATTTTTTTTATCAACCAATTAAAAGTCTGTGTAAATATGTAGAATGAAGCAGAAATCACCTTTCTAAAGTGGTAGGCCAAATCTTTATTTTCTTAATAGGATGACAGAGAAAAGTATTATATCTTTGAGCAAGGGTGATGCTTCCTGAATACCCAATCTCAACAGAAGACTTAAAGGGAGACAGAACAGTGGAGACAAGAGATAGACTGTGGGATTCCATGGACCATGTTCCTGTCATGTAGATGTAGACTGGCCTGACGCACACATCGGATGTCCTTATAGATCACCTTTCTCCCAGCCCCCAGTTGAGCTAGTTTGCACCTGCTGCTGTGTCCTTAAAAATTAGACACAATCATTTACCATATATCATAGTTAGCAAGTTTTAGTACCCTCTATAAGAATCTCACAACTCCTAGAACATTGCATTTAGCAGATGATGGATAAATACTTAATGGAAAATGAATACAATCAGTGGAAAGACCCAATAAGAAAGGAAGAATGCTATCACATCTATGATAAAAGATCACTTTTTAAATTTCAGTATCCAAAAAAATATAATATTCTTTCATGACAAGAAAAAAACAAACTATGAATTGTTTTACATTAACATTTATATTAACAATGCAAATATGGACCCCCAAAAATCAGTATAACAAAACTTTTTTTCTGATAGTGCAAGAAAGATATTTCACCTTTAGTTTGATTTGCTTTTTAAACCATAGATAAAGCTAGCTTCTTTACTGTTCACATATCAAGTTGTTGAGAAATGACATTTATTTACCTCCTGTTTTCTATCCAATGTAAAAAAGATTCATTTATATTTGATAGTGAAGTTCATGCGAATGTGAGTTATAGATATACCTGCTTTCATTAAATAATGATGTTTCAAGTTACTTCATATTTTTCTTCCAAAAAATTCAAACTGTTTAATTGACAATTACTATATCATTAGCTTCATTTTCCAAATGACACTTTCTTTTTTTTTCCTTTTTAACATTACTTTACCTTGCAAAGATGCTAAGATACAAAAATGCCTCATAGAATATAAATTAACAGATGGAGATGAAAGAACAGAGGGGTTAAATTATTTATCCCTAGTCACATAAGTAATCAGTGGAAAAGCTTAATAGATGTTCAATGTTTTCCTTTTGTGTTTAGAAATGTTATTCTTAATTCATATAATGCTAAAGATATAGTTTGGCAGTTCTTGCCACACTATAAATCTTGTATTTGTCTCTCTTTATGGACTCTTCTAAATGAAATGCATAAGATTTTCTGACAAGATGTCCCAAAGAAAGCAAAAATATTTGTGGCGGTGAAATAAAAAAAAAATAACATAGGTAGAATTATTATCTTGAACCTTGATTTACAATGATGTGGCAAATTATGACTCACATATAAGTGATGAGATAACTAGGGATGATACAAAAAGAAATATGCTACTCCAATACCTTAGTGATCACCTACAGGTACTTTTTGGAGCTATTGTCTTTACATTAGTCTCAAGGTCAATATGGAGAACACCTGTTAAGCCTTGGTATTCCATATTTCTCAAGAATAAAAGTATAGATAGTTTAAAATATAGGAGGGTGGGATCATTTGAATTAATTCAAGTTCTTATAAAACCAAAATTTTCAAAAAGACTATTGAATTGTTATCAATATCTCTGTAAATCAATTCTTAAAATTTACCTTTGTATTTGCCAAATAACTATATTTACTCAGGCTTCTAAGAGTTTAGGCAGCAGCCCTTAATATTCTAAATTTTCATTAAGTTTCACCTTCACTTTTGATTAAAGTAAGGTTGACATTTGGACAAAAAGAAAACAGAATTTATTTATTTATTTATTTATTTATTTATTTATTTATTTATTTTAAAGATTTTATTTATTTATTTATTAGGGAAGAGAGAGAGTGAGAGACAGCATGAGAAAGGAGAAGGTCAGAGTGAGAAGCGGACTCCCCATGGAGCTGGGAGCCCGATGTGGGACTCGATCCAGGGACTCCGGGATCATGACCTGAGCCGAAGGCAGTCGATCAACCAACTGCGCCACCCAGGGGCCCCAAGAAAACAGAATTTATATTTGGTTCTGCATTAACCCAAATTGGCTAAGATGGATAAAATTTACCTTATATGTGTGGCACAGATAATAAAATTTTTCTCTGAAGACCATATATTATCTCACTAAGTATATTCTCTTGAATTATCTATTTTTGGTGACTTTTTATAATCATAATTTGAAATATATTCAGTCAGTTTCTCTGAATCCAGTAACAAATTCATTCCCATCAAGGAAGACTCGTGAGAATAGTTGAATGAAGTAAAAAACCCAAGTTGTCTACTTTAAAATATTGTTCCCAACTGTGTTTGTATGTTGGACCCTGTCTCTCTGCTATTCTTTATTCATTTAATTTCTAAGAAGTGTATCTCGTTGATCAATGTCTTTTGATTTTATGTACCTATTTTCATAAGCAATATTCCCTATAAGGTGATAGCACAAGACATTCAATATTCAGAAAAAATGAATTAAAAATTGATAATTTATAGCTCTTCTCATTGATACCCCTTTCTAAATACTAATGCTTTCTAGAGCACAGAATTTTGCCTTATATATCCCAGTATATTACACACTGGTTAGCCTAGTGTCTACAAAACAGTAGATTCATTAAATGTCTATATATTGACTCCCAAATTTAGGATTCTAAAGATTACTCAAATGGACAGAACAGTGTACAATATAATACCTCTTGAACCTGATAATAAATGTGTTAGGATTCTTGTCTTATTAGCTGTAAAAATTAAAAAATATAGATATATTCAACTATGTTATGCTCTAGAGCAGATGGCATGGACCAGGTATCATGGTGTACTGAAAAACACTAACACGGAAATCTAAAGTTAAGTGGAGGAGCTAGCACTCATTAACTCTATGCCTTTCTGTACATTTGCTTCACTTCTTGGAATCACCCTTATTCCATGTATAAAATATAGATAATTACCTATGCTATTTATTACACTGTGTTTTTGTGAGAGAGAGAGAGAAAGGAAGAGAGAGAGAGAGAGAGAAGTTAAATGAGATAATGGATATGAAAACTGTTTTAAACAAGAGACTCAAATAATGTAAAATACTATGAAAAGATTTCACTCTAGATTATATGTAATATACCTATAATATATTATATATATTATAATGTATATATTATATTTTAATCTTTTTATATAGATCAGATTATATAGATCAAAATAGAAAAAATGCCAAGACTGGTATCTATTATTAATTTAACCAGTGAAGCTATATTGATGCTATCTTTTTTTCATAAAATAGACAATTTATACCTGAGTCTTCACACCTTGTTCACCATTTTGTTGTTGTTATTTTGTTGTCATAGGATTAGTGCAAAAAATCTCACAATGGTTTAGAGATTTTCACAGTGTCACAGAGAAATTTGCATGGGGAAATGGCTTTAGAAATTAGGTGCTCTGATTTCCAGTTTCTCTACTTTTCAATGTTTTCCATTCCTTGTGTTTTATTTTTATAATACTTAATTAAATTATGTTAAGCAGGGGCGCCTGGGTGGCTCAGTGGGTTAGGGTCTCTGCCTTCGGCTCAGGTCATGATCTCAGGGTCCTGGGATCAAGCCCCACATTGGGCTCTCTGCTCAGCGGGGAGCCTGCTTCCCCCTCTCTCTCTGTCTGCCTCTCTGCCTATTTGTGATCTCTCTCTCTCTTTCAAATAAATAAATAAAATCTTTAAAAAAATGGTGTTAAGCAATCACAGTGTATCCAAAGCAATCCTGGTTATTCCAGGTTTTCTGTGAGTAGTACAGCCTCAATTAATATCATGAATATTTGAATGAAGAACTCTTACTTCAAAATATTGTCTAGATCAGTTATCAGATTAAAGGATGAGAGATTCATCCTTTTTGATCATTGTAGTTTTGTTGGTCTTAAACACCACCTTCTACCGTAGCACAATATATATAAGTCTTAATGTAACTTGAGAAATAATTATTTTTAAGTTTATTTGTTTAAGTAATCTCTATATCCAACATGAGGCACAAACTTATAACCCCGAGATCAAGAGCTGCATGCTCTTCTAACTGAGCCAGCCAGACGGCCCAGGAGAAATAATTATTTAACTAGCAAACATGTTGGGAAACATTAATTAGAAATTAAGTAGGGCAGTCACGGCACTGGAAAAAAAAATTGTGAACACAGATTTATGGAAGAGTTCTGAGGTCAAGAGCAGGGCAGGGAAGTTTAATAAAATGGAATTTCTCACTTTGCTTCCGCATATTTCTATCCTAATAATAAACTTGTTGAAATGCATATAGTGCTTTCTATATGCCACACACTCTCCTAAACCCTCTGCTCATTTTCTTTCTACATATGTAAATTTTATTCCACAAAACAACTTGCAAGTTTGGTATACCACAATAGTTTGTATATTACATATGAGGAAACTAAAGCGCATCAAATTTAACTAGTTTGAGAAAGTTTTAACAGTTAATATGTAGCACATTGGGTTTTGAACTCATGCCAGTTCTAAGATTTGTGTTCTTAACCACTAGGATTTTATTTTCTCTGAACTATATTATGTAGAAGACAGAAATCTAAGATGGCACCAGAGATTTCTACCTCTAGTCTATATATAGCTTTCTAAAATCCTCTCCCACTGTAAATATGATGAAATATCACTTTCATGATAACTATTAATCAGTTGACTTTGAAACAATCAAAAGAGAATATCTAGCTAACCTAATCAAGGAAGCCCTTAAAAAAATGAGCCCTGCCTGAAGTCCATTCTATAGTAGGAATATTCTCCTTCACTAGCTTTAAAGATGGAGGGGTCCATGTATCAAGGACTAGAGAAAACCCTTTAGTTGCTTAGAGCAATCTTTGGCTTTTAGCCAACAAGAAAAGAGGACTTCATTCCTACAACTGCAAGGAACTGAATGTTGCCATTCATCTGAATCATTTGGAAGAGGTCTCCAAGCCCCATATGAAAATGCAGGCTGGGTAACATCCTGATTTCAACATTGGTAGGCCCTTAGCTGAGGACACAGTCAACCAGTGCTTATACTTCTAAGCCACAGAAATTTCAGGATCATGAATGAATATTGTTTTCAACCATTCCATTCATGGTAATTTGTTTTGGTAATAATAGACTGACACAATATCCAGTGTGATGGGTGGAACAATCAGTAATAGCCTTATTTAGACATTATCTTCATTGTGATGTGCTGCCCATATATTTCAGTCCATTTGGAAACATAAGGCCTCAATATGAAAGTATTCTGGGTTCACTTAATCTAACAATGCTGGAGTAACCAAATAGAAAGTTGAAAGAAAATAAGAAACCTATCATGAGCTGGAAAAGTAATTTATTATTCACTCTGTTTTTTTCCAAATATTTTGTATTCTATTGAAGTTTGACTCCTTTGTTTTTTCTATGACTGTGAAAGCTTGCATTAGTTTACTAGGGCTGCCATAACAAAACAGCCCAGATTGGATAGCTTTTTTTTTTTTTTTCACAGTTCTAGAGGCTAGAAATTAAGATCAAGTGGTTCACAGATGTAGTTCCTTCTGAGGCCTCTTTCCTCGACTTGCAGATGATTGTCTTCTCACCGTGTAGTCACATGGTCATCTGTATAGTCAAGATTCTACAAAGAAGCAGATAACAGATTCAACAGATGATATATAGCTATGAAGAATAAATACATATATCACATTTGTTATATATATAAAAATTCTGGTCTGTGTTTGTGTAGCTCCCCAAATTCTTATGTTAAAGTTCTCATACTCAATGTGATGGTATTAGGAGATGGGGCTTTTGGGCGGTGTTTAGGTCATGAAGGTGGAGCCCTCACGAAGATTAGTTCTTTTATAAAAGGACCACACAGAGCTCCACAGCCCCTTCCACCATGTACAAGGACATAATGAGAAGTCTGCAACTCAGAAGAGGGCTGTCACTTGACCATGCTGGCACCCTGATTTTGGATTCCCAACCTATAAAACTGTGAGGAAGAATTATGTGTTGTTTCTAAGCTACTCAGTCTATGGTGTTTTGTCATAGCAGCCCAAGTAGACTAAGACAGAATGTTGGTACCAAAAAGTAAGGGTGCTGCTGTAACATGTATCTAAAAATATGGAAGTGTGTCTTCTGTCTATAACATTGTTATATTTTGGAAGCATATAAAATCCTTGATTTTGCAGATTCACAGAAGGAGAGCAATTTGCCTTAGAATGAATTGTACCTTGAGTGTCACCTGTGTCTGATATAGATGATATTTAAATGAGACTTTGGGGTTAAACTTTTGAGATGCTCCTGGAATGAATTAAGATTTGGGGATTGTTGCGATGTAATGAAATTATTCTGCAAGTAAGAAGGACATGAATTTGGGGGATCTAAGGGATAGAATGCTGTGATATGAATGTTCGTGTTCCCTCCTAATTCATATGTTGAAATTCTCAAGCTCAATATCATGGTATTCAGAGACTGTTCCTTAGGAGGTGCTTAGGTCATCTGGGTGGAATTCTCATGAATGGGATTAGAACTCTTGTAAAAGAGACCCCACAAAATTCCCTTGCCTTCCCCACATTGTGCAATTAAAACAAGAAGTCTGAGACCTGGAAAAACTCTCTCACCAGACCGTGTTGGATCTCAGACAAATAAATTTTTGTTGTTTATAAGCTAACTAGATTATGGGATTTTGTTACACTAGCCCAAATGGACTAAGAATAATATATACAGTTGACCCAGAAACAACAGGAATTTGAACTGTGAGAATGTACTTATATGCATTTTTGTTTTGTTTTAAAGAGTTGACGACAAAGGTGATGAGGCACTTATTTACAATTGCTCATCTCAGTCTCCACAGGACTAAATTAAAGGCAACTGGTGCAGAGGTCGTGTCTGCTTCCCTCTGAATGTGTGGGGAGACACTTCAAGGTTGTCATAAGCACCCTGGAGCTCTGAAACCCTCCAGGACTGCAGGTTACACCATGTGCTGATGGAGTGATTGGGTTAAACATCTGAGGCTTGTGGCTAGGAGGCTTGGCTGAAGCATAGAAATGTGCAGAGGGTAAGAACTCTGTGTAGAGAGCCTTGTGCCCCTGGTGCCTTTCCCCTCCATGCTCCAGGCTCTAGTGCCCGGTTGGGGTTGCTGAGTTCCTAGGGCCTTCTGGGACTAGTCATGGACTCCCTTCCCTAATAATGCCCCAGCCCTTCAGTCTCCTGGAGGCCAGCTCCCTCACATGTGGCCACAAATGTCAAAGGCCACAGGTTAGTAATACATCTCCAGGCAGATGAGCAGCTGCACTGTGCCTCCAGGCTGCCATCATGGCCTGCATACTTATCTGGTCATTGTTAAGCCAAGGCTACGAGGCTGCAGAACATTGCCATCCTGGGGCCAAGCCAGCTACCATACCACTATTCCAGCAGCCCAACTTGTCCATTGGGCAAATGTCCAATGGACATTTCTCTGTAAACATATGTATAGTACTATAAATGTATTTTGTTTTACTTATAATTTTCTTAATAACATTTTCTTTTCTCTAATTACTTTATTATAAGAATACATTATATAATACAGATACAAAATATGTGTTAATCAACTGTTTATGTTATTGGTAAGGCTTCCCATTAATAGTAGGCTATTAGTAATTAAGTGTTATACAGAGTCAAAATTTATATGCAGATTTTTGACTGCATGGGGACTTGGCGCTTCTAATCTGTGTTGTTCAAAGGTCAATCCATGCGTTGTTCAAGGGTCAACTATATAAAAAGAACTATTTATAGGAAAATATTTAAAAGGAAAGAAAGAGATTTATAATAAAGAATTTGCTCATGTGATTATGGAGACTGAGAAATTCTATGATCTGCTATCTACAAACTAGAGACCCAAGAGAGCCAATGGTATAAATTCCAGTCTGAGTGAAGGAGAAAACATGTCTAAGCTCAAAACAAAAACCAAAAAATAAAAAACACACAGAGAGTGAATTTTCCCTTATTCCACCTTTTGTTCTATTATGGCCTCCAGCAAGTTGGATGAGGCCTACCAACATTGGAATGGACAATTTGCTTTATTTAGCCTACCAATTCAAATATTAATCTCAACGAGAAACCCCCTCACAGACATACCCCAAATAATGTTTAATCAAATATCGGGTCAGTAGCCTAGTTAAATTGACACATAAAATTAATCATCACAGATCCATCTCTTGTCAAGTTGGCAATCATATCCATCCCTTTAACCATACCATCTCTAAATAAAGACAATTACAAGGTCAGAATTTTGCCTAACATGATACAATTATCCTGCATACAATTGAAAACTCAGTAACCATTTTTTCAGAGGAAAAGGTGAAGTCCTTAAGGTATGTTTACTTTTCTTAATTTAACTTAAATACTGTAATATAAAACTAACAATACTTAAATATTATGATAAGTCAGTACGTGATATAATACATTATAATGTAATGAGAGGAAAACAAAGATTATATATATCTATATGCACACATACATTCATAACAAAATAAGAATATCCATAACAATTATAGTCACTGTTTCCAAAACTAGATGTGTGGTGATAGCTGATATTTATAACTACCTTCCTCCACTATTTATTCTATATTCCCTTTGCCTTCAGCAAACACCTCAGCTACTCATGGTTCTTTACCTGGTAAAGACACCTAAACTTTCATTCCTGAAGGGTCTGGCCATTAGTAATCATTCCTGGGTTTGGTTGTTGTAGTTTTCCATTGACCTTAATCACAGGACATGGTAATATTAAGATACATCCTAAGGGATCTCTTATATTCCAGATGTATTCTTCTTGACCTCCATTAGGGAGTAGCAGCCTAATTTCCCAGTGGTAACCAGGATTAATTACTTCACTCAGTAAGATAACTCCCTTCCATGACTGCTATTTCCGAGGCATAAAGAGTCTAGACAGTCTTAACTTCCAGGTCAATGTTGTGACTTCTAGGCCAGCAAGGCTCAAGGTCATGGAAACAGGAAACAAAAAGTTTGCCAGTGGATCACTAGGGAAGTAATAGTAAGTGATGCTGTTCTGATTTCCACTCCTTAATCTCTTGACGCATGAATCCTCACTGTGGGAGAAACAGCATCATATACTGGATGCTGATTAAGAATATGTACAGTTTCTGGTAAAGTTGCCCTAGCTCTGTAAGATATTGCCACCTAGTTGGCACTATCACTGGGTCATCAAAAAACTATTCCACTGTCCTATCAAGACAGCTGCTTCAGGATGGTGGGGAGAATCCTGTGAAGGTCATTTCTTGATCAGAAACAATGCTGTGAGGAATACCATGATGGTGGTTGATGCATTATGTTAGTCAATGGATGGTAGTTTAAACAGAACCACTGTACTAGGAAGGCAAATCTGTATCCAGAGTGTCTTTATCCCAGTGACAAAACACTGCCCTTTCCATGATGGAAGCTGTCCAATGCAATCAACTTGGCCAATCACCCTGGGGAATAGTGCCGTGTGTGGGACTCAGTGGTTGTCTCTGCTGCTGGAAGATGCAGCACTCAGCAGTGGCTCTATCCTGGTCTACCTTGGTGAGTGGAAGTCCTTGTTGCTGAGCCCATGCATAATCTCCCTCCCTTCCCCCAGAGCTACTTTGTTTATGAACTCATTGGGCAATGACAATGGTGACTGGGAAGAAGGCTGACTGCTATCTATAGAACAGGTCCTATCCACTTGATTATTAGAATCCTCCTCTGCTGTGGTCACCATTTGGTAAGCATTCACATGGGACACAAGTATCTTCACATTTTTTGCCCAGTGAGAGAGGTCTATACACATACTTTTTCTTCAGATTTCCTTTTCACTAATTTTCCAATTATGTTCCTTCTAAGTCCCTGACCATCCGGTCAAATCATTGGCCAGAGCCTATGAATTAGCACATAATTGCGATTGCACATCTGACCATTTTTACTTCCATGCGAAGTGATAAACCAAGTGTATTGCTTGATGTTTCTTTTGAATGGTATCTGCATATCATGCAGAACCATCTCTAAACCAGGGCTGAGACTTATCTCCCTTTGTCACCTGAATCTCAGGAATTCCGCATGAAGCCTTAGATGTAGGCTGAGAGAAAGAAGGTGGTATGGCAGAATTGTGGACTGCAGACATTTGGGTCATTTCTTCATGTAGCTTTTTTGTGTGTTTCGGGCCTGCTAAGGCTTGAATATACCATGCAGTCATGTAAATACCATTTCAATTTAATGGTGGAGTGCTGTTGTACATGACTGACTTTATGGCTTAATCAGGTAACACCCAGTTCATAATGGACAGCTCAGGTCACATGATAACTAAATGACAAGGAAATCTGGGGAAAAGGGAAGGACCATCCTAAATGTGACTCCATTCAAAACTGGGAGTCAATATGAGGGGAAACTTTCGTTTTGGTATTAGGATAGGGACAATTTGGCTCACCAAAATTTAATGAAAGACATTAGCACGACTTATGTTTATATAATATTTGACACTGCATAATGAAAAAACAAGTGCAAAGTTG
Organism: Nasua narica; assembly: GCA_028533885.1. NCBI lineage: Eukaryota > Metazoa > Chordata > Mammalia > Carnivora > Procyonidae > Nasua > Nasua narica. The sequence continues at coordinate 165,806,973 of CM052799.1, read as the reverse complement.
AAAGTCAATGTATCACACTAGAGTTGGCACACAACAGTTCTATTAGACTTTGTCATATTTGATTGTGAATGGGCAGCTGAAGCTGTGCAAGACAGAAGAAATGTGTGTAGATTCTTTAGGATTTAGGTCTTACATTCTACAAAAATCTATTCCATGCAGCTGTTAGCAAAACTCATGCATTGGAGATTATCTACAGCATATAAATTACAGTAAAAGATGCTTTAAAATTCTGGTCTTCTGCTAATCAGCTAAGTAATTTTGGGCAAGCAACTTTTCTGTGCTTCAATTTTATCACATATAGAATGAGATTAAACAACACATACTTTGAGCAGATATTGTGATAATGAGATAATGGAAATAGATATTATTTTTATATAATTATATAATTATAATTATATAATTATAATTATAAATATATAATATATTATTAATGTGAATAATACACATGTTCAGATTATTCTTTCTTATGTGATCCTAAGCATTTGTGTGGTCTTAGGCATTTTTACAGCATTATTGATTTTGCATTTAACCTAATGTTTGACATAATAATGAAATTATTATGACCATGGTTGTTGTATGTAAATGATGAATCACTAGATTCTACATCTGAAACTAATATTACACTGTATGTTAACTAACTAGAATTTAAATAAAAATTTGAAAAAAGATGAATAAAGATAAAAAATAAAAAAGTACTCACTGGAAAATAAAAAGAATACAGTTATTTAAAAAATCATTGTTATAATAGATAACCAGTAGAAATCAATATCTATCATTTTGCTTTAGAAAATGAATGAAATTCCTATTAAAAGAGAAACAGCAGAGGGAAAGACTGTCACAGATTGCAGGGGACTAAGGAGACAAAAGTTAAAAACAGTGTGGGATTCTGGATTGGATCCTTGAAAGGACACTAGAGGAGAAATGAGTACCATTTAAATAAGTTCTGTAATTTAGTTCATAGTGGTGATCCCAGTTAATTTCCTGATTTTGAAAAATGTACTATGATTTTTATGTATATACATATAGATGTACATACGTACATATATATGTGTGTGTGTGTATATATATATACACATTTGTATACATATATATTGCTATGTGTGTGTGTGTGTGTGTATATATATATATATGTTTCTCGACTATGTAATGTTTCCAGTAATGTTTCTGGAAGCTAGGTATATGAGAAACATCTGCACTTTTCGTAACTTTTCTCTAAATGTGAATAGAATATTTTTTGAAGTATTAACAAAAATAATAGCTTTTCAGGGAAGTTATTTTAGAGTTAAAGCTGTATCTGTTTGTTAAAACAACAGGACTCAGGAGATGCCTAAATTTTCATTTGATTCTAAGTGATATTTTTTCATATTTTAATATTTTAAAGATATTTCTAGGAATGGATTTCTGTGATGTGTTAGAAAAATGACTGGTGTGTTCCTGGTAATACATAATTAACTTTGAATAATGTAGTATGCACATACGTGCACAATGTATGCGAAAGTCAAAGACTATGATAAATCAGTATGGTTATTATTTGAGCTAAAGTATAAAGTAAGTGATACAGATACAGATACAGAGTCTTGTAAGGGCTTTGTGAATTCTGAGAATAATTTTACCCTACAAAGCATTACTGACAAGCTGGAGGTTTTTTATTAAAAGTTATGTAATTTCTGTGTTAACTGAATTTAATTTTATGTCTTGCTAAAAGCAATTAGACATCTAAGTGAGTAAGATATTTTAAAATTTCTTAAGTAGAATTGCTGAGCATTTTTCAGATCTTAGTATCAGTTTTCACTCCACCTTTATCTTTGCATTTGTGTTTGTACTTGCATTTGGTATGCATCTCTTGTGTGTAGTTATGCTAAGAACTAGAATGAGAAAATGTTGCAAACACCACTTTTTGGGCTGTGTCTCCCCCCAGAGGCCCACAGAGAAGAATCTTCTTGAACATTGTTTCTAGTGAGTTTTATGTAGAATGAGAAGCACAGATAGATATATTTACAGGTTTTTACAGATTCAGAATGTGATTACTCAGTTGATAGAGGGACACCCAAGTTATTTGGATCCTGAGTATTACATAATTTGAGGGACTTTCCTAAAGAAAAATCATAACATAAATCAACAAAATTTACTAGAGCTTTGAGTGTACATTTAAAGGTGCCCAAAGCTTAATCTTTATTAATTCCAGAGTACTTTCAGCCATGATTTTTGATTTTGCATTTATATGAATTTCAAGACAAAAACTGAGGTCAAGACATATAGAACTTGTTTACTTAACAGTTTGGGACAAACTATTTCTGAAAATAAGTATTTCTAGAGTGATCGTGCATAAGTATCAAATGTTTGTAAGTTGGCTACTCTTTACACAATTCCAATCTTCTAATGCTGTAGACAGAAAAGTTATTCTTTTCAACAAACCCATCTCTAATCACTAATACCAATTAATGGTTACTCTGTTAAGGAAAAGTTGTCTTTGAAAGACTTGTGGGGCTATATTCTGCATTTAACAACAGTTGAATGAGAATTTTAAGTCAATAGTCTTTGCCATGTACTGAATCTGACTCACCTCTTGGCAAAACATAACTTGACATTTCTCTTTATTAGTTTTTCACCACTGCTCCCTCCCACCTGCCAAATACCTAGCAAAGAGGCCAGCCCATCAGTTCTGCCACTTTAGAAACTTTTAGGCATTTTTGAAAGCAGCACTGGGAAAAGAGCAAATCAGGTGGTACTTTCAATTTCGTACCAAGTAAATTGGTTTTTAGAGGTGGACCAGATAGTTCCTGGGATAGGTAATGGGATGCAGAGCCTCTAACCTCCAGGTCGGCCTTTGTACCTACCCTGGGTTGGTGGTGACAGAAAGCCATTAGCCTTTGATTGCTGTTTGCTGACCTGTGTGAAATGAGTTGATGGCTCCCATTTGGTTTCTAGTGGACAAGTGCATGGATCACATTTGGCAGTCTTGTTGGTAGTTCCAGAAAAATAGAGATGGATTGAGTAGGTCGTGAGGTTAAAGTACTGACCCGCCAAATTAGGGTTGACTTCCCTTGGAGGGGAACTTTGCTCTTTTCCTGGCCCATACTCCATACCCACTCAGTAGGAAGACTAGTGAAGCACTACTAGGGAATTCACACCACTCCTTCAAATAAGCTCTAATTGTCCTTAATACCATGAAGTGAAAACTTGATCTTATTTTTGAAGAGTGCTTCTCTTGCTGCATGAACGCTTTGGAATTAACCTAAAAATGTGTACGTATGAGTGCAGTAACTTATTAACCAACAAATATTAACTGAAATGAGAATGACACGTTTTATTATTGTGTATAATTTTGTTTTCTCTAGGCACTGTAATCTGAGTTGCCCCTTTTCCTTAGAGAGAGGATTCACAATTCCAATTTGTTAGTTTGGTTCATGTTTTTTTGCCCCCTCCCCCCCCCCCGCCCATAGTTCTTCCTCCTTTCCATGACTTCAAGATCCATTTCCTGACATCAATCCCTAATTCAAGTCAAATTTTTATAATAGAAGCATCTCAGAATACTCCAATCCACCCAAATTTAATTCTCCTTGAGCACTATCTAAATCACATAATTGAACAATTCATCATAGTTTATCTGATCTTATTTTCTTATCCATTATTTTCTATATTACACTGAACTTTCCTAATAGACAATAAGTACATTGAAAGCAAGGATAATGCTTTTTATTCATTCTGTGTTTCCTAACTCACAGGCTCATTGGGTGAAATTTTATGCCATTTTCCTGGAGCATTTATTTCCTGCATATTTGCAGAAGTATATAAGTATTGTGGCTTTTATTAGTGTCACCTTTCCATAAAATAAATAGATATAGTCATAAGCATTACCTTCAGTATAAAAGGCCTTGGTGAGGATATAGAGTAGGAGATTATACTCCTTTGTTTTTGTTACATAGAAACACAATAAACTGGGGCAAATCAAATCTCTCTAGATATCATAGTTGTTTCATCTATAAAATGGAGATAAAATATATTACTTATCACACCAGGTGGTTATGAGAAAAATAAATAAGAAAATGTATAGGAAAGAGTTTGCTTTATATATAGTTATATTAATTTTAAGATTTTACTAAGTAATGTTTGAGTAAGAATTATATTATTTATTTATTTGATAATACATGTGCTGTGGGTTGAATTGTATTCCTGAAAAATTCATATGTTGAAGTTCTGATCCCAGGTACCTCAGAATTTGTCCTTACTTGGAATTAGGATTGCTGTAGTCATAATTAGTTAAGTTTAGATGAAGTCATACGAGATTAGGAAAGGCCTCTTATTTAACATAACTAATGTATTTATGAAAGGGGAAATTTGGACACAAACACACACTTAAGGAGAATGCCATGTGAAGATGAAGGTAGAAATCAGAATAATGCTTTTACAAGCCCCAAATGCTAAATATTGCCAGCCAAGCACCAGAAGTTCAGGCAAGAAGCAAGGAACATTCTTCCTCACAGCTGTCAGAAAGGACCAACTGTCAAACATCTGGATTTTGTACTTCTAGCCTCCAGAATGGTGTGACAACACCTCTGTTATTTAAGCCACTTGGGTTGCCATACTTTGTCATGGCACTCCTGGCAATCTAATACAGCATCTTATCTACAATGAGTTACTTACAGACAATAAACAGAATAACCACTAAGGAAAGGGAAAATTGCTTTAAAACCTTTGTGCTTCAAAGAACACGTTCCAGGAAATGAAAAGACAAATCATAAAAGGTAGGTACATATTTGCAAATCATGTATCAGATAGAGAACTCGCATCTAAAATATGTAAAGGACACTTGTAACTCAATGAATAAAAGACAAAACCCTACCAAAAAAAGTGGGCAATTGATCTAAATAGACATTTCTCTGATGGAAATACATAAATGACCAATAGTACATAAAAGGAAGCTCAGGATAATCATTTACTAAACAAGTATAAATAAAAACCATATGGAAATATTACTTCATACCCACAAGGATAGCTAAAATGATGGAAAACTAATAAAGTGAGGGTGTGGAGAAATCAGAAAACTCAAATACTCCTGGTGGGAATAGAAAATGGTGCAGCCATTTTGGCAAACAAGGTGGCAGTTTCTCAAATAATTAAATATAAAGTTACAGTGTGACCCAGCAGTTTCGCTCCTGAGTATATGCCAAGACAAATGAAAATATATGTCCAAACAAAAACTTGTACATAAATGTTTATAGCAGTACTATTCATAATAGGCAAAGAGAGAAACAACATAAATCTCCACTAACTGATGAATGGGTCATGAGATGGAGCCATCTTGGTAGCTCCATGCTCAGTGAGGAGTCTGCTTGAAGATTCTCTCCTTCTCCCCCTCTCCCCACTCACGTGTGCACTCATGCTTTCTCTCTCTCTCTCTAGAAAAATAAATAAATCTTTAAAAAAATAAATAAAATGTAACTAAAGGATGTAAAATAGAGAATCACATGCATGTGCCCTCAGGAGAAGGAAACTGAAGGACTGAGAGACTAATTTTTTCATAAATGTGTGATTCACAAAAAACTAAAACTTATTCCTTGACCAGTGAATACCCACCAAGAACCTATCTCTTTCCTCAATCAAATGATCTTGCTGCTTGGACTCTAGCTGCTTGGTCTCCCCTTTTTGTACTTCCTGCTCATAAATATAACCCACCCCAAAAGCTAATGGGCTAGCCTATAGCTTGGTACACTTTATATGTCCTGCATTGCAAATTCTCTGCTATTTCTGAAAAAAACTCAATTTCTGATAATTTGAATTTACCTTAGTGTTCCTCTTTATTTAGGCTGGCCCTGTGAATATAATAATAACCATTGGGCTGTACACTTAAAAAATATAATAATAAAAAGTAATTAAAAAAAAAGACACACTCAAATAAATTAGGACACTTTCTATTTGCCCAATTGAAAGTGTGAGAGTAAACCTCATCTATTCATCTGTCTTTTTTCTCCAAATTTCTCCCAGGTTCCTCAAGTCACATTTCCTTATTTGACCTACTTAACTAATGCCAGTCCTATCCATTAATCCTCTTTATGCCATTCTATCTTAGAATGTTTTATATGTGGTTAATGTGATATTGCAACCTTCTCACATTTGCCATAAGGAGTTTCTGTAAACCTGTGCACTGATGGATATTTGAATGATGTTTTTGACATTGTACATTAACCATTAAATAAAGATTATGTATTTTGACCCTAAGGAAGCTTTCAGATACTGCTAGTTGCCTTTTGCTCAGTTGTTTAACAGAATAGGACCTACTGAATCAAGAAAATAATATTATCTCATAGACAGGAGTAAAGTTTTCTTCTGCAGTCTTGCTTCCCACATACCTTCCAATGACAACCCCCCCCCAGACACACACACACACACACACATACACTGCTGATGTGAGGAGGTGATCTTTAAAGAGGAAAGTAAAAGAGAGGAATTTGAGAAACTGTACTTCACTGTAGAAGGTATTATGGTTACACTTTTGTAGAGAGGGAAACTGGCAAAGGACACTAACTACTTATGTCATTCATTGAATAAATGGAGTTGGGGTTTAAACTAAAGTGGTATGGCATTAGAGTATTTTATATTAACCATTATGCTTAATTTCCTTTCAATATCAACTTATAAAAAGCAATATCTTTCTTGTAAATCAGTAATAACAATATAGAAATATAATGCAAAATAGTTGCCATTATTTAACAAGAGATTAAACCTCAGAGACCTTATTAATACATTTAAGAGAAAAAAAAGGGGTGAAAAGTCTAGATGAAGGGTTCCTGACTGGCTTAGTCAGAACATGTGACTTGACCTTGGGGTCATGAGTTTGAGCCCAATATTGGGTGCAGAGATTACTTAAAAATTTATAAAATAATTAATTAATTAAAAAAAAAGGCTAGGTGAAAATGAAACCAAACTATACAAAAATATATAATGAAGAGAAAAAAATAGGTCATATTCCTGGATGCGAATTATCAATATTGTATAGAGGTAATTCATTCTAAATTTCTTTTCTTTTTTTTTAATTTATTTTCTATAGTAGGCTGAATCATAATAAATTACTGTTCTACTGGGTCTACAAAGGGAATTGATTGGCAATTTCAAGTGCTTCAATCTAAATAAGATATTTTATATTATTTTCTTTCCACAACCCCAGAAGTATTTTTAAGTCAACTGAGGAAAACTTAATCTTTAGATCACTCACAAGAGAAAATATACAGAAAAAGGCAAGAAAATTGTCAAAAAATAAATATAAATAAATAAACACAAACATACATACATACATACA
>CM052799.1:165771979-165799176 GCA_028533885.1 Nasua narica | reverse complement strand
GCTAGATTTAAGTCTGTTTGCCCAGATAAATACTTTTGAGTGATGACAACAAATATAAATATGTTACACTACTTTAAGAATAAACTATAAACATGTATGCACAGTAATAAACATCCAGAAGAAGCTAGGAAAAAAAAACAATTGAATATATAGGTATATTAGACAAGTTTGCACTGATCATCTGAATATTTCAAAACCATCTTAGCAATGATGTGTTCAAATACAAATGCAAAGTGCAGAAATTCCTTCTTTTGCATCATTTATAAATAAACTTTAAATTCTTCAAATGATAAAGATTTTATTTCCTATCTCTTAAAACATCCCCTAGTTTGCTGAACTACCCTCTCCTTATAATTTCCATGTATTGATCTTACTCCTGCCCTGCCTTATTCAAAAACATTGAATAAGTCTACTCCATCTCTACATGGTTATTCTTTAAATATTTTAAGGCAGTATTGATAGCTTTATCATTTCTTTAACCATCTAAAATACTTTAACCATTTATGTATATAAAGTAAGATTCTAACTAGCCAAACTAGCTTGACTCTGAAGTATTCTTGTTGTCAAATTTCATCTTAAAAAACAGTCTTAAAAACTTAACTAGTATTTCATACGTTGCCAAATTAATGCAATGTTCATGGAAAGACAAAAGTAATGGATCAATAATTAAGATTTTATAGATTTATAACAATATTCTACTGAAAAACTGATTTCAAATCATTATATGTGTCTACAATTTTTCAAGAATCTTACATTTAAGTTTCTCCCTATAAGGAATACGGAAGAGATTCCTGATTATCTAAATATTTTTTTAAAAAAGCTTTTCTTTTGGTTTTTATAAATGCAACTAATGCCTTTGGTCTAAGCTCATTCCTACTTTGTCCCTTCATCTTCTTACTCTAGTGGAAACCTGATTCTGAGGACACTGCTTTCTCTGCTGTTCTCTTGAGTCTTAGAGGTTTTATTTTATTGTATTTTTTCTCCCCCTGTTTATGTACCACTGTTTCACTAGCTTTTCATTCAGTCTCCCCTTCTTTCTATAAACCCTCAGCTTTAGTCTTATATCCTCCCTTCCTCACATAGTTGCTAACATTTGTGAACCTACTCCCATTTCTCAATTACTTAAGCTCCTGACACTCATTATTTCTTGCTTACTTAAATAAACACATAGATAACATTTTCCGTATTTTAACTTCTCAATTCCTTAAAATTTGCTCCTTCAATTATGCTATTCTCTATCCTTCCTCAGGTACTCCTCCCAGGGCAAACCATAGAACTTCTCACTACCAAAAACCATAGCTCCTTTGAAATGTTAATCCCACGCGCATCAATGACCTCAAGCCAATTTTTTTTTTTACCTCTTTCCAACAACCATTTCATTCACTGAGATCTCTAAGTAAGTTTTCAGTCATCCCACTTCCTTTAGATGTTGCCTCCCTTCCCCTTAACAAACTCGTTAAGGGGAATCTTTATAATCATTCCTTACATACACCCTAGATTCTCTTCTATCACTTGGTTGTTCTCAGTTGACAGAACCACACCCAAGTTTAATCTAATGCTTGACATACTCCACACCAGTACCTGTGCAGATAAATAGAGCTGAAAGAAACCACGCAAGTGCTTTCACCTTATGTTTATGACCTAAACATTAAATGAATCACAGTTCTGTTCGTTTACACTATCTGTCCCTTCCAGTCACTCTTTCATTTTTCTAGAATAGGGGTTGCTAAACATTTTCTTTAAGGACCAGACAGTAAATATTTTTAGTTTGCAGATCACAAGATTTGATTGTAATTATTCAATCCTGCCATTGTAGCTTGGAGGAACCATATACAATATGTAAGCAAACAGGTATAGGTAGACGTCAGTAAAACTTGAAATAAACAGTTGGCCTGTGTAGCAGACAACATTGTCAACCCTTCTTCTAAATAATTATTTCCCATCTTACTCTCTCTCCTCAAACCTACAACAGCTTCTCTACTTTCTCACTCAGTGGAAGGCTTTGCTCTTCACTTAGCAGATGGAAGCATCAGAAGCAAACGTCCACAGAAAACCACCATTATATCGACCTACTCTTATCAGTATCTCCTTCCATCTATCTGTCTTCCCATATTTTACCACAGATCAAGTACCCATGTTCCTTTATAAAGCCAATCCCTTCACTCACTGAAAATAACTCATTCTCCCTCTGGTTTTTAATGACATCTTTTCAATGAATTTTTCATTTTCTTTCCTATAGCATCAGTTATTTATTCTCTATAAAACTATAGGCCTATTATTACATTTCTTATTTAAAAAATAATACCCATATGCCCATTATCATAATCTCTAATTTTTTTTAAAGATTTTATTTATTTGACACAGAGAAAGAGATCATAGGTAGGCAGGGAGGCAGGCAGAGAGAGAGGGGGAAGCAGGTTTCCTGCTGAGTAGAGAGCCCGAGGGGCTCCATCCCAGGACTCTGAGATCATGACCTAAGCTGAAAGCAGAGGCTTTAACCCACTGAGCCACCCAGGCACCCCTCTAATTTTTTTTTTAAAACCATTCCAATCAGGTGTCTGTCCTAATAGGATACTAAATTGTTCTTGTCAATGCCATTGACAGCCTTCAAATTGTTAAATCCACTGGTCAATCTTTATCCTTATTTTACTTGATGTATCAATAGGTGATCACATAATTTATAATCTAAATGAAGACTTTTTTGAGAGTGAAAGGTCCACTATTGTCATTGACACAAAGATATCAAGGTTCATGAATACTTCCTTAGAAAACTGAGTTGACTCTTTAGTATCTTTTGACAGAATCAGTCTCCTGCTTGATACACTCTTACTTGGCTTCCAAAATGACACCCTCTACCTAGTGTCTTCCTACTTGATTCATCACTACTTTTCAATTCATGTTGTTGATACCACCTCTTTTTCCCTATCTCAGACCTAGGTGTTCAGTTCCATGGAGCTAAGTCTTAGGCCCTTTTCCCTACTGCACTCCTATCCCTGTTGATATTACCCACTATCTTGAATTTCAATGCCATAGATATGCAATACCCCCAAATTTATTTTTATGCTGAATATTTCTCACTACTCTACTGATACACACTTTCATCCGAGTCACTATAATCTCTTACCTGGATAAATAGTTTCAGTGATTTTAACATTTTCTTTCTATGGTATATGTTTAAACCAATCCTCACAGTGATGATTTTAAAACAGAAATTAGGTCTGAATGACCTAATTCAATGGAACCCTTCCGTTTCATTGAACCAACCTTCAAGCAAGGTAGAAGTCAACTATCTTTATGTTGTATTACATCCCTAACCATATACTCATCTTCAGCCATGACAGTCTCCTTGCTATGTTCCCTAGCATCAAAGATATGTTCTAGCCCTAGGGATGTGAGATTGGCTGTTTTTTTCTGCCTCAAATGGGCTTCGTAAAGATATCTCTATGGACTCTATCACCTCCTCCAAGTCTTTGCTCACATATTTTCTTGTCAATAAGCATTACCTCGACCATTTATTTAAAATTTTGCCTGCTTTTTGCCACCCCAATTTTGATTCTTCTTGCCTTGTTTTGTTTTTTCTTTATAATATTATGTGGCTTGTTGTTGTTGTTTGACTCTTCTCTATTAGAATGTAAGCTTAACAAATGTCACAAATATACACTTTTTTTTCTTATTTAATACATGCCAAACAGAAGGTATTGCTCAGTAATGAGGCACTTAATATTTATTTATTTATTTAATGAATGGGTTTGTAAGTTAAAGAAAGCCTTATTTTCACTTATTTATACAAGATATAAAGCATTAAATAATAATGTCTATTTCTTTTAGTTATTTATTTTTAATTTTATACACTTAACTCATCCTTAGGTAAATTAACAAGGACCTGTTCTTTATTTAATGAAAAATGAAATTTATATTCCCACATGTGTAAGATATCAATTCTGGTTCTAGATAAGATAGTTTTTAATTCAAAAACAGAATTTATACAACAAATGAGTCTTGTCCTTTGAAATGACTGCCTTGGGAAGCCAAGTATTTTACTCTAGTCATGCTGCCATATTTAGAAATCTTTATCATAATGCCTACCTTCAGAATCAATTTATAAAGCAAATGAGGAAAACCAGTCTTATAACTATGTATTCACATCTTATTTTTTCATCAGAAATTGTACTGTCCGATTTGATAACCCATCTTATTCTCTATGTTTAAATCGACATCTGGTTTTTACCTAATTTAAAATCTACCCTCAAGACATAATTATTTACCACCATTTAGGATGTTCAAAAGAATGAGTAAGAGATTAGGAAGGCAATTCAAAAAATACATTTCTGGAAATAGCAACACATTTGAATGCATTTTTAGAAGAAACAGTCATTTGAATATTTGAATTTTGAAATGTTCGTTAAAATATCAGTAGCATCACTGTATAGTTATACTCTCTCTCCTCCACTGAGAACCAGATATAAATTTCCTTAAAAATGTTAAATAAGGGGCACCTGGGTGGCTCAGTTGGTTAAGCAGCTGCCTTCAGCTCAGGTCATGATCTCAGGGTCCTGGAATCGAGCTTTCATCAGGCTATCTGCTCAGCAGGGAGCCTGCTTCCCCCTCTCTCTCTTCCTGCCTCCCTGCCTACTTGTGCTCCCTCTCTATCTCTCTGTCAAATAAATAAAATCTTTTTAAAAAATGTTGAATAAGACAATAGTGAGAAGATCAAGCAGAATCTTTCTTAATATTATTCTCATATAATATCATTAACATCAATAACAATAAAAGATTTGTTTTTCTTTTTTTACATCTAAATTTTACATGTGTATCCATACATTGTTCTTTTCCTAACTTTTCTCTGTTACTAACATTCTGAAAATATTGCTTTCTGCAAACCTAAATACACTGACAATTCTTTTAAGTGTATACTATATACTCAATGTATCTTTTAATCCTTATCTCAAGATCACTGTAAATGTATTAATTATTTATATTTTGAGAATACATAACTTCAAAAAATTATGACAAACTATGACCCATAAATAGATCAGAACTTAACTTGGAAAGCATTAAATTTTAAAAAGATGTGGGGAAAATATCTGAAATTTACATTATTAATATAATTTTCACTTAAATTTTGTCTCAATTTCTTACATCCATTTCAGTTACCTATCTTTTGGTGTACGTGAAAAGCTCATGCTCACCTTTTCGTTTATTTCATAGTAACACATGGAATAAAAACAAATATAATACTAACAATTTCTCCAAATTATTTGTACTTGCCTCACCTCTTAGAGATTATCATCTACTTCCATTTTGTAGTTAAGGTTAAATATATTTAATTTAATTAAAAAATGTAAGGACATAATAAAATACTAATGTGTTGATCACAGGCCCTCATTTCCATATACCATTACCTTATTGATGCTTTCCCAGTTTATCTCCCATTCTAATTAAATTCATATTGTTAAGATAAATATGCCCATCTCAGTTAAAACAATAATTTTAAGATACTGACTTTATTTTATATGGATGCTGACTTTATGGCATTTTTCAAAGACCAAGAACAAACAACTCTAAAATTAAAAAGAAACCAAATAACCAAAGTAATCTTAAAAAAGAAAAATCTGGAGGCATCACACTTCCTGATTTAAAACTATATTATAAAGCTATGATAATCAAAAAAGCATAGTATTGGCATAAAAATAGACACATAGATCAAGGAAACATAATAGAGAGTCCAGAAATAAACCCACACATATGTGGTTAATTAATTTATGACAAAGGAGCCAAAAATATACAAAGAGGGAAAGAAGAGTCTTCAGTAAAGGGGATTGGGAAAATGGACGGCCAAATGCAAAAGAATGAAACTGCACCACTATCTTATACTATACACAAAAATTAACTCAAAATAGATTAAACACTTAAATGTAAGACACGATTTGGCATCAAAAGCAAAGGCAACAAAGGCCAAAATAAACAAGTGGGATTACGTCAAAAAGCTTCTGCACAGCAAAGGAAATCATCAACAAAATGACAAGCCAACCAATTGAACAAAGGAAAATATTTTCATATCATATATTTGATACAGAGGTTGAACTCATAACTCAACAGCAAAACAAAACAAAACACAAACACTCCGACTAAAAAATGAGCAGAGGATATAAATAAACATTTTTCCAAAAAGACATACAGGTGGCCAACACGTACATGAAAAGGTGCTCAACATTACACCTCATCAGGAAATTGCAAATCAAACTCACACCTGTTAGAATGACTATTATCAAAAAGACAAGAAATAAGTACTGATGACAGTGTGAGAAAAAGGAATTCTGGTGCACTGTTGGTGGGAATATAAATCGGTATAGCCATTATGAAAAGCAGCACAAAGTTTCCTCAAAAAATTAAAAATAGAACTACACTATGATTCAGTAATCACACTACTGGGCCTTTATACAAAGAACACAAAAACATTAGTTCAAAGGCATATTGCACCCCTATGTTTACTGCCACATTATGCCACATTATTTACAATAATCAAACTATGGAAGCAGCCCAAGTGTGCTTCTGGGTATTTAGCCAACAAAAGCTAAAACATTAACTTGAAAATATATCTGCACTCCCATGTTCATCGCAACATTAGTTGCAATAGCCAAAACATGGAAGCAACCTAAGTATCCATCAATGGATGAGTGGCTAAAGAAAATGTAATATACACATAACACACACACACACACACACACACACACACACAAGAATATTATTCAGCCATTAAGAAAAGAGAAAAGGAAATCTGGCCATTTGGAACAACATGGATGAAACTTGAGGGCATTATGCTAAACTATGGTCAGACAGACAAAGACAGATACCATATGATAACACTTGCATGTGAAATCTAAAAACCAAAACCAACCAAACAAAAAACTCTGAACTCATAGATAAGGAGAACAGATGGGTGGTTGCCAGAGGCAGTTGGTGGGGGGTGGACAAAATGGGGAAGATAGTCAAAAAGTACAAACTTTCGTTTATAAAATAAATAAATATTAGGGATGTAATATGGTGACTACAGTTAATTATACTGTATTGTATATTTGAAAGTTATTAAGAAAGCAAATCTTAAAAGTATTCATCACAAATAAAACAAGACAATATTTTTAAGTATACCCATTCCAACTGAAACAATATTTTAAACACAAGTATCTCACTTTATATAGATACTGATTGTTATAAACATAATAACAAAATATATAAATCCATATTTTCTTATTCTTTTTTCTTAAGGATGTATCTTTATGATATACTCATATATGAATGTATATATGAATCTCCTTAGTACTTACCTATCTGAAAGGAAAATCATCCAGAGTTCTTGAGAAAAATAAAGTTGAGGTAGAAAATGATGAATGGATGAACATTTTTCATTGTTGACATCACAATTCTTATGTTTTATTGGGCTTTAAGCTTCCATGACATACACATTCTAAGTCATAGGAGCAAGGAACAAAATAGATATGACAGGATAAATTCAACAGTGCTGGTTTTCAGATGAATTAGTTATCTGTATTGAACAAAAGTACACTCTAATGTCTTATACAAGCAACTGTGGTATTTACTTCATGAATACATAATCCCCTTTATGTACCATATCTTTGACATATTATTACTTATTGCATTATACAAATTGCCCCCAAAACATAGAGATTTAAAACAATAAACATTTATTATCTCATATTTTCATGGGTCAGGAACTTAAATATAGCTTCATTTGGGTGTCCTCATAACAATCAAGAAGTCCCAGGGCTGCGGTTTCATCCAAAGGCTCCTCTGGGGAAGGATTCACATCCCAGTGCATTCATGGGGCAGCATTCAGTTCCTCATGAGATGTTGGACTAAGGGTTTCCTCTGCTTTTCCCTGACTATTGACTAAAGACTTCCATTGTTCACTAAATGGGCACTTAACAACATTTGAGCAAATGAAGCAGCCAGAGAGCAATAGGGTGAGGAGGATGAGAGCTACAGTCCTGTTTTAACCTAATCTCATAAGTGATATCCCATCACTTATGTTATAATCTGTTTGTTAGAAACTAACCACTAGGTCCAGCCCATACTCAATGAGAGGATAATAAACAACTGGCATCAAGTTATTAACTTTCTTTTCTCTCTCTCTGTCTCTCTTTCTCTGTATCTTCTCTGTCTATCTGTCTCTTAATTATTAAGGAAGCATCAAAATAGTTGAGGAAACAAATACAAATACAAAACTCTGTTAATAAAAGTGGAGTCTTTTACTTTGTGAAAGAGGTTTTGAATTAATGGCATTAAAGGGAAAAATGACACTTCACATCCTTATTATTAAATCTCAATATTCTCTGTCTATTTTGGTCAAATCCATAGAATTAGAATTCTGCATAATTTTCTACCACCATGTTTTTGACTAATTACCTTGCCTGCTACCACAGTGTCCCACTAGATGTAGATTTCTTGTCCAAACTTGGCCACAGTCCCAGTATTGCACCTTATATCCTATTTCTATCAACAAATTTCCTTGGAGTTTATGGTCTTATCTCTATACCCTAGTTTGTGCCTTAATATCTAATCTCAGACTAAATTAATGATTTGCTTATCTATTCACCCTGAGTCTGCCATGGCTGCAGCTGTCTGCTACCATTCCTGATAGTGGACACATTGTGAGGAATACCCACACTGATTTTGCTATGCCATTGACTGCTATATCGATTGAGTAACTTTTCAGTCAGGAGTTTTTCTTTGCAAATCGTTCTGTGGGTGAATCACTCTCATCCAAATCTATCATACCTCATCCTTCTTCCTTCCCTCACAGGGTAACTCTCCTGAAGTTCTCCCATTTCTTATCAAAACTGACCTGCTTTAAGGTTGCATGCATTTCAGCATCACCATATCATCCTGAAACTGTGGTTTCACTAGTGATTTATCTCTTTATGTGCCTCTGAATTTAGTCTCTCATTTTTTTTTCTGATGTGCTATGTGTCATCAGAGGCTGACCATATCCATGAAAGTGTTCAGTGCCACTCTCTTTCCTTCAGTCCATGAAAGGTATGACCAAGAGGTGAGACGGTAGAAGGAGGAAAAGAATGAGATACTTTGTTCTTGTTCCTCTCATGCTCCAATTCTAAACATCTGCCAGGATTGTATTCTTTCACAATTACAGCACTTCCCAGGTGACCTGTCCTGTGTGGCTCCAGCTCTCTCTGGATTCTGTAAAATCATTCATCTCTTTGCTTCTTCAGCCCTAGGGATGGTATCACCTTCTTGCATGCTGTTGTTACTCTCCAGGAAGTTCTAATGGTATCATAACCCTAACACCAATGTAAATTTTAACCTCATTAAAGTATCTTCAGTTGAATCATGTGAATGGAACCTCTTTTCTATTGAGAATATTTATTACAAGGGCTATAACAGAATAATATTGTAGGGGTTATCTGAAATAATAAAGCAAAATAGATGAATCATCAATTTTTAAATTATTGATTTTCCTGCCTACTAAAAATCCCTATGCTTCTCCCTTTTTTTTTTAACACAATCTTTTATTAATTCACATGTCTTTATCTTCAGTTTGTAGGGTTTACATGTTAAACCCAGTGTAGGATCAAAAATATTTCCCAGTTGACTATTATTCTGTTAGATACAATTGTTCTGTTATGAAAGATTACCTATATTCTTTGAATATTCATTTTAATTTAGTATGTTTGCTGATGTACCTCAATACAATAAACCCAGGAAATAATAGGCACAATTCTTATGACTCTGTTAAGGAAACAGTGGGCATTAAAAGAGATCTGTGGCACACATTTAGTTTTTAGAAGTTTGAGTATGAAATGGCCTGAATATGGATTTCTTTTACTGTATCCTGTTTTGAAGCTGCTGATCTCTTTTATCATTTAAATTTATGTCCCATGCAAATTTGGGATGTTTTCAGCCTGTTTCATCAAATATTTATTCTTTACATTTTCTTCTCTCCTTCTGGGATTCCAATGACACCCAAGTTAGACTCACTGCTGTTTTTCCACAGCTTCCTGCTGATCTGCTACTGTTCTCTTTTTTCTTACTCATATTTGATAATCTGTATTGATCTATCTTCAAATTCCTTGGTTTTCTTCTGTTATATTCACTATGTTCTTGAGCTCCTCCCATGGATTTTTAAAATTATTGTATTTTATATCATTCTGGTTCTGAAGTTTACATTTGATTCTCTTTTATGCACCTCATTTATCTGTGAGAAGTTCTATCTTTATTGGTTTCAAGTGTATTCACTAATTTCTTGGCACATAGTCACAATGATTAAAGTCTTTAGCTGATGATTCCAAAATCTGTCACCTCAGAGAGAGTACTTATTATTTTTCCTTCAAAATTGTGATTTTTTATCTTTTTCATATTTTGACTATTATTGGATTACATCATGACATTTTAAATATTATGTCTCTGAGCTTTGTATGAATTGTATGAGGATTCTTTGTTCTGTTTCGGCATGCAATTGACCTAGTTAGGTTCAGGCCATAACTTCTACCACCTTCTGTGGGCTATGGTTCCAATGTCAGTTTTCAAATCCTTCAGTGCTATTCATTATCTGTCTAGTGTATACACCACCCAATAGTTCATCTGGGGCTTTGAAGGTGATCTGCATCATTAACTGTGTTTCTAAATCCTTGTTCAGATGCACATAAATGAAACTCACGTGTGAGTCCTGGAGTTCATACACAACTTTCAGCAAGTTCCTTTTTTTGGGGGGAGGGTTTCCTTTTCTCCATGACCTTCCCAACACTTACCCAGATGCCATCCTGCCTGGTATGTTGGACAGAAATTCAAGGCTTTGGCTTCCCCACTCTGCCCCCTCCCATGACATTTCTGTTTTGCAACCAAGCAGAAAGAAGATGAGAAAAGAAAAACAAAAACAAAAAAACCTATACTCTTTTTTATGGCCAGAAAGACACCCTCCTCTCAGACAGCATTGCTCTCTCTGCCATCACAGCCAAGGTATTCTCCAGCAGCTGAGGGAGAGAGAACAAAAAACAAAGGATTTCTCCCTCATCTTAGGGCTACCATTCCCACTTGCATGAGGAATAGTTCTTGTGGAGCCTTTCCTGCATCCATTCAGTGTGAAGCTCCAGGTTTTAGGTTCTATTGTAATCCAAGATAGAAGATATTGAAGGAAATTTACCACTAATTCAGTGGTACTTGGGGTTTATGCTTTCCTTTTACAATCCATTTGCTACCATTTATTTTTCAGAGTCTTCAGGTAGCTGCTCCACATATTCTGTCTGAAGATTTTGAATGTACTCAGTGGGAGATTTAGGTTGAAGTCCACTTATGACATTTTGACTAGAGCAAAGACTATATAAGAGATTTTAATGATATCATTCATAAGCATTTAAAAAGGAGCAGCAATCAGTAAGATGTTGTCTAAATTCATTAATATTATGACACTGAAACCAGCTTCTTGCTCTCATTGCCAGAATAACTAAACTTGCTACATGAGGAGTATTTGGCAATGTCTTATGTTAAGACAAGCAATTGACGGGATCTCCTAGAAACCTTTATATCTGAAACTAGTTTGTGAAGATGATAATATACACTATTATGGCTTTTTAAAAAAGTATTAATTTTGGGGGGGAACAAACAGTAACTTCAGAGTGGTTCTGAATATTCATCTCACAATTCTAAGCCAGCCACACATTCTAGCTTCTAGCAAATTCCCTCAGTAGTATGTCACTCCCTTGGCTAGTTCTTGACAAACTAGACCAACGTTAAGAAGAGACTAAATTTATTCAATTTGTTTCTCAGAGTTTACTGTCCCAAAGAGAAGCATATTTAGTCTGTCTGTCAGTCTATTGTTTTCCAAGCAGCAAAGCAAACAGCTAGGCCACTGGCAAAAGCTGAAGATTCAGTAAAAACATAATAAAGTTCATCAAGGGGTATCATAGGCTGAGCTATGACAAAAGACTTGAGTTTTGTCCAGTGAATGGAGCAGTAATGTCCACTTTTGCCCTCTTGTAGCTAGCACAAATATTGGACATCCATGGCATCTCAGTACAGAGATTCATAAGTCACAGGAAACTTTGAAGTAATGAGACTCCAAAGGAACTAGCATGTTTTATAGGCAGCTCTTCCCAATCATGATAATCCACTGGAAACTTAAGAAATGGAGAAATACGGGGCACCTGGGTGGCTCAGTCATTAAGTGTCTGCCTAAGCACACTTCTCCCTCTCCCACTCCTTCTGCTTGTGTTCCCTCTCTCGCTGTGTCACTCTCTTTCAAATAAATAAATAAAATTAAAAAAAAAAAAGAAATGGAGAAATACAAGCACATAACACATCTACTTCTACTATAAATTCAGATGTAAAGTAACAATACATTGATGTGGACTACAGTGTCCCTATCCAACAGGTCACATTAACGTCCCTCTCTTCTACAAGAAAGTCAGCCAATGTCCACCAAATATCAGCCAAAGCCCGTCAATTGAGGTGGAGTTCACATTATACCCAATGTGACTTGAGAAAGTATATCCAATTTATCCATGAAAATTTTGAGTCTCTCTTCTCCCTGAAGTTTCCCAGCATACTCATATTTATGTATATGGCTCTGTGCTTCCATGGGGATAGGGTCATTGGCCACACTTCTAATCATCTTTCTAATTAAACAACTGGTGTCAAGGTAGAAAGTAAGTAAAGGATCAGAAGGTACAAAAGGAGAAAATGGCTCTTCACTAATATCAAAGAACATTTATTTTCAGTTACAAGTGGCTCAGTAGTTGCTCAGAAACCTAAATTCTAAAGTTTATAGTCTACCAAAGCTAGTAATTGGACTGCAAGATTCTCATGACCAACAGTCATTATAATTTGAAATCATTATTAGCCCTTGATTCAACAGTCACAGAAACACTGCTTTCCACTTATGGCGATGGGATTTACACTCTGCCTAACTCAGACTTGACTCATAAAGCAATTATAGTTCACCTTAATTTGGGAAAACAGATGCCCATTTCTAGATAATCTCTAATTTCTCAATCAGTTAAAATATAAGGATTAGAGGAGTTTTCCAGGGCAATGAGGCTGCCAGTTATAATTTACCTAGATTTCTACATGTTTATTTTTTTTATTTTTCAGTGGGTCACCTTCATCAGCATTGTAAACACAATATGAGGAAGTAAAATCTGAATACTAGTCAAGTTCTCATCTGTGGTTTCCCATTGGTGGTTACCTTAGATATAGCTCCCCCAGATGGCTAAAGTTCCCTACTAAGAGCTCAGATTCACTAAAAAATTTCTGAGACCTTTTATAACCATCTTCAAACCAATGTAAGATTGATATAATAGAATATAAGAAAGGCTTAATAGTAAAATGGTCCAACTATTTCCATCCATCCTTAGCAAACTTACATGCCCTGCCTTTTCATATGTTCACATGTTAACTAGCCAACATTCTAACAAGTCATCTGTTTTCATTCATATAGATCTTGAATGGCTCCACCTATCCACCTCTCCCTGCTCCTCCCTGAACCTCTGGCAACCACTAATCTTTTTACTGTCACTATATTTTTGCTTTTCCAGACTGTCATATATTTAGAAACACAGTTTATCATCTTTTCACATTAACTTCTTTAACTTATCAATATGCATTTAAGATTCCTTCAGATCATTTCTTGACTTGATAGCTCCTTTTTTTTTTTCCTTAAGACTATTCCATTGATTGCATGGATGCACCACAGTTTATTTACCCATTCACCTGTTGAAGAATTTTCTCACTTCCAATTTTTGGTAAAATTTTTTTAAAACTTCTATAAACAGTGTGCAGGCTTTCATGTAAACATAAACCTTCAACACAGTTGGGTAAATAGGAGTACCCTTGCTGGATCTTAGGGTATGCCTACATTCACCTTTGCAAGGAACTGCTCAACTGCC
This sequence comes from Nasua narica, assembly GCA_028533885.1. Classification (NCBI taxonomy): domain Eukaryota; kingdom Metazoa; phylum Chordata; class Mammalia; order Carnivora; family Procyonidae; genus Nasua; species Nasua narica. The sequence continues at coordinate 165,785,260 of CM052799.1, read as the reverse complement.
TTCCAAAGTAACTAGCATTTTGTATTCTCACCAGCAAGGAATAAAAGTTTTGTTCCTGTACAGTATCCTCCTCAGTATTTGATGTGTCATTGTCTTAGATTTTAGCCATTTGAATAAATAATTGTACTTCATTGTTGTTTTAATTTATAATTCCCTAATAACTATGATGTTGAACATTTTTTTCAATGTTTATTTGTCATTTGCATACCTTTGGTGAGTTGTCTTGATTGTACACATTTTTTTAAAAGCTCTATAATGTAAATAGTATATGAAAATTATCCTTGCTCTCTCCCTCTGCAAATAACAATGAGCTGTTGGAACACTGGACCATCACTTTTAGGGAGGGGGAGTATTCTTAAGTTTGAAAGACGTGAAGCAATTATTTGGAGACCACAGGGTAGACTACAGCTGCTGAGGAACACTATCTTTGCACCACATCTGTCTTTTCTTCTCCTGAACACTAAAACAAATTAAACTTTTTAGCCTCTTCACAGTTAGATGCAGTGCATGACTGAGTTCTAAGTTATAAAAGATGAGTGGAGAGGGTCAGACCCTTCCTATAAAAACCTTTCACTAATGATTCCCTTTGCTAGATGGACATTGGTTAACTCTGGAGTGAAATGCTGAAGATGGCAAAGCCTCACAGCCTGGGGTTCTGAACAACTGTGCAAAACAATACACCACCATAACCATCACTGCCATACTCACCACATGCAGTGTTTGGACCTTATGTAAGGAAGAAGCAAACCTTTACTGCATTAGTAACAGGTCTTAAGGTTCATTTGTAATAGCATCTGAGAGACCCTGCACCTACAAGGTCTACCACCTCGAGGATATTCAGATAAAATTTCTTTTAACAGACAAATTTGTTTTCATATATGAAAGATTTTCTCATTTATATGTATGTCAAATTTTCTTTGATAGTTTTAAGAGATTCACCATCAAAAAAATATGAACAGAAAAACAAAACAAGTAGATTATTGAGGTGGTTAATCAAACAACTGTATGTCAACTGAAGTCACTAAGTCCATTAAGGTCTTGATAGAGTTGGCTGAGTTTCCATTTTCTTGCTTGTAAAAAGTCACACAGCATCCTAAGATTTCTGTAGAATCTCTGGGTCTTATGCCACTTGGTGATCTCCAAGCTCACTAACAACCCTAAAGTTCATGCTTCTGTTAATTTACTTTAATGTATTAGTCATCTTTTTCTAGTTTTTTTTTCTCAAGGAATATAAGCAAAGGAGTCATGTAACCTATTTATTTAATACATTCACAGATAGTCCCATATGCATACATGAGCTTGTACATACAACATTCATTTACACACTCTCACCCAAAGTCTCTATATGTTTATCAGACTTCACTGAAGGTTGAGCAAGAGTATTACAGCACAGAAAATATAGCAATGTAATTATAAGCCTCCCCGTCTATTGAAGTTAATTCTGTCATCCTACCACTATGAATTTTTTACTTCCTTGTTCTTATCACACCAAAGATAACCTCATATTCTCCTCACCTTTTTGAGTCCCTTTTAATTTTTTTTCTCCTCTTTTTGATTCCAAAGAAATTTAGACTTTTCTCTGTTGTACCCTTTTTTCCAAGACTCTGGCTTTTTTATACATTCATGGACTATCACATTATCTTCCTAAACAAGACAACATTTTTTCCTGTAGATGTTCCAGAAGAAATTAATTTATATCACTATACCTTTAAGAACAGTTATAAAAACTAATCTGCAGCCCTAACTGCCCAGAATGAAATAGCACATTACTCTAAAATACTTGGTTCATTCTTTTCTTTTGAATGTCAGTGAAAAACATAATTGCATAATACATGTAATATTTATTTTAAATTTTTGTTCTTGACTTCTTAAAACTAGGCTTATAAAACTATAGTAAGATATTACCTATAAGTGACAATGGTTCTTCTTAAAATTAGGCTTATAATACCATAGTAAGACATCACCTATAAGTGACAATGGTTAAAATAATTTATGAAAAAGTCATTCTTTCATTTTATTGTAAAAGCTCAGCTAAGGAGCAAAGAAATTTAGTAAACTCTTTGTATCTGTAAGTTTTCTTATCAAGAAATGTCAAGCCACAGTTAAGACACTGAAGACAGAGTGAGAAAGTATAAAGATTCATGAGAAGACCAGGTAATTGTTAACAACAGCAGACAGGCTTTATAAGTGTTCACTATTTTGCCTTTTGTCTCCATTCTGAGGATTTGAGTGAAGGCTTTTATGGTTATGTACTGCATAATGCTCACTCATTTATACTAACTGGAAAGAGCTATTTTTCAAATTCTATACACATAAGCTCTAGTGGTTTATGTATGTTACTCTAAAATATTGGCATCAGTAAAAGATGTTCAAAACTCCCTGATACAATTGACTGACAGCAACTTCTATGCCAAATTTCAGTAGATGTTCTCTTTGGTATAGCATACAAATTAAAAGATAAGGTTTTTATGATATCTAGCTGGAAGCAAAGGATGAACAATTGGTGGTTAAAGAGGTGCAATCAGAGAAAACTCAAATAAGTCCCCTCAACCAAATTTCTCCCGCCATCCTACCTAGAAAAAGCCATTCCTACTATTTGAATCATTGACTAGGATTAAGACAGTAACTTCACAGGAAATTTCTGAGAGAATAATTCATGAATCTTCATGAGCTATTATCTCAGATAATATATCCTTACACAGGTATATTTTAATGCTATGACATTGGGAGACAGCAAATTGGAGGCATGAAACAAATATTAGATGTTAAATGGGAAGAGAAGGCAAGACTGTGTATACATTACCTAAGAGGTAGTATAGAATAATAGACTGAGGGAGAAAGATGTGGACTTATTTCTAAAATCATAGCAACTTAGCATAGTATTTTTGCTATCACAGCTGCCTAGTATTTTGTTTTGTTTTTTTTCCCTATTGTAACTTCATTCTGGGACACAGATTATCTTAAGAATTTAAAATAATACATAAATGATCTGTGTGACTTATTAAATTTACCAAATTTGATAGAGGGAAAGTAAATATGCTATATATATATATATATATATGACAATAGTTATACTATCTATCATTAAACAATAAAACTTAAAATAGTTTATTATTTTTAATATACCAGAAAATGTCAAACACAAAAGAATAAATCTAACTTCCCAAGAAAGTACATAAACCCTATATAGAAAAAATTATTCAAAGTAATTTACTAATACCTGATTAAATTGAAAAAAAGTCATTTCTTCCCTTTACATAAAATTGATTCTCTTTATTTTTTTAATGTACACAAACTCCCAGTATAAAGATACTTCCTGAAACTCTTTGTCAGAGGATTGCCCTCAAGCTATCGAAGCTCACATTGGTACAAAGAAAGCACAAGTGTGTAAATTACATCTATCAGGGTAGCCTTTTCTAAAGGCTTGATGGGGTTAGGGATATAAATACTTAAATTACACTGGTCTTGATTAGACATTTCTGATGTGTTACCTATATGTTCACAAGCTTTCTTCTGATACTGAATCAAAGTAAATTTAATGACAATTTACTTGACACAGAATCTTTGTATGTTACTCACAATAGCCAAGGTATGGAAACAACCTAAGTGTCTGTCAACTGATAAATGGCTCAAGAAAATGTGATACACATACCTACACACAATGGAATAATATTCAGCTAAAAAAAAAAAAAGTAGGACACCCTGTCATTTGGGACAATATGGATGAACCTAGAGGGAATTATACTAAGTGAATGAAGCTAGACGGGAAGATAAATTACTGCACAGTATCGTTTATATGTGGAATCTAAAAACAAAACAAAAGAGAAGCAAGCAAATGAACAAACAGAATAAAGCCAAAGTCACAGAAGCGGATAACACAAAAGCAATTGCCAGGGACTAAGGGGGGAGCATAGGAGTTAGGAAGAGGGTGATAAACGCTACCAACTTTCAGTTATAAGTTGGATGAGGTATGAGGATCTAATGTAAAACATGGTTTTATGCTTAACCAACTGAGCCACCCAGGCACCCCTATACATTTTAATTTTTTGACTTACTTTATTGGTCAGGACTTTCAGTACCATGTTCAATAAAAATGATGAAAGTATCTCTCTCTAATCCCAAGCCCAGAGAGAAAGCACTCAATAATGCAAAATAAACTCATTATTAAATTTTTATTTTGTTTGCATATATAGCACTTCTCCTTGCTTTAAATTATGCTTAGCAAACATCTGAGTAAACTGCATCAATTTTTGTTGAATTTGCTTTCATGTTTTAACTATTTCTACCCATTACTTTCACCATTTCTTTGTCCTTATTTCTAAACTGTGTTTCTCCTAAACAGGATATGCATGATTTGTGTGTGTGCAATCTGAAAATTATCTTTTAATTTAGGCAATCAGTCCATTTGTATTAACTATATTAAAACAATCCTCCATCTTAACTATATGTTTTCTATTAACTCTATCTGTATTATGTTTCCTTTCTTCTACCTTTTCTCTATTTTGTCTTCTTAAAGATTAATCAAGTAATTTATTTTAACTTATATCTCTTGGTATGCTACCAACTATAAGTCAAATGCCATACATAGTATTCAAAACATTTGTACTCGATGTCACATTTTCCTGAGAGCTATCACCATTTTGCCAGATAAAGAGTGGGGTCTGATTACCATATTCCAGAAGGGGGTTGGTATGATCATTGGAAGTTTGGGTAAGGTTGTGTTTACTTCATTCTGCCCACAAGATGCATTACTCTAGTTTTTGAACTGACAAACTAATGTATTTTCTTGGATCTATCCCCCTAAAAGAACCTGAACTCTAATTGTTATCTCCTCAGCATGACACAGGCAAAGTTCCCATTCTACTCTTCACTACTTTTTGTTTATTTTTTATTCCTACTCTAAATAATTTTTCAATTCAGTAACTGCTTTGAGAGGAAGACCAGCCTGCATAAAGCTCAGTTTTCATATGCATCCTGCACAGCATTCTCTCAGGTATATTGGCCCCTCAAGGTCTGATTTTGTTTTATCATTTCCATGAGACCACCATAATCTCAGGAACACTTTTTCAAGTCCCTCCTCCATTTTTTATCTTGCCAAATGTAGGGTGCCAACTCACCCTGGTTCACTGAAGACTTCCCTGGGATTAGCACTGAAAACTCTCATGTCCTGGGAAACTCGTTAGTTTTAGTTACTTTCTAGGAAGTAAATATTTGGCTAATAATAATGAATACATTTTATTTGGCTTTTATTTTTTTTTGTAAGATTTTGTTTATTTGTTTGACAGAGAGAGAGAGAGATTATAAGGAGGCAGAGAGGCAGGCAGAGAGAGGGAAGCAGGCTCCCTGCCGAGCAGAGAGCCCAATGTGGGGCTCCGTCCCAAGACCCTGAGATCATGACCTAAGCCGAAGGCAGAGGCTTTAACCCACTGAGCCACCCAGGCGCTCCTTTATTTGGCTTTTAAATCCTGGTGTTGAGGTGAGGCTAAATGCACAATGAAATAATCACAAAGTAACTGACATTAAACCCTGAGTTATTTAGAATGTGTTTTAAACATCAAGAAATTATGCTTTAGAAAAATAGAGAAAACCAAGCATGCGAGGGGAAGTGGGGAGATGGAAAAGAAGCTGATTATATTCCATTGAATAAAATGAATATATTCAATGGTTGAGACAACTTAAATAGCTCATTGAGATTGCATGGTTTGGAAGTTACAAAACCATGGTGCATTCATCCACTAGGGCTACCATAACAAAGTACAATAGACTGGGGTGCTTAAAAGATAGAAACTTACCATCTCATAATTCAGGAGGCTATAAGTCCAAGATCAAGGTATCAGCAGGGTTGGGTTTTTAGACAGTTATGATGAAAGGATGTTTTCCTGGACTCTCCTCCTGGCTTATAGGTGGCCATCTTTACTCTGTGTCTTTTCATATCACCTCACCATGTGTGCCTGTCTCTGTCATAATTTCCCCTTTTAAAGGACATTAGTCATATTAAATTAGGGTCCATCCTAGTGACCCCATCTTAACTAACTGCATCCGCAATGACCTATTTCCAAGTAAGTTTATATTTTGAGGTACTGGGGTTAGAACTTAAATATATGAATTGGGGGGCATACAATTCAATGCCTAGAAGGTAGCAATTGAATATGTGACCAGTGAGGAAGAAGTGGGGTAGTGATGTGTCAGGAAAAAGATAGTTTGGGAGCTGAATTACAACAAAACCCCCTTGTCAGATAAAGATATGAACACCTGTGCACTTATTTTTTAACTATCTTGAACTTAAGCTGTAAGTTTGTGAAGCATTATTTAGCTAGCAAATTTAATGGAACTGAAAACAAGTAGAAGTAGATTTTTCCAAACACAAACATATTTGTCTGAAATCTTTATATCATACCAGACCATGGGAGAATATGAGCAGGAATTCTTATTCTAGATCATGAGAAAGTGTGTCTATATAACTGTCTTGCTCTTATCACTATAGTTGCTATTTTAAATTAATAAATTTTGAAGCCATTAAAATATTCATTTAGTTTTTAAATTTTTAAATTACATTTCATGGTGATTATATTAGATATTTAGAGAGTTTTAAGATAATTTAAGTGGCTATCCCTTATTATATTATATGAAATGGAAAAGACTATACTAAATTGTTATTTGCAAAATATTCAGTTCAATTCTGTTTTACTAACTTTCCTGATTAAAAAAATTAATTATATTAGTATATAATAAATATTATTATATTTAGTATATAATAAAGGTTATTATTAAGGTCATTATTTCTTTTAAAGCTAATTCATTCAAAGTTACTTTAAATATCTATCCACCCTACAATTTGTTAATATAGGAAATATTTTTCTAACAAAAAAATTTAACTTGCTAACAGCAGTTTTAAAACCCAAAATAGCAGTTAAAAAAGTAAAACTATGCACATTTTAAATATGAAGAAACGTTTTCCAGTTTTATGAAGAGGGAAGAAAACATTTTTATAACCTTTATTTATTTTTCTTTTCTAGAAGCATCCCTGATTAGGTTTTGCTAATCAGTACTATCCACTTGTTTTGAAAAAACCTAATATAATACTATTTGACCTTCCACACAAATTTCAGGGCACTTAAGCTGAAATCCGCAGCACTCCATCTCTGTGCTAACTGCCAAATTTACTATCATACCATATGTCCAACATACAATTTGCATTTGAATTGGGAAAAGTAAATGATGTTTTAATGATTTCATGTGCTGAAGAATGAGGTAGCTGGCAGAAAGGGAAAACAATGCACATTCAATAGACTTCTCATTTGTGGTATTCTTTCAGTCATGACACTTTGCCAAAGGAAGGCTACATTCTCTAGAATTATTAATGAATAATCTCTAAAAACAAATATTAGGTTTAGAAAGAATTAGAAGTATACCATAATACTCTTATGAGAGATCAGCTGCAAAGCCATGTTAAATTGAGCATTGACTATCCATTTTCGCTAAGATGAATATTATGATTAGATGATAAATAAAATTCAACTTGATGATTTGATGCCTCACACAGAAAAAAAAAAATGACAACATGCACTCAAGGTGCTTTGGAAAAATGAAACACATTTTATTAATATTTCAAACACTATATATTTTCAAAGAACCTGACCCATTTCACAAAAAAAACTAAAGAGCAATCCAGAATAGGAGTTGTGTTTCTGTTAAAATGACAAATATCACTTGAGGTCATCAAAGTGGATGGATTCAGTTTTTCAAATTTTTGATTATTTAGTTTTCATTTTCTAGGTAAATATTAAAAATCTATGTAATTTTAGACCTTTTGATTATATATATAAAATCATCTTAGATGACTGTCTAGTGTTAAAATTCCATTTGAAATTAAAAGGCATTGAAAATGAAAACATAAGCCATAATTCATAAGTACATTTCAACTACTTGAATGGAAATATGCTAAGTCAGTATAAGACTGAGCCAATAGGGCAGTGACAGAAATATAAAGGAAGAGAAAATCAAGACAGAATCCGTGAGGTACCATTATATGTTCATTTCCAACTAAGATGATAAACAGTATGAAGAGACCAGGAGGCAGAAAAAGTGGGAAATATTAATAATTGTAATTCTGCTGTGAATGAACACATGTTTTATTCTAATAGTTAATCTCCTTTTTTAAAGATTTTATTTATTTAGAGATTGGTACGTGTGAGCAAGGGGAGAAACAGAGAGAGAAGGAAAGAAAGAACCTCCAGCAGACTCCACACAGAGTGAGGAGCCAACTTGGGACTTGATACCAGGACCCTGAGATCATGACCTGAGCTGAAACAGTCATTCGCTTAACTAACTGGTCACTCAGGTGCCCCAAATGATCTCCACTTGTAATGAAACAACCAATAGAAAAGTTTCCAAATAGACTTGATATGAATACAGGCTGTCACAGTTTACTTTGACATTGGTTTTCAGTGGATAGCACAGAAAAATAAAATAGTTATGGTTATCTGTAATATGTGACAATAAATAACTGCTATCTCGAAATATCCAAAGCTTTAACTGAATTTTAAATTAGTGTCATACTATCTTCAACTGTATATTTACAATGAGATGAGGTTTAGAATCATATAACCTTAAACTTATAACGTGCTATGGCAAGAATCGAATCCAGTCTTCATTTTATGGAGGTGAAAACTGAAGTGCAGTGAGATTAGATGACATACCTATGGTTTCACAGACAACAAACTGGGCTTATTCGTGACCCCGCTCATCTGACTGATGAGTCAAGAGGTAGCACTAAGTTGCTCTTCTCTAACCATGTACACCTCAGTGGAAAAAAGAATTCTCATGCGTGTATCACTGAGAACAGGATATAATGCTTTGAGGGGCACCTGGGTGACTCAGTGGGTTAAAGCCTCTGTCTTCAGCTTAGGTCATGATCTCAAGGTCCAGGGATCGAGCCTCTCAGAGGGCTCTCTGCGCAGCCCTCTCTCTCTGTCTGCCTCTCTGCTTACTTGTGATCTCTCTCTCTTTCTCTCTGTGTCAAATAAATAAAATCTTTTTTTAAAAAAAAGGATATAATGCTTTGAGTAACAAACAACAGTAAATAAAAGGTTTAACCTCATAACAAGTAAATCTAAGTATTTGTGATGGAGAATGTTATCTTCATGTACCTATCTTCCTATTCTTTTCTTTTTTCCTTCCTTCCTTCCCCTCCTTTCTTCCTTCCTTCCTTTAAATAATAGATTCTACTCATCACCACCTCACCTCAGTGCAAGCTGAAGATACACGCATTTAGCTGGCAATTACGTGTTCCTGAATCTATAGCAGCAAAAGGCAATTTCGTGACTCAGTTGGCTCCAATAGAGTATACCCGGTAATATTGTGTCTGACTCCTCCTCATCTTATTGACAAAGCCCCTTGCCCTTGCTTGCTTTTTCTGTTCCTTATTTAGCTGGAAATGGGAGTGGTTTGGAAGTGCATCAGGGACAGTCATCAAGTATTCCTTCTATGGTGGGAATTTTTGGTAGTGTAGCATGTAAATATTTTAGTTTTCAAATCATAATAAACAGTCACATTTTCATTTAATTTTATGATTTTTGAATCATTAATTGAATCTAATTGGATCATTTAAAGGCTACAGGAATTCAAAACTTGGTTAAGAGTTTATATCCAAATGCTTTGTTCATGGTCTTCCCTGTGCATTACTAACAGAAACACATAGTGAGTGTGAGTGTTATCAAAATGCCCGTGTAACTTAAAGTCAATCTTAAATTGACTCGTTATGTTGTGTGAATTCGCATGAATAGATCTACTTACAAAAGACCTTTTTAAATGCACGTGTATGTTTACCAGCATTATTTCTTTGGTGTGGAGACATAAGTTATGAGTAACCTAACAATTTTTACCTAACAGAGAATAGGATCAGTATATTTGATGAACAAGAAAGAAAAAAAAAATCACAATCCAGTCCCAGATCAGAAAAAGACCAATAAATCCATGAAGCCCTACACAACGTTAGGAAGCATACATAAAAATACCTTTCTAGGGCTTAATACATGTCAAGCAGCTTTCTAAACAAAATAGATGCAGTAATTGTTTTGCTTGATTTCCATAATATTCCTATCATTAATACTATTGTCATTATTGCTGACTTACAGATAAGGATAAGGATCTTAAATCAATAAGGCTATTAATGTCTGAGGCATAACCTAGTAAATAGTAGCACTGGGATTCAAATCCAGACAATGCAATTTGGGATTATCTACTCCTAGCCACCATCCTATAAGGCTTCCTATGATGCAGTAGGGCATCTGAAACATGTGTAATCATGTGCCTGTAATTGAAAAATCAAGGGAGAACCTTTAGAAGAACAAGGTTACTGGAGAAAAATGTGTCCAGATATACATTTGATCAACACTTTACACATAAAATACTGATATGTAATTATGCTGATTTTGAATAGTGCCCTTTCTGACTTGACGAATCATAGGAATAATTCTAGAAACCAAATATTAGAAATAAACAGATCATGAAGTTTCATGTTAAATCCTGTGTTGACATGAGAATTTCTTAATTGTCTTACTTTTTTGTTTTATTCTTAGGCAACACCAACCTATGTTATCCTGTGAATTCTTCCTTTCTGCTTCAAGGAGTTCTCCAGTGTTTATTCATGTCAGTAATCTTTGCCTTTACAGATGCAAAAAAATGCATCCTATAGGTCCTGAGGATAATCAATAAATACTTGTGTATTGGAAAAGAAATACAATGAAGAAAAAATAATTTTTAACACGTACTATAAGTCATTTTACACATAGTCTTTTACATTCAATCAAAAATCTTGAAAATAAGCCCCAGGTGTCAAGGACAATCTTAATATAGTAGAAGAGCACAAAAGTACAAAATAATAAGAAAGGCATTAGTATAGGGAATTCAAGGGTGAGAAGATAAATGCTGAGTGTAAAAGGAGGAAGGCAGCAGCCAATCCCAAGTTTTTAAGTTGAACAACTGGTATTCCAGTAAGGGCAGGTCACTTTCAGAGTCCTGTCTCTATGATTTCCAAAGTTAAAGAGTCTTACTCGGGCCAGAAGCAACAGAAATAATCCAACCCAAGAAGGGATGCCCAAATGGTACCCCGCAGCAGAAGCAATAGCAGAGGTGCAATCTGAGCATCATAATGAACACATTTTGCTAAATATCATCAAGTAATTGAAGCTATCTTCAGGAAAGAAGCACAATACTGCACAGATCCAGTTAGATGCTGAATGAGCATCACAGAGAATCTTGTCCTGTGCCTGCTCATTCTCCATACATAGCCTGAATCGCTAAGCTTAGACACTCTCATCCATGAGCATGACCTTCCTGCTGAGATTTAAAATAGAAAGAAAAGCACTCAGTAAAGGTTTTAGCTTAATCAGTCATACTTTGGAAAGCTAGCCAACATGTATACCCATCATCCATCTGGGCAAAAGGCTTTACGGCTTTTAGATATTAAATGACTCACTCGGCAAAGCTCTTTCCAGACTAATGGTGGCTCTAATTTCTCTATTAGGCGGACCAGCATATTAGGGAGGCAAATCTTTGCTATTATGCTCCCAGTGAATGAACTCCCCCAAAGCACAGCTGAGTATAATAGCTGATAAAACCTTGAAAAGCACAAGGTTAAAATTGTGTTTATCTGCACCATGCCATCTGTATCCCCTAACAGCTTGAATAGGAAAGATTTGTTCCTGAAGCATTATTATTTTTACTAAAAATTGTCCTTGTTTTTCACTACCCTGAGGAAATAAATGGCATTGTAAAAATGAGACTGAATTTATTATAACCTAACCTATGGACCACTTTTTCAAAAGTAATTTGGTCATTTGACACCATATACCTCCCAGTGAGAATAAATAGAAATAATGTTTTTTTGTTCTTTTCAAGTTCAACTTACCCTTTATGTCAGCTTTCTTTTCACATCCTTTTTTATCCAGTTATCCATATCATCATTTGTATTAAATGAACCTCTTCCCAAGATGTTCCTGAACTTATCTGCCAAATTTAATATTTTACTGTTTTATTAATATACGATCCTAGATGCCAGTCTGGTGTTCCTTGAGAGGTACTGACTAGAAGAGGGCCATGGGGGACTTCTGGGTGCAGGAAGTAGTATTTTGGGAGTTGGTGCTAATTATGTAGCTGTATTTCACGGTGTGAAAATTCACAAGGCTCCAAACTTAGGATTTGTTTACCTTTTGTCTGCAAATGTTACATTTCAGTAAAATTTACCAAGCAAAGATGGCCTATTTAATAAAATTCAGTAATACCCAGGACATTCGTTCAATAAAAGATAATAGAATTTGGCAAGAAGCAAGTTTTCTGAGGAAGGTAGAACTATTAAAACACTTCTAAATTGTACTTTTAAATAAATTATCAAGATACCACATCTTAATTATCTCCAACTAAATAAGCAAACACAGGTAAGAAAAATTACTCGAAACTATAATTTTTACTTCTCAAACCGTTAACAGGTACTCTGGATGCAGTGAGTATACACTAGCAGCTAGATTTCTATTCATTTATGATGGGGCAAATACAAAACCTTTAGACGTTCCACGAATGCTCACATATTCTTATTTTTTTAAGATTTCATTTATTTTTTTGTCAGAGAGCGAGAGCACAAACAGAAGAACTGAAGGCAGAGGGAGAAGCAGGCTCCCCACCGAGCAAGAAGCCCTGTGCAGGGCTGGATCTCAGGACTCTGGGATCATGATCTGAACTGAAGGCAGATAGATGCTTAATGACTGATCCACCCAGGTGGCCCAAATGTGCACATATTCTTAAAAAAAGATAAAAGTACTACACTAACATGTACCTCTAGATTGGCTATGGAGTATCCCTGCTATGATCAGGTTTGTTGGCGGCACGTTACATAAAAAAAATTTAGATGTAATCCTTCAGTAACATGAGAAACTGAAAGACATAATCCCAACATGTTTTTACCTTGGCTAAAGAAAACTGCTTTCAACCCCAGAATGCTGTTTGAAAATCAAGAGATTCTTTCTTTATTAAGTACACAAGTGGCATTATTAAAAATGAATTAAATTACCCCAAATTATCTAGTCTACTTTTTCCTTGACATGATTGATATCTAAAGGAGGTAAGGAAGAAGCCATGGAATGTATAGTAAGAAGAATTTCAAAGGAAACAATGGGAAGTCAGAAGAGAACTGGCTTAGATTATCAGACATTCTAAATTTCTCTTATCAGTTCACTAGGAAGAAGAAAATTCCCAAAAATCAACAAGGCCCCTGGGTGGCTCAGT